>OZ018324.1:38223294-38823294 GCA_963969495.1 Ceratothoa steindachneri | reverse complement strand
GAAGACAATTGAGGCAAATGCAACACTTTATAGATAACACACACTTTGTTTAAGGCTTTAGCAGCACCATTAGATTAGATAGTCTAAGACCTGTGGGAAAAGTAAGCGCTGGTGTAAGTAAGGTAGGAGACAGGTTAATCATAGTCATTAGCTAAGGAAATACTCGGGAGACTAGACTTTGGCCTGATGCACAGCGCCTTTGTTCCACCAGGAAAGCTATTTCAAACCAATTTACGAGAACGGCATCGAGAAGGGAGGGGAAGACCCTCAGACCAACTGTTAAGATACACAACCAAGAGCTGGGTCGTATCTCGCATATAAATTCTGTTGCGAAGAATCTCGCTTACCCTATAATATATATACACACATTTCTATTTTATTTTCCTTGTGGGCTTTGTTACATTTAATGCTTACTCACGCGATACTGTGTGTGTGTTTAATCACAAACCTCCTCGAAGGTTTCATATCAAGATGGCTGTTTAGTAGGCGGTGGATCATGGTTTTATTTATATCCTTGCAACGCGCTGATTCAAATACATCGTTAAGATTCACGTTCATCCCTAAATTGCATCGATCGTTGTTCTTGCCTCGATTGATTGATATTGGCGAGTTCGTCACGTCTTTGACTCCATTTGTGTACATCAGTTCTCTCGCTGGCGTCGCTATCCGTCTGCTGCTCATATTAATTCCCGTAATTGATTTTATATCCCCGCCTATTTCGTAATGGCGTCTCTACGGAAAGAAAACCCGAATCATGCTATTCTACTCGTTTAGGGAGCTTATTTCATGGCACGCTACGCCTAGGTGCCTTCGCTCTATAGCGGTTATAAAGTCACATTAATCAGGCCAGGAGGGGCTTAATTTAGGGGACGGGAGTCTGCAGAGAGCGAGGGCAGTCCTGTTTGCTTTGTCGACTTCGTGAAGGAGTAAGACGTGTGGCGCCAAGGATGGTAAAGGGGCCCAGGCAAGGTGTTTTGTTGGAAATCTTCTTCATATGTATCTGCTTCCATCTCTTCGTTGGTTGTATTGCAATGTGTAAGTGGTAAATACTCACACAAATGACTCGTTCCTATCTAGTTAGGAAATTGATTTGTGTGCCGAATCCTATAGCAATTTTACAGTTTACTTTGTATTTGACTCGACATTCTACCAACCGATAAATCTCACTCTTTTGATCGATACCGGGGAACTTTTAATAACAAAAGGCCATTCTCTAGCATGTATCTTCCTGCTTTCTCTGCTTTTTTTTCCTTCGAGGGCCGCTTCTGCCGCGAGAAGATAGTGCTAATTTTTCGTCTTCTGCTCATTAATTCCGAATTTTAATTGCCTGGGAAAATAAGCCCCCCGGAATTCATCTGAAGTCAGTGCCAGCGTCGAAGAAAATGGAAAGTTTTTCTCGGCTTCTTAAGCATGCCAAGATGACGTCGTCCAACGACCACAAATCGTGATAAATATTTCAGGATGTCAATACACACCCATTTCGCAATGCGAAACAAATAAAAGAATGTCCCTCGTGTGACATTTACTGGCGAATGGTATTAAGCACTTAACGGTTATGTCTAGTATATGTACGTGTTGCTTGGGCGGCTTGTCGAACGCCAATAATAGTTTTTATTTAGATCTGCGCCTTTTATTCAAAAGCATCTTCATTATCTCGATAGAGACCTTTTCTCTATTGCTATATTCATTTTAGCATTAATCAGAATCAATTTGTAGCAACCTTGAAGCTCCAGTGTTTGATACAATTCTTTCTTCCTGCCCGCGAGCCGAGTGCAGGTGAATGGTAAATAAGTCTTTAACGCAGATATATCCGTCATTTAATTTGAATAAAATGTCCTTTAAAAAGAACCGAAAGGAGATGAAGGGATTGAAAGATAGTGGTGTTGAAACCCCACCCAAACCGCATATGGCCTCGCGAATTGGTGAATTTCCGCCCGGAAGGAAATAAATGTATGAAATGCGAACGTTCCAAAATGAAAATCACCCCTAGGATTTGCGGGATTTTTTTCTCTTCTCCCCCCTACCCCCTCTCCCGCTCTTGAATCCACCGACACTGAGAAGGACTTAGGTGTAACTATCACTAGTGATCTCAAGTTATTGAGGCGAAGAAGAAAGCCCAAAGGATGCTAGGTTATATAAAGCGACAGTTTGGATATCGGAACAAGGAGATAGTACTACTGTGTTTGTACAATTCACTTGTCCGACCGCAACTGGAGTATGCCGTACAATTTGGGAGCCCCTCGTTTCGAAAGGATATCGTGAGATTGGAACGTGTGCAAGCCAGGGCAACCAAACTGATTCCATCTATCAGACACAAAAGTTAGGACGATCAATTAAGGGAATTAGATCTGTTCTCGTTGGAGACCCGAAGACTGCATGGTCAGCTTATCGAAGTGTTTAAAATACTTCGAGGCTTCGACAATGTAGACTACACCGATGTTTTCCAACTTAGTGAGGGCAGAACTAGAAATCACGACTAAAAACTTGAACTGAAGCGTTACCACCGCTATCTGTGTGGGAAATTTTACACATACAGTATCTGTAGTAGCTGGAACGCACTTCCAGTGGAAGTTGTCAACAGCAATTCTGTTGATCAGTTCGAGTCAAGACTGGACAAAGTCTTGAAAAGTGGCCGTTTGGGCACGTAACCGTTGAGCAGAACTGCCTGCTCGACTGCTAGTCCAAAGGTACCCTCTGAATGGACCGTAAGGTCTTCTAGGGTACTTCTTATCTTTGCAGCTCTCTCTCTATCTCCCTCTCCCTCCCCTCTCTCCCCCTCTCTCTCACTCCCTCTCCCTCTCCGTTTTTTTCGGAACGCTTCCTTTTTCCACATTTGCCACCGGGTGGCTTTTCTTGCTAATCTGAGTGAGATTGAGCCGATGCTGCTGCGAGGTTCATCGCTGCAGCGAATCGACACAAAGAGTTAGGACCAGTGACAGACAGAGGGGAGGAAAAAGAAGAGTTAGTGAAGGGAGTCAAAATTACAGCAGCAGCAACCCCCACCCCCTTTTTCCCCTTCTCTTCTTGGCTTCCTTAAGTTTTCTCCTTTCTTGAGCCACCTCCTTTTCCTCGTTCTCTCATTGGGCTCCTTAAGTCTGCTCGTTTCTCTTTGCTGTAAGCTTCTCTAGGAGGACATGAGAAGTAATTTATTCAGAGTTAAATTCGATTATTACTTCCCCGGTCAAGTCAGTTTTGCATTACCGGAAGTACCACTAAACTTGGCTTGTTGTGGTTAAGTGTCCCGATGGCCCATTTGGAGACGGAGACATCTCCGACTTGATGATAGAAGGGCCGAGCGAAAGAAATTGAGTTAGGGGAGCGGACGAGGCGAGGTGAAGGGTCGAAACGAAGGGAGATTACAGTCGGGGATTGACTGCTCTGGGGAACAAATGGAATCGCCCCTCTCTCGCACTATTGGGCTAGAATGGCGGCAGTAATGACATCATTTGCGGCGACACGCTCAATGTGTATTCACGGTCTAGTTTACGAAGATTAACCAAGGAACACTTTTCTTTTATAATATCGCCTGGATTTGCTTATGCGATAGAATTAAGCCACACTTTCCAATTGCCTGAGTCCTATTGCTTAGAAGTGTTGGACGTTTGGGCAGCGCCACCATTGTGAACAAATCCCGGACATTTCTAATTCACTTCTCGTTGTCAGACTTTTTTCTTATCTTGTTATACTCCCATTATTCTTTCAAGTATATTTCAGGGCAACAGGCATATTCCATCTGACTGGTTTCCTCCTAGTTTTGCGCGCAAATTTCTCCGTAAGATGAAGCGGTGCAAAAGTAGACCGAAGATGCACTAGAATGACTTTGCTTTTCAACTACGACGAACAGTTGAAAGAATCTCGTCATCTCATGATGTGCTTCCTCCACTTGACTCGGTCTACCATCACAATAGTGCCGTCTCCTAATGTTTGTCGAGTTATTATGGAATCCCTGCACCATCCGTAACATTTCTATTCCATTTCAGGTCCAAAGGATTCGCTTTCGCGATTTCGATTTTCAAAAACTTGCTCAGATGCCATGAGTTTTTGCCCCAAGATATACAAAAGCATTTGCTGATCGTTTTTCACCTGCTATCTCGAGGACCTGAAACATGGAGGAATAGCACGCATCCTGACGCCAGTGCCAGGTGTATCATAGGCCATCCTGCTGCAGCTGACGTCTGGATAATTGCGTACCATTCCGACATCAATGCTTGGAGGAGGAGCTGCCACATATTTTCACGTCACATATTTCCTTTATTAACAGATCTCCTTACAAACTATTCGTGATGTGACATTGTTGCTATTGAACTAAAACTAATCATGTACCACTAACTAGCTTGATATGTCCCCCAAAAAAATCCTACCCCCACCCCCCACCGAACTCGAGTGAAATGAAGCACAAGGGGAAGTAAAGAATGTCTCGGTTTGGATGACTGATTAAGAGCAAACGGGACTGTTGTCACTATTGAGACTGCCCCCCCCCCCCCACACACACTGGCGGGATTTGTGGTCAGATGGTCACTGAGTGCTTCGAAATACCACGGTTCTATCTGGCAACCCCTCGCAAGGGAGGGAGGGAAAGGGTCATATCTGTGTCTCCGATCCGATCGGATTCTTGAGTTGCAAGAGGGAGGGAGCGGAGCACTTACGCCGTTTTGCCCAAATTCGGCCTGGCTTTAGCTGATCACCTCTCGCACGACGCTTCTTTGGCAGGTGTTCGAAGCTCAGGCAGGCTCGCGCGTGCACCTGCTCCTCTCCCTTGCCGGCGACACTTACAGTGGTATTAATAACTGAAGAATCTAGAAGTATCACAAAATTAATGATTAAAGCTATTAATTATAATCAGCTATTTATAAGAGAGTAGGAATGTCTAGACGAGCGATACTAAATAGCCGTGGTTTGGCTCTTTAGGTCTCACTGAAAAATAAACGGCATAATAAAAGAAGTGAGATCGCTGTTAAAATCATTACAAAATTATATGTATATAATCATAAATTGGGTCTACGCCCCAGAGTCTGGCTATCTCTGCCCACTGGGCATCATCATCGCGTTCCCTCCCAAATACGTGAAGAAGAGTATAATCAACGTCTCCCAACTGTTTGCCTTTGAGGAATCCTTAACTTTATCTTTTTCATGGATCACTTCCCACCTGAAGGTGATGTTTAATTGCAAAAAATAGGGGGGGGGGGTTAAAAGGGGCTAGTTTAATAAAAAAAAGAGGGGGGGGAGCATGGTGGCATGAAGCAAAGTTTGTCATTTTCCTTTAGTCAAACCTGAGTATACTATTATTACAACCTATGGCTGACAACACGTTATTAGAACCAGCGATCTCACGCGTGCGCTAACCACTTTGCCACGAACTAAAAGGAAAGTCAACCTGAACTCTTCCGAGGAAAGACGTGCCAAATTAATTGCTAGTTTGCTAGATGTCTTTCAAACGTCTCCCAGTCCACACTACTGTAGTGGGCAACATTTAATTAAAAAATAGTCGGTGTAACTCCGAGGCCCTCGCATCAGTTCAATGAGACATGATCTCGCCTAACCTTAAAATTTTGTATTGTAAGAAGAGGACCTCTAAAAAAAGTAGTGAAGTGAAACGAAGTGGAACTAGTAGTAGATATATTAGCCGCGGATCCTCCTGAAGACATTGAGAAGTTGCACAACTGGGAGGGGGGGGGGGGGCGTTCCTCGAGGTTTCGGTTGAAGCAGCATTGAGGGCAAGACATGCTACAAAACTTAAGCGGTTTTGAAAATGTGGCTCGTTCATAAGCACATTCGTCGAAAGAGACCATTCAAGGAAAAGACAGTGTGGGTTAGGTGGAAGCAACACCGAAGGTGGTGGTTAGTCGCCGGATGGAGTTCCGATTCAGGTCAACTGGCGCTCTGCGGCCCGGATCCCTCATTAAACAGTACTTTTCTACCGAGAACAAAGGCCTGAAACAATCAAGTTTTAATTAAATTCGAACCGACCACGGGACGCTGTACCTACGGCATATTCCAAATAGTGTCGTCGCCATATTTGTTTTGCAAATAAAAATAATGCGCCCGACATCGGGGGAAAGGGAGGGGGGGATTTTTATGCGCTTTGTCACTTGTTTCATGTACTTCTTTCTGAATTTGTGTTAATGTATGATGTCAGGTGTTGTGAGAGGTTCGCAATATGGGAAAGGAGCTGGAGTAGATGATTTAAAAGCTGACTATCCTCCATTCACTGACCAGCAGACGAAACGCACCATTAATAACATCAAATACTCATCCCCCTGTGGCCCAGACAACATAAGCAGCATGCACCTAAGACACATAGGACCACTAGGTACACAAACACTCAACAACATATCCAACTTCAGCTACTCTCACAACACCATGCCCGACATCTGGAAACACTGTACCATAATCACCATCCCTAAACCCAAGAAAGACCCCACGCTACCCTCTTCACATAGAACAATCTCACTAATCTGTAACCTCTCGAAAGTTAAAACTACTCGTACGAAAACTAATCATACACATCCCCCTAGCCACAACATAACAGGGTTTCAGATGCCTACACTCCACAACCACTTTTCTAACAGACCTCACACAGAGAACATTGAGGGTATGAACTCAAATAGACCAGCACAAAGAACACTTAGTAACACTAGATATCAGTAAAGCCTTTGATGCCATTTCCCGACAAAACCTCACAAACAAAATATATAACATAAACATAGCACAACAAAAGAAAAAATTGGCTGGGCAACTACTTATTTGGCAGCTGAACCAATCATCAAATACCAGAAACTATCACCCCACCCTTTTAATCTATATAGGCATGTCATACCCACACCACAAATAGTCATTAACTCACATGCAAATACATAAATGTAAAAGTCACTCTACTTCTACAGCCTTACCTAGCCAGTAGACACCTTCCACGACTGGTTATCACTAACAGACTCACAATAGAACCAACCAGATCCACAGCCACGCTACTTACCACTCACAATGCAGAACACCACCTCAGTATATACAACACCCAAATTCCCATCCCATATTCACCAAAAATTCTAGGTGTATCATATAACATGTCAATGTCATAAAAAACACCCCATATCAAACTTAAAAAAGAAACTAACACCAAGACTGAACGCATTAAGAACACTTGCACATACAATATTTCGACATAACAAAGAAACTACCATCCCAGTACACAAACAGTCTGTTATGGAATATGCAAGCGCCGCATGGGTTCCCAACCTGGCTGACTCTCACCTCGACGCCTTACACGCACTACAGAACAAAGCCCTTAAAATAATACTGGATGCACAGCTACCACACCTACAGACCATGTACACCAGGAAACAAAGCCATCAAAATCAAGAATTACCTTGACATGAGAGGCGGACAATTCATTGCTGCAGAATTTACAAACCAACACCATCCTCTAAACTACATTGCGGCACAACCACACACACCAAGAAACATCAAAACAACACCCGTCAGTACATACTAAGACGATGTCAACTATCTCTCTTCCTATCCGAAGCCAACATTCAGAATCACATACACACTGAAATCACTTGGCGCTCCAATAGTCCGCTCGCTAACAATATACAACTACACACTCACCCCTATGATATACACACATTTGAAACCACCTCACATCGCGAGGACATGGTTCACCTAGCCAGGCTGAGAGGCAGAGACCACCCAAACCTCCAGAGCTACCAGAAAAAGCTTGATGATTCCATCGTGGACGTCTGTCCAGGTTGTAGTAAAATCACTAACAGCATAAAACACAAATGGAAGACCATCAACCACAACCACCCACGCAGACAACACAACATATACTCACAGGAAAGTATGTGGGAGGAACACCCGATGCCGGCGGTGGCCTTCCTCTGGCACTCGAGGCTCTTCAACCTATTGGTAAGAAGATGCCACAACAAGGTTTGGAGTAGTAAAACGTTTCAGGGGGGGGGGGCTATGTGTGAAATGTGCCAAGAAGATGCATGAGTATAGCAGTACCATCGTTGGTAGCTCTATGGGAGTGAGAGCAGACCCACTGGACAATTTGAAGCCGAGTAGGTCAGGAAGAGTGTATCCCAGGTTGTGTGTAGAGATACGATTATGTATACGAGCCAAGGTTGGAAGACAGAATAGAAAGCAGGTAAATTATGTAAAAGTGTTTGGGAGAGAGTGCTGACTGAGGGGCAAGTGTATGATGGGTATGCTGTGCCCAGCGATGAATCTTGACTGGGCGAGATGCTACACCACAACAGGGCATCGCTATGAAGTCGTGAAAGTGGCAGCTTTTTTTTATTTCTCGCTCACTCTGTCTCCATTTAACAAAAGATGGAGAGAAAAAATCGAGCGCGAATGGCCCGAAATCCATTTCGGCGAGGAATTTGGTCCCTAGGCAACAATGAGTTCATAGCCAGATGTGACTTACCCTAACATATAGTCATAACTCCCGAGGCCTATAACATTCGGCCTCAACAGGTGGTTGGGGCGATGTTCTCCCCTTTTTCACCCATTTACAACTAAATCCATCGCCACTAAAGTTTCTCTTCGTGTGATACAATGTTTCGACACGGATGATTCGTTCGTTCCCCCGGGAAGAAAGGAGGGAGGTTAAGTCCACTCCTTCGAAGAAACAATCACTTCATCTTCCGGATATCTGTTTTACATGTGTGTGAGCACCTCTCCTTAAAAAATATAGCTATATCATTATATGTGAAGACGCTATAAGAGTACAGGCATTTTGTGGTGGTGGGTGCCCTTAAGTCACCATAAGCTGACTTAAGATGCAATTTTTGAACCTTTAAAATACTTTGAGCGTTATTATTTAATTGGTCTTGGCTGACATGAAAACATATGTGTACGCATTTAAATAAGTAATTCAATATATATATATATATATATATATATATATATATATATATATATATATATATATATATATATATATATATATATACATATATTCCAGGCTTTGAAAATGAATGGAAATTCTATATCTAATGTATTTTGATAGGTTAACAAAAGAAAATAAAAAATTGTGATTCTGCTAAAAAAAAATTAAGGGTATTAAGAAAGGGGACGCTGTTATTTTCTTATGTGTGTAAGCGGATGTGTATGGTCCCAATGGTATCTCTTCGCTCTCTAATTTTGAAAAATATATAGCATCTAAAGGAAGACCCCCCCCCCCTCCTCACCAGAAGGGGGAGACACGAGATCCACCCTATGTCTGAAAATGTGCATCTACACCACCATTCCTCAACTCCAAGAAGTAGGTGGTCGGAAGGGGGTATAGTAAACGTGCCCCACGAACGCCACAAGGGGCCTGTGGAAGACACATTTTTACTAGTGAAAAATGATCAGTCCATTGAGAGAATTCGACCTGCCGCCGATACAAAGAGACGAAATGAATGAAGGCAGGGCGAGAAGGAAATCCACAGGCCGAAATTATTTTTCTTACAACAAAGTATTAATAATGTACTTTATTCAAAATATATTTAATTCTTTAAATTTACAAATAACGGTATTTCAGTAAATAATTTGGTATTTATTTACTTTTGTGTCTGTACGTGATCCAGGAAAATAGGACCCGTAATAAAAAACTATATTAATATTTTATTTCTCACTAAAAATATTTATCATTCGAAAGAGCACGTTACAAGAATGTGCGGTGGTATTGCCAGAAACTCACTGCTGATGGCGGCCTTCAATTCTTTCAAGGTCTTTTGTTTTTTTCTCCAAATCTCGTGACAAATTTGCCTGGAAACGTTTGACGTAAAATTGCCATGCAGTTCCTCGGGGTATGTCAGGTAGCTCCTTCTTGTTGAATCCAATATTTTTAAAGACCTCGGAATTTAGGAATATGGAAATCGGTCAAGATTTTTTCATGGGGATGACCATTTATAGCGGTCGCGCTTCTGTTGAAATCTTCGGAAAAGTACGGCACTATGATCTGAGAAGCAGTAAAACCACACCAAACAGTTACACGTTTACTGTGCATTGAGGCTTCGGTGATATTCTATGGATGTTATATTAATCAGAAACAACCATTTGTTTGTTTAGAGTTCCATTGAATCCAATGGTAGAATTGTTGTCTTCGTGCGAAATCTCTTATCGTTTAGTTGCTTCATTTTTAATTTTATATGGAAGAGCATTAAACTTTGCTTTAATATACGCTTTGTTGTTCTATATCCGACTCTTAACAGCGCGAGAAGCACGTCTGAGCCTTATGTTGGGATTATCCTGTACAATTTCCTGAATTATTTTTTAAATTTCGTATTGCCTTGCCGTGCGCTCCTGTGTGATTTTCTTTTCGAATGTTGCCAATTAATGAGAGAATTCTGCCGCACCGACGGATCATCTTCGTAAAAAGATAATTCTGAACTATGAAATGTGTCTTGTAAGATCTTGGAGCTGGAACTACACTGCTTCTATGCTTATAATATTGACCAGTTATAAAACAAAGCTGCTCCACATTCCATGAATTCATCTTAAAATACTATTCTAAATTTATTTAACGAAAAAAATTTTTAAGTTCATCCATGGGGGGAGGGGGATTTTCCTGTGTTCAAGGCTGCATTCATAGAATTTTAATTAGATATACCGCAATTTGCACATTATCATCATCACTTCATCATCATCGTCGCTAACTATATTTTAAGAAGGGCATTTTTTTGAGTATTTGAATAATAATTCCATCTTAGTTTGGTTATGAATTATGTTTTTTTATCAAAGTTATTTCTAATAATTCTTTTATAATATCAAAAAACAAAATGGTGAAGTTCAGTAATAAATATAAGTATCGAAATTTTGTGAAGTTTTAAAACCCAAAGAATTACAAATGGTAAAGTTCAGAAAATTTATTTTTATATATCTTCTATTCATCTTCTATATTTTAGCAACGTGATATTTTGAAATGGGTGAAATTTAGTTTAGAGTTCCTTTTTATAATTATTATAATTGGCGAAGTTCAGAAAATTTATAAAAATTCAACCATGGCTGCTTTTTTTTAGATTTTAAATTTGAATCTTTATAGCGAAGCGCAAGCTCCCCCCTTACGGGGGTGCGAGTGGCGAAGCCATTGCCTGGTTTGGTATATAACAAGCTACTATGAATGACTATGTATCAGCTTAAAATTGAAACAAAAATGATCAATTCTAAAGTTAACTAACCTTTTAATGACTTTATTGGGAGTACTTTTTTTGTAGGAAAACAATAAAATGATTTGATCTGCAAAATTTTAATTCATTCAGAAGGCCGCAGCAGCCGTACCTACAGAACCTGCACAGTTACCCTTCCCCTGATACCCCCAACTCTCCCCAAGGTAGTGTTCTTGGCCCACTGTTATTCATTCTATATACACATGATATGTGGGTTGGACTGGAAAACCAACTAGTTGCTTATGCTGATGATGCTACTTTGATAGCAGTCATATCTTCTCCTGTTCAAAGGCATTTGATCTGACTCACTGAATAGAGATCTAACAAAGATAAATGATTTGTGCAATTTATGGGGTATGAAGCTGAATGCAAATAAAACCAAAAGTATTTGTTAGTAGATCTAGAACTCTGCCCCCCCCCCCCCCAATAATCTTGATCTTATCATAAACAATGTATTGAACACTTGTCTATCTTTTAAAAGTTTGGAGGTTCTGTTTGACAGCAAGTTTACCTTTGAACAACATGTGCGCTCTATTTCTTCTTCTATTGCCCAAAAGATTGGTTTACTTATGGAAATCTTATAGAATTTTTGAAGACATTCCTCTTATGAGGAAGTGTTTCAACTCGTTCATACTTCCTTGTCTGGATTATTGTTCTCCTGTCTAGTCCTTTGCTGCAACATCTCATCTTAAGCTACTGGACAGGAATCGGAGAGCATGCAAATTTTTAATTCCCTGATCTTGAGGTTGACTTGTGGCACCGCCGCTCTGTGAGTTCCATGTGTATGTTGTATAAGATACATCATAATCCTAACCATCCTTTGTACAGTGAACTTCCTGATCCTTTTTGTCCAGTTCGTTTAACTAGGAATGCCACTAATGCAAATAAGCAAGCTTTCACGGCGGGGAGAGGCAACACATCTCAATACTCTTAGATGCTTTATTCCAGCAACTACCAAGTTATGGAATGAGCTCCCTAGTCCTGTCGTTGAATCTCCGGAACTTCAAAAGTTTAGAACTGGTGCTCACTCCTTCAGGCTGAGGCGTTAAGTAGTGTGTGTCTTTCTCCTGTCTTCTTTTCCTTTAGTTTTTTCTTATGAGATTACCTTCTCTGCTGGTGCCTTAGGGTTTATAGCATTCTGCTCTACCATCAAGGGTCTGTAGTCCGTCAGAAAATAATAATAGTAATAACAAAGGCCACATGCCGGGCAACCATCTCAGCTGATGGGCTAAACCAGGTGAGGAGGCACCACAACTCCAAACTGCGGTCTTGAGCAATGCCAGCTCTACTAAGTAAAGTCTGGAGCAGTGTAAGTGTGTCAGCCAGGTGGGTGACACACATTAGGACGAACCAGGCATCAAAAGTGGTTACGGCCAGTCACCATAGAGGAGAAGTAGAGCCCTCACTACGTACTAATCCTCGTTTAACCAAGAATTATGGAAGTCCTTGGTTGCCGGCGTCCTGAAGGATATGGCACACCGCTAATGGTAAAAGGACGTGTGTGTAAGATTTTATAAAAGAACTTATAGTTTAAGGACGTGTAAGATTTTATTAAAAAAAACAAAACAAACATATACCTTAAGCGATACAGAGGTTTTGAGGGGGAGGTTCATTTCCCAAGACCATTGTGTAATGATTATGTAGCTAGCTGCCGATTTGCCTTCCAAACTTATCTCGCTTTTTTGTACACAGGAACGATCTAAATAGATCTTCGAGATCGATCTGCGGGTATATGCAGATCTTTGACATCTTTTCACTTCCTCTATCTTCGCCGTTTTATTTGCAGATCTCCTGACAAATTTCGGGAGATTCCGTCGTTGGTTTCTCTAAAGGAAAAATGCTAGTTAGCATCAATCTGAAACTGTCTATGCAATTTGCGAAGGAAAATACTTTAACATGACACCATTCCTTGCTGTCAGTCGACGAAGACGAACGAAGGACAAGGCCAAATTGTCCTCCCTCTTCGTCCGAAAGCAGTCGCGACCATCTTGGAATGCCATCTGCTTCCCAGCACCTTCTGTATTATGAGTTTCTTTCTTGTAATTGCTGTGTATAGATTGACCAAGCCTCGAAGGGTCCAAGACCGATAATGTGCATTCTTGTTTGATCACATATCTTGTTTTACAAAGGCCTCTCTTGGTCTTATGTGTACGAGCATTAACGCACGCATGCGTCGTCACCCATATATAAAGAGGAAAATGGAAGCGTATTTTGTGGCCAAGACAAATCAAAGTAGGAAATGGGGCTTCACGAAACTGGCTTTCCCATTGTTTTCTTTATTTTCCAACGAGACAAACCTGTAACCCCCCCCCCCTATCCTCAAAATAATGGTCGGCGCTGGTCTTTGGAATTATGTGGTATTGTGTTGCTGTATATTAACCGCCGCAACTTAGTTAAACTGGCTCGTTGTAAGCATTTGTCTATGAAATCGCGGCCTCAAGTTCCGAGAGATTTTTTTTTTCGCCGCTGTCGACGATGAAAGTAGGAAGTCTTAAAAATTCTTGAGTTACCTTTGTGGTTTGTGAGGACGACTATATTTGACTCGTGGGATTTATTGAACAGATGGTTGGTATGTCTTTCAGTATTGCTGTCATTTCTTATCCGTAGAATCTCGGCTTGCAGACCCGATTTCTTATGGAATTTTTATTTGTTTTAGCATTCCGTCTTCTTTTTAGCCACTCCAAGTAAATTGGAACCCTGTATAGTTTTCGTCCCCAAAACTATCAGGTTGGAACCAAATTAATATCTGATTTTCTAGAATAAAGTTTTAGATAGTATTTATTAAGATAGTGCCTCTTCTTATCGTTTATGAATGCTAGAATATTATAAAGTTATTCTTCATAATCTTAGGTATTCAACCCTATATCGTCCTATCTAAATATCACATTAGACATGTTTTACTCTATGAGTTTCATTAAGGTGTCAATGCAAGTACAGCGGCAAAATCCTTTGAGCATACTTATGGCGATGATGCAGTAAATGAAAGAAGTTACAGGAGATGCTTTTCTCGTTTCCGCAGTGGGGATTTCAGTCTAAAAGACAGACCAAAAGAACCGATTCCGAAGTAGTTGTGAAGGAGTTGTCACAACAAATCCTACTACAATTTCTAGAGACCACGCAGAACAATTTAACGTAACCCATACGACTGCCGTACGTCAATTGAAAAAGATCCAGGGATTGGAAACTGGGTCCCGCACGGTGTCCACGGCAAGCGAATCTGCAACAGCGTTTTGTTTGCTGTGACTCATCGCTTTCACCACACTTTTCAGGCACCATTTTTCGGGAGGCTTCTTACTGGTGATGAGAAGTGGATCCTTTATCACAAGTTTAACGCCGCCGTTCGTGGGTCAGTCGAGGAACCAAAATTTCTCACAACCGAGATGAAGACTATCCAAAAAAAAGATCATGCTGAGTGTATGGTGGAATATTGTAGGAATTGTGCATTACGAATTGTTAGACAACTATCAAACTATTAATGCCAATCTCTACTGCAATCAACTTTGTCGTTCGAAAGCCACTTTGGGCCAGATGCGACCCCTCCTTAGTCAACTGAAGGGGTGTGTGTCATCCTCCATCACGATAATGCCCGTCCGTCCTCACACAGCTCGAATGACCAAAGATCTCTTGGGAAATATTGCTTCATCCTCAATATTCTTTTGACCTTTTGCTCCTTTTGCTTATCCCCTTTTTTAGGGGATTACAGAGGTTGAAAACGAGCTGGATTCATATTTTGCATCAAAACTTCTTCTTTTTTTTTACAAGCGTGGCATTTATAAGCTTGTTGATAGATGGAATGAGATTCTAGAAAACGATGGAAGTCTGTTATTGATTAAATATTTCCATAGTCACTTTTTTTTCATTGGAAATATATACCCTAAAATAGGACATTACTTTCGTTTCAACCTGATATAATAGGAAGAAAACATTAGATGATACCCCCCCCTCCCTACTTATGTTCATGTAGGTTGTTGCCAGGATGACGCAAAAAATTATTTCCCCCCCCCCCCTCCTAAATTTCGTGTCGATTTAGTGAGCAGGATAAAACTGGCCATGCTGTAACTTATTCATTCTACACCTTTTCACCCTCAAATTAAAGAAATTGAACTTCAAATTTTAGAAGTTTATTTTCAAATTTAAAATGTTGACCTTCAACTTAAAAAAAAGCTGACTTTCAACAAACCAGGCAATGGCTTCGCTACTAAGATTAAAATTTAAAATCTAAGAAAAAGCAGCCATGGTTAAATTTTTATAAATTTTCCGAACTTCGCCAATTATAATAATTTTAAAAAGGAACTCTAAACTAAATTTCCCCCCTTTCAAAATATCACGTTGCTAAAATATAGTTATAGAATAGAAGATATATAAAGTTAAATTTTGTGAACTTCACCATTTGTAATTATTCTTTGGGTTTTAAAAATTCACAAAATTTCGATACTTGTATTTATTTCTGAACTTCACGATTTTGTTTTTTGATATTATAAAAGAATTATCAGAAATAACTTTGATAAAAAACATAAGTCATAACCAAACTAAGATGAAATTATTATTCAAATACTATAAAAATCCCCTTTTTAAAATATAGAGTTACTGATGATGATGATGAATTTCAATTGAAAAATGTAATAACATCTGAATACTTATGTGTAACAGCACTAATTTCGCCACCAACCTATACAGAAAATAACCTAGTGTTTTCGCATCTCAGGCACTTATTTCTTCAGGAAATACCATTTTTTATACATATAAACATTTGTAAGAGTCACATCTACAGTAATTACCATATGCGTTTGTAATGATAAACCGCTTAAAATTAGAAAAAAAATAAACTTCTCCATCAGTCATCTTCCGAACGTTTCCAACATTTCGGCCAACTCTCTCCCGTGACGCTAGAGAGCCTATTTTAGGTAGCATGTGGGATTTCTTCTCATCATTATCCTCATTGGCAGCTCTTTCGCGCCCCCTAGCAACCGTTGCTCTGTATAATTCAGACTTCTTTATAACCATTCGAGTATATTTTCAAATACTACACTGGAAAAATATTTTATAATGCCAAATTGCAATACTGGTATTTTCTACGTGTATAAAATTAGGAGATTTCTGAAAAACTAAAATAATATCATGTAAAAAGATAAAAGTAACTGAAATAAATGATGGGCTCAATCAGCATCACATCCAGGTCGCAAGGCTTGGGCAAGGAATGACCTTACAGCATATGGCCAACCAATGTGGAAATATTGGGCGCTGAAATAGCCTAATGGCTCAAAAAGCCTCGGCTCAGCTCCCTACCCAAGTGCAGGCGGATTGGGCATAAATACGGGTTACTGCCCAGGCGGGAAAAGTTCATTTATTTTACTTTTAAAATCAACTTTTTAAACTTGAAATCCATCTTTTTTAAAATGAAGGTCAACATTTTAAAATTGAAATCCAAGTATTTTAATATTAAAGTCAACTTTTAAAATTTTAAGTTCAATTTTTTTAAGATTTGAAGTTTATTTTTTTTAATTTAAGGGGGGAAAGGTGTAGTAATGAAGGGGCTTAAGAACGAAGTTTTTTTTTTAATCGTAGTTGGGCTTGCAATTAAAGAAAGTCATAATAATGCCACCAAAAGTTGAGTAGAGAAATTTAACACCGTTTGTAGATTTTATTTTTTCCACTCATGTTGTGTATTAAGTGGAATAGATAATCAAACGAATTTCATTAACTTCTAAGCTGTAGCAATTAAACTGATCAAAAGCCAATTCTAGCAAATTTAGCTTCACACGAAGTTAGTCGAACGACCAACCAACTTATTATTATAAACAAGCTCGTGCAACCCTCAATGGTTTCTGAGCATATGGAACGAATGCTAAAATCATTCTTTCAAAACCAAGTAATTCTCCCAATGATTCTAAAGAAATTATATATATATGACCTGTGCCGCAAATGTTTACAAAATGTTAGAAATGCAGATTTTTATACTTTTAGTTAAGGCGGATTAATGAAATTTACAACGCATTTGGAATTTTATGTAATAAATTCAATTTAACGATCGGAAAAGCAAAATTGTGATCATGAAATACTTTATGAGGACACTAGTGAAATTTGACAACGCAAAAGTTTACAACACATTCATATAAACTTGTTTTATTACTTGGTTGCATAAACGTTGTCAACTACGCTTGCAGAAGCTTTTTTTCCATTCCTCGAAACATATTTTCTTCAAATCCGATAAGTTAGGCGGATCTCGTTTCTGGACCATGAGTTTCAATTTCCTCCACAGATTTTTTTTTTATGTGGGTCAGGCCTTTTTGATGTGATTCAGCCCAGTAGATTGACTTGACCATTCTAAAATTCCCCTGTACATTTCGTCGTTCATTTTCCCTTCGACTACCTCCATTCTTCTAACCCCTGTGACCAAAAACAACCCCATGCCTTGATTGATCCACCACCGAATTTGACTGTAGGGATCGTATTCTTTGGCGCGTAAGCTTCACACTTCTCCAAACACTCCTGAGTTGAATTTCGACCGAAAAATTATATCTTCGTTTCATTTGACCAAAGGATTTGTTACCAGAACGTCGCCAGATTATTTAAATGTTCATTTGCAAACGTCAATCTGGCTTTACAGTGAGTTTTCTTAAGGGTGGGTCTTGGGGGGAGGGTGTACGAGAAAATAGATAATGACACAGCGTTCTACTTAATGTATCTTTGCTAACTTCAACTCCACTTGTTTCCAGATCTTCCTTGCGTATTATGGTACCAACTGAATTTAGAGGTACTTTAAACTGTACAGAGATCTTTCTGTCCCCAAGGCCACTTTTATGAAGGGCTACAATGCGTTCACGAATATCTTTACTGATTTGTTTTTTTACCTGATATCATGTATGTTTAATAATTAAATCTTGGTTTCACATATCACATGGCTCCTAAAATCGAAATCTTTTCACAAATGATCGTTAGCGTACTTAAGATGTGCTTTCAAATGAATGGTTTTCTGGTTTTCAATATAGGTTTTTCTCCTTGAACGCTTCATGAAACATTGTGTTCATACTAACTTCACGCAGTCCTTTTCTAACTAATCGCTCATCTTCCTTCTAGTCCTCTTTGGGTTATTTTTAACACGATTGGTTCACTTCGTTTTATGGCTGGGTCTTATTAGCTTGTTCCCTAAGATGAAAAACACCCATTTAAAATACACACCGTAAAAGAACGATAAGAATCTCTGAGTATAAAATGAACTGGGAGTGCGACTCCCTTATAAAGTTGCCCATGTAAATAAACTCTGAGAAGTCAAAGTTAAATTGAAGAGATTAAGATCAATTTTCTTTGAGTAAAGAAGCAGCTTTGAGAAAGTCTTTGTCTCCGTCTTCGAGAAGTTGGTTTATTCGGTTAACAAACCCCGTCCACCGGAGATAGGGCTTGTCTCCGATTCACAAGGAAGGGGTGGGGGTGGGGGGATCGAAGAACTCTATGTCGAAGCAACTTTTTAAAAGTGAGTCTTCTGTTAGAATTCCCTTTACAAGGAGTGGGCAAAACAAATGAAGAATAGCTGCTACGAATGTTGCGTCCCCAAAAATCATCCACCCAATCGTTAAGAAATGTAGGAAGACAAGTCTAAAGTCGCCTCCTCCAGAACGCCCAGCTTCTTGGGCATCATCTACTGTCTGAAGCTCGCCTCTCCTTGGCTGCAGGCCTTAGTGACAAGAGGAGATGCAAGCAAGTCGTTGCTCCTTAAAAAATGCACCAATGCTGAGAGGGAGGGGGAGAGATGGGAATTTCAATGATGGTCTTAGGACATTTCACAATGGAACAATGCATTGTAAAATTGGGTTACATTTGTGGTCGATGGGTAGCTTAGAGAGGGTGGCCACCAAACGACAAAACAACCCCCGATTGTGTGGCCTCTCGTTGGATTAAGTTAATTTCGCCCCGTTCTCCTCTTCAATCCTGAACGAGCTCCTCCAAATGGTTAATGAAATTTTCATAAAAATCAGAATGGCAATCGTTGGTAATACCGTAGGTAAAAAAAGGCTGTTGAAGGGGAAGGTGAAGAGAGAGCAGTAGTACTGTGTCCCTTTCCCCTTTACAGTGGTACTATCACAGCATTATTCCTCCTAAACTCCTCTTGACCCATTTATTTCAGCCGACAAAGGGGTATCTCATTGTCCGGGTGCCACCTAGTTCCAGGAGGAGAGAGACACCCTCCCAGCAGCCTAAAAGTAGAAAGGAACTACCTGCCCCAATATTCCTTCTAGACATCTACATTTATCCTTCTTTGCTTTTTCCAAGCTTCGTTCAGAGGCGCAAGCAGGGGCGAAAAGTCTGACTACTGGGAACCCCACAAACCATCCGTTATTGCAACAGGATCCCCCAATATTCGCCATATGTGTTGCGCGAGTACCCTCTTCATATATGTATACCTTTTACTATGAGAAGTCGTTTCGTTCAATAAAACTGCCAAATTTATTTTTTCCATTAAAACCACTAACCTAAATTTGAGGCCATTAATAATGCCAAAAATTATTTCGAACGCGGTGAAATAAATTCAAATTGGGTGAAGAAAATGTCTTGCATAAAGTAATTTATGGCACAATTATTTATTAAACTACGTGAGCTTTCTGTCGTCTCTGAAGGTGGGGCAAATTTGGGCTTAAAGCCATTTTTCAGTACAGAATGGCACACAAATTCTAGGATCGGAAACCCAGTGCGGTACGTGATCCTCGTTAGTATGCCGACAATTCTGGGGGGAGGGGGCGGGGAGGTAAGAGATAAACCTAAATGTGTGCAGCAGGGAAGAAAAAGTCAGTTTGGTTTTACTTGAGGCATTTCGGAAATTACGCCTATAACCACGATTTTACTATAGAAAAGACTAAGTTACGAAAGGGAACGAAAATAACGAAGCCTTGCAAGCAACATCGTGAGACTGTA
The DNA here is from genome assembly GCA_963969495.1 of Ceratothoa steindachneri. NCBI lineage: Eukaryota > Metazoa > Arthropoda > Malacostraca > Isopoda > Cymothoidae > Ceratothoa > Ceratothoa steindachneri. Next base: position 38,803,231 of record OZ018324.1, on the reverse strand, counting down.
ACTACTGTATGTGTGTAGTGGGATGGGGGATGCTTTGAGCATCTAAGTCAGCTTGAATGGGAAGAATAAAGGCATGCATTGGGATTCATATTTAGTCTTGTGTACCGCGCTTTAAAAGCAACATGATATAGCAAGAAAGTGCACCTCTACAGCTGGAGCTCTGGCAGGTCCAGCAGTGGACAAGGGGTTTGATTTCCACGCTTGGGGTACCGCGTTAGATTCTGGACGAGAGCAGACGTTCCAAATTCCGGCGCTTGCAAAGAGCTGCTACCACGTAGGCGAAGCGTTGGGTCTGGGGCAAACCCGCAGACACCTCAGAAAATGTACGTTATCACACGCACATAGCCAGTTCCAACACAGCTGTTTCTTCCCCTCGTCCTCTCCGCAAAGACAACATACTCTCCCGTCATTGGAACCTGCCGCAGGGATATAGAGTTTGGGGAATAATAAAGAGGAGTTCGGTAATAATTGTGTGGAATTTGACAATAAATACATACAACGATTACATTGGTCAACAAATTTTAACTTTTTTTTACTGACTTAAGTTTGAGACCTTTTCTTGCGAAATTCGGGGGTCACTGAGTTTTAAAATGGCAATAGTTTTCTTCTATCACATCAACTTTTTTATTTATGGACTGGTCCATATTGGTCCCACTCATAGTAGCAGGCTATCTTACGACCAAGTGAACGGAAGTGGAGGCGCTTGGTATTCTTCTTATTTTATTTTATCTATGCATTTAAACTTCTCTTTATGCACATCTAGATATATAAAGCAATTGTGTCTAATATAATTTTGTGTTTTTTTCAGATTTGTTTTATGAAGTAACATTCAGTAGTATGACATCATTATGAAGGAAATGTTTGAATTTCCCTGACTCGTTTTACTATATATGTGGTTGTTTTACTGCACCAACTCAAAGAATGAACATTAGTATGTTTGTGAAAAGAGCATACTCGGCTTACCCTAAGATTAAATTAGGTGATCAAGATAAACCGTGGGCCCCGCACAATGTTTGTAAACCATGTGGCGAAAATCTACGCCAATGGACAAAGGGCACAAGGAAATAACTAGGATTTCACATTCCTATGGTGTGGCGGGAGCCAAAAAAACATGTAAACGATTGCTACTTTTGTCCTCGCTAAGCGATGATTTGGTTTGGAAGGGAATAAGATCAGGGAGTTGGCCGCACTCTCTCTGCTGGTCCTTGTCACCTCGGGCTGTGTACTTTCCACATTTTTATTAAAAAAACGTTGGTTTTCGCTTTTTAAAAAAATAAAAAATGAGAGAATCTTTTAAATGCGCGGGCGCACACACACGCGACAACCACCACCACCACCGACTGTTGCTCTTCTGATTAATATTTGGGTCGAATGCCACTTTGCACACGCAGTGGGGTTGGCGCGCTTCAACGCCACTGAAACTACTCCCAAGCCTTTTTAAAGCGATGGGGTGCTGTGTGATGTAGCATCTCGTTCAATCAGAATTCATCCCTGTGCAGAAGGCCCCCCCTAGCGCCCCTATCCTACACAATATCCTCCACTTCCTCCTCTCTCGGCCCTTTCTCTCAAACACCCATTCATGTAATTAGTCAAGCTTTTACGCGGTCTTCCAACCCTTACCACACCCACACACTCACTCTCGTATACTCTCTTTACAAGACCCTTTTTATATCTTTCAGGCAACTTTGTCACAATCTCATTCGCACCTTTCTCCACACCATTACACATTCTTTACCCAGTCGTCCTCACTATATTTACCATTCTCGAACATCTTCACACACACTGCCAAATGCTTTCGATCTGCCTTTTCAAATTTCTTCCACTCTCAACCACATACGAGGTCATTAGCATTTACCGACATTGATAAAACTCCCCCCTCGCCATTCCTCCTCGTTCTCACCCCCTTTTCCCTCATTCTCACTTCTATTGTGTAGCACTAATGGATTAAATATTAATTGTGTCTGATAAGTGTCCATAGATGAGTTGGGAAAAAAAAATGTCGAACTCCAAACAATCACTACGCAAGAATCCCTCCCCGGTTTTGTTTTTTGGGGGTCGCGAGTGAAATCCACAAGAGATAAAGGCTTGGAACAACCTCATTCACTTATTAAGGTGAATTAGCTCTTTCACTGATTAAGTTGAATGGCAAATGTGGGAGAAGTAATAACGATTTTTGTTTGTGCTGCGCATGCTCCTCTGCAAAGAGAATTGTTATGTCGGGGTATCTCATAAATACTGACAAGTTGGGAAAACGCCTTTTATTCTCCAAACAATGAGTATTAGGCCGTATACTTAAGCTACCTCGTAAAAACAGTTATTTCGGACCGAAAGCGGATTAACATTTGAATACCATCGTAGTAAATGGAATAACGGCTATTTGAGCTTCTATTTCAATAAACCAAGATTGAGCTTTTGCTTCTTACAACCCAATAAAAAAAAATTTATAGTCTAACAATGGGATAAGTCATGTGGAGTTTTCCTCCTAAAGTCAAATGAGATGTAGAAGTGAATCCACTTCTAACCGACTCCTATCCCGGTGTTTCAGAAATTGGATTAATTAACAATTTAAATATAAAGCGTCATTTTTAATTGCACTTGTTCTCCTGAAAGGAGATATTACAAAACGAGTTAATTATAAAAATGCCTAATTTTTTTGCGGACGGACACGGAAGGGAAGTAGGTCCAAAGGTGACATTAAATCTTTTCTTCAGACTTCTCCGCCCGGAATGGGTGGGTTTATGTTTATAAATGATACTGCAGTTTGTTTTTAACGACTTGACTGCTCTGGTTGCCGGATGCTAGTCTGCTTTCCCTTACGTTGGTGAAGAGAATATTCTTGTGCTTTTGCCAATTTTTTTTCCGAGATTGTGCATTTTAGATTCGCGCGTATAAGTGACAAAATCGTGAGAGCTTTTAAAACGGTGTCAACTGAAAATATCGTTGACGGATATTGCTGTAAATTACGAGTGAACTTTTTTTTCTCACTTGCTTTTGAGAGCCTGTGGCAGGGATTGAACTTGCTCCCCCCCTCCCCCCTACTCTTCGACGAGTCAGCCTGCTGGACTAATTTTAGCGTCATACGGTTAAGGTAAAGTGCCTTGTGAAAAAACTATTTCGGCTCTGGACTGGGATACCTCTCTTGCAAAATAATACTTATTCAACTTGGTGATAGACTCGTCTCTTAAATACACACGCGCTCATTGCCAAACACATAAACGCTCACCTCGTACGGTATTTTTCGTTTGTTTCTTCCAATCGCTCATATGAGAGGATGGAAAAATAAATGAGGGAGACCCGGCGGATTCCGTTGAAGACCCTCTCCGATGGCCTCAAGCCTGACCGAGGGAGGGTATTCGCAAAAATCTATGGCCACTTGGGAATAGCATTGGTTAGACTCATCGATACACACAATGGTTACGCTGCAATCTGTTCTAAGGAGGCTGACTGCGAAGCACTCACCTCCCCAAAGGCTGCAGAGTGTTTGAAAACTATTAACTTTAAGCCACATGCACCACTACATATCAAAACACACCGCAGTGTTATCCTTCGCCGCCTTGGTCCATGGATTGAGGGGCACTCCGTTGAAAAAAATTCATGCGGAGGTGCAAAAGAACCACACCTGGGCAAAGGTTTCGGAAATTATCAAGTTTAAAGACTATACTCATGTCTTTAAGATGGTCTTTACTGATACGGCTATGGCGGTTAAGGCCACGGAGGGATGTATGCTCCTCTTTAACGTCCGCGTCTACCCTGAGCAGATCGAACATGAGGAGTTTATCGACCTCCAGATGTGCTTCAAGTGCTACAAGTACGAGGAGCACACCACGGCCACCTGCCCTAGGGAGAACGTTCTTCTGTACTCCATTTGCTCATCGGATACATATTCATAGAGAGGTTGCAATAGCGCCTCCTTGAAGTGCCTGAACTATGCAGGATCGCATAGACCGCTATCTATGGCTTGCCCGATCAAAAAGGATTTCTTAAAGAAAAAAGCAAACCAAAATAGACTGGCTGAAGAGGCGAAGATGAATAGCACCTACGCCAAGGTTGCTAAGGCTGTTGTGGCGGAATCGAAGGAAACGAAGACATACCTCCACGTCGAGAAAGAAAACTCGACACAGATTATGTGTTACATTTATTATGCTGAACATTCCAAATCTCCCCTCCCCGGATACCTTTGCGAGTGAGCTGAATAGAATGCTGACGCATAATGGAATGGAGGAAATGTGGTTTCTAGAGAATCCACGGTCTGAGGAGATTTTGAAAATTACTCTCAATCCCCAATGCGATAATAGTTGCCAGAAGATCCCCATCCCCAGCAGCGCCCCAGTTTCTTTCAGGGACCCTAGGATCCAGGCACAAAAAAATAGAGACACAAACCCACGCACCGAGAAACAGAAAACAAAACATACTTACGCAAACACAAAGTATGGAAGTTACGGAGACTGAGACTGCGAGACCCGAGGCAGGGGCATGATCCCCCTGGTCCCGGAAAACCTCACAGCCTCAAAGACGTCCGAGGTCGTCCTCTTCTTGTAAGAGGGAGCCTAGGCACGTATATCATTCAAGGAAAATAAATTTGAAGGTATACGCTGCCGAAAGGTCCCATTTCCCTAAGGATATGACAGCCATCACCGAGAAGTTAGCAAAAGTAAAAGCAGAAAGATGCCGTGCAAATCTGGTACTCCGCGACGTCAAAAAGTCCTTTGACAGAGTATGGAGGAGAGGCCTGCAATACAAGATCTTACACCTGGGCCGCGACCCCATACTTGAAAGGATTCTATGCGACTACGTAATGGAGAGAAAAGCATTTGTGAACATTAAAGGATTCAATGGCCCCGAGTTCGAGCTCGAGGCGGAGGTGCCACAAGGCGGGTGTATGAGTCCCTTGCTTTACAACATATACACCATCGACCTTCCCTAACCTCTGACTGAAGGCTCGTTATACGTCCAATTTGCGGACCTTATTACGATGATCTGTACGACACCTTATCGGAATGTGAATTATATGGCGCAGAGTACTGCGGTAGAAATCGAAAACATCAACTCTTTCGAGAGAAGATGGAAGATATGTACCAATGCCCGAAAGTTCCCTGTAATTCCACTATTTCGACGGACCCTCGCAGACATCCGTGTGGAGGGTGTACGCATCCCCTACCGCACGGTTCTGGGACTCCGGATTACGACTGGGTGATATGGGAGAAGTGTAGAAATAGCTTTAGCGAATACACGGAGGGACTTGGGGGAATTTTTCCGATTCCTAAACCTGAGTACCTCCAACAAGCTGAAGATCTACAACGCATGCATTCGTTCAAGACTCCTGTTGTCCCCGATCCCTAATAACGTGAGTCCCAAAACCCAAGCCCTTAAAATGCAAAGGCTTGAAGGAGAGAGAGGAGAAGGCAGAGTGAGCTCCATGGTAAACTAGGGTTTTCCCCCATAAACGGGGAGCTTCACAGAAGAGCAAATTAGATCTGGGACACAGTACACCGGCACCTTCCTCTCGAGTTGGTACTCGGGCACATGGCCTTTAATGACATAGGACACGCTAAATCTTTTAGAAGCAGCAAACTAATCATTGACAATGACATAGACCCAATTCACCTTTCCCTCCAAAATTCGCCAAGAGCTAATTCCCAACTATAGAGTGATTAACTCTCCAAAACTTCCAAAAAATAAATATACAACTAAAATAATAACACAAAAAAACAACTGCAAATTCCGGACGTAAAACCCCCAGATAAAAAAAAATTTCTCTCCACCAAACAGTAGGGACCAAAAACCCCTCTGCTATAACGTCTTGAATGCTTTTCATATATATATATATATATATATATATATATATATATATATATATATATATATATATATATATATATATATATATACCAAAACGGAAAGAAAGCCAGGGATACCCTATCACTAGGGACCTGTCTTTCATTCTACTTTTCATTTTCGCTTTCCTATTATTTTTCCATACTATTTCTCCTACTAAAATCCTCTACTACTCTATTCTTCACTTTATATGTCCAATTTTAACGAATTGTCTTAATAAAGAGTAAAGTAGTCTCAAGTTCGTACTTTTGTGTGACTTATTTTTGTACAGACATTTTTCAGGGATTTCTAATAAACTATTCCGGCCTCCCAGTAGTGGTGGGGTGGGGTGTTTTTTTTTTTTTTTTTTTTTTTTTTTTTTTTTTTTTTTTTTTTTAAATAGAGCCAAAAGCGCTTATAATCTTAGCCCTTGTTCCTGTGTGTTATCTTCTTTGAATCCAAGAAGTTGGTTAGGGGGATTTAGTTATCAGATAACTAGCAATACTCTTCAGCTACCACTTCAAATCATAATTTACATTTGCCTCTAATATAAATAGCAAGCAAGAGATTGTGGCTTGTATGTATAACTAGTGCTTCAAAGCCGTTTTCTTTTGGTTCTTCGGACTCTGTACTTAGCACATTTCACTACAACATGTCCTCGTTGATTTTAGCTTTATTTATTTTTAATAAAAGTGAAGCTTTTGTGTTAGATACATTTTTTTTTAATTTCTATTAAACTAACATTGGGAAACAAACAGCCAACCATTATTTACCCATACAAAATGCTCTGCTAATGAAGAACATAGCATAGTCGTCTTCAAGAGTTATAAAAACACTACACTTATGAAATTTAACAAGTGATATTAGTTATTTAGACTGGATAATGTTATTTCAATAATAAAATTGTTAATTTAAATATTAAAACTGATAACCATGAGTTCACATATTGTATTTGGACTAATTAAAGAAAATGAGCTACTGTATATATATATATATATATATATATATATATATATATATTATTATTATCTCTCCCTTTTTACAATGAAGACACCCAAAACTAATTAATCTCAGTTTTATTTAAAAACAAAAACATATTTCCTATTCCCTAATAGTTAAAAGCCCTGTATTTTTATAATTTGAATATTACCGCCTGCTTATTTTTCCTAAAAATACGTATACGCCTGGCAACGCGCAACCCCTCTGCTCTCTTAATATATATATATATATATATATATATATATATATATATATATATATATATATATATATATGTGTGTGTGTGTGTGTGTGTAATAAAATGTCTTATTAAAGTTCAACTGCGTTTCTTATTCCTGGCTTGTCCCTGAAACGCACAAACGCCACAGCAATTTGCATTCGTCTGAAATAGGATTGAAGGTTATTTCATTGGTTGTTTCGTATTGTTTCTGTTTCTTATCGCCTCTATTTTACTTTCTTTCTTCCTATCTCCACGCCCATAAGCAACTAAGTTGCTGAAGTTAATTACTCGCGTTCTGTAGTTCATTTACAGTTTTTGTGTCACTTCTATGGATTTTGAACGCGTGAGAGATCTTTTGTTTTCCATGGAATTTAAAGCGAAATACTACCGAGGGCGCATCCTGCAGGAGACTTGCAAGAGAGATGTGTAAAGAAAGTGATGAAGCTAGATAGTAAAAAGGGTGGGAAGACTGCAGGCGTGCTAAAGAATCTACACTTTAACCAGAGGCGAGTGGAAGTGTTGACCCCTCCCCCACCTTCCCAGACCCGATCATGGATGAATGAACGAAAGCTACTTGGCGACTAGCCTGCGAAATTAGCCGCTAGCGTAGAAAATAGGTGAGAGATACAACATCGAGACTTATCGAAATTCCAGGGTTAATAACTTCGTGATTTCACTGTTTTATTACTCTTTTTTAATTTGCCATATTGCCACCTGAACAAAGGGGTCCTAGTCACCGCATTAAATGGAATTTGTACATTTTATCATAAATTTATTGCCCTCTTATGTTCCTTTGTTTGTCTATAAGTATCCCTTATTTGTTGTTCAAGCTTCCATAATAATGATATTAATAGTCAATATTATCACTTATTTTCTATAGCATTTATGTAGTTGTACTCACGGTGCTTTGAAAGGAGGTTTCATGATTTACTCAATCTGGGTTTGGAAATTGCACCGTTGGAGAGAAACAAAGGTGTCAGAAACATTGATTCCCCTTTTCACTTCACGCTCTACCCTGGTCGCGCTACTTGGTGTCTAGGGTCTGTAATACGTTCATCTTCAGCCTCACTCCCCTCCCCCGCATCTAGATATCTTTCCCGCAAACGAGTCTTAAAAGGAGCCGTGCGAAAACGGTGCGGGACTGGCCGAAAACTTGGAAGTGTTTTGTTATTTCGTAACAAAGACTCGTTATTGTAATTGCGTCTGTTTTTGGCACCTTTAGGGGGGAAGGGCACTTTTGTATCCCTTCAGAAAGACCTCTTGTTTATTTCTTGTTTTGTTCGCCAGTCGGATGGTTTGAAGGCAGTTGTACCCCTCCCCCCCTCTCCTGTCCATATCCTTGCAATTTTCGCAGTCCTGTGGAATCAAAGGCAGCGGCGAACGAAGCCCGATAATTACTCCCATCGACGCGCCAAGTCTTCTCTTAGATTCTTATCCTCTCATTCCTGGATGTCCCTCGACATGTATCCTTTCCAGGGAATAAAAAGTGTATTTGTTGTGCAAAGGAACGAGTAGGGAATTATAGAAAACAAAAATATTAAATATGTCCACCAAACCTGTAAATCAAAAGTATGTTGTGTTCAAAACCAGTTTTCGAGCTAATGGTTTCTTTTTGTGGCATTTTCCAGGGTCGTTGCAATCGAGAGAAACCTCCCTGTAAGTACTTCCATCCGCCCCAACACCTTAAGGACCAGCTGTTGATCAACGGAAGGAACCATTTGGCCCTCAAAAACGCCTTCATGACCCAGATCCAGATTCAGGGACTTTCACCGAACACGCAGTTGCCCCATGGAACGCTCCCCGTGGTAAGTCGAAGGTTGCTCTAATTTTGTTGCTCACCAAAGGGAACTGGAAGCCCACGAGATGCTCAATCTTTTCACGCTTGTTTTAAACGACTCGAATTGGTATTGGAACGCTTGATTCAGTGTCGAGTTACCTCTGCTCATATTAATGGGCTTTCTTCACTGGCCCAATGGAACTCGTGGGTTTGAGTTCTCGACTGGGCAGTGGTTTTGTTCACAAACTACGAGGGGCGGTCAATAAGTTTTGCGAATCGGTAGGGCAAAACAAAGGAAGAGGGTGACTGTTTGTGGGGGTGTTAGGACAAGTTATGACAAGTCAAGACCTGCAGCCGCACGCTCCGGCCTCGTCTATTTAAGAAGCAGTAGCTGATCGCAGATCGTCAGTCACAAATTTTTCAACAATGGAGAAGGTTGAGCACCGCGCAGTGATCAAATTTTTGACCAAGGAAGGCAAGAATGCAAAAGGAGATCCATGAACGCATGGTTGCAGTGTACACCGACACCGCCCCTTCCTATGCAACCATTGCTCGCTGGAATAGGGAGTTCCGCCATGGTCGTGAGTCCCTTAAAGAAAACGCCCGTCGAACGTGACCAACGAGGACAATGTGGCCCGTGTGGATCGGATGATCCTCTAAAATCGACGGGTGAAGGTCGAAGAAATCGAGCGAGAACTTGGAATATCACATGGAAGTGTTATCAACATCATCCACGACAATTTGGCCATGACCAAGGTCTCTGCCCGTTGGGTCCCTAGAAATCTCACGCCCCATGATCGACTTCAACGTCGTCAAAGTCCACAAGGCCAGAGTTGCACAAGCTCGCCTGCGCGAGTGCGGATTCGAGGAGCTCAGCCATCCCCCCTACAGTCCAGATCTGGCCCCTAGCGACTACTTTTTATTCCGCCAGCTCAAGGCTGCACTGCGTGGACGCCGGTTTGGGGGCGATGAAGATGTCCAGCTCGCCGTCCAGGAGTGGATTGAACAGCAGTCGGGATATTTTTGGTTGTCGGGAATTCGAAGCCTCAGGGACAAGTGGCGCAAGTGCATTGAATTCGAGGGTAGTTATATTGAAAAATAATAAAACATTTTTCCTCATATCTCGTTTCCTTATATCCGAATTGCAAAACTTATTGACCGCCCCTCGTATCTTTAAAATTTAAATTACGCCCTCCCGACTCTACACCCTCAACCACGCTAATACCTTGGTAGGGAAAGGTAGGACTTCTCGGTTCTCTGTGAATCAAATTTGATGAAACTTTTCTCAGCTGGTCTACACTATATGCCAACACTAATGTTAAGTTTTCATTCTGCTGTGTTACGTTCTTCAATTTTTATTTTAGATTTGTCATTTTTGGGGTGAACCATGCTAATATCTTTTGAATGATATTAGCCCATCTATACATATTTTGGCGAAAATGTAGGATAATATACACATTAAGCATACCTTATATATATATTTAACAGAAAAACATAATTATAATACATAAATGATGGACATAATATATTATTTGCCCACATGAACGCCATTTCGGCGGATGGCTTCAAAAACCCTATCATGTCAATTTCTTAATAGTAGCATGTTGGACTTCCTCTGCTTCAGCTTTGATGGTCGCCCATAAGACTTATTTATACGAAAATTGACGTCACATCCATCGGCCTAAACATCTTGTTTAATGATGGACCCCAAATTTTCAATTTGGTCGAGATCCGGAGAAGCTGGCGGCCACACCATCAATCAACTTATCACCTTGTATGCCGTAAGAGCCTAGGAACGCTTGGGTGGCTCTGGCAGAGTGGGATAGATCTTTGTCCTGTATTAAAACTAATCCTTAGAAGTTACAACGTTATATCCTTTAGTTATGGATCCAACGCCTCCTTCAAGAGATTGCAGTAAGCAACTGCGGTTACTTTAACCCCATCAGACACCATGAGTGGGCCAACAAGTTTGTGTCCAATTATATTTGCCCACAACCTGACTCCTCCTCCCTGATGTTAACGTGACAAACGTTGGTGACGCTCATCTCCAAAATGGACCCAACAATTTGACCAACCGTCAAGTCGGTCAAGAGTCGCCATGGTCTCGTCACTGAAGAGAACTCAACTCATGTCCAAAGTCACATACTTCCGGCCTCATTGAACCCTCAAAGTCTTTTGACAGGGCGTTAAAGGAGGCAGTTTCAGGGGAGCTCGCGCCGAAACTATGCTATCTAGGATACGGTTCTTGGGTACATCGGGACGACCAGCGGTGTTTGCTTGTTTGTCCGGGTTTTCCACGTAACTCACTGCCAATATTCCTCAAATCCCTAGTTGCAATAGTCTTGGAGGTCCCACAATCCGAGCGCTTCTTCCTTGGCGAAGGGTCCTTCAGAAATCGTCGGTGTCCACGATTGGCCCTTTGAGGAATGAGGAGGGGACATTAAAGCATTCAGATGCAGAAAATGCTAACCTCCTCAACGACTACTTCTCTTCAGTGTTTACTGAAGAGTGTGGTCCCATTCCCCAGCCGACGGATTCCTACTCGGGGGAAAAGCTGGAGGCAATGGACTTCACCGAAGGAGAAATAAAGAAAAAGATCGCTGGCCTAAAGACGAATAAGTCCCCTGGACCGGACGGGTTTCTACCTAAAGTGTTGAAGGAAGTGTGCGATGAAGTATCACGACATCTGTGCGCTATCTTTAACATGTCAATCCGGACCGGATGCGTTCCTAGAGACTGGCGTGAGGCGGAGGTGACTCCTATCTTCAAGAAAGGAGAGCGTAACCAACCGTCGAACTACCGACCTATCAGTCTGACTTCGATAGTCGGTAAACTCATGGAAAGCATCATGGTGGACAAAGTGACGTCGTATTTAGAGTCAAACCTGCTACTGAGGAGTTCCCAGCACGGCTTCCGAAGGCAACGGTCATGCCTGACGAACCTTGTAGAATTCTTCCACTTTGTTTTCAGTGAGCACGATCGGGACAAGGCGGTGGATGTGGTCTACCTAGACTTTCAGAAAGCCTTTGATAAGGTACCACACCGCCGCCTTCTCCGGAAAGTGCGAGCGCTTGGCATAGACGGAAAGGTAGCCGGCTGGATCGAGAACTGGCTAAGTGGCAGACGGCAACGGGTGGTGGTAAATGGACAGTCTTCTGAGTGGGTGCCCGTTACTAGCGGGGTGCCTCAAGGTTCTGGCCTGGGACCACTACTATTCATCATCTACGTCAACGACATGGACGGTGACATGGTTGCCAAGATTTCCAAATTTGCCGATGATACCAAGCTTGGTATGAACGTTGCAAAAGATGGAAATACTGCCCGCCTGCAGAAAGATCTTGGGAAGATTGGGGAGTGGTCGGACACGTGGCAAATGCCTTTTAACGTGGGGAAATGCAAAGTGATGCATATCGGCCACAGAAACCCCCAATCTCAGTATATCCTTAAGGGCACTGCTATTGAATCCACCGACACTGAGAAGGACTTGGGTGTAACAATCACTAGTGACCTCAAGTTCTCGAAACAGTGCATTGAGGCGGAGAAAAAGGCCCAAAGGATGCTAGGCTATATTAAGCGCCAGTTTGGTTATCGGAACCAGGAGATTGTACTGTGCCTGTACAACTCACTTGTCCGACCGCACCTGGAGTATGCCGTACAATTTTGGAGTCCTTCATTTCGAAAGGACATCGCGAGATTGGAACGCGTACAAGCCAGAGCAACCAAGCTGATTCCCTCTATCCGACATAAAAGTTATGAGGATAGACTAAGGGAATTAGATCTATTCTCGCTGGAAACCCGTAGACTGCGTGGTCAGCTCATCGAAGTTTTCAAAATACTTCGAGGGTTCGACAATGTTGACTACCGGGATATTTTCACACTGAGTGAGAACAGAACGCGCAATCACGGCTCCAAACTTGAACTGAAGCGTTACAACCGCAATCTGTGTGGAAATTTTTTCACCTACAGTATCTGCGGTAAGTGGAACGCACTTCCAGTGGAAGTTGTCAACAGTGAATCTGTTGACCAGTTCAAGTCAAGACTAGACAAGGTCTTGAAAAGTGGCCGTTTAGGGACGCAAAACAATTGAGCAGCCTTGTGCCCGCTCGATTGCAAGTCCAATGGTACCCTCTTTGAATGGACCGTAAGGTCTCCTAGGGTACCTTCTTTCCTTGTTGTTACTCCTTGTTGTAACTGCTCCCCCATAACATGAACAGAGGTGGCTTCAGCACTTTCCTTAATGAAGAGGCCTCTGCGACGTCCCATTGTTCCTACAGAGGATAGATACTATTAGCGTGGTTCACCCCAAAAACGAGGAATCTGAAATAAAAATTGAAAGACGTAACACAGCATAATGAAAACAAAACATTAGTATTTGTCATATTGTGCAGACCAACTTGGAAAAGTTTCATAAATATTGATTCACAGAGAACCGAGAAATCCTAACTTTCCCTACCCAAGCTATTAGCGTAGTTCAGGGTGTAGCTTTTAACCGAAGTTGGGTTTGTTGTGAGCCATTAACACTGTAACTTTTTTTTCTAGTACCGTTCTTTCTATCATCATGCTCTCTCTATCAATCCCCTTTCTTTTTCTCTTGAATGCCATCCGACTTCGTTTTCCGTGAACCTCGGTCTTTTCCTGATAGCTTCTTCACCTTTTCTTCTGACCATGCCCAAGAATCCTCACTTTGTTCCCCTCGGCTTTTCAGGCTCCTCTTGTCCTGTCGATATCAACATTCGAAGTTTATTAGGTGTATTGCTTTCTGCAATGCTCTTCATATTTCCACTTTTAGTTAGTTGCTTCTGTCTTTACTCAGATCAGTGGTCTCCTTGCAGTCCCCAACCTCTTGTTTACCTTAATATATAATCGGTTGCTTCTTTTCCAAACCTGTGCGCGTGTGAGTTCTTGGTGGACATCGAAGGGCTTCTTCTTTCTTTTCATGACGCTATTTTATAAATGTCAACACTTAAAGATAGCAGGTACGATTCTTATGGAAGAGAGTCTGAACGAAATGTACATTGTATATACTACCTTATATTGAAATAAATCTCAGTGGAAGGGAAAGAATGCGATGTTTGTTCATAGTTTTATGCCAAACATAAATTCTCTTGAAATATCTTAGAATTCCCGAATTTCATCGGCCGTCTCTCTCGTAAATTGTGGATCTTCTTCAATCAAAAGAATCTCTGTTCACATTCCGTGTTTGGAAAGAGGCCGTTAATCCAAATAACATTTTGATTGACGTTCGACCCATTTCTGCCTGTTAATTGGCCCTCTGCCAAAGTCATCCCGTCGACTTTACTTTCCTTACCCACAAAACGCTGACGAAGCATTTATTCTCGTTTAGACAAGCTTGTAAACTTCACCCGTCTTTTTTGGAGAGAGAGAAAAATTAAATTAATTCACTCACTAAGAGAATGAAAAGCGGAAACGTGTTGTTCTACACCGAGAATGAGAAGCGCATTAATGGATGCTCCTCCCATTACTCTTTGCTCCTTTGTCAGCGTGCGACCTCCTGAGTCCGCCCTGCGACATCCCTAAGCGTCAAGCACCACCTCTCAGCCGCAGAGGTGATCGCCTCGAAAACCCGCACATGAGGGCCGCTTTCCACGTCATTGGCGAACGGGTTTTTATGTGAAACTTCAGCTTGGCCTAGTGGATATGTGAGTCCATCGAACAAATTATGTCCACTAGTCCAGAGATCACACTTGATTTATTTTATATCGGGTAATCATAATCTTTTTAAATTTGTTTTGGGGCCCCTTTCAGATCAACCGTATCATCCGTCCTTTTTAGTCCACCCTTTTATTGAGTTCCTCAACACGTTTTATTCCTTTGTTGAATTTCGCTCTCGTCCTTGCTTCATCGATTATTATTTGACGTAATTTTTTTTTATACCTATATAATAAAGTATCATAGAGAGTTGTAAAAAGAGCGACTGAGATAGGTACCGGGGTTCTTTATCTGTGATTCATTCGCTTTTTCTTTAATAGATAAGAATTTTCAGATGTGCAAAGGGTTGCCATCTCTGATAGATGACGCCCTCAGATGCTCTTCGCTTTGATAAAAGTATACTCGTAATCGGGTCGGATGGTAATGCTATCGAACAGTCTTCTCATTCTGGGATTTCTGACATCTTTCCCAATCATCTCGTAACTATTTTCATAATTAGGGTAATTTCTAGCGGGTGTGGGTGGGGGGTTTTATTCTGAAAATTCTGTTTTCTACTTTAATTTTTTGTCCTCCCTACGTTTCTTCGGTGAGACTGGCGGCGGACCACAAGGACGTCACCACCTGCCCCGTGCTGGCTCCACGAATCCCTTAACTGGTTTCTGGATGGATTTTAGGGGGAATAAAAGTTGCTTCTTGTAATCGTTATCATTGTTGATATTTTTTTTCCATTATATTTGTTATTTGAGAGCCTCTTTCATTCATTCCCGCTGATAAAAACTCGGCCCTGTTTTATACTGAATATTTTTACTGGAAAAAAGGACAAAGGGGATATACAAGGGAAAGAAGTGGATAAAAAGACCAAGAATAGAGAAAAGGCTAATAGTAACAAACCCTGCCTATTATAAACCTCCACGGACAACTTTATAAATAGTACAGATGTAAATGTGGTCCATTTACATAGGAAGCATTAATAAAATTGAATAAAAAAAATATTAATGAAATAAAGCAACTGAACAAAAAAAAGTGAATAGAATAGAAGATAACTAATTTGATGGTAGGCCCGCTTTCAACATTGTATTACGACCTTCTAAGTTATACTATATAGCTATACTTATATACTCGTCATTGGGTAAATATATGATATACATGTTTATACATGTGTATAAGTATATATGCATACTTCACTCTTAAGAAGCCAGAGGAATAAACCCTCCTAAAACAATTGTTTAAATTTATATTCACGAGTCTTACGAGTTGAGCCCTCGCCACTTGCAAAAACTCTTCCCCTTCTGACTTTCTCGCAAAATCCTGTCCTACCACCTCATTTGAAAAATGCACATTCCATTGTGATGGTGTAACCAACTCCTCCCGCTCCCTCCAGCTAGCTAACGAATCCCCTCCAACTGCGCCCAACTCCGTTCTTAAAAATCAGATCAACGAATCCTGTCCCACCTTATTTTGCCAACGGTTTATTAAGAATGAATTACGAAGAGAGATTACATAAATGTAAATATATAGCGGACAGTGTGGAAAATAGAATTTAGCAGAGAAGAGATGGTTATATGTATAAGTAGGAAGATAAAGGTTCCCGGAGACGTGGAAATCAAATTTTTACCTCTATACAATACAATTTTCACATTTACTCATATAAGAGGTTATAGTTATAAAAAATGTATTCCTAAAAGCTTACATATATATTTACACATTGTTATATATTTCTAACGTTAACTACACATTATTTTAATTACTTTACATTATTTCTACGCGTTTGTTTTAAAAACTTTTTTGGTATTCTATTTCAGTCTAGCTGATGATTTTAATCTAATTTAAGTCACTTATTTGATTAATTCACAATAGATAATTTGATACTAGATATATTTCGTAAATTAATTAACACATACTTTGTATGTACACTTTTCCAAATCACTGATATCAATTATTTTATCCTTATTTATATAGTTCACTTTTGGGCTTATCGTTATATTTTATACACTTGTATTTTGCATTGTCACTTTATTTCGGACGTTTTTTGTCCACTTTTTATGGCTTTGAATGTTGTCAAGTTCACGGCGTGCACGTCCGATGGTGGGATAAACACCGTGCCCTTCAACAACAACGTTGCAATTTCGTCCGGTGTAAAAGGTCCCTCGAAGGTTCACTTGAATTACCCCTTGGTTTGCCTACAAAAAGCGATGGGTTTATATATAAACCAACAGCCCCAATGGGCCACCTAAATTTCCATCTCTTTTCTACACCTTCACCTCTTATACTATCCCGATCCCACCTAAATTCGCCGCTTGGACAGCTGATAGACCGCTCTCATTAATCTTGGTAAAGCAGACTCACAGCAAAACTTCAACGCCTTCTCGACCGAAGAAGATTTTAAGGTTTACTCTCGGAAGGAATCAACACCGACTCCTCTCATTGTTGGATACCTGCCCCTGCATAGGAAAAGTAGGAAAACTGCACAGTAAACCCCGCTACTGTTAGCCAGCAGATTTATCACTACGGATAGTGAGTAAAGAAGTATTTTTACTCCAAAGCCCTACAACTGAGTCCAAAGAAGATCTAAATTACGCGCGCCCGCGAGCCTACGTCCCGGACAACCAGCGCATGCTTTGGAACCCCCCTTTTTTCATCACAGCAGCACATCCCGAGTTCAGATAACTTTTATGCCAATTAAGCTCTGTAGAAACGACCTGTCTCTGACGTGTCCGAACCCCGGAAGGAAGCCCTGCAGGGGGCGCGAAGAAGGGGACCCGACTGCGGTGGAGTGGTCAGGACAGGTAGGTGGACCCTGTAAGACAAGATCATAGGTAGGGCAGATAAAGGAGAACTCAGGAATAGTAATAGGTCAACGCCCCGCGATACGGGCCTGTTAGGTTCACAACCGGAACCGCCGCCTTGGGGCCGTCATGGTCGACCCCATTGGCGATAAAAGCGCATTCCCCTCAGGGTGAAAGATCGTTGTCAGAAACCGGCGAAGGAGAAAGTTTTCGAAGTCGCCTTCTCGAAACTTGGGATTGCTCTTTGCCGAGTGAAGGAACAAGCGTATGGCTACCTAGCCATATGTGGCACGAGCCAGGACATAGATAGTATTCTGAGCACAAAATCTATTAGTGAATTTGAGAAGATCGGCCTCGTTCCTAAGGTGCCCCCTCAAGTTGCTGCACAGAGATCGATCGTCTGTCGACGCATTGACCCTTACGTTGGCTCACACTCTCCCGAAGAAATGCAACATGAAATAGAGTCCAAACAAAATTGGGGTAAGATAGACGAAGTGTATAAATTCAAGAACGGGACGAAGAGGAATACAGTCATGTATTCAAAGTGACATTTCAAACAACTGAAATGGCAAACAAAGCTAAGGAAAATGGAATGGTCATGTCTAACTCCAAAGTTTCAGCGTCCTGCATTGAACGAGAGGTGTTTATCCCACTTCAAGTGTGCCTCACCTGTTATGCCCTAGAGAAGTACTCCACAAAAGAATGCTCGTTCGAAGGTAAGGTGTGCTCTGAATGCGCCGCCACAGATTATACGTGGAAAGAGTGTAAAAACCTGCAGAAGAAATGTATAAATTGCAGCAACCCGCATCGAACCATATCCATGACCTGTCCTTTAAAAGACCTTAATAGCTGAAAAGAAGAAACAGATAATAGACTATAGGAACAAAAAGGTTAACACGACGTACGCACAGGCGGCAAAAGCAGACAACCAGAAAAGACATTGCTCAACCTGGACCCGGAAATGCGACGAGATTTGCTGATGTGCATCCTTCATGCACACTTTGCCAACATTATTAAACCAGGAAGCTATGCAACGGAAATGAATAAGGTGCTAGTTCACAACGGATTCAAACCGATGTGGTTTCCGGACAATCCTCCATCGGAGGAGCTGTTCCAAGCCCAAATCAAAGGTATGAAGGAAACTGTGACAAGGTCTCGCTCCACGTCTAGAGACCCCCGCCTAAATACACCAAGAACGTCGGTACCTAGTGACTCCCGAACATAACCACTCCCCACGCCTGGAGATGGGGTCACTACTACAGCCACGCAAATGGGAAGTAAAGAAGAAACCGAGCCAATGGATAGTGCTGTTCCCCCCAAAACGAGTAAAAGAACAGAAGAAATAGGTATGAGGATTTACGGTTCACCATCTGCACCAATACCGAAGATTTCAAATCAACTGACATCATATCAGGAATCATTTAGGGAAAATACGACTACGAAACCGAAATAAACGAAGATGACCTGCTAGCGGCTCGAAAACAAGGTTTAATTGAGATCTCACAGGATTCTTGCTTTAACCTCGCACATAAAATATTTAAAAAGAAGAGAAGCGGGAGGATAAGATCCCCAGCCAGAGAAAGCGGATCGAAACCGAAACAGTTGCATAATAACTAATCATGGATAATCAAATAATATATATTAGAAAATTAAAAATCTTCCCCCTCAATGTTAACGGTTAGACAAATAAGAAAAGGATTTACAGCGAAATCATAAGGAACCTGGATCCAGATATCATCCTCATTTCTGACCATGGCGTTGACATGAGGACAGATTACATTAAAATATACAATTACGAAGTACTAATAGCAAATCACTCTAACGAAAGATTTGATGGTGTTGCAATTGTTACCAGGAGAGGCATAAGATTCCAAGACTTTCCAGGACTAGATGAGTTACCTGGCGATAAAAATCAAGACGCTCATACTTGCCAATTCCTAGCTTTATCCGTTTATTCCGCAGAAACGCCTCTACAATCTTAATCGGAGACCTCAATGCCCGCTGCAGAGAGGCGGGTTTCACGACGGCATTTAATGGAGCGGGTAACTCACTGAGCCTCCTAATTAACAGGAGCATAGTGCAGAGGGAGGGACCAGGTTTCGCTACCTTTTTAACCGAAAGGTACTCGACCACACCTGATATTATACTAACTAACGCAAATTTTGCACTTAATCAGGAGACGGTACCGTGCCCTTATATACCATCTGACCATATTAGCCTGGTGACAGCGCTATCAACCTCACCGATACAGGTCGAAATACCCAAACGAAGGTGCTTGAATAGAGCTGATTGGGACGCATATAAAGAACATATGAGCACCATACAAGAAAATCGACTGGAAGGAGCCTCGCTTAAGGAGACCGATCCATATCTTTTCAATGTAGTGGAGAAAATTAAAGAGGCTGACTGTCTAGCTATCCCATGGACAAGGTTCAAAACTCTCCCGGCCCCAAGGTGGGATAGAGATATCACTGAGAGGATGGACCGCATGGAATTCCTTATCAACGATATAAACTTATATGGAAACAGAGCCCAACGTTATAGAGAACTACGCAAATCGAGATACACCATCAAGATTCTCATTATGGAAAAGACTAAGCAAAATTTGGACAACATAATTGGCAATATGGACACAGAGGGTGACCCGAGAAAATTTTGGAATCAACTTAAGAGATTGAGAGAAACCCGCACCAACGGATAAAATAAGAGTATTAGTCAATGGAGATTAAATTACCAGAGATAGAGATGTAGAGAGCTATTTCAAAAATTACTGGATAAATAGATTTCGTATAAGCGAAGCCGAAAATGCAGAATTCGACGGGGATTACGAAGAGAAAGTAGAAACAAGGTTGAGAGAATTGAGTGATGAGCTCACACCCAACCATCTGGTTATCAGAATACGCCGTGCTCGTGAAGAAGGAAGGCCATTCACTCATGAAGAGTACGAAACCGCACTGAAAAGCTTTAAACAGAAGGCACCGGGAATGACAGGAATAACGAAAAAGCATCTTATAAACGCACCCCTAAATAATAATCAAGCTATTTTAAATATCTTCAATGCATGCATAAATGTTAGCCACTTCCCAGAGTTACTAAAGAAAGCCAAAATGATATTTTTGATAAAGCCTGGAAAACCAAAGAAAGCAATCAGTAGCTACAGGTCAATCTCCCAGTTGGAGTTTATAGGAAAAACTCTTGAACACCAGACTTAGACACTACTTGGAAACTGAGGACCTATATAACAACCAACAGCACGGTTTTTGTAGGAAATTCGGCACGGAAACCGCACTGGCCCTCATAACTGAGAAGATTGCTATTGCTAAGGCCAAAGACAATAGAGTAGACATAGTGTTAAGAGACGTGACCTCGGCACCTGAAAATAAAGATCTAGGACCTAGGCATGGAGGATGGCATGACGAGGATTTTATGCAACTACCTTGAAAATCGAAAGGCCATGATTAGCATAAACGGTATCGAAGGGGAATTCTTCGACCTGGAAGCAGGGGTGCCACAGGGAGTATGTTTGAGCCCCACATCATATGCAGTATTTACCAGCGACCTCCCTCACCCTAACTAAGATTTTGCTCAATATATACAACTAGCTGACGACATCACCCAAATCGTGACGAGTGACTATCGTAACCCGAGGGATATAACCAACAGAACAAGAGGAGAAATCGCAAATATAAACACCTACGAAAAAGAAACAAAATAAAGACAAACATCGACAAGTTTAAGATAATTCCGATGGGACGCATTCGAACAGTGAAAGTAGTGGTGGAGCGTGACCATTACCATTACTCTACACTAGGCAAAGTACTCGGCTTAAAGATGACAACTAGAGGATATACAACACACCTCAAAGTGAAGATCGCTGTAGCCAGAAAGTCGTCCGATCTCGATTCCAGTTTGGACTACTGTAACCGTCCAATGAGAGAAAATTATACTTACTCCTCATGAGACCACTGCTGCTGTATCCCGTCATTCCCACGCACACCTAAAGCAATACAGCGGTAAGGGAAGCACAGAGAGTACAAAACATGGCACTGAGGTTTATCTCAAATGTGACTCTTTGGCACCGTTTTCCCTCAACATTGGTACACGCAATAAATGAAATAGATCCAATCAACGTGACTCTTCACAAGAGAGCAATCACTATATGGGAAAAAAATTACCAAAATATGCCGAAAGAAATAATAAATCAATTGAGACTACCGAATGAAAACTGCCCTGATATATACTTCAAACAAGCATTTGAAAGCAGCCAGCTGATGACGCAAAGAGAAATTATACCGATATATACCTTAAAAAACAAAACAAAAAAAAACGTGTAGAACTTAAGAAAAAGATCCGAAGTGGACATATTAAAATAGAACAACTACAAAATAAGAAAAGATTCGAATTGGAGACAACTAAAAAAAAAAAAAAAAAAACACGAAATTGACAGATTAAAATAAGATAGCTACAATATAATAAAAAAAATCCGAAGTGGAGAAAATTAAATGATTAATTAAATTAATATAAAAAATATCTGAAGTGGACACATTAATTAAAATTTATTAAAGCATTTAAATATAAAGAAAGAATCCAAAGTGGATTATCAAGTTATCCAAAAATAACACAACTACTTTATTTAAGAAAACAAAGGCTTGAACGCTAAAACGTTTTAACACAAAATATATCAAAGAAACAGAACTACTGAGTTCGCCTCACGACCTGACACATATTTCTCTTTCTTTTAATTACACATACCTCTATGTATTTTTCTTTTAACTATCCCCACACCAATTTCTCTCTTTAAATATCACAATCACAATCATCACTAGTATATTCGCTCGCATACGAGAACAAAAGGAAGCTGCAGCTCACCTCATCCTCATCATTTTCAACCTCATTTTCATTTACATGTATTGTCTTATCCACCTTTTCCTCCCCCACACCCAAAAGCCTCCCAAACAGGGAGGTACTAAAAAAAGAGAGAACATTACTTTTTTAAGGCCCCTCATATATCACCATGACTGCCAACTCCCCCACCCAGGGCCCAATACCTTAGCTAAAGGACGCTGATATTCGACCTCGTCCTAACTATGCAGAACATTAGCATATGCATAATTGGGGGTATGGGAGGAGGAAGGTTTGAGGATTAGCCCACTGCCAGATACCCGTACCAGAGGAGCCCCCGGACAATGGGCGCGGGTGCAACCTTTGCAGGGAAGTTTAACAACTTCACCTGTGGGGGGCCCCCAAGACCACTGAGGAACATACAACCCTCTCTGTGTATGGCAGGAAGCAACCGCGGTTTTTAATTCCCTCAAGGCGGCGGCACACCCGGCTAGCGATGGTTGATTCCGCGCTAGCCAACAAAAAGTCCGTCACTTTTCACCCCTCGAGGTGAGCCCACCCGGGTCCATCCATTCATTCATTCATCACAACATCATATCAGCCAATTTAGCGAGGGCGGACCTACGGGATATTGGGTTGGGGGGATGAAGGGCATATCACAGACATGAACTTGGAGTATAGAAGATTGCCACTAATGACCGAAGCAGAGAAAGCTAAACCAAAAAGAGGACTTCTCATCAGGACCTTATACACTGACTTAAAAATCGCAATCACGAAACTGATAGAGGTACCGAACGTCTGGTGGCAACCGATGGGCTGAAAGCTCTAATCAAAATCGGCTTAACACCAAAACTGCCACCACAATTAATGGCGAATCGCTCATTTGTGTGCCGTAAAGTAGACCTTTATGTCGGCTCGCACACAAAAGAGGAACTTCAAGAAGAATTCGAAAGCGAAAACCAGTACCTCAAAATTTTAGAAGTCATCAAATTCGGCCACCATACTCACGTTTTCAAGGTAGTGTGTACCTCATCTGAGATGACCAACAATGGAACACTGGCATTCGGAATGAGAATACCACCTGTAAACATCGAAATAGAGAAATTCATCAATGTGCAAACCTGTTTCCAGTGTTATGCGATTGAAGATCACGTGACAAGGAACTGCCCCCCCAACAGACATTAAGATCTGCTCAGAGTGCAGCATAATTGGCCACACCTTTGGCGAATACAATGAACAAATAAAAAAATGTATCAACTGCCAGGGGTTGCATAGAACTATGACCATTAACTGTCCGAAAAGAAAGGCCATAATAAACAGGAAGGAAGAAATTGAAAAAGAAGAAACACATAAGAGAGCAAACCAAACATACGCCAGCATAGCAAAAGCCTCAGTAAAAGAAATAAAAAATCGCAAGAGTAAAAATTTAACATCAACGTGAATGAAGGAACCGGCCTCGACATACTGGCTTGCATAATGTTTGCCCACGTGCTTAAAAGCACAACCAGGAACATTCGCTGAGACGCTGAACGAACTTCTGGAAAAGAACGGAATCAGGAAAATGTGGTTCCCCCCCCCCAACCCTCTTTCGGCATTAATATACAGCGTAACAGCCGGGAAAACGCTGCAGGTAAAAGAAGATATGCTACAGGTGGGGGCCACACTGGCTGAGGGAGAAGCAGAAGAAGATACTCACGAATCTAATGAAGAAGAAAAAGAAACTGACAAATCTGAAAAAGATCAAGAAGGAAGGAGAAAAAAGTCAAACCAAAAAAGAGCACACTGAAACACACTCAATCAGGAACTGAATCAGGAACAGAAAACGAAGAAGGCTGTCGTTACGAAGCTAAAGACTTCAAATTAAAGATCTTCGTACACGAAGGATAACCCTTGCCAAAAGGAGCAAAACTAGAGGACATTAAAAAAGGAATAGTAAGAGGAACATGTAAGTGGAACTATGTCACCGATCACGATGAAAAGGCAATACAACAACGGATTGAAGCAAACAATCAGAATTTTCCCCCATGATACGAAAATAATAAAAATGGACACATTCGAAAGGATAGAAAACGGAAAATGGAAGAACTCCAAATCAAAAAGCAAGTAGTTAGACGATAAAAAAAGCTAAAGGTCCTTCATATTAACACCTACGGCTGGAAAAACAAAAGCATACAATATGGTAATATTTTTAGGAAACTAGACCTTGACGTGATCACAATTTCGGAACATGGAATAAAAGATGAAGAAACAATGAAAATTCATATAATAAAAAAGAATCCCACCGGGGAAAGGTATGATGGCATAGCCATCGCAATAAAACGTAACCTTCGATACACACAAGAACGTGAGGTGGACGAGGCCTATGTTGCCGTAACACTGGAAATGGAGTACTCTACAATCACGATAGCGTCGGCCTACCAACCGCCTCGACGCTCGTACATTCCGGTTCACTCAGTAATGGAACTATTCAACAAGAATAATCCCACGATGCTACTGGGGGACCTGAATGCAAGAATACCCTAATCAGGGTACCGGACAAAAAACCGCAGGAAAGAATCTAGATCTCTTAATGGAGAGAAACGTTTTTTAAAAAAGTAGGACCGGAATTCCCAACCTTCATCAGAGCAAGAACCGCAACTAAACCCGATATAGTGTTGACAGACAATAATTTTCCATACAATGTGTATATGGAACCTGAAGTTTGTAAAATGCTAAAAAATAATACAAGGTCGGCCACCAAGAAAGCCGATAAAAATAACAGACGAAGAAAAAGAGTTCTTAAGAAGCGAAGCAGCAATAGGAGAAAAATTCCCAGAACATTGGACCAAGATATACACTATCGAAGAAAGAGACAATCAAGGATACGATAGGGAAAAAGAAATAACGCTAAACGAAAGTATAAGAATAAGCAGAGAAAGATTAACACCGGAGAATAGAGTCGACAAGCGCATGGATGAACAAGCAGGATTAGGAAAGACGATCACGTTGAACGAAGTAAAAAGCCCTATCAGATCCTTTACACAAACAGATATCTTCAATGCATATCTTAACATAGGACCTTTCCCGAAAATTTTCAAGGTGGCGAAGATGGTTTTTCTGCCAAAACCAGGAAAACCATCGAACCTGGTCTCAAGTTACAGACCAATATCGCTACTAAACTGATCGAACACCTAAAAGAGGCAAGAAAACTAAACAAACATCAATACGGGTTCAGAAAAGAACGAGACTCAACAATCGCTCTCATAATATTTACCGAAAAAATTGCGCAAGGCAAATCTGAGATAGGGTATGTGGACTTGTTACTCCGTGATGTCGAGAAAGCCTTCGACAAGGTATGGGTAGAAGGATTGAAACATAAGCTACTACAACTTGATCTCGGCATCTGGGTGGAGAGAATCCTGGCTGATTATATAACTTACACAAAGGCCTACATCAGCATAGAAGACATCATAGGGCCCGTATTTGAACTACAGACAGGGGTCCCGCAGGGGGGATGTCTGAGTCCCACCCTATACTCAATATATACAACCGACCTTCCACCACCAATAACACCAGGTATGAACATACAGTATGCGGATTATATCAGCCAGGTGATCTCCATAAGAGCCACAAATCCCAGATGGCGAGCTAGGACAACGGAACGAGAGATAAAAAAAAACATCAACGAATTCGAAAATAATTGGAAAATTAAAACCAATCCAAATAAATTCAAAATCATTCCAATAAGCCGCTTCAAGAAAGATCAGATAAACATCGACGGCACATACTATGAATACGCCAAAGAAGGAAAAGTGCTGGGCCTACACGTGGGAGAAAAGGGCTACCACGCACAAGTAAAAGAAAGAATAACTAAAGCCAAGATGGGGGTAAAATTACTATATCATTTAAAATAAACCGATCAGAAAAGGATAAAGACAATCTACAAAGCATTTATCGAATCGGCATTGACATACCCACCAAAACAAGGCAGCATATATTATAACTAATACAAAGAGGAGAGAAAGAAAACGAATTAGAGAAATATTAGACTCGGCAGACCTCGCCCCAATTAACAAAGTTCTCGAAAAACGCGCAAGAAATATATGGAATAAGATCGAGGAAAAAGTCACCGACACAAGCAGAGAACTCAATATTGAGAAAGAAAACTATAAAGGAAAAAAAAAACATTCACTAACATTGAGCTTCGCCTGCAGCAAGAGGAAAGACAAATCTATACATGAGCAAGCAAGCAAAAACTGTAAAAGTAACAATATAGGAAAATAACAAATAAACCAAGTAATAAAGATAAGACAAAGGCATGAATGCCTGAAGAAATCAAACGACAGGAGTTAAAAAGGAGAAACAACAAGGAATTAGAATTAACGATACCTATACAGGTACCCCAAATGAAACAAAAGAATTAGAAGTAACTGAAGATAACTACGTCTAAAATAAGTAGAAGTATAAGCAAAGTAGACACAACTAAGAAAAAAGATCAGCCAGGAACCTGGCAACTCCACTCATACTCACACTCACGCTTTTCAGCCCCTTCCTGTACGCCCCCCCCCCAAAAAAAAAATTCATGCTATCTCTTTCTATCAAATATGATCTCCCTCACTTCTCTCACCTCAGCCACCTAATTGTGTGTTTGTTAATTGGTGTTTCCAGTGTAAGACCCACCCGGCGCATGTCAAATGAAGTCAGATGGTAAATTTAATTTAGCTTCACCTAGTTCCGGAAATTCGAACTAGGAAATTTGTCGTAAACAATTGTGAAAGAAGTTCAACTAAAGAAACAATCAAATTTGAAAAACAAAACAAAAACTCGTTCGCTCCCTATACTGCTTGACCGCCATCCGTGACCCTAACTAAGTCGCGCTTCATGAAAGCTCTCTCGGTTGAGGCTCCCTTCGTATCTCCAAGAACCGTTGTACCAACCACTGCTGAACCACCAGCTTTTAAAAAATTAACCTAGAACTTATGAGCTTATCCGCATTGACGACCAGGACTCCCCCCCCCCCCTCCTACCATTCCCCCGTTTTAAATACACCCATAAGTAGGGGTTTGAACCCACTTTGAGGGTTTAAGGTTCATGAAATCATTTTTACGCATTGTTCATATCATGAGAAAAAACTTTTTTTATTGATTGTTTACATCTTCATCAGTGATCAAATAAATGTTATTTAATTGCAATCTCATTCCTTAACTTTAAAATAAATGCAACCAAATAACTTTTAAATGTAAGCTTAACTAGATAATTGACCGCATCATCACAAACTATTTTGAGATGTTTGCAATTCTTTCGCATCGGTCTTTTTTCCGTGGATTTTTTTTGGGGGGGAGGATGGGGGCGTGGGTTATTTGTAAAGATCACTTACTTTTCACCGACTTAGGCCACAAGGAGTCTTATCTTTATATTTTCTTTTCTCCTGATTCGCAGTTTTATCGTCTGCTACCTAGTTATCTAAACATAAACATAAATCTTGCCATAATAACAAATGCATTGTTTCAATTTTGTTTTCATTACCCTAGAAGTTAACATTTGGTGGTGCACTTCGCAACACCCAATAAATTGTGACTGCCTTATTTTCTTCCGAAATAAAGCATTATGAAATTAATGGCATTTTGATTCCTACTCCATTGACGTCAGATCTTGCAGATATTTTTTGTGAGAGATCAAATATTTTGCGTGCTTTATTAACAAATTCTCTATCACTGTCATCCGATTGCATTTCTTCGAATGATGGAATTGCGTCAGAGGGGGTTTCATTGTCTATGTTTATGTCCCATAATTAATAAATATGATGGTAAAAGTCTTTTCTTTTTTTTCTTCTTTTTTTTTGCCCCTTTTGATTTGCAGTTTCACTTCAGCAGCATCTAAATTGGAATGCTCTCCTGGAAGCTAGAAAGGAATAATAAAAAAAATAATGTGAATTGAAATGTTCAATTTCTGCAGAAGAAAAATATATTTCTTTCGTTTCGGCATTTTTAGTTTATTGTATTCGAACAGTTTGGGAGACGTGGGTTGGGTGAGATTCGAGATTTCTGAATTTCAGCGCCGGTTCCATTTCGATTTCATTTCTAATTTTTGGAGTTATTTATTTTTGAGTAGCAAGATTTACTTTATGTTCACAGGGTTGATTTCCTTTTATATTTGAATCCAAATCCTTCTTAGAACAATGATGAGATCTGCTACCTTTTATAATTAATCTTCAGTTGATAATGTGGCTCTTATTCTTCAGGGGAAATGGACCCTCCCTCCCTTGCACCTCTCCCCTACAAAGTAATCTATCTCTAGGTGTATGAGGATCCCGGACACGTCCTCATCTAAAATTCTAATTGTACTTCCACTTTCAATTTTTAGACTACGTTACTATGTCGGTCGAAGGGTAACCATTTTACTTTTCAATTTGTTTTTTGAAAGTTTTGAAGGTCGTAAGGAAGGTCAGATGATACGTTTGTTAATTAAATCTTTCTCTTTCAAAATTATTGAAATAATTGAGATCACGCGACTTAGGTCTGTGAACCTTGTTTAATGGAAAATAATGGAATCTTGTATTTCCCATTGTCTCTACTTGGCCTGTTTAATCTCACTAACCCACTAATTTCCCTACTTAGGCAATGAACTGAAATCTAACTTTTTTTAATAAATAAAAAAAAAAATCAGATTATTTGAATAATGAATTAATACAATATTATTAGCGTATTTAACTTAGATTCGAATTAGGGTCAGGATCTTCTCCGCCTATAGGAATACCTAAGCAGCGATGTTCTAATGGTCACTAATTTCAAAGAGAAAAAAAAGTTATAAAATGCGAGGTCTCACAAGAGAGTTAGAGAGTATCACCTTAGAAAGACGGGAGACGAATTCTTAATGTGGGGCGGGGGGGGGGGCATTGGACATAAAAAAAATGAAAAAAATAGTTAAGTAGTAGTTGAGGTGAGATTGAGTTAGAGTGGGGGAAAATTGAAAAATATATAGGAAAGAATGTGAAAATGTACTCCGGCTTTTTATATATATATATATATATATATATATATATATATATATATATATATATATATATATATATATATATATATATATATATATATATATAAATAAATAAATAAATAAATAAATAAATAAACGTTGCCCCGGCACGAACCTCAGACCTCTGGTTATCTAGAACCAGTGCTCTACCGTAGACTGAGCTAACGGGGACTAACGCTCATGTGAAACTGTGCCTGTAGGATGGAGAGGGTGAAAACGGAAAATTCAAGCATCCCTGCTTTATGCATCTGTTAACCATTCGCCTGTGTGGTTGGCGCGCAAACTAGCACGCATCCGCCCCAAGCTTAAACTCATTGAAGATTATAGGGGAAATGGAACATGTTATAGATGAGACAACAACCAAATGTTTTCCCTGGTCATAAAGCCTTGGTATTATAAACTTATCGGTTCCTCATAACACTTATGCATGTTAAGCGAAAAATTCGTCCACCTTCTTTCCTTTGAATGGGCGAATTATGAAACTTTTTGACCATAATTTTTAAATTTAGCTGAAGCGGCCTACTTTTGTGTGTTGCAATATCTTCGCTATAAATTGGGGAAAGAGTTTTACTGTGCTCTACGTTGCCAATTTATTTTCCCTCCTCTACCTTCAAAGGCATGAGCAAGACATCTGCTCTTATTAATGGGTGCGCTCCCCTCCCTTTTCGTTCGATGTATGAGTTCGAATGTAAGCTGGCAAGTGTCCTCGTTTACCATAACCCTTGAAACCGACTGTTTGGCGCAGGGAGTTGAGAGCGGGTGTTATCTCGTAGTCTGGACAAACTCCTTGGGCGGATTGAAATTTTGGCCCGAATAGATGACTACGGGAAATTAACTCCGAATCGGGAAGTGCCGATCATTTGGGAATGTCAAGATCGTCCTCATTACCGGAGGCGAGAGAGGTCGGCTCAGGAAATGCTATTTTAGGCACTGTGGTCCAGACCATGAAAGGCACGCCGTCCTAGCGACAACTTAATAAAAAAAATTAAGTAGTGGTATTGAAAAATAAAAACCTGCGATGCCAGCCAATGAGCGGATAAACGCCCAATGCAGATTAAATGAAGTAAATGGACCTAACTATAGAAGAAATAAACTGGCAAATGGTTCCATAATTCATAAGCTCAAGACGCATAGTTATGAATTGGCCTTTGAAAGATATCTCGTTGTACAAGTGTGTGCGGAAAAGCTGAGGCGATCCAATGGAAAAGGCTAATTAGCATTGATGTACTTCGAACAAGGGTCATGAGTCATATTTACGACCTCTGCCCTTTTCATCATCATTCTTTACTGTTAGGACCGGGTATTAGTCATGCCAGAACGGGGAGTCGTCAACTTGTATTATTGAGCGTTGTTGTATACACTTGTACGGGGTATTTTTCATGTTGGCCATTTTGGCTCCAGCCTCCATGTTTGGCAGTTTTCGTGCGATGCTCCGTTGCTCATTTGTTTTCTCTCTTTATCTCTCCACCCCCACCCGGACTCAACTTTATTCGCCGTTGTGCCCTCGTTGGTGACGCCAGAAGTGATAGTCAAAATAAAAAAAAAGGGTTTTATCCCTTTTTTTTCCCTTCTTGCTCCCTGGTGTTTGTGTATTCGCGACCTTGTCCGTCCAAAAAGCCATTAAAAGATAAGTAAACTTGGTTCAGTTTGTGACCGTGGAGATCGGAGTAGGTAAGAAGAATGATTCTCTCAATTAGAAATGGAGAGGTTTGCTATCCCCGGCGTCGAAACCCTAACTGGTTGAGCCCGACCGCCCACGAAGGTGCTCTGGTGACTAGTAGCTGATAACCCGACAATGGGAGATCGATTAGCGAGTAGTTTTATGAGCTGTCCGCCTAACGTCGAGCTGATGAACCCCAAAGAGGAACAAAGTGTGCGTTCGAAGTAAGGAATTTTCTTTTTGCAAGGAGAGTTGCGTTTGTTCGGAAAGAAGACAGAATAAAGTACAGTTGCGCACCTTCCCAGTTCCTTCTGGCGAGGTGTAAGTGTACCATTCGCTTATTCTACACGACTAAATTTCTAGGAATGCAGATTGATATCCCTCCATTTAAATAAATTTAAATTTTGTTCTTTTTTTGTTGCCTTATGCGGAGACGACGTCATCAGCGATTCCATTTGACCCCATCGCTAAATTGGTAGTTGTTTCCACGATGCGGTCGGAGGTGATAACCATACTTTACTCTTTCCAGAAACCAGTTTCTGTCTATTCGTAGGTTACTTGATCCCCTTTAAAAAGAACCCTCTTCAAAGGTGTGCTGAAAACCTTTTGCTGGCGGTCCTTGATCGTTCAGATAAGTTGCAATTCCTTTTCTACTCTTAAATATTTATACATATAATAATTATATAATTAGCTTGCATTTGCATTGTGTCTGTTTTAGATATGTCGCTCACAAGCTGCTCTCAAGTGTTATATTCCTATGTTCAAGAAGAGTTTTTTTCAGTTATGCTGCCTTCACGCATTCGTGAACACTGTGTTAATAAAAACTTGTTGGTTTCTTTATCGATTCCACCTCTTCTGTTTTGATGCGTCGTCCATCTAACTCCCCAGGTGCACGATCTTTCTTCCTTAAGTCGTGATTCGTCAGGATTTAATGATAGAGCCGCTCCTTTTACTTAAAAGTGCGTGCAACATCCTGTGTCGCGTGCGCGTTCGTAGGCATGAATGGGATCGGGGCGGCTCGCGTGCTGCGTGCCTCAGTTTGCCGCCTTTACTGTGCTAACGCAGGACCAAATAATTCATCGCGATAATTAATGGGGGAAAGTAGCCAATGTTTCTTTCTCGGCGCCTTCGCATCCATCTTATGTTGGGGGGAGGGTGATAGGAAGCGATTTTCATCACGAATAAACATTTATTTCTTGCATTCCGAAAGCTTTGGTCGTTCTCTACAGAATATGTTTCTTGGGCTTTCATTTGTTGTCTTATTCGAAAGGAAAATGAGATTTGTAATTCAACGCCATAGCCAATTACAACACGGCTCTCTCTGGTATTAACCCCTTCCTTTGCGCGCGCGCACACAGTACTACTGTTAATTCTGCCCCCCTTTCCCCCCGTGCCACAACTGGGTTCTGCCTCTGGTACATTCGTCTCAGAACCTGCTGAAGGGGTTTTACATCATAACCCCCTGATAAGGAACGGGTGCTATCCCTTGGGCCGCAATGGATCCCTTGTTCTCTGCTGGGTGTCCAGACAGTACTACCGTTCATTCTGCATCCAAGTCCTCCCAACTAATTTCCTCCCCGGTACATTCGAGCTTGGCAGCGTTTGTCCTTCTGATCTTTATGGGAAATTTATTATCCGATAAGGGGTCTCCGTTCCCGATTAAAAAGTGACGGATGGCGTAATTAAAAACTGTCCAAGTCTATATGTGTGGAAATTCTATGGACTACTTGCATTGCTATTATTATCAGTAGTTTATGAATTAAGAAAGAAGTAAAAACTAGCATGGGCATTACCGCAAGAATTAATTTTTGTAAGAGATTTGTAAACAAAATGGTGAGGTTAGGGAGAGTGAATTATGTAGGCGGTGCCAACCCACTCACTTGTTCTGCTGCCTCCTAGTCTCTCGACTCTCACTATCCCTCCTCGAGTGAGCATTGAAGTTAGAACGAGTGGGATGGGATAAACACGCAAAATACGTCCCCCCCTCCCTTCACCGATGAGGTTCTTCCACAATGCCCTCTTTTGCCTTTGTTAGGGAATTAAAATTCCTGACCTCTTTGGCTCTTATTCCGCGCCGTTCTGTCGCACGTGCGCCGGCCTCACCCTAATTCGGGCTCACTTGATTTTTCCTTGTGGAGTCAATTCCCCAGTTACAATTTCTCGGGTTCACGTATTGATTTCGACCACGAATCCCATTTCTTTTTTATCACCAAACTCTGAAAAAGACGATCTGCCGTCGGGGGGGGTCCGCCCCCACTTTAGTATTCCCCCATCGACCTTCTGTTAGTCCACTGGGTGCAGTTTCCAGGGTGAAACTTTGACGCTTTATCACCCGATAAACGTGAGTAGGTTTGCGAATGTGGATTACGGCACCCTATCTTCTTCCTCTCTCCCTAGTCCTTGGGTTCATCAAAGAAAACGAGAAAACCAGGGATGGAGGAGCCTGTAGAGAACGAATTTGCACGATATGTATTCTTGTATGGGTATTGTTGCCAACGGAAAAAGGAATATTAATATAAAAGGAGTAAGATAAAAAATACGATCCATCCATTTCTTAAAGAAATAAAGAAAACTTAGCTCAATATGAACGGTTTGCGAAGGCTAAAGTGTTTGATCATATATCGTTGTAACACCTTTTAGGTTATTCAACTGTGCGTACGCACACTTACACACACATCTTACGATATCAGTGTGGTTGGGTGGATTTTTAGGTCCTTGGATCGCTTGCTATAGATAACGTCACTCGGTGAATTCATAAGAAAAGAAGGAGTCCGCAAAAGGCTAATCATTAAAGGCAGCTCCTGTTCCCATCACCCAGTTCAGTCCCACCTAGCAGCATCCCCATCCATAAATCTATCCAATCTACTCTTAAAACTCAGCAGGGAGGACGCTTCTATCACATGATGTGAGCCTATTCCATTCATCTACCACTCGATTTGTAAACCAATTTCTAGCAATCTCTTTCCTAAACATAAACTTGTTCAGCTTGAACCCATTGTTACGTGTCCTATCCTGTTCACTAAAAATAAGAACCTTACCTACGTCTCCCTTATTATAACCTTTAACCTACCCGAAGACTTAAATCAAGTCCCCCTCAGATTCTTCTCCTTCCTACTGTATCTAGATTTAGTCTTGAATGTTCTATCGCCACAGCATCAATGCCTAGTTTTGCGAGACGCGTTCTTTGAATTTGCCTCGCATTTATTTGTATGGGAATAAATCGGTAGTAGGTATTTTGAGACTGTAAATTCCATGGCATTCGAAATTGTTGTCATTCTAGATCTCAGTTTTCTAAGTGCTTTTTACCTTGTATATGTAAATTGTGGAATACCTTGCCCACAAATATCGCGACTGCTCCTACGCTTGATAAGTTGAAAAGATCGGCTAATGTCTTTTTGTTGCGTAACCGTGGGACTGTTGAATTCTTTTGCCCTTTCCTCTTGCTGTGCTTTGGCCTGCACTGACACCTTTTGGTGGTATAATTTCCTAAATTTTCAGTGTGGCGCTTTGCATGGTCTATATAATAATAATAACATTTGCAATTTTCTTATCTTTCGAAGTTTCAGGGAAAGTGGGGAAGCTTTGAACCGGGTGCGAATTAGCGTCGAAAGCAATTTTTGCATAGAATGAAGTGAATCTCTGTATTTCTCTCTTCGTCATCGTTATTACAAATTCATTCTTGTAGCTTCGTGCCATTGAGTTAAACAAAAAAGCAAAATTGGATCCAGTTTCGTTAAAACGACTCGATCGAATTTCTTTTGTTTTATAACCTTGTTCTGGTTAAGTCACGTACTTGGGGGAACAAGCAAAGCACTCCTTTGTATTCAATGGTACCAATTGTGGTATTACCACAAAGGTAGAAATCGGATAATTCTACCATAAATTCCCCCCGCAAATGTGGTTCCCTAGCTTTGGAATGGCCTGGGAGTGGAGGTTACGAACTTATTCATCTTCATTCCGGCATTCTTGTCCACTTAACTGTGCATTGTCCATTTCTTCATTCTTCCTCATAGTCAAAATGCCCTTGTTGGTTACATCGATTTGTCATATGACCTTGGTGTCTCATCCCACTTGCTGTTGGCAAAGTCTCCTCCAAGAAGTTTTCCCTGAGCTGTCTAGCGCTTGAGTTTGCTACGTTACCTCCGGTGTTGTGCGAATTTCTTCCTTCCCACTTTTGCAAGGTCGTCTTCCTGGTGTCTCTATGTATACTTCCTTCAAGGTTTCCATGGTTTATTTTGTGTCGTTTTGTCTATTTTTTGCCCTGCCCCTTTCCACTTCGGAACTTTTATTTATTTTATTTCGTTGGTCATTTGTGTACTTAGAGTCGGTTGCGCAAGTCTCCCCACACCCTTCTGGTAGGGTCGTGAATACATGCTTTTCGTGGTATGTTGGTCGTAAAGGTATCCACGAGGAGTTTCCCTTGCCCGTTGGAGCAAGTTAAGCAGCGTCAGGTGTGGTTGTTTCCTGGTTCGGATTCCACGTTAATCAGTAGCCCCCCTCCCCCACGGAGAAATAAAAGATTGCAAATAAATGTAGATCGCTGGTAAAACCCCAACCGATTTCTTTCTTTATATATCTATCTGGTACTATCTACTAGATATCTTCATGCACTCCTTATCCCAGGACACCTAGTATTGACCACAAGGTCTTTTGTGTCTTGTATATCTATGTAGCTATATGTCTCCTTTCTAAATGTTCCCTTCCACCTCCACCATCCATCAATGCTTTCCTTTCTAAGTCCTTTATTTTCTTTCTTTTTAATCTGGACTTTTTTTTTACCGTTCTTCATTCATTACTTTCGCCCCTCCCCTCACCCAAGGCCAATCATAAATGTGAAAAGGACGCTTTAGGAGTGGGTTTAGGGTCTCTTTTCAACCATATGCCTATGTTTAAGTCGAAATCAATCACCCACTCATCTTTATTTTTTGTAAGTCCTCCCACCTGCCTGACCAAAAAAACAACAACACCCCCATCTTCCGGATTCGGAGCTTTAACCTGGGTGAAGCATCCGAATGCTCACTTCGAACAAGCAAAATGTTTTGGTAAAAGAATTCATCAATTGGTGCGGAAAGTAATTTAAAAAAAAGAACCTGTGTGGTTAGGTAAGAACCTGGAATCCTGGAGATGAGAATTTTATTAGACAATCGAAGGATGCCGATCATTTAAAGGTATCTCCCCCCACCCGATGGGATCTTTCCACTCACCCATCGTCCTTCCATAGCAACGAAACTCTGAACTCCTCTCGTCTGCGGAGGCCTTTTTGGTTCTTTCCCTGATTGGAACGAATGGCGAAGCCACCTGACACGCAAACTTCTCCCCAAAAATCAGTCTGATAATACCGTGTGGCCATATGCGCTTCCTTCGCATGTGAAGAAATGATTCCCCTTTCCCCCAGGACAAGAGCCACCTGTCGAAATGTATCCTTCCCCTTCCAATCGATCCGAATAAAACCATATCATCAACGATAATACGCATACGATGATGTCATCAAAGAGGTGTGGTTACTTTGTAATTAAAAAGTCGCGAATCTGGTCTGTCTGGATGTCGTATGCAGAGAGAGGCCTTTGGATTGTGTCCCTGCATTGAATTTGATAGGGGCTTTTTTTTCTTTCCTTTAAAATATTTATGTAGAGCAGAAACTGACAAGATAGGAATAAAATTCGTTTCAAATTTTATGCTATAGGGAGAAAAACACGTGCAAATCACTGTCCCTCGGAAGAACCCACTCAAACCCTCCTAAAATTAAATCTGACGGTTTTCAAAACATCTCTAGTGAGATTCACTAAGTGAAAAGTGTTGTAAGTTTCGTCTGTCCGTCACCGAGCAAGAAAAAGAATCTTCTAAAATCCATTCTCTCTTCTCTCGGGGAGACACGTTCTATTGGGGGGTGGGGAGGCTATTTTTCAACTGAGATCCAAGGACGTGTCTGCCCATTTTCTCCCAATCTGAGTGATTCCTTTTCTTCATTTCCCACTTTGGTACAGGTCCGAAAATGACGGTCGTATAAATGGAAGAGACATTTCTCATTCTTCTCAACCCGTTATGTGCACAACACTATCTAATTACTTCCAATTATGTGCGAAGAAGACCGTCCGAATCAACGAAGAGCAAAAGCGGGAACTACCCCCCCCCCCTGGGAATAGTATAAATCGTTAGTAGAGGAAGAAGGGATAGGAAGCCAGGGCCAAACTTCCACTCTGCATTATTCTTGATCCGATTCGGGGGGGCTTGGGGGAGGGAGGTGTAATCATCCCTCACCTCCCCCATCACGTACGTCGACCACTGTGAGCCCCGCCCCTCTTCCGAAATGTCCTAATCCCAGAGGAATCTCTGCAGAAGGATCGATAATTTCAATTAAAGGCCAATAAAACCGAAGATCGCCTGTCAGGACGAAAGACCAGTCATGCTAGCTCCCTCTGAAGGCCGCCCGAGGGGAGGCAGATTAGGTTACGATGTTCGTAACGAGTCGTTCTTCGTCCACGATTTTCTTCCCGGGAGGAAAGCGAGGTTTCATCCTCTCCCCCTCCTGTTCACATTCGAGCGCTATTGCGGAATTGTTTCGTTATACGATCGTTTTGCCTAACCCGAGTACTCAGGTTCCAAGCCAACAGTATAGGAGCCATAAACACACCAATTCCTCGAGGGAGAAGGGGCCATTAAACCCTAAGCGAAACTAGTTCAAGCCCCCTTACGCGGTCCTGACGGAATGAGTTGCACAAGTATGCAATGCTTTTCATCAGTTGTTACCTAGGCCATTTCACAGCCCCCTCAAAATCACGAAATCCTCCAAAATAATAGGAGTTAACTCAATCGGTGAGCGGAAACCGGGATAAAATTATTCGGACGTTGCGTAAATGGGGCTACGGACTGTTCGGAATTCTTGGCAGAACTACCTCGAAACACTCATCTCGCGACTTGGAAAAGGAGGACAAGTTTTTGGTATATTTTTGCCTAGGCCTCTGAAAATCTGGTTTCTAATTTTAGAACTAGATTTCACAAAAAGAGAGTATTATACTGGTGTCACACTCATCTTCATCATAATTCACTACTAATCATCTTTCCTTTACAGCAGCCCCACTTAGGCAGATGACTGCTTAAGTCCCCGGCCTACGCTCCTACGTAAACCGCCGTCAGATGTGAAAGGGGAATGCCATTCATGTTTCGTCCCAACTATGCCAGGCAGTTGCTTGGCCATAATTGGGGGCATTGGAGGAAGCTGGTTTGAGGAATAGCCCACAGCTGATAACAATGTCAGAAGCTCTTCCAGATAAGGGACGGACTGCTAACACCGCTGCTCATCCCAGCGGGGGCCCCTTCCAGGACCATAGAGGGACACACAACCGTCTCTATGGTATGTTGGGATGCGGTCGCGATTAAAACACCCTCGAAGGGGGCAGCGTTGTTAATAAGTCCACCATACAATCACACCCCTGAGAGGATCCCCCCCCCCCCCGGATTCATCTCATCCATCAAAAAAGGCAATTCCCATTTCCATCCAGGCGGCTGGTGAGCGCGCCGGGGGGGGAGGGGGGTCCCTTCATCCTCAAGCAAAAACAAAAATAATAAAACGTAAAATATATACACACACGCGTAAAATTGAAGCCGTGTAAACAACCAAGAAAAAACAGCGTGCTAAAGAAGATTTACACCCCAAGTCAGAGGGGCTGCAAACGCACCAAAATGGCGTCCCACCCAACCACAAGTCTCATTGAGGACAATAGGTGGACACCCTAAACCGGACCGAGGTACGGTGTTCGAGACGGTCTTCGGTAGGCTGAGCGTGGCGATCCCTTGACTAATCGACACCCCAGTCGGTTACGCCGCAATCTGTGAGAAAGAGGCAGATGTGGAGACGCTGACGGAGGAAGGACAGCGGGTGCTAAAGGAGATAAACCTCCAGCCCAGCACTCCCCCTCAGATCCAGGCAGATCGCAGCGTGGTGTGCAGACAGATAGACCCCTGGATCGGTCATCATAATAAGAAGGAAATCAAGGAGATTAATAGAAACCAGTC
Source organism: Ceratothoa steindachneri (assembly GCA_963969495.1). Classification (NCBI taxonomy): domain Eukaryota; kingdom Metazoa; phylum Arthropoda; class Malacostraca; order Isopoda; family Cymothoidae; genus Ceratothoa; species Ceratothoa steindachneri. The sequence goes on along the minus strand of OZ018324.1, from coordinate 38,764,439 downwards.
TTGGGCCAACGTGGTGGAAGTAGTGAAGTTCCGTAATAAAGGGACAACACTGAACACCAACACGTTTTTAAAATCATATTTAGTGATACACAGATGGCCCAGAAAGCCAAAGAAAGGGGGTTACTACTCTTTAACGCTAAGATCTGCGCTGATCAGATAAAGAGGGATGAGTTTCCCCCCCCCCCATCCAGATATGCTTTCGGTGTTACAAGATGGAGCAACATACAACAAAAGATTCGACTAAGATACTTACGTGCATATTATTTGCGCACTTAAATAATCTTTCAAACCCAGGAACGTTCGCGAAAACACTGAATCTCATGCTGAAAAAGAACGGCATGTCTGAGATGTGGTTTCCGGACGACGCACCAGAGGCACCCGCGACTCCATATCCCCCGGAGGAGAGACCATCAGAGTCGGCAAAAGAATTAAAAACCACGACTGGAAAAATAAACTCAACTCGGCCAGACCCAAGATTGGAGGCACAAAGGTGCTGTGAAAAGAAGAAAAGTAAAGCGGCAAGAAGGATTAAGGAAGCAGAGGGCAACCTCGCGAGCCAATCGTCCTCGCAATCTGATGCTGAGGAGGCCGAAAACAGGGCGACCCAGAGCCCCGTAAGCTCAAGAAGTAGGTCGAAGACCTTGAAACGTACTTACAAGTACGATAAAGAGGATATCGACCTCAAAATAATTACAAACGAGCAGACCCCATACCCCGAGAAGCTCTCCCTCAATGAGATATTTTAGGGTATCCAACAAAAGATAATTAAATGGACCTACTCAGCACTAGAACGAGAATCAGACATTGAACAAGCGATGCAGGAAGGCACGGTAAAACTACACAAAGACTCATGCATCACCCTAAGTGATGCAGAATACAAGAAGATACGAAACGGCAAAAACCACAACACATAAGACACACCAAAAAGAACAAAAACACAGGAACAAGAAAACATGGAGAACATAAACAACGCTCTAAAAATACTCACACTGAATGTGAATGGATGGAAGGGAAAGTCCACTCCTTACGGTAACATCTTCCGTAAGGTGGACCCGGACATTCTCATATCAGAACACGGCGTCAACACAAACACGGACACTATAAAAATAAACAATTACACAGTAATACAAAAAAAAAATACACAAGGAAGGTACGATGGCGCAGCCATTGCTATCAGAAAAAAAGTTCAGAACACTACCGGACTTAGACGAATCATTCGTGGCTGTCGAGATCCCGACCCTGGTTGGATGCCTACCAGCCGCCCAGGCGACAATACCTACCGATTAACAACTTCTTCACCCTCTTCGGTCACAAAAGGATAGCGTTGCTAGGCGGGGACCTAAACGTCAGTTGCCGTGCATCTTGCTACAGGCGCATCGATCAAAGGGGACGAAACCTGGAGCTACTATTCGAAAGAAATAGGCTCCGGAGAGTTGGACCAGACTTCCCAACTTATCTAATACGACGCTCGGCGACAAAACCTGACATTGTGTTTGCAAGTCCAGAATTCCCCTTCAACATCGCCAACGCCCCAGGCTCAGTGGTCCCGAGCGATCATATCCCAATTATCACCACCATTTCGCTTGCGCCAATGCCCAAGCCCGTCACACTTAGGAAAAGTTACGCGAAAGCTAACTGGGACCAGTACAGAGAAATGCTCAGCACCTACCAGCCAGCTGACCTGGAGGACGCAAATCTTGGGGAAATTGATGATGAGATTGACAAGATCACTAATCTCCTCATTCAAGCTGACGAAAGATGCGTCCCCAGAATCTCGTACAAAATGCTCCCACAACCTAGGTGGACGAACGAAACGAGGGATATCGCTAGGGAACACAGGGAAATCTACGAGGAAGTCGGTAGGACAGGCCCAACCAGGAAAAGGGCAGCTCAAATGAGACAGCCAATCGAGGAACTAAAAAACATAATCCTCGAGAAACAGAAGGAAATCTGGGACGATATCATAGGCAGACTAGACAGGGAGACAAATCCTGTAAGTTTTTGGAATAGCATTCGAAGACTTAGGGGATTGCCTCCCAGGCCTGGGATAAAAATAAAGGAAGGCGACATCATCATAGAGGATCCGGATTCTCTCGAAAGGAGATTCAGGAGGCACTGGAAAGAGGTCTTTGCAATATCACCTGAGAAGAACGACGATTTCGACCAGGACTTCAAAGACCAACCGCTCGATGATACATAGGACCCACCCACAACCGCAGGTATCTAGAGAAAGAGAGATGGTTAACCACGGGCGCCCTATTACCACTGAAGAGACTATTAACACCATAAGGTCCTTCAAACAAAGGGCCCCCCGGTTGGTCTGGGCTCACTAAGAATAACCTAGTGAATGCCCCGCGGCAAATTATTCAGGGCATGGTGAACACCATGAACGCATCCCTGAATACAGGCTACTTCCCTGACGGGTATAAGGTGATTAAAATCATCTTTATCCTGAAAGGGAATAAGCCCCCAGACCCAGTGGCTAACTATCGCCCAATCTCTCTCCTACAAATACCCGGCAAGATCTTCGAGAAGATTATAGCTAACAGGCTACAAAATCCATTCGACGAGTTGAGAGCGCATAACCCACAACAACATGGGTTCAGACCAAAAAGGGGCACTGAAACGGCCCTGGCACTCCTAACAAAAAAGATTGCACACTGCCGAGCGGACGGTCAATATGTAGACATCGTGATGAGGGACGTGCAGAAGGCCTTCAACAAGGTTTGGCTGACAGGACAACAATACAAGATCCTAGGTCTTCAACTAAACCCAGTCCTGGAAAAGATTCTTTGTGACTTCATCATTGACAGAAGAGCGCGTATCATGATCGAAGAGCACAAAGGACCAGAATTCGAGCTCAAAGCGGGCGTTCCCCAGGGGAGCTTCCTGACTCCTTTGCTTTACCTGGTCTTCACCATCGACCTCCCTACTCCAATACATAATGAAACGATGTATCTGTAGTACGCAGATGATGTCACGCAGATCGTCCCCAGTAGGGCTAAGAAAGCAAGGGATCAGGCGAACAACACCATAGCAGAGATCTCGAACATCAACCAATATGAGAGAAGGTGGTAAATCCGGACAAACAGGGAGAAATTTAAGATCCTCCCGCTGGGCCGCAAGTTGACGTGGCCCATTGTAATAGATGGGAGGAGATATGGCTACCCGCCGAAGGCACCATCCTGGGCCTAAAAGACTCCGACCACGGATACTCGAGTTACTACAAGGAGAGGCAGAATATGGCGAAGAGAGAAATCTCTAAGCTATATAGGTTCAGAAATCTTAGCTCGGCGAATATCAGGAAAATATACCTGATGTTTACCCGGGCTAAGCTCATCTACCCTGCAGTAGTTACTCAAACGGCCAGCAAGACCGCTATGAGGAGGCTACAGCGAGTGCAGAACTCTGTATCCCTCTGCATAAATAAAACCAGACGAAGATAGTATCTTCGACAGAGGGACCTGCCCTGCAGGCAGCGTCTGGAGCCCATTGACGTCGCAACCCAGAAACTGGCCAAAAAGGTCTGGTCTTCAATGGCCAATGATATCATCCCAGAACTAAGAAAAACTGGTGGCAGAATTAACATCCCTGCCAGATTGCGCTGGAAGGTCGCTCGAAACCGGTGCTTCCCAAGCACTAGACTGTTCCAAGGAAAACACAATACCAATCTACATATAAACATAAACAACACAGAGTATGACACAATAAACTACGATACAAAAATTAAATTCTCAATTAACGACGAACAAGCAAATACAAAAGATCAAAACACGAGGTATAACACTAAAATTTGAACACAAATAAAGGCTCGAAAGCTAAACATTGCATGAAAACTAAGTAAACAAGACGAGGAAAGAAATACACAGAAGAACGCACACAGAGACAAACACTAGTCAACATTAATAAAACAAAAAGGAAAAATAAGTACTTAGAGAATAAAAATGCCTGTGATGCCCTTCAAACAAGGGCAACCCTCCTTTTCTTTCACCATCTATCGTCTACCACTATCTAAATCTTCCACTATTGAGTACACCAGGATGTGATTACGAAGTGAATCGCGGTCGAAGCTGGATGGCATCTGTAAAGGGAGAGGAAAATTAAAGGAGCCATGCATTTACTCCCAGGAGCGTCAGTAGCGAAGGACCCGACTCGTTTGCACTCACTCGGGGACCGGCTCCAAGGCAAGAGCTCCGATAAAGTTCGAAGGAAAATCCTTTTCGATGATTCCCAAGACCCGATAGGCTTGGGAGCCCATTCCGCGTATCCCGCGGCGGAATTTCAAAGCTCCCCCAAACTATGTCGTCTCTAAAATTAAAGAAATAAAGACGGAATCGAGAGTCGTTATGGTCGAGAGAACACAGAAGACAACCAAATAAAAATGGAAGGAAAAGAGTAATAGTCCGTCTTTCCTTGAATTTCCTGTTACAGAAAATGTTCTTTTTAAACGTCTTATTCAAATAATGGACGCCGTTTTCAAAAGCTTCAGATAAGTTTTAATCTCTGACTGATCCTCGAGAAGTCCTCAAAGTCGAACGTAAAACGCAGTTCTTCGATTAATTTAATACTTCAGATATAATCTTCAAAGCACCTTAAGCACCACTTTAATTAAGCTCTAATGTTTATTCTCTGCTCAATCCCAGGAAGGAAGTAGCCATTCTCTCCCTCATTTCAGGCTTGGGCTTAGAGGTGTCAAAGAAGAGTGCGCGAAGATAGTTCTTGCAATCTTATTTTCTAGCTCTTCACGCAACTACTTTCATCTCATTCCTCGTCCCTGCTTCTTCTAGCCTCTGCTTTTATACCCTTATTGTTTCTAAACAATTGCTTGTATGTATATCACCATGCCTGTAATGCGAGGTCAGGTGTAAAATGGGCAGCTGGAAGATTGCTTGCTATATATCTTGGACAGATTTTCACTTCCTCTTTCGTCACCATTTTACAGATCTCTCTCCTTAACACTGCAGGAGATGCCCGCGTTGATACAACACCATGTGTCTGCTATTTTTCTTCCTCACATTTCAAAGTTTTCTAACCTCAATTTCGTTCCGAGCTCTTAAAAAAACTTTTAGTGTAAAATCCTTCGTTGGTTTTCCAATTTGTCTTTTATTCTTTTTCAACTTTTATAATCAGTACTTTACTTATTAATGTTCTAAAAACCGACTTTAATAGTATATTTTGGGACAAAAAATATATACACTTGAAAATAAACTCTGCCTCTCAATGAATTATGGTGAAAAGGTTGGCAAAGGTTATGATGTATAAAGAAACCAGAATACGTCCTAAAACGTATTTCATACTTCAACAATACTGTGCAACATCATACTAGCGCGTTTAGACAGGCCTCTTGCACTCCCGTGCACATTTAAGAACACACTTAAAAGAAACTTTTCAGTTTGACCTTTATAAAAGATCTCTATAAATGTTCTAAATATAATAGGCCATGGGATTGATCGCAGCTTTTTGCAGATAGGCTTATGTAATGAGTTGTCGCACCGTTTTATTGCAGTATGAAATGTGTGATTTGGACAGATTTTTTGGTATCGCACCTTTGAACTTTTTTTACGCGTTGTTTTTACCCTTTTTTTATTCATGAAGTTAAAAAAGTACTTGAAAGCTTATGAAAGTTTTATGATAATACCAAAATAAATGGAGGAAAGTGGTATATATTTCGAGCACTTTCAAACTCTATTTGAAGTTCATAATTCAAGTTCGAAAATACCCTGGAGTGTTTTGGGGAGGGCGTCTGTTTTGTTGTAGTTATCGTTTACTTATCCGCTACTTTGTGGGCTTTATTATATATATATATATATATATATATATATATATATATATATATATATATATATATATATATATTATAATATGTGCGTATTCACTATAATTTGTTTTACAAAGCTTGAGTTTAATTTTAATTAAGAAGGACAAAACGAAGAAGGCGGGTCCCATCTTTATTCTCTACGTGACAACAATATTTCCTCTTTTACAGTTTTCTTACACAGAGCGAACATACATCAGTAGCTGAGAACATTAAGCGATGTCAGTCGTTTCATCACACTGGATGCCAAAAACAGGAGAATCTCCCACTTGGTCGAAATTTTTATTTTTGATGCCCTGTCTTAATTCATCGAGACTTTCCTAGACTAACGTTTGACAGAGAAACTTGGGAAAGCTTGTTTGCACTATTTTTGACCGGAACGTGTTATGGCTTTTCTTGCGCTTTGCAATCGACATAGCGAGCTTACAGGAAGCCTAAAAAACTTTGAAGTTTGTTACCGAAATGTCCCACTACCGTCCAACGTGGCTCGCTTCATTCAGTGGGTGATTTTCTTTCAAAGAATGGCTTGGGATTGTCTGCAAGAGTAAGATGTGGTTTCCTACATTGGCGTTTCAAACGTGAGAGCTGCATTCCATAATTGCTAGGAATCTTGTAACATATCACACACGGGTGCACCTCTGCGTCATCCTTTTTAGAGACCGCTAATACAAATTGAATATATTCGTCAATATACTTCAGCTTCCTTACAGTAATTGCGAGTTATTTGATGGCAATGAACAACACAAATCTGTGAACAAAACAAGGCACGTGTAAGATAAGATAAACATCACCTCATGCTCATAAACTACAGCATGATCGATTGCAGTTTTACATGATCTTAAACCCTATCATATCATTAACTAACTACCACATGATTTTAAGCACCGCCCGCTTTTGATAAAATACAAACGGAAATCAAAACTTGCGAAAAACAAACACAGCAACACATGCGTGTTCTTAATTCGCAAACAAACTTATGGCTATTTACTGTTTTAGGTAAATGTAAGAACTGAGATAAAACATCTCTAGTCAACCAAGCACTGATTTAAATTACTCTCTTCTCAGTTGTATGCAAGTGTAAGCAAACAGGCAAGTAAGAATTTGGGTGTCACCCATCCAATTTTTATATATTTTGCAGCCGAAATGCAGATCATTTCCAGTCTATTCCAAAAGCGGAGAGAACACGTGTATTAGTGTCATTTTAATTTACTGTTAAAACTGTGACATTTATAAAGAAACGTAATTATTGGTTTGTTAGTAAATTAAGATTATTAAGTGTGAAACATCAATGCTGAATTAGTGCATTGAGTAGAGTAAGTAGAGTGTATTTAGGGCCTATTTAATATTGCCTTATACTTATAGCTTTAGTTTTCTATAGTATACTGGAGTAGACTATAGAAAAACAAAATCTATAAGGGATATTTTAAAATTTTTCCATAAACTTCTCAATATTAGCCAATGATCTCGTTTAGAAAAGAACAAATACACAGAGAAATTCCTGTTTTTCCCAAGGGATCGCACCTCTGAGGTTAAGAACCACTGCAGTCACCTTTCTTTCGAAGATGGCAAACAAATTATTTCTTAAAATTCTCCATTTAACATCTGAAACATTTTATAATGCAATTATGTTCGCTTCTAATTAATGCTTAAAACAACGAAAGTTATTACACTTTATTGATTCCATCTTAATGCCCACATATCATTTGGAGACGAAAACCACAACAATTTGTTATTGATATAGTGATGTACTTTGAGAAGTACTTAGAATTTGTTTATCATCTTTGTGGTGTGATTTTACATTGCTGCACTTCCTCACGCGCTACGTCAAACTGTAGCCTTCCCTCCCTGAGTAATATGAGGTCTCCAAAGGATTGAAATCAATGGTAAAAGCCGTAGCAAATTCTTTTGGGGTAGGTGCCGGATTCGAGTCGACTTTGCCAAGGCCATCATACGTTGCATCGCCCCGTGTCGTCTCTGAGAGTGCGAATTCATCACTATAAAGATATATATATATATTATATATATATATATATATATATATATATATATATATATATATATATATATATATATATATATATATATATATATATATATATATATATATATATATATATTACCCCCACACCAAATATGATTTGCTATTTCTCAACTTTCTTTTTATACTACCATAAAAATATCTTATTTTTTAACATAGTACTTTTTTGTGGTGATTTTATGAATGCTAAGTTATGATGGAAAGGTAAGGTGATGAATTTGCCCTCCTGTGTATTCCACTCATCGTAACCTTTTCTTCCAAGGATACATTTTCTAGTCCTTCATTCTTATTCTATCTCAACACTCATATTTTTATTTTAATTCTGCTCCTCTAAACTCTTTTAATAACTTTCATGGTTTTGAGTATTTGAAATAACGGAGATCCCGGCCTTTGGTTGCGAATCCTTTTTTTCCACTGAGGCCAATTGATGTCTCCTCTGGCTTACACAATTTTTGCTTACAAACTTCCTGATTATTTCAATTGTTAGCAACTTCGTTGCTGTTTCCCCAAATTTCTAAGTTTGCTACAAAAAAATATTATTTAGTGATTCACAGTGACATGTGGAAAGAAAGAGTCTTGCTTTCAGTAATAGGTGTTCGTATATCGTCTTTGTTGAAGTGTTAAATATATGTGATAAAGACGCTTACAATGAAGCACGTTTTGTTTTTTAATTTATCTAAAAAAAATATTATCGTTATTCCAGATTAAATTTATATATATAATGTGGAGTGCATCATTACTAAAAAATATTTTCAGTAAATTATCGTTATGCTTTGAGACAATAATCATTTTGAGTGCTTCATCGAAGTCTCTTTCTTCTCTGCATGGTGAAGTGTAACGAAACTCGCAATGATATTTTAGAATCGAGCAATTATACACAGAGCCGTCTGACCACTACGATCTTTTGGCTTTTAATCAACCTATTGTCGAAAAAAACTTATAATTATTCCTGGGAATATCTATAATATTCTACATCACGATACTATAACATTTTTTTGTAATTGTTTTTTCACTCGTAGTTAAAATAATATTTTTAGTGGTTGTGGTGAAAAGCAAATAAGCTATCTTCTTAATAACTTGGGAATTATAGACGTGCAGCTAAGAGGAAGTCCATTAAGAACAGCGGCCTACTCTTCGAAGATGGTCCTACCCTCGGGGCAGAACTAAGACGAACGTCTCCCAAAGCGCCTTTCTTTGTTCGAGCCAATTTCCTCACACGAACCGCTTGACAGCGAACGAGCCGTGTACGACTGATCAACTGTGCGGCAGCCATGTTGTAGCACCCATGCTGTGACACCCACCTTAAATTGTAGGTCCCCTTGAGATATGGATCAAATTGTACTGATTTATGATAAGTACAAACGATAAATAACTTGCTCGGCAACCATAACATTGGACCCCGCGAGGATATCTGCCTCTGCTGGGGAACACAGGGCAGCTTCTCAAAATTGAGCGAACGTCCTACCGGCACCTAACTTCACCTCTTAAAAATAACCCATAGAAAAAAGTACTAAGTCTTTTGCCTTCACACCATTTCATACTCGCTAACTTTAGCAAGGCAAGCACACTTCCCGTGTTTCCTTTGGAGATTCAGCCCCTCCCCCCCCCCCTTTCCCGAACGATACTTTGGTATTCATGACTGCAGCGTCGGCCACGTCTTCTCTTTTTGATGTTTTCACTTTTAGTGTCGCAGGCCCCGCGTTTCGCCCGTCCCTCCTGGTTCAAAAGCGAGATTATCATAATGCATTAAAGCCCCTCTCCCTCACCTCTGAAAAAAGTTATTTATTTTAAAGGGGAAAAATAGCAGTCGTGAATCGAGGGCGTATTGTATTGCTGGAGGAATGGCGAAGCAGTGAGAAATCGCTCTTGTGCCCACGCTCCATCATGATTTTACGGAAATTATGGCACATGAATGCAGGCGTAAGGACTTACATGTGTATAAGTAAGTGAAGATTGTTATGATTTCGCGAACGAGGAAGTTCGTCTGTTCCATTCACTGAAAATCTAATGGTCTGTGTTGTGCTCGCAAGGGTCGACAAAAGTCTGGGTTCTGGCAAGACAACCGAGCTATAGAACTGGCTGGAAGACCTGAATTAATGCTCTGATTTAGTTGAGACGATGGCCCTGAGACTGATCTCTTCGTCCGAGTGATCCCTTAATATGCGACAGAGATTGGTGTTGTCTTTCTGATGGTCTGTCGCGGCGAATTTGACTTGATCTGAATCAGTCTGAGAAAACAAAAAAGGCCCTAAGTGAATCGCATTAATTCATTTTATTTTTAATATGAAATTCTTAATTCTAATGATGCCATTAAGCTTATGGAACCTAAATTTTCTTTCGTATACGAGTCATTTCCCCGTAATGACAAAATGCTGTCTCCAAGAAACATCCCCAAAGAAAAAACTTGGGCGTTGAATGGCCGCTCTCTCAAACTCTATTAACATATTCATAACTTTGTAGAAGCATCCGCTCTAATAACTTTCGCTTCTCATTTTGTTTCGTTCTTTTTAGATTGGAAGAGATGGGAGGGGGGTACTACCCCGTGCCACAATAGGGGTGGGTGCATCCAAAATCCCTCGCGGCTCGTTGGTAAGAATCTTAGATTCTTGTTTAGGGGTTTGGAATACGTGAAAAGCTATTCGGTGCAGCCCCCCCCCCCCCCATGTCGGGATCGTAGTAATGGTTCATGGCGGATGTTGTGTGTGGGACAAAAGGGTTCGTGTGCTATTACCATGGCGCTACTAGCTGCGACTCATATGATATGGGTGGCGTTGAAAACCCGCTCGATTGTGTAATAATTTCAGGAATGTGTTAAATGGTCTTTGGTTGGATTGGATAAGCGCGATTCTGTCTCTGCAATGCTGCATTTAGCGATCCATGTCCTAATGGACTGAATATTACATGCACCTTTGCCTGTTTGTATAGCAACAAAGTTGTGCCCTTGTTTGGTTGCATTGCTGACACGCCCTCCAAAGGAAATAAACATCGATTTTTAATTATGTCTACTCGTGCTTATTTATTTGATAACGAACCTACAAAGGATCCATATGAAAACCTGGATTGCCACTCTTCGTAAGACTACCTGATATTGCTTTGATAAATGGCTCCCTCTGGCCATAGCAACTAGCCTAAATTCAAGGAATAGAAGCAAAGTGATTAGGAAAAAGGCTGGAAATTGACAGCAGATATTATTTAAGACCAGATTTAATAACAATCTTGCCTTTGGTTTTCAAGAAAACTTCTGATTCAGTGTTGTCTTTAATCGCCAAGAGGTAACACAACTCAGTTGCAGCACTTCTGTGTCGTGAGAGTCCTAATCACCCCCTATAATTAGTCTTTGTTTGGGATGAACACAAAGGGAGAATAGCAGTGAAGTCTTGCAATAGTGTAAATATATTATAGAACGAAGAAGTTTATTGATTGTAATTACCGAACCAGGTTGTTTTCAACCGAGTTAACCCAAGATAAAATTATTTCTCTCACGCCAACGAAAAAGGAAATTCCAGGAAGGCCGCTTCTGTGTGGAGGTACTCATTACCGTGTTTCTTGATCTATGGCTAGGAGCTATTTAGATATTCCAGGAGTCATATTTCTTTTGTATACTTACCATTTTATCCTTTCCATCGGAAAGTGATCCAATCTTTCCCGTCCCATAGCTTCCTTTATGTCCGCCCAACGCCCACCTCGGGGCTTTCGCCTGATGCTGAGGTTTTAGTTTCATTCTTCTCGAGTCTCTCTTTGGCATCCCAATATTTCCAGACTTGGACTTGGACTTAAAAAATTTGTGAAATTTAGGGAGAGGTAGTGAGAGAGTAAAGTGGTAAAATTGGGTGAGTTTAAAGAATAGAGGTGGTGTGGGAGACAGAATGATAAGGTCCCTGGTAAAAGGGTATCTCTGTTTATTTAAGTCCTTCATTTTGGCTGTATTTTGTGTTTGTTTTGTTTGTTGTTGCTTTTGTTTTGTTTTTCTAAACTATAAAATTTATAGTTTATACTAATTAAATTAAACCTCTTCATTTAATTAGTTTTTATACATGAGCTTATTGGCATTCAAGCCTTTATTTGGATCTTGGTTTTTGTTCCCGCTATGGGTTTTTGAGAGTTTTCTAAGTAAATTTTAGCTTTAGATTTTTCTTCGCAAAATTTTGTAAAAATAGGTAATCTTAGTTATGGTATGTGATTTTATACTAAAGAAAGCTGAGCATAACAGTAGTCGTTTGTTGTGATTTGTCGATTTTGTCATGTGTATTTTAGAGTCACGTCGCCGTGAGTCTGTGCCTTACTACTTTTAAAAGGTTTTATTTGTCGAGTGACCTCGATGTCTAAGTGTGTACGATAGAACTCCGTGGGCAGGGGGTGCCAATGGCTCGCCAGATCCTATTAGCCCTCCCGTGGAGCGCAACGTTGATCGGAGATAATCCAACAGTATCGTGGAGCTCCCTCTGTCGTTTGTGTTCTCTTCTTCGGGTGTTTGTGATGAGAAGCACCGCTTTATTCTGGATCTTTTGTAGTTTCGCAATGTGGGTCTTGGCGCTCTTGTTCAGCGGCAACGGGGGGTACAGTAGCCTCGAACGAATACACGCATTGAATATCTTGAATTTATTTGAGGGATTTAGGTCACGAAACCTATAAAAATCCCTCATCTCTTTTGCTATTCGCGACTGTTCACTCGATATGACTCGTGTACCCCCTGGTGGTGATTTTGAGCCCCAGAACCGTCCCTTCCATGCAGTAGGGGATTCGCTCCCCGTCTACACGTATATCGTTGAAGGTCTTGCGAAACATGGGAATTATTTTGAATTTGGGGGCAATGGTTGATATCTTCCATCTCCTCTCGAAAGAGTTAATGTTAGCTATCTCTCTAGCCGTATTCCTCGCCATAAATTCCCTGTGAACATAAGCGGCGGTACAAATTTGCGAAATATCGTCAGCGAACTGTACGGTATATCGTACCCTCGGAGAGAGGTTATGGTAGGTCACGCGTATAAATGTTGTATAAAAGGGGACTGAGACAGCCCCCTTGAGGGATCCCTGCTTCGAGTTCGAATTCGGGGCCTCTATGTTCTCTGATTTGTATTTATGCTCTCCTCTCTATTATACCGTCGCACAAAATCCTCTCAAGAATGTGGTTGAGGCCTACTTGAAGGATCTTAAATTTTAGGCCTCTTTTCCAAACCTTGTCAAATGTTTTTTTGACATCGCGGAGCACCAGGTCGGCATGTCTTTTGTCTGCCTTGATCTTCGCAAGCTTTTCTGTAACGACAGCTAGTGCCGTGTCAATCCCTCTTTTCCTTCTGAAGCCGTATTGCTGTTTATTATGCAAGTTGTCTTTATCGAGAAAAGAGTTGACTCTGTTAGCCAATATCTTCTCGAAGACTTTGCCAGCAAATCCTAAGAGATATCGGTCGAAAGCTAGCAGGGCAGTCCGGGGGCTTCCCCGCTTTAGGGATGAAAATCATCTTGGCCAATTTCCACTGGTCGAGGAAATAGCCCGTGTTCAGAGCGGCGTTCATAATGTTGTGAAGGCCACTCCAAACGTTAGGCGGGACCTGGATGAAATTCTCGCGTGTCAGCCCCGTGATACCTGGAGCTCTTTGACGAAAGGACTTAAGAGTAACGGGGAGTTCCAGGGCAGTTATTTTACTGCCATAGCCTTCCATCATTATTTCTTGCGACACACAGTAGTGAGGAGAGTTTTTTTGTGTGTTTAACTGTTGTATTACGTCAGTTTCGAATTCGAGGTCGTAATTGTCATTTTCTTCCGGGGTAATTTTGAAGATTGAAGACCAGAAAATTCTAAAGTTTTCTTCAATCTCTTCCGTCTCAGTAATTGTTTGGCTGATGTGATTGTGATTTTTGTTTGTGGGGGTTTTCCTTTAAGACGTTTAACCGTCTGCCAGAACATGTGTGAGACTTTTTCTATGTCGAGTCTTTCTATTAGTCTGTCCCATAGTAGTATTTGCTGGTCCGTAATTAGTGTCTAGAGTTCGTCCTTAATTTTTCTTACTCTTCTGTAAGGCATTGTGGTCGGAGCCTATCAGCGCTACTACATTGGGCCAGGGGTCTCATGCGAGGGATCCAGGGGGGAGCTGGAAAGGTTTTATAATTGATAGGAGGGATGCTATTTTGATCGGCTTTGATTAGATAATGAGTAAGTTTATCCACCTCCGCATCTATTTTTTATAGGTTAGCATTATATAAGGGGTCGGGGATGTAATTTAAGAAGTAATTTCTATAATTCTCCCAGTTCGCTTGCTTGAAGCTTTTGCGTTCTGGGATTTTAATTTGAATGGGATTTACTCCTGCAATTTTGATAGCCTGGTGGTCGCTCGGAATGATGGGGCCCGGTTCAATGTGGTAATTGTAAGGAAAGCTGATACTAGATAAGACTATATCGGGTTTCGTGGCTGCTGTCCCAGATATATACGTCGGGAATTCGGGTCCGATCCTTGTCATGTATTGTCTGTCGAGTAGTAGTTTGATGTTTCTACCTGCATTGTTGTAGAAGGTATAACCTGCCGCTGCGCATCTTGCGTTTAAATCTCCGGCAAAAATAACGTTCTTCCGTGTGGCTAAATACCTGCAACAGGTTGTGCATGGGCATATAGCCGCGTCTTGGGGGTTGGTACCCCGTGGCCACGACAAGTACCCATTTCATTGGCAAGGTAGGATTCATCTAAGTCTTCCAGGGTCCTGTATTTTAGTCCTTTTTTGACGGCTATTGCGTAGCCGTCATACCGTTCCTGACTGATTTTTGCTAATGACGTATTGAAAAAATTTAAATGTTTTTGCGCGGACAGTCCGTGTTCAGAAATAAGTATTATTTCAGGGTCACTCTGTCGCATAGTATTGCCATAGATGGGACCTTTTCTGTCCCACCCATTGATATTCATATGTATTCTCATAAGTCTGTCTACCATTTTGTGTAGTGTTGGTTCTTTAGTGTGTGGGATTAAAGTAGACGTTTATTTGCGTTCTACTTTAGCCCCGTGTGGTGTACTGGGTGGGGTGCGCTCCCTACCGTTTCTTTTTTTCTGTATTCCGTGTCCGTGATTGTAATGAAGCAGTCCGTGGTCAATTTCAACATGTTTTGAACGAAGGCCTCTTCGACCTGCCGCTCGGGAACCTCATCCGAGTATTCCCACTTGTACCTTCCGATCTTGAGACCTTCCGCTACTTCGTGGGAATCCAGCTCCTTTAGGAAGAGACCGACTCGGGGGCAAAGATTTTTAGGTTAAATCCTATTGCATGGTATTTGAGCTGGTGCTCTCTACCCTGCGAAGAAGACGAGGTTGACCTTGGGCGGCGCGTTTTGGAGTTTTTTCTCGACCTTGGAGACCTAGTCTCCTTGGGACGCCGTCCTTCAGTGTTGGGTGTGTGTGCTTGTGTGTCGTTTGTAGTGGTGGTGTTTTTCATGGGTGTAGCTGGCGCCTGTTTTGTTGTTTGCGTGTCTGCTAGTTTATTTAGATGTGGATCGCGTGTATTGGTTGTGTTTTGGGGTGTGGGAACTTTCTGTCATACATCTTTACACTGAGGGGCTACGCTAATTCGCATAACTTCCTCCGAAGGTGGGTTGTCTGGAAACCACATCTCTTTTATTCCGTTCTTTACGAGTATGCAGTTGACTTCCGTGGCAAAGGTAGCTGGGCGAGTAATGTTCGCAATATGCGCATAGTAAATGCAGCACATTCTTTTGGTTGAATTCTCGTTTTAGATGTGGAGGAATGTCTTTTGGTTGTTAGTTTCGGCAATGGCTGCTTTGGCCTCTTCTGCATAGGTTGAGTTAGCCTTTTTCTCTTTGGATTCGCGTTTTATTTGGGTTTGTCTTTGAATTTCTTGCTTTTTAATCGGACATGCCATAGAAATAATCCGGTGCGTGCCTTCACAATTCAAGCATTTGTGGGAGTTACTTTTGTAGTCGCCGCCGGCGCAGATAGAGCACAAAGTAAGTTCTTTTTCAGGGCAGTTGTACGTAGTGTGTTTGCCGTACTTGTAGCACCGAAAGCACATTTGTAAGTCGACAAACTCCTCTCGTTCCATCTGCTCTGAGCAGAGTCTTACGTTGAAGAGAAGCAGACCTTTTTCCTTTTCCTTTTTAGCCATAGCTGTGTCCTCAAAATAACCCTGAACACAACGTGCGTGTATTTTTTTAATTTGATAACCTCAGCTACCTTTGCCCATAGGTGGTTCCGTTCAATTTCAGTTTGAATCTCATCTGCCGAGTGGCGCCCGACCCAGGAGTCGAGGCGTCTGCAGATTAAGCTACGGTGTGATCTTACCTGTGGTGGTGTGGTCGGTTTTAAGTCTAAAGTCTTTAGGCATTCAACGGCCTTGCTTGAGGTCAAGGCTTCACAGTCAATCTCCCTCGCGCAAATGGCGAGTAACCATTTTGGATGTCGATCAGTCGAACTAATGCAATGTTCACGGATCCGAAAACCTTTTCGAATATCTTACCCCTGTCTGGTTTGGTGCCCTCCGAGAGGGCCCGGAGAGTGATGCTGAGGGTCTCTCTCATTTCCCCTGCATATTATCGCGAGATAGCTGGCGGTGAAAGGGGAGAAAGGGCTTATGGTAATGGTGTTATGAGGGAATGAGTATGAATTAATATATATATATATATATATATATATATATATATATATATATATATATATATATATATATATATACGGGGTTGGAGGAGTGGAATAAAAGAATGAGGTGCCAACAAGGTCCAAGCATTTGTTTTTCACTTTACCTTCAACTTTCCTTAGTGCTTGCGGATAGGCCTGGTGGGGCTCCGGTCCTTGTAACTAACAAAGGTGCGATGATTTCATCCTTCACTTTCTAAAATTTCCAGGCCATTTGGAACAAACGCCATTTTTCCGACCTTGTTGTGCGATCGTGGCTCGTCTCTGATGACCTGCATTTAATTTTGTCGCATGCAGTTGTTGCCCGTAACAACCTACCAAAATTCTTTTGCCATCTGGAGTGTTTTTCTGTTAAGCATTAATTTAGAATCCTTTGTGCTCCTGCCCCTCTGAGGATAAGTAACTGCCACCTCTATTCTAAATGTTGAGGTGGTCCATTATTCTCTTAACACAATTTATTTACTGTTAAGTTCTATGTGATTGGCTTTCTGGTTTCAGGCTAAGAAGATTTCTTTTTTAAATATCTCTTCCTCTCTCTTGAAAACAGGGAGGAATAAAGTTCAAACACAGTTGAAATTCGTGTTTCGTCTTTCCTGTGGGACCGCAGTCACTAAGAGAGACTGAGGACGCTACGGACTCTGTACCGTTTCAAGCGACTCTCTCCGAACAACAAGAAAAAAAACTATATATGCTATTAGCAAGGCCGCATCTACTGTATCCCGTCATCCCCCTTTATACCCTGAGCAAAACCATCACTAGGAAAGCCCAAGTTGTCCAGAATAAAGCCACACGCTTCATTGCCAACGCCACCCGATGGGACCGGATCCCCTCTGGTACTACACGAAGTGACAGACATGGAACCCATCAATATTACCCGATCAGACTACCAATTGTGGAACTACCCGAGCTACCACTTCAAAAGCAGTCAGCTGCTGCTAACCCTACAAGATATTCCCCCAATTCTTCGATAAATTTACCTACAGAATAAACTATATTTATGAACCAGAATTTTAAACAAACTAACAATGAAAGATCCGAAGAAGACATATTCTACTGTATAAAAGAATATAAAAACAAATAAAATAAAACAAAAGAACCAAAGAGGTCAAATTTGAAAAATAAAGTAAACTTTAAAAAGATCCGAAGTTGACAAACTAATGATAAAATGTAGACAAGTACATAGACCAAAAACATTCAACAAGGAAGTGCAAATCAACGAGAAAGGTTTGAATGCTTAACTTAACAGCGCTGCAAAGACCGAAGATAAATGAACATTTAATGAGGTTGCCAGACAGCCTGGCACACATTCTCTCACTAAAACAACCAAAAACTTTTTCTAAACTCTATCCCCACATTTTTCCAATCTTTTACGATCGTTGAAACATCGTTATACAGCTGCCTTACGAAAAAGCGAACCTAACTTTAAATTAATATAATTGAAAAAAGTATTTGTAATTTTTATGTTGTCTAAACGCGATTTAGTTTACTAAATACTTATAAATGATAAACTTCTTATCAATCGATCAATAGGATCGAAAATAATAATTAAATTAACTACGATTAATTTAATTAAATATACTATAAATTTATAATTTATAGTTTATTAAACAATGGAAAAACAACCCAAAAACACACAAATCTAACACATTGACAGAGCTACCCTTTCACCAGGGATCTTTTTATTCTGTCTCCTCCTACACATCATCTATTCTTTAAACTCACCCTTTAACCACTTTACTCTCTTACTATTCTCTCTCTAATTCTACCTATATTTCATCTCTTATTTTTTCCAATGTCCAAAATTTGGTTTAATAATTTATTTAAGCTGCATTGATTTTAGTGAAGCTAACCAACCTTGCATTTGTGCAAGGCAAGGGAATTAATGCAGTCATCATTTTTAGATAGAAAAAATGGTAATTCTACAGATTAACAATTCCAACGCAATCGAATGTGCTTTGTTATAAATATCGCTATTGTGATTAAATACGCAAATTCTATATAATGTATATTGAAAATATACATTATATAGCACTTTCACTAATTAAGGCGCCCAAATCTATAATTATGTTATGAAGAAGAATAGATGGGCAGCCATCTTTGTCATTGATAGCTTGTTCAAACCACCAAAAGTGCGTTAGGGGGGAAAGGAACCAAACAAGAAGAAGCCTATTCTCTCGACACGACGTAGCATAGGCTTTATTTGCCTTTAGTCTAAAATGTCTGCTCTCTGTGATGGTTGTGAAATAACTGTTCTTGCGTTCTCCCGTGAATATTATGGTCGTTTCGAAGCTATAATTGATTATTTGTCAAAAGCACTTTTGAGAACGGTGCGGGAGTAAGGCCGAATTCGATCTAAAGAGAAGGATATGGAGATGCCAAACAAATGTGAAGATTAGAAGACAAAAAAAAAAACATTCAATTTTTAAAAACGCCCTTTTTTTCCCTCTCAAGTGCCTTAGACATTGAAAAGTTTTGACTTTTGTCAACATTTATGTTCGCAATGCAATGCACTACGAATGTCAATGATTGGGCTACTTTTTCGAGGGAAATTATAAGTGACCGGTGTATTTACATAAGTGAGCCCATTAGGATGGGGGGAGGTCAATTGTTCAGATCGACGAGAGCAAATTTGGCCGCCGAAAGTATACTGTAGGAGGCCTCGTTGAAGGGCAATGGGTATTTGAGAGACTATGTCTGCAGACGAGAATTTCTTTTATGATTCCTGTCGAAAGCTGGACTTGTGAAACGCTGCTAACATTCATTAAACAACAGATTTTGCAGAGAACGATCATTTTTTTATGACTGCCGAAAAAACTACGATTGCCTTTCCAATGAAGGCTCTATTCACATGCTCCTTAACCATTGCATTAATTTTGTGGATCAAGAAACATTGGATCACTATAATAATATTGAACGGCTGTAGCGTACAGCAACAACATGTCTCGTTATATGAACTACAGAACTACAGAATCTAGGACCAGCAAAGACCCTAAGGTCCGCTCGAGGCTAGTCCGCTACACTACATCCGAAACTACGATACACACTTATCTACGAGTGTATCTCTAACATGCTATATTTTTTTTTTTAATATATAATCTACTGTACACACTTATCTACATGTGTACAATATCATGCATATGGATGCAGGAAGAAACATTTTTGTAGGCTATTTTGCCAGAACGATGTTTATGCTCCTTTTTAAGAACCCCAACACGCTGTTTCACCATTTTCTGACTGCTGCGGCGGCATCGTTGTACAATCCTTGTCATTACTTTTGCAACAATTCCCTCGAGACTTATGATGTCATAGCAGCAGCAAATAATAGATTTATCTATTGGAAAATACTATTTTTAAGGGCTAATAACTCGAAAACTAGTGCTTTGTGCGCCGAAAATATAGCAAGTAGAATAGATTGAATGTTTTTTTTAAGTTGTTAATATGTATAATTACCGAAGCAATAAATTTATTAAAAACGAATAATACAGAAATTTCATTGTTGATACAACAAAAATTTATTCCTAAGCACCAGTTCCCTCCATATGTCCTCCATTTATCTTCAAACACAGTTGATCCGAAGCGGTCTTTCCAACTCAACTAAGTCGTAGGTACCGATATTGATGTAATTCTGATTATTACCTTTATTTTTTCCGATTTCAATATCGTATCGTCTTTACTAAAAAGAAAGCCCCTCACTCCCTTTTATATTTTTGACCGAGCAAAATATTTCAACAAGATAAGGTGTAGTTGATATTAAGTTGAGTTGAGAATATCGCTCTTCGAATATCTCGGGATATAAGTGAATTCTTAAAATCGCTGGAAAAAGTTTAACTTTAGAAAAAGTGGCATATTCCCGGAAGTTTTGGGACACTCGAAAACCAGCCCCGTTCCTAACCTACTAAATTCCATTCTCTTTGCAAACCCCTTTTCCAGAAGGCTTGTACCGTAGATACACATTAGTTTGGGGGTGGGCGTTCGGATGCATACAAACAAATTTGGGGCAAACAGTATTATCCACAATAGTTGAATTTAAAAATCACATCATGCTGCTAATCCCCATAGTTACTTGAATCATCAAAGATATGAATAAATCAGAGTGAAAAATGAAAATTAATCATTACACTATAAATATCAATGTAATCACGCAACTCACAAACGTACTCGTACCGCTCTCCTTTTAGCAGCTAGTGCCCGATTTCGCAAAGTAACCGTTTAAATTATAGGGAAAATATATTTTTGATAGTTTTCATACTCAAAGAATAATTGACTAATTTCCGAGTCAGTCACATCAGCTCAGGGCGAGCTTATTGATCAACCGGCACGGGTAATCTGTATGTTATGAAAGGGGAATTATAGTCGCTTCTTCACTATTTTATTATTTCAATCTCAACCGTACAAAAGGCCTCCCCCCCTCCCCCCAAAAAATGAAAACGATGAATAAAATCATCAGATAAAATGAATGACCCCTCTGGGGATAGGATCGAGAAAACACATTCCTCTTTAGCAAAAAAGGAAAAAGCGATTAAATTATTTTGTGTTTAAGTTAGCTCTTTTTTTACCCCCGGGGATATGATGATGATCTTCGTAAAGGTTAAATAGATAATAGTTTTCCCTTTGCTGTATCTAAGAGAATGGGGTCGCTATGATGATCCTACCCACTGTCGTTCCACGATTTCTTTGTAAAACTTCTCGGTTGCGTTTAAGATCTGGAACCTAACCGATGTTTTCCCAGGAGAGAAAGAGAGAAAAAAAATGTTTCGACTTAATTATGCACTTTCAATTAATCTTAATTTTACAGGACATCGCAAAAGAGTTCGTACTTGTTCTTTTTTTGTACGAGCCTTTTCCTGGAAGTTTATAATAAAGACCCTCTGTTTTTGTTGAGCTTTGATTTTATGCACTCTTTTTTTTTTACTTTGATTCTCTATCTAAACCTTTTTTTTAATCTATGTCGCTCTCTATTTCTCCCGACACCTCTGCGTGTTACGAATTAATGTAAGTTGGTGTGTGTGTGTATGTATGTAGGGGACACAAGGGTGTCTGGGTAGATAGACAGAAATAAAAGTGGTGAAAAGAGAAAGTAGGGAGAAGAAAGTCGCAAAGAGATGAAGCCTCTGTGTGTTGTGCTATCTTGTGGCCGCTCCGTTCCTGCGAACGGTTGGTTATCCGATGAGTCGGATCCGGCCAATCTTGTCGTGACCTTATTAAAATAGGGTTTTTTTTTATTTTAGAGGCCATTTCACAAGCCACAGTAATTTATTACCTCTATAGCATTACTGGTGACCTTTTCCTTATTCCCAAAAGACCAACTCCACTTGCCACATCCCCTGTTTTGTAGATATTTCTCAAGGCCTGCAGGAGATTTGTGTAGCTAAGTAATTGTAAAATGTGATGCCACATGCCGCTTTTAAGGAGTGTCACAGTGCTCACGTTTTTTTGTGTTTGTGTGTATGTCAAGTCTGCCCTCGTGCAATTACAACTTTTATCATTCTTTTGGGGTTTACCTCATCTTTACTTCCACTGTTGTAATAAATGAACTTCATTAGTTTTTATTTCTCCCAATAATTATGTCTAACACCAGTGTATCATATGCAAAGCTGTAAATGTACAGCCCCCCCATCCCTTCTTACTCAGGCGTGGAATGCCTTTTATGTCAGATTAAATATTAATAATCCACTAGAAACGCCAATTTGTCTATAGCTAGTAGACTCTTCAAGCAGATTATCATTTGTGATTTGTTTAGAAAATTGTCTAGGTTTAGTAAAGCGAAGCCGGATAAGTTCTCTTCAGCCTGGTGCGCCCTCATGACTAAACCATTATTTCCTCGGAAGACCACCAAGTTATTCCTCTTTGATTTATTGCAAGTTCTCCAATCGCATAAGTTACAGGGGTACATTATAGCCACCCCTGCAATCAAATACAGTGGGTCGGAAAAGAAGAGTTCCTCTGGAACGTCAATGCATAAGTCGCGCCTTTCACGAAGGTATTGAAAAGCCCGCAGCTTCGTAGCTGGTCGAGCCGCACCGGTGATTAAATTCTGATTCGGACCGTGAAATGGATTCTGTCAAAAGGATATTGAAAGATTAAATGTGTGGCTTTTACGCCGCCGGTGCTCTCGACCCCGAAGAACCCTATTTTCAAGCCCTTTTCCTTGGACACTACGATTTATGACACTCTCATAACTCACTCCTAAATAAACTGGTTGAAGAATATCCAAGTCTGCCATTTTCAATGAGATTCCTTGTCATTGCGACGCCCATTTTGAAAGACCATTGCGAATTTCATCTAAAATAGAATATCTCCTGTAACGTAACCGACCATAAGTTTTAATCCTTGTAAATATATTTTGTTATGCGTGTGCATCCACGTGCATGTATTGTGGTCCTTCATAGTGAACAGCTTCATCTGTATATTTACTCAGTAAAACATCAGCTATTATCACCTGTGTTATCATATATTAATATACCCCTTCTAATTATCTGTTGTTTCCATTCCCATCCGAAACGAAATCAGGTAAATCGGCTCTAACCTTGAAGAGGTCGAGTTCCTGGTTGGAGGAGCAGTCGCTTCTCTATTTCTTCCTCCTTCACCAATATTAGAGGGAGCTTCGCAAGCCAAATTAATTAATTACTTTACAGTGAGGCCGGTAGGGCGTGCCATTCTTAATGTTTTCAGTTTTAGGTGGTCGTTAATATGTATTTCCTATCCCGATGATATTTCAACGGAAATCATTAATTCTTTATTTCGCTTCACGCCATTTTACCGAACATTGGCCAGTAAATCCCAGTTTTCGCTTTGTTATTTTAAGGTAGAGCAGCTCCTTCTCGTTTCCTAACCCCCATTTTCTCTTCCACAGCAGCCCAGCTCCCCATACCTCCCAGGCATCCCCACCGTGCCGAACTTCAACCCGTACATCGCGTCCTCCCCCGTCATGGCAGTGGGTGTGACAGAAGCTGTGGCCTCGCCCATCACCGGTGTTGTCCCACAGGCCGTCGTTTCTGCCCAGAAGGTCGCACCGCGCACGGACCGGCTAGAGGTAGGCCCACACCACCCATACCACAAAACTTAGAGGCGGTCTCGGCCTCCCCCCTCCCCAATCCAAGGCGTGTTCAGAAAACAACACTTTTTCGCTGAACTCTAAACCACAATGTTATAGAATTAATGAATCAGTTCTATGAATATTTTTTGTATATAAATCAACATAAACTGTAAGAAGAGACATAAAAACCTAGGTTATTTTCTTCAATTTTGCTAATTTCATAATGCATTTCCCCATTAGAAGTCTAATTTGATTACCGTTTTCTCCTTTGTTCTCAAGTAAGAGAATTATATTTTTTCGTAGCCCCACTGTGGTGGGCCTACGAGGTGGGTTCATAATAGACCTCCCATTCCTCCCCGAGACTGACTGTTAGCGTGTTTGTTTATAAGACGTGTGCATTTATTTCATTTATTCCAGTGCGTCGATGACTTCGTAGTATTTGGATTTTTAGTTTGGAATTCTTTTATAAATGAAATATGCATTCATTGTTTTTTCGAATTTCAAAGGTTTGGCTTTGAATGATGTTCTATTGAGCATGGCGGTAGATAGTTGGCGTATTTGACTGCTAAATTATTGTTGGTTTCGTTATTAAAGTTCTTGTTTAGGCACCGGAGTCCTTAGTGTTTTGAAATTTTATTACCAGAGTAAGGTGTCATGTTTTTGTTTTTTATAGTTTTAGTAATGCCTTCGTTTAGAGCTATGGTAAATAACAGCATCTTATTATTTCGATTACATTAATTTTTGCAGGTTTTCTTTAAGATATGGAATTTTGTCCGTATGATTAATCTTATATGCGCTTATAGAAACCGTGTGATTTTTCCCTTTCGAGTTTCTGTAATAATCACAAGAACTAATTAATGGAAAAACTAAATTAACCTAAAAGTGATTTTCTTTTCTCAGATCGTGGTGTACCCATAAATCTTTTTTTTAACACTTTAACTATTATTTTATTACAAACTAATATATATATATATATATATATATATATATTATTTGAAATTGACCCCATAAACCAAAGTAACAATTTATTTCAGTTTAATTCTATATTAATTTTACGTTTCACCATTTTTCTTTTGCTTTTAATAATAAATAGCATATGAAATTTAATTTTAAAAAATTGTTTTAGGCTCGATTAAAAATCATTTGATCCTTATTTTCGAGATTTTTGTTTACATTTTGCCATATTTTTCGGTTTGAATTTCATCCTAATCACTTTTTATTAGCAATTCAATGGATTTAAAGTCCTTTGATGATCTGCATTTATCGGTCCTCTTTCGTCATCCTGAACACTCATTAACCATTACTGGCGCTTGCGTGGTAGAACTACTAAAAGGAGGCTTCTAGTCACTCAGTGACTATCAAAAATAGGGAATCTGCTCATTTACGACCCCCTCTGGGTCGCATATGTAAGCATGTTCATGGAGGGGCCGAGATTGCTGCGCATCATACACACCCCTCAGAAATTTAGAGATTCTTCCCCTTTCGGCACTGTCCTTCTCTAAGCTTCTTTTAAGCACGACTTGAATTCGATCCTTTTAATCTTGGTGGGTAGTGGTTAGAAGTAGTAGTAAAAGGGGGAGGGGGGGGTGCTCGATCGATTCGAGAGGGAGAGGAATTCAAACGATTCATTACAGGGCTTAATAAGATATTTACCTTCATCTACTTAGGTCGTGTATTAGCGTTGTCTTGTTCGCGTGCGCTCTGCTTTCGTGCCGGCCGCGTAGTTTTCTCTTTAAACGCTCCTCTACTTAAAAGGGCTGCATTTTAACGTCAGGCTACTTGTGATGGCCTTCGCGCGAAATTCAGAGCCGCAAAGGCGAGGCCCAATTAGGGGGGCGCCCCAACATTCTTCCGTGCTCGAGGGTGGGGCCAGGTCTGCACCACCAACTAATTCGCCGCACTGCGTCGCGTCTCCCTCTTCATGCTTTTACCCGGTCGCCTTCTCTCCCGGTAGCGCAGCACAGGGATTTTCGCAAAATCGCTAAACTTTTGCGTTTCGCGTTTATTACAGAGCAGATATTTTTAGTACTCTGGTTGGGGGACGGGCCTCCTAGGGTCATGGGGAGGTATGACTTTGTTGAAAAATAACCCATGCCTGACCTATAACCTTTTTTGCTTGTGTTTGCCTGCATTCTTTTATCCCGTCTTTGCCTGCGTTCTTTTAGCCCGTCAGTACCAAGGGGTTACTCGTCGTGGTTAGTGCTTTTGTTTTGCATCTTTTTCTTTATGGCTTTTGGTGGTATTCTATATTGGTTTACCTTATGATTGACTTTTCCTTCCCCTTTGCTCCCTCTCTGCCTTCTCTATCCTCCCCTCCCCTAACTCCTCTCACCTAAAACCCAGATGAGGGAAGCTCCGTTGTTTTGGCGCAAAAGTGTACATGCCGGACTTAACCCTCCGTCCTCCTCGCTCCGTGAATATGTTGTTCATTCAAACATCCACACTTAATGTATATTTGTCTAACTACTATTAGTAACGTTTTGTCTCTTGGATTTTCATTGGGCCTTTGCGTGTTCGATCCGTGTTGCTGCGTTACTAGCCTGATTAATGTATTTCGTAAAGTAGCTCGACTTTGAAGATCCCTTTACATAATGAAGCACAGATTCCTCTCCTCTCCTCCACCACTTCCCTAATTCTTTTTGCCTCCCGTTTACCTGCTTTTCCACCTTGAATTTTCGCTCCGAGCATGTGGATTAGGCCGTTTCCCTCTTTATGGGATACTGTTTTTGTTTGTCTTTGTTTGTTTTTTTTACTTTTCTTCGTTTGTGCCCATGTCATGATTAGTATTACTATTGTTTAGATAATTTTTTTTGTTGTCTTTTTAAGTCTTCTAGAGACGTCCTTCATTCTTCAATGGTGATACATAACACGTCTGTGGTATGGAAGATCATATGTCTTTAGTATTAATTGGTAACTTTTAACATTTTAGTTACCTATTTAGTTATCTAGTTTGTTTATGAGTTAAGCTCATAGATCGTTATCATGTTTGGTCAGTTGGTTTACCCATGCCCCCCCTCTCTTTTTGTTAAACTTAGGAACAACCTTTTAAAAGGAACCTTGTTGACTGTAATCCCTAATAGTCCATTGAGTAGATGCACAGGTCTGAATTGCCATTTCACCTTGCCTGTCCTCTAGTAAGTTTAGGAATTTATTGTATAGAGAGTGTTTGAATGGTAAAGAGCAAGAGATTTTTGTAATTTAGATTACTGCTGTTTCCCCCTTTTATTAAACTTTACAGTTGCCCTTTCGTGCCCCCTGTGATAAATTCCCACGCCTTTTCTTAATCTTCCCCCCCTCCCCTTTTTTATGTCCACTTGTCCGCCCAAATGTTCACCGCACTCTCCTCTGTAGTCAATGTCCCCGCGCCGCTTTGCCCCATGCACCGCTTGTCCTCCCCTCCCGCCCCCTTCACAAAATCCACACGGGCGTTTTTGCCCGCCCGCTGCAGCCCACCGCCGCTCCCGTCACATCGCTGCTCGCCCCACCTCTATGCGGGCGCCCGTTTTTAAAGGTGGGGCTAGTGGTAGATGAGGGGGCGGCTGTGGTGGAAGAGCGAGTCGTGCCAGATACCAGGTGGCGCCGGGGCAAACCGCTGTAGAGGGTGCCTTTCTGCCCCCTTTAGGTTTGCCGGGAATTTCAGCGTGGGGCGTGCAAGCGGTGCGAATCGGAGTGCCGTTTCGCCCACCCCCCCGACCACGTGGGCACCACCGATGAGGGCACCGTCACTGTTTGCATGGACGCAGTGAAGGGGCGCTGCGCCCGCGACCCCTGCCGCTACTTCCACCCTCCCCCGCACCTTCAGGCACAACTCAGGGTGGCTCAGGCCAGACCTGCGCACCAGCCTGTGGTAGGCAGCTGAACTCTCGTTATAGTGTTTCAGTGGTTGCTACTACTACTTACACTTAAAATAAAGCTTCTGGTTTGTCTCTTCTTTCTTATCTAACTTGCTTTGCATCATCAATTAATCCGTTTCGAACTATCATTTAGTTGTGAAATTCGCCGCCCATTCATCCATTCATCGTCTTATCAATTACTCATTGTCAACACACTGGTGTTTCTTACTCCTCCCGGTCTGCCCAAATCCCCATTTAAAATTGTGTACCAAAGTAATTGTAGAAATACTGATTGGAAAATGGAACCGCTTTGGCCCAACTCGCCCGGCCTTATTTCGGAGGTACTACCCTTGAATTTCAGTCATGATTCTGACCAAGATATCTTCAACGAGACGCGATACAGGCGTCAAGAATCACTAATTGAGAGAAGTAAGCTTCTGACCTGTTCGATGGGATGGCGAACTTGGGTTTTGTGGCATGGGTCAGAAGCCCCACCCCTCGATCGCAACCTACTAAACATAGATTTACGCGGTCTTAAGATCATTCACAAACGAAGATTGCTTAGACATACCCCGGCGCTTTTCGTTGATTCTTATTTAGCCAAGGTACTGCCACTGCGGAATTCCCAGTCAGGGGCGAATTTTCTCAAGAATCTCTCATTATATACAGGATCACCTAGATTTAGCGTCAATTCGTAACCTATCGGCGGCTTTATTTAAGTCAATTCGCGTCCATTTGACTCCTCGTTGACACTTGCTCTACTCAAAACGCCTCCCATAGAAATCAGGCGTTCAAGGAAAGTACCACCCAAATGGCTTGAAGACGACCAAACTGTCATTAGATTGTTCTAAAGTTGAGGGTTATTATCGACTAGCCGTCGCGCTCGCCTGAATCGGGATTGTATGTTAAATGTTTTCAATTTTAGACGAGAGGCTCATTAGAAGTTACTTTGGAACAATCTAGCATTTGCCATACCGAAGCATCGAACGAGAGATGCGCGTTAAGTTCCGAGAGGAAACATTTTACCTAACCTTCGATACAGTTAAAGTAGAATCGTCTTTGTGATTTCCATCATGTAAAATTTACTCTAATCCAATCAAGTCTTAAAGTTGGCTGGATGTTCAAGCCATTAATTAAATAGCCCCAGCAACTCTCCCGCATAAACCGCTTAAGTATTTCTGAATTTGGCATTGCGTCATTTCTTACAATGTCATCAGTAAAAGAAAAGGCTGTTTTCCTTGAACTAATGATTGAGAGCGATAGGGTTCGTAAATATGAACTAATAAATAGCCAACATTTACCTGACCTAATTGTACTGAAACGTTGATAATGCCTGCAATCTGACTCAAAACGCGCGCTGTTTTCCCGTCCGTGATACCCAGAAAGCACACTCCATATAAGTTCCTCGTCTCGTCCCACTGCTTTGTGTTAGATTCCACGTCCCCCTGTTATGATCCATTTCGTATTTCATCCGAGCTGCTTTTAGGACGAAACCAAATGCCACCATCACCAAGCTTCTAGACGAGGATGCTGATGCACTTTCAAGCACGCTGGTTACCCATACCGACCAAACTCAGCCACTCCCTCCTCGCCCCACTCGCACCGCAGGAGGCCTCAACTACTTTTGTCACCGATGTTAACTGTGTGCGCAGCGATCTATCATTGTGGTTGATTTTCGGCTTTGGTCTTGTTGCCGCTGCTTGCGCTCCACACCGAAAGCCCCTCTATGCCCGCACCCATCTCCTTGTTTCCACCCCTAATCCACATACCACGCATACCCTTCATGAACATGTATGCCCAACAACCGCGAGCGTGCTTCGTTGTTGGACGAAACATCACCGCTGCAACGCTTTCCTTCATACCCACTCTCTACTATAATGACCCCCGCCCTGTCCCTCGCTTTTTGGGGCCCTCTCGCTCTGTCTCGTAGGTGTTTGTTTCTATGGTAACCCTCTACTCTCTTTGCTCCTCTTCCCACCAGTTTTTGTACCCCACCCCTCCGTGTTTGGCATTGCAGTTGTTTCTTAACCGCTTATTATAGTATCCCCCCCAACCCCATGCTCTTATTTTTACACATCATACCCCCTTCCCCCCCCAACTTTCCTTTATGTCGTAGGGGCATAGAACCCGCTATTTATGTCGAGAGGAGATTGGCAGAATGCATCAAAGGACATTTTAAAGCCGTTCGCACTTCTGCACTCAAAGATTTCTGATGAATTAAACTGAAATAAAATTAATGCCATTTTGTATTGAAAGCGGAACTGTAGATAGATCGTCATCTTTCCATCATTTTCATTCAAACTCCTTTTGTATTTTAGGTTGTACAGAAAATAATTTTGTTGTTGTCAAATATTTTGTATAATAATTCATTTTGTCTTTAAAACCACAATGAGACATCTGTGCGAGAATTGCAGTGTCCCTTCTCATCCCTGACCGGACTAAAAATATCTGAACTTGCTGGTAGCCTACCTGACCTACCCCGTTAAGGACCGGGCCTAAATGCTTTCGGTGAATACACTTAAGGCTTGCCTATAAAATGGCATGTTCTGTGATGAGAGATGATTTAGTATAGCCAATGTTAAACAAGCGGATAATAAGCTTGATATGAACTGAGTAGATAGACATTTCGGCTCAAACTTAGCCGATAGGGTTAAGGCTCCCGCCCATTGATGCCGGAGTCAGTGGTTCTAATTTGGTCGCCGCTTCGAATGCTTCTTTCTCTTCTTAACACTTTTTTCCCCTAAACTATTCTGCTTTAAGGACAAAGGAGTGAGGGATAAGACTACGGGATGCCAGCATTTTAAGCCGCAGAATTTTTTTTTTTGGGGGGGGGGGATTTATGGAAGTACTTTCAAAAGCTTTTGTATATTTACATTGGATTAAATCAGCACTTTGTGCGAAATGAAGACAGGATGAGAAGAAGAAGCTAATGATTTACGCATTTTAAATATTACGTAGAATGAACGCGTGAAGTATCTCCGTTCTTTTGCCTCTGGAAACCTCATTAGTGTAGTTTAAGCACCTCATAGCTTTACAACCTTTTGAACAACATCAAACTCCCTCTAGTTGTCGGATGGAATAAAGGAACTTAGTTTTGGGGAATCTTCACCTTTCGACAATGGATGTGTTCCGTTGATCTCTTTCTCGACGGCGATTTTGTTTTGTCCTGCAACGTCATCGATGTTTGCTAAGTTCTTTTATGTTTTTTTTTATATGAAACAAACACTTCGAGCCATATCTTGCACCAGATGTTGGTAATTTTGATATATTTTAAGGGTTGGATGTTATTTAGAGACTAGTTGCGTTTCCTTTCTCATCGCTATTTGTACTGGATGGTAGCCTCAATGTAAAATAGAATTTCAAAATTTTTAGCCGAGTAAAAAGAAATCAATCATGTAATCAACGAGGGCATTTCCATACCGTGTAGAAAAGGGGGGGGGCAAACATGGAGGAAACAAGTGGATAAATATAAAAAGGAATAGAAAATGCGATGGAAAGCCACTACTTCCTAAGTTTGATTCGACTTGTGTATGCTCCTCTCCATTCAACTCTCTATCTTAAGTCTCTGACAATCGGTTAATTTACCTCTAATCTAAACCGACATTTTATCTCTCACACACTAAATTGTCCCAAAAATATGTGTGGCCGAAGTATCTTCTTTATAGGTCTCTACTTACAAATTTTCTGCGTGGCATGCCCTCGTTGGTTTGGCGCTCTAAATTCTAGTAGGGGCAAAAACATCCCCTAAAGAAGGCTTTTCTTTAAAGCAGTCTTGAGGTCTAGGCGACCAGACCAGCGTTTGGCTCTTCCTCACACCGACTACATAACAGAGATTGGCCAAGAAGATGGGAGACGGCCGAGAACAACTTAAAGTTGCCTGTCAATGCGCTGTTCCCATGGACCTACCTCCCAATGTCGCGACGACTTCAGATCGCTTTTTGTCGTCTCCGAATTGGACACACTCGCGTGACGTACCGCCATTTGATGAGGCGCTCCCCTGGCCTTATTACGACGACTGCGTTGTTCCCCAGTCTGTTCAGTATATTCTTGTTTAATGTCCCAGTCTGGCTGGTCTTTGCGCACGTTATCGGCGTGAGCGGGGTCGCTATCGTTGGCCCCTTGTACTCGAAACTGGTTCGTACTCACAGACTTGCGGCTATGTGACTTTTTTGGAGGAGGTTGGCCTCCTTCATTTTATTTGACTCTTTGTTGTAGGTCGCATGTTCCTGCGCCGTACTTCCTTGTTTTTTTTAGAATTGCCCAATACTGGGCTATAATTTTAATTACAGTCGCCAGATGGGCGAATTTAAAAATAAAGCAGTCTTTGCAAATTAGCTCGGACGCCTCACCGCTTTTGTGGTTGAAGAGAACCGGGCCCCTAAACGATATTTATTACCCATCTTTCGCTCGTGTTTCCTTGAAAAGAAACTTTCGAAGAGAATAACTACACGTCTCTTCATTGAGGGAAGAAGGGCAGGATATTAATCAAGGAGAGACCAATGTAGTAAGTTCCGCGGACTTGCAAGAATATTGTGACATAAATAATATGACGCCGTTGCAGGCTCCAAAGTAATCGCCTTCAATATTCATTCTTGTCGCTGGGCCGCGAAATATTCTTGGTTTGCTACCGATTTTTTGCCATTAGGATGAAAGGAAAATGAGACGGCAACCGAAAGCATTCCTGTACACAGTTTGCTATGGTAATGGTCGGTTCTTTTTTTGTGTGTGTCAAGTGAGTGTGGTCGTCTTGGCTACGATAATTGGATTCATCTCGGGGTGGGAGGTGCGAGCAATAGAGGAATTCGGGCCTTTGTCCATACGAATATGTAATAAAGCGAGAATAGACTAAAGGGGATTATGGTTTTCCAGAAGTCACTATACTAAATGAGGGGAAAAAGAGTCATTTAGTAAAAAGAATGAAAAAAAGCCCAATTTATCTGGCTAGCCAACTCTTCCCCATTGCGCTTGATGGGGTTTCATTGCTCTTGATAATTCGGAGTCTGATTTTGCCTCCTCCGTCGTTCATAAAAAAGACAAGGAAGGAGAAAAGGCCCTCAGTTCCCTTGCGGTCGCCACCAGGGAACGCAACGAAGTGAGTGGAGACACATGTTTAACGTAACTGTGTAGCTCGCTATAAAATTGCAAGGTATTCGTATGGGCCCGGAGCGCACAGTAGAAGTTTATGGCCAAATTTTCTCATCGGAACGTGAGAGCCCCCCTCTTCCCCCTCCGCCCTAAAATTGGATAAGGTTTGCGTGCTGCGCTATTGTTGTTGTTTAAGGAAGGGTGAGCGATGGCACGCCACAAAGTAGGGTCTAATCTAGGCCAGTCGACGGATTTTTGCAGATGGATGAGCAAGTTATTTGTGACAGTGATTAGGGCTTATCATTGCACACCGGAGCTGGGGCAATTATTAAGATGTTGCAACGTGCGACTCCACCACGTTTTCTCTCTTTCATTTGTCCGCTGGTTAGGGTCACGAAGGAGAGGAAACTGAAAATGAAAAAGTTTTAAAAAAGGAGGACGAGTTTGGGGAGGTGGGCGCGGCATGGCAGTGACGTAACTGTGATGTCACGCTGTTATTGATCAGAGTCCAGACAGACAGACACGCAAGAATTGTGGTAGTGGAAGCCTCCAAATACACATGGAATAGAATTTCTATGTGATAGGATTGTACTTTCTTATTCTATGTAGTTGGTAGAATTAAATTTTCAATTGTTGTATTGGTTGAAAGGAAGTGATAGAAAATATTAGATTAATTTGGGCACTAATGCCCAAGTAGGCAGTCGCCAGATGAGTTCTTAAAAAAAAACAAAAAACAAAACACAGAATAAAATTCGCCGGTTGTCTGAGTAATGAAAATGACGTGGATAAATCCGTAGATTTATACAGCATTCTCTGTCTTCATAGGCGTCCCCTTCTCCAATCGTCGCGAGGGGACGGGTGAGGTGGAGGGCGTCTTGGCCGGAATAATGAGGCATCAGGTGTCCCCTTGACAAGTAAACGGCGACTCTCAGTCCATTAACTGTTGTTGGCTCTTGTCGCATGGCTGCGTCGGCCTCCATTAATGCGGCAGTGGGAAGAGGGAAGATGGTACTTAAAGGGTTGCTTTTATTTGGTTAACTTTGCAACGATGGGGTCCTGTTATACTCGTTACGACACACTCAACAAAATGATACAATGATAGTTTTGATGCTGTGACACAAGTTTTTATTGTTTACCATATAAATATCTGTTTGAATTGTAATATTAATCAATGTGGTCGCCCCCGGTGGCAAGCACGCACTCCACGCGAGACCTGAAGGTCGCGCCTATGTTGCCAAAGAAGTACTTCCTCATGCTTGCCAACACGCGGTTGACGTAGGACCTCAGCTCGTCGACGTTACTGTGGCGGAGCTTAACGCTGCAGTCAAGGGGATTTAGGTCGGGCGACTGCGGCGTTTAAAAATACTTCGACCAGGTGGTCTTTTTCTACCCCAACCACTCTTGCACAGCCTTGGCCTTGTGGGCCTGGTACCGTCCGGCTTAAAGATTATTCTCAGCCAGGACAATACTTTTTGGCCAAGATGTCCCTGTAACCAGCCGCGGACCACACCGGCGGCATCTCGCCATTCGAATCCACGATGCCGAGCATCATCACGGAGGCCGGGTTCTTGATTGTGGACACATAGCGGACCTTGGGACGTCCTGGCCGAAGCTCTTGATGGCCCTGGACACTGTATTTACCCAGATGTTCTTGGCGAGCGCAGTCATTTTGAGCTTCGGACACCCTCGAAGGCCATTCTCACAGCCAAACAGTTGACAACTTGAGGTCTGCCTGAACGAAGTTGATCTCAGAGGTCTTCCCCGTTCTTGAGACCCTGTGGACGCTTTCTTCTGGCTGACGTTGAGCCGTCTGGCGATGTCGGACTTCTGGCCCGCGCCCAGGAGAGCAGAGATCTCGATTCTTTTCGCTTCCTCTCGACACCCATTGGAAAAGACATTTTAATGACACGTGCTGCAAATGGAAAAAAAATTAAGTTTGTTGGCCTTTTCTATACTCTGAACGGGTTCGTGTGCACAGACCTGTGGACTATACAACTTTTTGGAGGAGGCTGGCCCCCTCCACTTTTTGACCGTCTTGTTTTGTGGATCGCATGCTCTTGCGTCGGGGGGGGGGGGAGAGGCAACGCCGGAGTGCGCTTGCTTCTTGTTGCCTTTCTGATTTGGGGGTCGGGCTTGTGCTTAGTCTTTCTCTTTATTTTATCCTTGTTATTTGTTTGGGTTTTTTATCTAGCCTACTAGTAGGCTTTAGCGTGAGTACGGCGACCTTTGACCTAGTAGGCAGTCGCCAGATGAGCGCTCTCTCTAAAAAAAACAACTTTTTCTATCACGCACGTAAACCTCTCGAAAGATTAAAAGAAATGTGTAACAGAACTTTTGCGAAACACGCTACTTATGCGTATACAATGTAAATGGGGATAGCGCGATTTCGCGCGAGCCTCTATGCATTCTTG
The DNA here is from genome assembly GCA_963969495.1 of Ceratothoa steindachneri. Lineage (NCBI taxonomy): Eukaryota > Metazoa > Arthropoda > Malacostraca > Isopoda > Cymothoidae > Ceratothoa > Ceratothoa steindachneri. The sequence continues at coordinate 38,729,591 of OZ018324.1, read as the reverse complement.
GTTGGGGTTTTATACACGTATAATTGGCCGTTAGAAGAGCAAGTAACCCAAATAGGATTTACCCCGGAAGCAATTAGAAGCCAAGTTTCTCGTCCTTTTTCCTGGTAATCTTCGAAGGAGAATGTCTAGAATTGCGTCGCCTTTGTCTGGGGGCTATTTTACCCCCTGTTGGTCGAGCAGGACGGATTCGTCGTAGATGCTGTGTCCATCTGGCACACTTTTCTTTTTTTTACCGAAACGTTTTTTGTTTTGTTTTTTAGCTAAGATCCTCTCCCACACTTCCCATTAAGAAATTTCTTGCCTAGATTCTCTGGTTTGCTTTTATATCTTTTTATTATTCGAAGTGTATAGATATTGCGAATAGGGATCGTGATGGTTTCATACGACCACCATGGGAAGTTGCGTTTTTGCTCATGGCAAAGAATGTAAATATCATTATGAGGCTCAATTTTTACCACCCATCCGCACATTCTCCTGTTTATATAAGTGTAGCCCTTACGTTTAACTCGGTATCCAGACCACGGATCACCACCTGCCGCCATGGGAAAATCTCAAAATTTTAAAGAGTTTTTATAACATGGAAATCTCCACGATGTAGGGCAGCGGCCTCAAATCAGGTTACCATCCGACGACTAACCACACTAAGTATTTCAACTCTGCTAGCTAATAGCTAACAAGAAGGAGCATGAAGAACCATTGACATATAAAGCTCCCTTCATGCCCGGAACCTCGTCGAGCGCTGTGATTCGTCTGTTTTTTCTATTTCTTTCTCCTGGATCAGTTCAGCAGAATGGAGAGAGTCCTTACAACTCAAGAAGGGGCTGCCGCTAGAATTCATTGCTATAATTTACAAAAAAGAAACTGAAGAGATTTGCATTCTTAAGGATGATGGTTTTATATTCATAAATTCTATTTTCATATATCGGTTGTGCAAGTTGGTTTTCGACAGGAAAATCACGTTTTCAAATGGATTGGCCAAATGGACTGATTACACTGTTAAAAAAAAATCTTGCAAAGTCGTCTAAGTTTTTCAACTGATTTATGGCAATTTTGCACCGCTGAATCTGAAAATGACATCTATTTCCTCTGATCGGGGGACGTTTTTGTGCTAAGTCGATTTTTTAAAAAAGGTCAGACAACACTGGGCCCTCCTGTTTTGGGGGGAATGGTGCCGACTTCCGCTGCCACCCCTCCGGCCCTCCAACGGCCAAACTGGATCCAGGGCAACTCTTCTAGGCTACCAACCACCGCAAACACCATTATGTAGATCCCGAATTTGGTCTTCATAACTCTCGTTGCATCTTTGGGGGCCACAGCAAGCCATCGGTAGTTTTGCGAGTTCACCTCCTCATCCTGGCATAAATTTAACTCATCTGAGAAGAACCAAAGCATGCCATGCTTGAGGAGATGCTTCAGTTTGTTCACAAAGATCGCAGCACTTTCCTTCTTCTTGTCTTTCCTCTTCTTCGACAGATGCTGTCCCTTTCTTATCTTGCATGAGTAGTAGCGGATGTCCCCATGCAGTAACTGCTTGATGAAAAACTAACACTCCCTTGTCTGGCTATGGACCTCATTAACTTGCTGGGATCATTATCAATGGATGCCCTCGATCTCCGCTACAATTTCAGGGGTTCCTCTCGTTTCAAAAACGCTTAAAGTGATGTTTGCGAGCCGCCATACTCGCAAACACAGCCTGAGTCATTCAACTCTTTCCTGTTCATCTGCACCTTCCTCAAATTGTTACCCACGTACTTGCAGATCTACGCATTGGAGCTCCCTGCGTGAATGTTAAGCAGCACAATTTGCCTTTTCTAAATTTTTTGAGGATTTAATTCACCCATGGTATTGCTTCCTTCGCAGACGATGCGCAACTGAGTCTACTGTAATAGGTAGAAGCGAGAACCGACTTCAGACCCAAAATAATGATTGTTTCCTTTTTCTTCTCGTATGCATATGAAAGTTACCAGATTCTTTGTTCAAAAATGTAAAAATAGGACTATGCTCTGCGCTCCAGTGAAACATAAAATAATGAGCGCGCGCACTCCCCCCCCCCCCCCCCCCGTCCTCCCCCTGTAGTTTTCATTTTGCTTCTCGCGTGAACTATCTGAAGATCCTCAACCTCTGTTTCATGGGTATTTTTCCTTTAGGTGGCTCGTGCTGAGTTGAGTTTGTAAACCCAAGTATATTCGGCTTCACTTTGCCTGCTGATTTTCTTAAATAATTAATCTGATATTGAATGTATTTGATCCAGCTTTTAAATAATATCGTAGAATATGACATTTGAATCAGCAAATTTATCTTAAAAAAGATGCCGTGATCGCCGTTGATTCGACTTGATTATGGTTAATTAGATTAGTCAGTGTTAGACAATGAACAAGTTGAAGCCGGTGTTATCCTATGGTAATTTGGTCTTTTTGAGCCCCTTCATTCACATAGCATGCTTAAATTGGTATTTAATATTTTATTTAATGTGACTTTTGCTTATCTAGAAGAGGCTTAAGAATATCGTGATAAAACACGGGTTATGACACCCGTCCCCTTATCCAACTAATCCGATTATGGCAGTCAAAATTCTCTTCTCATATGACACAAAAATGATATCACATATATAATTTACCCTGGAGTATCTTTGTTCAAAATTCAGTTCTTTGAAACATTTTCGGCCCACTATTGTTGGCTGAGGGTCTGCTTTGTTCACCCTCGCTTATACGTCCGTTTGAATTGCTCTTAATGCAATTAAACTATCAAGAAACTCCTTTTAGGGTGAGGTGACTATTCTCGGCTCTGCCTTCCAATTACTCTGTGCCTTCCTTTCATAAAAATATGTTTACCTTTCCCTTTTCAACATATGTTTGAGATCCCTTGCAACTGATGAGATTTGTATTCTTAGAGGATGTGATTTCATATTGTACATTGTTGGTTACCAACACGAAACATGATCAATATAGATTCCTTTTCCAAGGAAGTTGTGGGCTCCTTATTCCTCTGTGAACGATAGTTTGCATATGCATTTATGTCCAGGTTGGTGAATTTCAAATTTCTCACTAGCCAGTAAGAGTAATGATGTGTGCACCAACTACACGCGTGCTAAATGTGGCCTTACGTCATTCACGCGTGTTCACCGTCACGAGTAACTTGTATAAAGAAAGACAAATTGGATTTCACACTTCTATTGACAAGTACTGTACTTTTGTAAGCAAGTCCCCCCCCCACACCCCACACCCCAGACAATGCTATTGCAAGTGACGTCTCTGGTACACTCATCAACGACCAATTTTATGATCGTACTCTTTAACAAGTCATGAAAAAGTCGTCTTCAATCGCCGAAAATTATACACGTCGCTTGCTCTCTGAGGCCGAATTATAGACCTGGTTTGTCCAGGGCCTAAGATCAGTTTTTCATTAAGGGGGAGGAGGAATCAAGAACTTCATTAAATGAGGTGAGGTTTGCCTGGTCGTCAGACTCGTCACCGCAAACAGTCAAAAACTGTGCGAGCTGCCGACACCGTTGTCGGGTAAGCCCCTGGATCGTAGCCGGAGCCTCTCGTTAATCAGTCACGGCTTCCAAGAATCGTGTTGATAATCAGGAGGTGCTCCCCATCCCCATTCTACATGTCGCGGCTCTTTAATTGTTCTGTTTTCTTCCATCATTCCCATGTGGCCAGTCTGGCAGCCTGTGTTTGTGGCCGTTGGTGGAAAAAGCTTTTTAATTCTCTTTAATGGTGAAGTTGTAAGGATATTTTATTTGGACACAACTTCGTCTGAGCCTTCTTTTTTCTTTTGGCTAATATAAATAACGAAACTTTTGTGTTTTGTCCACCTTTATTGATTGGGGCGGCCTGTTGTCGACTACAAAACAGAATCTTAAATTCATATTTTTTAGTCCATCCCCATTTTTTTCTTAAGTTTACAAATGTCGGAAGCTCGCTCAACTCTTATCACGACTTCCACTGCTTCTCCCATTTATTCATTTTCTTGGTTTTATGTTTGGCTCTGCTCATCGTTCCGTTGGGTCTGCGACGCGTTTCTTTTTTCATTCCCAAATCCTTAGGAATTAGCGCGAGCGGACCCGAGGTCGGTCTTATTATCCTCATCTTGTTAGCTCCTTTCGCCCTTTCTAATTGAGGCCATTTCGCCCAAATGACTAAGACGTGTCGTCAATTATCGAACCTAATGATGAACGAAGCGGGGCAGGAAAAAGATTTCTGCAGTAGAAATTGAGGTGCCCATTTCCATTTCTCTGCTATTTCTGAACCAGTGTTTAGAGGGTTGTTTTCCATGTTATGTTTGCGAACCACTTTAGGTGACGCAGTAGGTGGATGAAAGTGGTTGTGTTCTCAAACCAAAGTAAAGTCTCTCGAACACCTGCTTGAAATATAAAACCTATACTTCGCCGTCGTTCTATTTAAAGCAAAGCTCTTTCACGTCGTTATAAATCAACCTCCCTATCAGTTGTGCCCATCTGATTATAATGAAGCGAACTGTTGCAAGGTATTCACCTTGGAGAGATCTATAACGGTACCAAGATCTAACTGAAATCTTTCCTTTGATTGTGACGACACTCGCACATCTTCACCTGGACCTCTCTCTGACAATCCCTCTTAATATCATCATATTTTGTTTAGTATCAATCTCAAGAGGTAGTATCGGGATCCAAAAGTAATAATGTTCGTGGGTTGTATTGCGGTGACGTAAGTTAATCGAGGTATTTTGCACCTCATTTGCCTACTTCGACTTACCGAGAACAGTCAAATGGCCATCGCCCCTTTCTATTGCGGCCTCGGAAGGAAAAATGAGTTTAGCTTGCCTATTTTTGCGCATACCTCCCTTATTCCTCTTGTGACCTTTATATTCGGTAGCAACAGTATATTTTATATTAGAAAGGAGTTTCGGGGTAGTACGAACATAAGAACGGATTTCCAGAAAACTTTGAAAGTTTGCTGATGATACTAAAATAACTGCCCCAGTGTCATGTATAGCCGGGATTACTAATCTAGAAAGATATAAAAAAACTTACATAAGTGGCAGATGAAAATGATGGCAATTGTATGGTAATAACATATAGTTCAGGAAATATGTTTTTTAGTTATGACATGAATGTAACTGGTTAAAGGAAGTTGTATATACAGTCATGAAGTCAATAGCAAATCTAATAAAGTGTTATGTATAACAGCAAGGTGTTGATTTGTAAGCTATATACAAATGCGTAAATAAGTATAGGCAACACCTATATGATTCTTATTTTAAAAATATTTTTAGCTTTAGATATCATTAGCATCATTTATAGATATCACATAACCTCTCTACTCCATTGCGACTACATAGCAATACAAAGATGCTAAAATAAAAGCGTGTATAATAATGACAAAGATTTATTTATCGGGGAACAGGAAATTCATAATGGCAACATTAAATTAATTATATGGTAGACTCCCTTTACCCTCAATAACAGCTGTAAGGCGTTTCTTATTATAATATTACAAGATTCGTGCACGTTTCTGGAGGGATTTTATTCCGCTCTTCATCAGCAAGCTTTTCCAATTCAACAATGTTGCGGGAGCATCTATTGTGTACACGTTTCCTCAGCTCCTTCCACAGATGTTCGATGGGGTACAAATCTGGGCTTTGAGAAGGCCACTCCAGTACAGTACTGTGGTGTTGTGCTAAGTTTCTGAGTAGATTTTTACTGGTACGTTTTGGATCGTTGTCTTGCTGAAAGATGAAATGATTTCTATGTCCCAATTTCCTTGCTACGTTTTCATTGAAAATGCGCGGATAGTTTTCAGAATTCATGGTCACATCTGTCTTTCAATCCGCCATTGCCCACATCACAACATCCGTGTTTGGCAGTAGCCATGAAGTCTTCTCCAGATTTTAACCAAACGTACCGTTCGTCGTTTTTACCAAAGAACAAGACTTTCTCTCATCTTACCATAGTATTTTACGAAATTTTATTAGCTAGCGTTTTAACATTCGAAGTGACCACCACCGGACTCTATGCACTTATCACTACAATTAGTAAAATTTCTTATGGCATTTTACAAAAGATTGACAGTGATGGATGCAATGATTTCTCGAAACTCATTCTTCAGTTCTGCGATATTAGATGGTGCAGCTCGAAATAGTCTATCTTTTACTAAACTCCATAGAAAGTTAGAAATTAGTCTAAAGGTGATAAGTCACGTGACATGGCCGACCATGGGAAATTTGCTACATTAGTCGTTGAGGAAATCGAGCCTTCAACCATGTCATGCTGTCACATGCAGTATGGGCTTAACGCCATCTTGCCGAAACCATTCGTCATGATATTTGCTTTTGGCGAAAAGGCCTTTGAGCAGCGTTAATTGACTGAACTTGTCCTATTTTGTTTATTTATTTATTCATGTAGAAAGCTGGTGAAAAAATGAGGGTCCATCTCCGCACTTACGTGGATTGGGGAACAAGGGAAGAGAGAAAAGGTGACGAAATTTAAATACAGAAGGAGGTAGACAGTTTGCCCGGGGATCGGGCCATCTCAGTTTTTCGTTAACAATTTACACTTTACTACAAATTAACATTTGTAGGTAGAAGGGAAAATACTTGTGATATTTCTATACAGAAATATTTAGGTCGCAAAAAAAAAGATTATATACAACTAGAATAGAACAACACATCCAGTTTAGTCACAATAATAAAGGTGAATGGTAGTTAAAATACAAAAACATAATAATTATAGTGTCCAGAGTCAGAAATTTTAAAACAAGGTTTAATCGGTACATTAGGCACTTTTGGTTATATTTTGATTCACGATTATGATACTACACTTAGAGAAATCAGTTGATAGTCAGTATGCAAGTTGGACGTAGGGTCACCTGTAGAGGTCCAGTGTGGCTACCGTTTTGGCGGGAGGCATGTACGACTTGTATTTCTCCCGGTCCTGTAGCCTGAACATCTCGTTTACAGTGTCTGGTGGGAGAGTAGCCTCCAGGATGTTCCAGATGGCGGTGCTGCGTGAATGCAGGAAGGCATTCACAGTCTCCAACCCGGTTCTGTGATGAAGCTCCCTCGACGTGACGAAATCGTCCCATTTCACGTTTAGTATGAAGCGTAGGGCCCGATTTTGTACCCTCTGCATTTGAATCATCCTGGTCCTTGAAGCTGTGTTAAGTGTGACTGCTGGGTACAGCAGATTCGTTCTCACTAGCGATGTATATAATTTCTTTTTGTTTTGTATACTTGAACCTTCGAGTTGATGTGGCTTACTATGCCGCGTTTGGGGATCCTGAAGCCTAGGATACTCGCGCTTGGCGAATAATTTATTGTTGTTCTCCAGTCGGATGGGCTCCGTCTTCCGATCGCGACTGCAGTGAATTTGTTCTGGTTCGTCTGGATCTTCCACTTCTCTTCGTACCGGGAGATTATCTGGGCTTCGGCTGCAGTCGCCCTCGACATCACTCTTCCAGATCTGGTAGGGCGAGTCACAATCTGGTTGATGTCGTCCGCTTACTGTACGTTGAGGGTTCGGGGAAGTAGAGGTTTCGGAATGTCTCTAGTGTAGATCGTAAAGAGGGTAGGACTCTGACATCCTCCTTGAGGGACTCCAGGTAGCAGGTCAAATGGGGCTCCGAAGTGGTCCCCGAAATGGGGGGATAACCCTAGCCTCGAAATCTTATATTTGAGACCGTCGATCCATACCTTTTCAAAGGCTTTCTTTACATCCCGGCAGACCACATCCAACATACAGCCAGAGGCAAGCCCCGTGGCCGCATGTTGGTATGCTAAAGAAATTGCAGTCTCGGTGCTCCTTTTTTTGCGGAAGCCATGTTTTTCGTCGTTCTGCAGTGAGTGTGTCTACAGATGGGGGACCCGCCTGTTGTTCAGAATCTTTTCGAATATTTTCCAATTATTTTGAGAAGTGAGATCGGCCTGAAGTTCATCACTTGATCTTTAGGCTTCCCTTGTTTAGGAATTAAGATAATTTTGGATGTCTTCAGGCCGTCCGGGAAGTATCCTGCCGCTAATGCTGCGTTAAAAAGTAGCCTGGTTTTTGTCCCCACCGGAGCTTCTTTTAGGTGCCTCGCTCTTATTCCGCTTTGGCCTGAAGCTTTTTGCTTAAGGCCAAAGATTGCAGAGTCCAACTCTTGGGTGATTTTCATGCCTTCCAGGGCGTACTCTCGCAGCCTGTTGAGGTTTCCGGTTTTATGTGGAGTGAATCTCCTGTAGTGCCTTTCCATGTGCTCAAGAACTCTGTCCTCGAAGTCCTTTTCTCTTTATTTCCACTTAGTCCACACCATAATGTTAATCTTTGGGCGTGGAAAAGTTTTTGAAAATGATTCTTTGGCTTAGTTAGTGACCACTTCCGATAATTCTGTTTATTTGGCATGCCTATCAGGTAAACGTGACATTCATAACTGAAAATTGTGCTATTCAATACTAAATGTTTATATAACATCGCAAATTTACATCCCGGCAGACCACATCCAACATACAGCCAGAGGCAAGCCCCGTGGCCGCATGTTGGTATGCTAAAGAAATTGCAGTCTCGGTGCTCCTTTTTTTTGCGGAAGCCATGTTTTTCGTCGTTCTGCAGTGAGTGTGTCTACAGATGGGGGACCCGCCTGTTGTTCAGAATCTTTTCGAATATTTTCCAATTATTTTGAGAAGTGAGATCGGCCTGAAGTTCATCACTTGATCTTTAGGCTTCCCTTGTTTAGGAATTAAGATAATTTTGGATGTCTTCAGGCCGTCCGGGAAGTATCCTGCCGCTAATGCTGCGTTAAAAAGTAGCCTGGTTTTTGTCCCCACCGGAGCTTCTTTTAGGTGCCTCGCTCTTATTCCGCTTTGGCCTGAAGCTTTTTGCTTAAGGCCAAAGATTGCAGAGTCCAACTCTTGGGTGATTTTCATGCCTTCCAGGGCGTACTCTCGCAGCCTGTTGAGGTTTCCGGTTTTATGTGGAGTGAATCTCCTGTAGTGCCTTTCCATGTGCTCAAGAACTCTGTCCTCGAAGTCCTTTTCTCTTTATTTCCACTTAGTCCACACCATAATGTTAATCTTTGGGCGTGGAAAAGTTTTTGAAAATGATTCTTTGGCTTAGTTAGTGACCACTTCCGATAATTCTGTTTATTTGGCATGCCTATCAGGTAAACGTGACATTCATAACTGAAAATTGTGCTATTCAATACTAAATGTTTATATAACATCGCAAATTTACATCCCGGCAGACCACATCCAACATACAGCCAGAGGCAAGCCCCGTGGCCGCATGTTGGTATGCTAAAGAAATTGCAGTCTCGGTGCTCCTTTTTTTGCGGAAGCCATGTTTTTCGTCGTTCTGCAGTGAGTGTGTCTACAGATGGGGGACCCGCCTGTTGTTCAGAATCTTTTCGAATATTTTCCAATTATTTTGAGAAGTGAGATCGGCCTGAAGTTCATCACTTGATCTTTAGGCTTCCCTTGTTTAGGAATTAAGATAATTTTGGATGTCTTCAGGCCGTCCGGGAAGTATCCTGCCGCTAATGCTGCGTTAAAAAGTAGCCTGGTTTTTGTCCCCACCGGAGCTTCTTTTAGGTGCCTCGCTCTTATTCCGCTTTGGCCTGAAGCTTTTTGCTTAAGGCCAAAGATTGCAGAGTCCAACTCTTGGGTGATTTTCATGCCTTCCAGGGCGTACTCTCGCAGCCTGTTGAGGTTTCCGGTTTTATGTGGAGTGAATCTCCTGTAGTGCCTTTCCATGTGCTCAAGAACTCTGTCCTCGAAGTCCTTTTCTCTTTATTTCCACTTAGTCCACACCATAATGTTAATCTTTGGGCGTGGAAAAGTTTTTGAAAATGATTCTTTGGCTTAGTTAGTGACCACTTCCGATAATTCTGTTTATTTGGCATGCCTATCAGGTAAACGTGACATTCATAACTGAAAATTGTGCTATTCAATACTAAATGTTTATATAACATCGCAAATTTCTTTAACCCTGAGCCAAAATGATAACTTTCGTTGTTTATCCTGCATTGAGATTTCGTGATGACACTGACTTGTATGGCTTTAAATAAGATAGTTAGTACAGCTTTTCTCAAATTCTCAGCAGCCAATTTTCTAACTGACTTTGTTTCATCAGCATCAATTAAAGACCTTACCCACCTTGTCAATATTCGTTTCCGTCCTCACACTATTCTAACGACCGAAATTTCCTTTATTTCAATTACAAATTGTGCTGTGTGCATTCCACTTAACGTCTAATTGTATACCATATCTTGCTTGAAAATGACGAATTGATTTGATTATTGAGTCATGTCGAACCATTAATTCCACGACACAAACCTGCGTTGTTCATTAGTTAATTGTGCCATTTTTGAGAGCCTAAAACAGAACTGTTTAATAATATCTGCATAGATACGCTATCCTAGGTTGGGCTAGACTATCCACGGCAAGCCTAGGCTACCTAGGCTAGATAATAAAATTTCAAATATTGTTCTTTGTAATGATGCTTATTCTCTACCTTCAAGTTTTAATGGCTAACAAATTATAAAAAGAGGGACATTTTTGGCTGCCACGCGATATGAGCACAGATTGAAGGAATTCAAAATGTTCTGCTAGGAGCAGATTGGGTTAGCAGGTGAGGTGGGGGCGGATGATTCCTTGTATTTATGCCTTTCACAGAATCTTGAAATGAAGACAATTTGCTTGAACTTTTCGAAGGGTTATCTAGTGAGAGCGGAACAAGTGGTCATGTTAGGAATCTGAGGATGAAGCAGTCAAGGTTGGATATTCGAAAAAAAAAAAACTTAGAATGAAAAATTATTTCCGTTTTTGAATTTTTGCCCTGTGATGCAATTATCAGTGAAACACTTGGTGAATTTGAGTCCAAGTGGGGCCACTATATGGATAGTTTAAATATGATCTTACATGAATTGTTTGTATGCATTGGTTGGTGTTTAAATATTATAATTGACTACATGGTTTGGATGGTTTTATGAGGTGGAGTTGGGGTTTTAATGGTCAAGAATATCTTACAGGACTCCGATGGCTTTTAGTGAACCTGGCCATTTTTATACATCTTCGTTTTTTTCCATCTCTTTAATCTCGCCTATTTATATTAAGTGTTCAAGAAATTAATATCGTTTTTAAGGTAGAGTAAACTAATTTTTAATATACCTAAAAACATTATTCATCATCATCAATTTAATCATTATTGACTGCTCCCCAATCGTTTTTTTTTTAAACTAAGCTTTGGATACGTTTTCTGAAGAATTCATTCGTGTTTGCTTATTGTTGTCATGGAGGAGGAAGACCATTTCGGTTGCTTCATTTAAAGGTTGCACTTATTGAAAAATGTCTGCAGCAACTTTTGTTTAGAATTGAACTACTCATAAATAACGAATAACTCATCTCATGCCCCATCCTACTTTTCGGAACTAAAACAGGAGGATCTATCCAGGCGTAGAAAAGATACCAGGGAGATCTAAAAGAGGTGCAAAAGCAACCCGATAGAGAGCATCAGTTTCATATGAGGCATTGTGGTCATGAGTGCCTCCTACTCCTCCAGGTTTCAATTGTAGGAGGGGTATTGCCTGTATTACATGCTTCACAGTCTTGCTTTACTTGTAATAATCCGTTTCACGTAAGAAGACCTTACGAGAATCCTGCGTTAATTAATTGAATGTCTTCATGATGTGTGACAACCAGCTCGGTCCTAAGCAGAAGTCATTTTCTTTCTCTTTTAAATGAGTGTTTGGTGGACAGGTGCTCTAGTAAAGAGGCAATCTATTACACCCAGGGATAGAGGCAAGCTTATGCTTACTGATATCTACACGAAGAATTATCAACATGTGCAATTTGGCTCCCGGCAATAGTGCCTAAGCCTATATAAATACGAGCTGACCGAAGAAATGGTGTGTTGGAAGGGATACCGAGAAAATTTGGATTAATGACCTTTTTTCTTATAAATCGGAATAATTTTTTAAGATTGAACATTTGTGTTCATTTGTTTAGATTTAGACGCAAAGGCAATGATTTAATATTTCACGTGTCCTTTCGTTGTTCGAGAGATATTTAAGTTTGCTTACCTTAGCGTGATGTCCGAAACTATGTCCTGTACTTGTGATTAATAATCTTTTTTATTAAGCTTATTTGCATGAACTAGAAATTATACATTACACCATACCAATAATATATTTTTGTTTGTTCTTTTTTCTGGTTTGGTTTTCCACATTACTCCATTTTAGGCCCCGCTCATTTCTCCATATTCCATTAGACCACTGATCCGGCTCCGATGTATCTTACAATCTCCGATTCTTTTCTTATCCCTAGCCGAGAATCCTTTTTTGAACGCAGGTCTCCATTTGATCTCTTGTCTCGATTCCGGAGAGTTTATCCCTTTATCTGTTGCGGTGAGCCAGAATGCTGCTGGTTCAGACCATTCGTTGCGCTGCATTTCGTCTCGAAGCTCCAGAGAGCTAACACACTATTCGTGCTTCATTGCTTCTGTCATTTTTTCTCAAATATCAGAGCCACCCTTCGAATATTTGGGGTCATCGAGGCTTTATGGTGCACCCTCCCCACCCCCTAGTCTCAACGCTTAAGATTCAGGAGTTTTGGTGCAGAAGTATCCTTCTTCTCTTAACCGGTTGTTGCTATTTTATCTATCTGTCCTCCCGTTTTATTATACCAAGGCAGGTCCCTCTTTTGAAGTGCCTCACTTTTGCTCGTTTTCTCAAAAAAGGCAACTAATCCTCGTATCTGAATTTCCTTTAGCTATGACTCCCGGTTCCGTTATGTATGTATTTGATATTTGACCTCACTATCTTAGATGTATCCCCCTCCTGTGTAGGACTAAGAATACAAGAAAACTAAGATTCCGCTTTCTTGTATAATATTCCCATGAATGTATTGGCTCGTTGACTCGTCGCTCCTGGCCTCATTTTAGGGGCTTGTTTTACTGCTACATCTCGAGCGTGGTCGGCAAAGGTTTGCAGCGAGAACTGCAATTAATGAAAACAACCAAAAGAAACCATCTAAATGCAACAACGATCAGTTCTCCAGTAAATTCTATTGAAAAATGTGATGTATTGACAGGTTTGACCCCATTTGTATTACGGCACGCATCGTCTCTCGGTGCGTCGCATTGCGTAAATCTCTGATCGCGTTGCCAAGAATAGCGCCGGGTCGCGTGATTCTTCCAGAAATCTCGTTAACATAGGGTGGGGAGAGGTAGTTAGGTCTTCCTCTACGGGCTGATATGTAATATTTGCCGTGGATTGGTCCTCTCTCCAAATCCAAACACAGTGAAGCCTATGGTCCACACACACACATACATACATTCGAAACTTCCCCTCAACTCCACCACAATCAGGTCGATGTTTCGCATTGGTTCCGGCTGCATCTCATAGATCTTCGATTGTCCCATCCCTTCTTTCATTATCGAGAAATGGAAGAAGAATTTGGCAGATTTGATCCTTTGTAAATTGGTGCATTTGTTTCAAAATTTTGCCGTCTTCTATGCAATTTCCCAAACTTGGAAATCCATCAATCACTCTTTGCCCATATTCTTAAAGGCTGTGTGTGTGTCAGCCTTCCTTCGTGCCGCATTTGCCATTGGGAAGCCTGATGGAACAAAAGGTAATTATGAATAAGATGGGCGCAAGCGTTTTAGGTTAATAAATCACGTCATACTTCTTCGTATCGTTGTGTCCTAGAAGTGATATTTTGATGTTGGAGATTGGGTATCACCACTTATAAAGTCATGGAAAGGCAAAATTCAATCCGCTTCTGCGACGTATGGATTCTTCAACACCATCTTTAAATCCAACGAGACTTCCTTAGTTAAGCTTGCTGCTCATTTGAAGACAGAGAACCAAGCGAGCGTGTTTCTAAGGTTAATATTAGTATTGTTTTGTTTTCTATTTCCCTAGCCCGATGTAGATTCGAGATAGTAGGTAATTTGAACATGTTTTACTTTGGGTAATTTTATAGATTAACTCTAAAAAAATCGCCAACTGGCGCTTTCTTCAATTTTTTCACCTCAAAACAACGAAAAGAAAAGTTACTTTGTGTCATTTCGAACTTGTGCTACTATTCTAAAAAAGTTAAATGGCTCTACCCCACAATTAATTAACACGATGGGAGAGGGGGGGGCGTTGATCTGTAGAATTACCAAACACATGTTTAAATAACCTACTACCCCTAATCTTCCACGTCGCTGCTCGGAAAATACTACGTCCGAGCGATAATAGTTCGGAAAAATAGTGATTTCCTCCTCAATAAATAGCAACAGACAATTCAGATAGGCCTATGGAGTAGATTGAAACTAACTTTGACTGTGGCTGGCGCAGGCGTTTTTTCACCCGTATGCCATAAGATTGAAAAGGGCGTCTTTGAAAGATTACCCCCCACCCCTTAGTAAAAAAAAAAAAAAAAAATGCTATATATCTATCTCTCTCACTTTTTCTCTCACCTCGAATTCTTGCTTTGTAGAATCGGGTTGAAATATTGACTTTTCGTAACTTCATACAGGGTGATTACCACCCCTTTCCGCTATCCAAATATTACTTGTAGGACATATTACAACGATACGAAGAAGTATGGCGTGATTTAGTATTCTAAATTACCGATCGAAACGCCGTTTTAGCATCTTTTTAGAACAGGATCAACTCTAGAAAAGATAAGCAGTACATTATAGTTAAATAATGGCAAAAACCTGACAAGAAGGTAAGGAAAAGCAAAAAAAATCCAAGCGCTTTGGTTTTTATTTACAAAGACAAAAACTGCCCTAGCATAGGCTAGCTACAGAAAATATTTTTCATAACCTCCACAAAACCCAAGAACAGAGAATACCTAACTTATCCGACCAAAAGTTATATATGTTGTTTCATCACCACACCAAAGATTAATTAAAAAAATAACTAAATAATACACTCCAACAAAATAATAGTCCATTGTCGCTGGACTTCCAGCCACATTTTCAAATTTAAAATATCTTTTGGTACCCTCTTTTTTTTCTTGTTCCAATGTACAGGGTGTCCTTTAAGTCTGGAAAAACAGGAAATTTGACAATGGTCATCTGATATCATAGAAGGGGTTCGCGTCACTGGCATGTTGATAAGAGTACCCTGTACTCCTCCTGGGCATGCGGATTTGAGTGCCTCTCTTAAGGGACTCTAGTAATCCATCGGTAGGTTTCGAGAATGGGTATATTGTAACGTGAAGACGAAAAGGGAAACATAGCAGTGTTGTGGTTGGGTATGTGCGTGATGATATGCATGTGGAGCTACTTAGCTCGCGCGGAAGTAACTTTCAGCGTATCCGCCAATGGGAGGTCATCTCGTGACGATGCTGAAATCAGGCCATGGATTGCAGTCTTTTCCTCATCTCTTATTTGAAACTTTTTCTTATTTTGTTTCATTTAACTTCGTACAACACTATAAACACTTTACTTACATTAAAGCCTCAAACTTTTGTTAAATTGGTGGTTGAAAAATACTTTTTTGCGAAAATATTGACTTAAGTCTTGCAAAATGAATGAGTTAGTTTACTCCCGACCAACACTAGTATGCCTTATCTTGAATGAATTGAAATAGTCACTTAAATGATCTGAAAGTACAGTGTCATTGGGAGGATAATATTGAAATGTGTACAATTCTTCATAACGATTCACCTGTCGTCTACTCGGCTATAAATCTATACCCATTGGCTATTGTATTTCAATTACTCGTTCAAACGCTGATTCACGTCCAAAGAAATCCTTTTTGGATGTAGTTAATTACGTTTTATTTGCATTTGCTATAGTAATATAGTTTTTTTTCTAAATTCTTACTACACGTGATACTATAAAAATTGTATGGTTGGGGGGAACCCCCTGCGCGTATATAGATCGGTAAGGCAGTCGTTGAGATTTAATTTGTTCTGCGGTGGATGAATGAATGGAAGGTAACCACATAAATCGTAAGAGGTTGAGTGCTTCCTGTTGTTTAAAATTGATTCAAGACGAAACTTGGGATGGGCTTAAAGATTGATTAATCTACCTCTTTATCTTTCCCTTTTCGTTTCTTTTACTGAATTCGTTAAACGCCGCAAGTATCTTTCCATTTTCCAAACTGGATCACTACTGTAAGACTGAAACGACGATCCATTTTCGATCACACTTCAAGTAACCGTAAACTACTGTTGCGGCGTAAAACCCTTTCGCCATTGCATGGTTGCATTGCCGTCCTACTCTACATAGCGTTGTTCCGTCTTTATTTTTACTTGTCAGTAAAATATCCATTTAAAATCAACTCGGATCGTCCCTTTGCTCCCCCCATCCACCACACCCAGCCAACATCACCGTGATGAGGGCCTCGGATACTGCTCGCCTTTGATGCGGGGAAGAGGTCACCTCCTGATGCCTAGTCGAATGCGAGATCTGAAAGAGCTTGTGTAAGAAAAGATAGAGACCGCGAAATTTGGGCCGCCCTTCATCCTTCATCCTTGTACACTGAGTGCGCGTCTCTTTGATCCATCTTGGTACGATCATTTCCTTGGTTTCTGGCAAAAAGGGACAATTTTGATATTTATAATCTTTAATTCATTTTTGTATCTGAGATCGGGGATCTATGACTCCGTGAGGGAGTGAAATATACATTTTTCTTGTAGTGGCTTCCTATCTCCCGTTTATATTGCATTCTCTTATCTAATTTATACCTTTTTTGTTACTCGAGGACGCCGTTCACTTAAAATAATAGCATATATCTCTAAAAAAAATTAAGGGTCTTCCCAATCTTGGACTACATAGCTATAGGTGTATTTCTGTTAGAAAGTCGTGAATTAAATCATGATGCGATATTTTGCTTGTGAACACTGAACATGTATAATGCTCCCCGCCTCCTCTGTGACGTTGTGTTAGTAAAACGATCATACCTCCCGTGCGCTTGTGTAAATGCTTGAAATCTCTGGACAAAGAGAGAGGAACTAAACTCTTAAAAGTAGGAATGGACAGAGCAATTTGGGCAAGGCTATGGTCACGATGCCGGCTTCCAGCCCACCTTCGCAAAGAAACTGGTACATTTTCCATTATTATTCTAAACATCGCACCCCTTGGAGGTTGTGGCCTGGCACCTTGATCGTCATCATCATCAGTCTTTCGTCTTCCTAGCTTTGATTCCGCCCAGGCGAAGTGCCGCTGAGTGACACATGAGGGGAATGCCCGATTCTGACCCGCTTAATCGGCCCTGTCGTTTCGCACCACCTGCGGTCTGAATCAGGAATAGCGGAAGTATCGTTTCCCCTTTTCGAAGGCAGGGAGGATGTCTCCCTCCGTCTGCTCGTTGACAATTAGCAACGGTAACGATCAAAGACGCCAGCCCCATGTGGCGACACGTATCCGAAGGGAAATGCCCTCATCATGTAAACTGGATTGAAAGAGGTTTACGACGTCCTCGCTTTCTCCAGCCTTGACTTAATAGCCCTGACCTCTTTCCTTCAACTCAGTGGCGTCTTCATTGGGTAACTCGAGTTTATTTTTCCCTCCCCCTCTCTATCCCCCTGGTTCTTTCCACTCCGTATGAAAATCACGTTTCGTTCCAAGCCCTGTTTCTCTCGCCCCTTTAAATTTGGCTTATTACGCTCGGGGAAGATATTAAAAAAGCGAAGGTATTTTCTTTCGCATTAACTTCCTGATGGACGAAATCAAAGGTTCGCTCGCCCCAATTGGATGGGAGGAAAGAGGAAATTCTTTACTCGTGCGAAGCCCCACACATGTACACATATTTGGAAGGTTAACTGCTATGTGCGCCCGACTGCTGATGTTTAAAGAAATCCAGAAACCAGGTTAGAAGAATCAGGAAATCTTTATTAAACGCAATCGCTCGAGGACGCTGTGGTCTTTGGTCTCTTACATAACTGTTGTCAAACAAGTATTCGAGCGATCTGCTTTGTTTTGCCATCCATTCGATTATCAAAGGGAGTTTACAACTATTCGTTGGTAGTCTCTACCTCTCTCTCCTACCCTCCCTTTCAACTGTCACCTCACACCATAACATTTAAATACTCAGAAGAAAATGAAGAAATGCGGTGTGCTAGTGGATAAACCGGTGAAAAGTCAAAATAGGAATACATAAAACATTCAGCTTTTACCCCACGCTCGACACAAAGGAGGACTTGTACTGCGCCGTTTTGGGCCCAAATAGCAGTCCTTGATGGTGGTAAACGAAACTTCGCTTCACGGTCTGACCGAAACGAGGTACGAAAGCAATAGCGACCCATCTCGCTTATCTCAATAGGACATACTGCCTAATGGGTGGCTCGAGTTGCCTGCGGCTCGGCATGGCTCTTTCTTGTAGACCCTTGATTCTCGCCAACCAATTCAGGCTAAAATGAAAAGGATTGAAACTTGAGTGGGGGGGGGGGGGCACTTTCCAAGTGAAATGTTTAACTTGTATACACGGCATTATTTTTTATTATTTCGCTAACCAAAGTGGCATTGTTAAGAACAAATGCCGTCCATAGGTTTGAGGCTTTTATACAAACTACTTTTTCCGTTATTTTCTTTTAACTACAACTACTCGTCCTTGAGTGAAACGCAATTATCCTCGCGCAGCCACTTCGAAGACGCTAGCTACTCTGCCTCCTCCACCTCCTGAGTGCAAAATCCTGGAACTGCTTAGAGTACGCCATTCTCACGCCGTTGGCAATTTGGATTGTTCCGCGCTTCAGAAGAGCCTCTCTCCTCTCCCTTTCCTTACAAATGTAATTACGCTCTCTCGCGTCGTGTGTATGGGCGTGCGCGGATCACAGCCCCCTCCCTCTTTGTGGGTTTATAATAGATTAAGTGCCTGGCTCAATTCCCTTCTCTAGAGGTTTTTCCTTCCACGAATGGAGTGTGTAAGTATCGCGCCCGACTACTCTACACAATATCAACATTCATCATTTATTATTATTTGTACTTTTTACCAATATAATATAAAAGAATTTTCTAGGGGCTTTGCCACTTTTCATTTAAGATTCCTTTATCCTCATATTCTTCGTTAGCAGTTTGTCGCTCGGACTGCCTTTTATGATGCTCATTTCGTAAAAGGTAACTAAGCCTGGATATGTGGCGTAGTCTCGGACCACGTACAGTCAGGCCGGCAGTACTTTTGATGCGCGCCAACCCTACTTTGATGATATTTTGGCAAATATTTTTACCAAAGGGACCAAAAAAATAAGAGTGGGCTGGTTAAAAAGTGCATAAATTTAGTTTCTACTTATACTCATGCATTCCTGCTCTTTATCCTGCTACAAGAGCACAGCGTTTAGCGAACGGTTTTGTAGTGCCGGCTAGTGGTTTTAGACGACGACATTTAAGAAGGGAGATTTGGGTGGAGATCAGAAGGAAGTAGACAGGCTACCCTTTTCCGTGAAGTCGTTGACCATCGACAGGGTCGATTAAAAGAAGTCCGAAAAGCAGGCCCCAAGACTTCGAGGCATTTAACCTGCATGCGAACCGGAGCTAACTAACAGCATTGCTAGGGTTTCTGAAGTTCGTCTGAGCTGTCTTACACTTAAGTTTAGCCAAGTGAGAGACTGTTATGAATGATCAAGACTTTACTTCTTCAGGTCCCTTGCCTCGACTGCTTTCGCCTTGGGCCTAACTGAGTTTCATCACATTCAGGGCAGAAGCTTTTCATCGTGCGGTGTTTATGGATTATAATAGGTGGGGCCACGTCGGCCTCGGTGGCGTCTCTCTTGTATTTGTGGGAGGGAGGTGTTTTGTTCACCACATGACTGGTCGGAATTCTTGGATAAAAGTCAACAACTGGCAAAGGCGGAAAAGTTTCGGGCAAGATTTGCCCGAACGCCTCCATTTTTGCTTCCTCACATCGGCCTGGAAGTCAGCAACTGGCAAAGGCGGAAGAGTTTTGGGAAAGTTTTTGCCAAAACGTCTCCTGGAAGCTACCAACCATAAAAGAAGAAGAAATAGAAGCCAAAAGAGAGATATTACCCTATTACTTCTACACCATTTCACCCCTTTATCACCATCATTTTCATCATCTTTATTTCAGGCTACGCTTTTAAGAAGATGACCGAGTAAAACCATCACCCCCCCCTCCCCGCTTCAAAACGGCCCCACGGAGGAATTCGCCGTACACAGCCTCACCCAACTATGTCGCTCATTAGAAAAGTCATAATTTGGGCCATTGGAGGAAGCTGATTTGAGGATTAGCCCACAGCAGAGAACAATGTCTTGAAGCTCGACTGGACAAGGGACGGATTGCAACCTCCGTTGCTAACCACTGCAGAGGCCCATCCCAAGGCCACAGAGGGACAAACAACCGTCTTTGTGCATGGTGGGAGCAGTCGCGATTCAAAACCCCCGGGGAGCGGCGTTGTCAATGAGTCCGTCAGTAGTCATCCCCCGGGAGGATCCCACCCAGTTTCACACATACTCAATCATCTATCATCTCATCATAATGCGTCATTACCACACTCATCCCAACATTCATCAAGGCGATTCCTCCGGTGACAAAGGCTGCTGAAAAAACGTGGGGGGGGAGGCCCACCCTAAAGAGAAATAAGAAAACACATTATACTCACCAAACTACACACACAAAAACTTATCCTACGTGCTTGCCTAACGAGGACCAAGAGGGAATCCCCTCAACAACATGGCGACGGATCTGGCCACACGAATACCCCTCAGGGTAATCAACGGCCAGGCCAAACCGCAGAGAGGTACAGTCTTTGAAACGCTCTTCAGAAAACTTAGTGTGGCAGTAATACGCCTTATTGACACCCCAACCGGTTACTTGGCGATCTGCGAACGAGAAAAAGACATCGAACTAATCAGCAGGGAAGATGGCATTCGGGTTTTACAAGAAATAAACCTCCAGCCCACAGTTCCACTACAAATACAGGCCCACCGCAGTGTGGTTTGTCGTCACCTTGATCCCTGGATAGGTGATCGTACGAAGGAGGAACTAGCCGAAGAAATTGAGGCCAACCAAAGCTGGGCGAAGTTTCAGAGATAATAAAGTTCCGAAACCGAAGAGAAAACAAAGAATACTCCCATGTATTCAAAGTGACCACGGAAACAGAGATGGCCCAGAAGGCCAAAAAGAGGGGTCTTCTTTTCCACGCGAAAATCAGCGGGGACCAAATTGAGCGTGAGGAGTTCACACATGTACAGATGTGTTTCCGTTGTTACAAGATGGAACTACACTCCACAAAAGACTGTCAGGAAGTTGAAGAGACATGCTCTAGATGCAGTGAACGAGGCCACAGCTGGAAAAACTGCATGAAGAATGAGAAGTGGTGAATTGCGGGCAGGGCCATAGAGCACTAGCCATGGCATGTCCAATAAAAAGAAAGAAATATTAAGAAAAAAAACAGGATGCAAAGAGAGAAAAAGAACAAAGAAGGAGGTCTACTATGTATGCGCAAGCAACGAAGACATCCTACCCTACACAAGCCCGACTAAGATGTACATCAAACTGGAGAACGAGGAATCGACCTGCATTCTTTATGCACACGTGAGAAATCTTACGAATCCGGGCACGTTCTCTAGTGAGCTGAATTTGATGCTAAAGAACAATAACCTGAGTGAGATGTGGTTCCCAGAGAACCCTCCCCCGGGAGATGTCTTACAGCTTCAATTCTCCCCAAAGGTAATCGAAGAAGAAGTTATTGCAGCAGCATCTACTCCCCAAGCCGAATCAACGGTCCCCACACGAAAGGTCCAAGAACCAGTAAATCAGGAGCCCCCCAGAAGAGCCGACCCCAGAATTGAAGCGAGAAAGGCGAGGGAAGAAAAAGCAAGGAAACCAACCACAAAGGTGCCAAAAAGAAGAAAAAGTCATACGACAACTAACACAGACTCAGACAGTGACAGCATCGTGAGCGTATCCACAAGAGAGGTCAAAACGGAAAAGAAAAAAAGCAAGAAAATCAGACACAAGTACGACGGCGGGGAACTGGGTTTGAAGGTCTACACTTCAGACAAATATCCTTTCCAAGAAATTCTAGACCTCACGGACATCACGAACGGAATAAAAAAACAAAAGCTGAAATGGACGTTTACCGAGACAGATGACGAGACAGAAGTCGCGGCAGCACTCTTCTCTGGAAAAGTGGTACTCGACAACACGTCCTTTCATACAATCCCGGCCATGGAATTTAAGAAGCTCAAAAGTGGAAAGGTTCGCAAGCACAGGGAATAAGTAACACACTCTATAAGTAGACACAAAACATGGAGAACACAAACAACATCCTAAAAATCTTAACACTAAACACAAACGGATGGTTGGGGAAAGCGAATGAATATGGCAACATATTCAGAAGGGCGGGGACCCCGACATTATCCTAATTTCTGAACACGGTATCAACACTGATAGCATACGGATGAAAATCCCAAATTACCACGTCCTGGTAAAGAACGCCACTCAAGACAGAGATGGCGGTGCTGCTATCGCCATTAGAAGAAACATCACCGTCAAAAGGCTCCCAGAGCTTGATGAGTCCTTCGTAGCGGTTGAACTCCCTACACTTGTTGGGTGACTCACAATTGCAGCCGCATACCAGCCTCCTCGCCATGGGTATCTCCCCATCAACAACCTCCTGACCCTAACAGCCCACCGCAGGAATGTCTTTATTGAGGGAGACCTCAATGCCTGTTTGGGGGCCTCGGGCTACAGCAGAACTAACGAAAGAGGAAGAAATATACAACTGGTCATCGACCGGGACAGGCTCGAGAGATTCGGGCCGAAATTTCCGACCTACATCACGGAAAGAAGTGCAACAGCCCCGGACATAATACTAACAAGCACCAACTTTCCTTTCAATCTGGTCAGTATGCCTGGCCCCACGGTTCCAAGCGACCATATCTCCATTATGACCACAATATCCCTCGCACCTATCATGATTCCTATCCGACCTAGGAAGTGCTTTGCAAATGCAAACTGGGAGCTGTACAAGCGAATGCTCAACAGCTATGAACCAGCAGACCTAAGCGAAGCTATCCTGGAAGAGATTGACCGCATCACACTCCTGATAAGAGAAGCGGACGAAAAGTGCATTCCGTGCATCACGGACAAAAGCCCTCCGCAACCCAGGTGAACCGAGGAGATGCGAGAAATTGCCACACAACATGAGCGATCTATGAAGAAGTAAGGCAATTTGGTCCAAACAGGTACAACCCCGGAAGACTCCGACAACTCAGAGAGGAGCTCAAAGACCTGATCACCACACAACAAAGGGCCATATGGGTCGAAATCATAGAAAAACTCGACTCCGAGCAGAGCCCCCAAAAATTATGGAGTGAGATTAAAAAGCTCAGAGGTTTGTCCCCGAAGGAGAGAATGAGGCTGGTAGAAAATGGCGAAACCATCGAAGAACCGGAAAGACTCGAAAGAAAGTTCAGGAGGTACTGGAGAAAAGTATTCTCCATCCCCCCTGAAGAGAACGAGGATTTCGAATTAGAGTTCGCGCACCAGATCGTAGACGAACTCAATACCCGAATCCACCGAACGCATCCACACCCGCACGTTTCCGAAGAGAGGAGAATGATGGGCCACGGGCGTCCAATCACCACTGAAGAGTTCCTGAGCACGCTCAAAACCTTTAAACAGAGAGCTTCTGGCTGGACAGGGATTACCCAAAAACATCTGGTAAACGCCTCCCCCCCCCCCCCGCCTGCTACAAGACATTACGAACGTAATGAACGCGGCCCTGAACACTGGCTACTTCCCCGATGGGTATAAGCTGGCAAAAGTCATCTTTATACCAAAAGGGAAAAAGGGGCCTGAACAGCCGATGGACTACAGGCCCATCTCCCTCCTGGAAATCATCGGTAAGATTCTGGAAAAGATTCTAACCAACAGGCTCCAGAAACAACTCAAGGAGAAGGGGGCCCACAACCCCCAGCAGCATGGGTTCCGGAAAAAAAACGCGGAACGGATACCGCACTCGCGCTCCTAACCCCGAAAATCGCCAAGTGCCAAGCGGAAGGAAAATACACGGACATCGTGCTCAGGGACGTTCAGAAGGCCTTCGACAAGGTCTGGCTGAGGGGCCTTCAATATAAGTTACTGAACCTTCAGCTAGACCCGATTCTGGAGTGCATTATCTGCGACTTCATCATGGAACGGCGCGCCAGAATCATGATTGACGGTCATTAAGGACCTGAGTTCCTCCTCGAGGCCGGAGTTCCGCAGGGCAGTTGTCTGAGCCCCCTCCTTTACCTAATCTACACAATAGATTTACCAACCCCAGTAAAGGAGGGCTCATTATATCTCCAGTTCGCGGCGATATAACCCAAGTGATTCCTGGTATATACAGGAATCCCAGGGCTCAGGCTCAAGAGACTGCTAATGAGATCAGGAACATAAATGAGTAGGAGAGTAAGTGGAAGATCCGCACGAATAGCAGAAAGTTCAAGATCCTCGCCCTCGGTCGAAGAAAAACAGCGGATGTGCCAATAGGGAAACTGATATTTCCCTATCACCAAGAAGGGACCGTTTTGGGACTCAAAATTACCCCCACCGGGTACGGGCATCACTTCAAAACTCGGGAAAATCCCGCGAGGTTGGAACTATCCAAACTCCTCCGATTCCGGGGTATGAGATCTAGCAATATCCGAAAGATATATCTCAGCCACGTACGACCAACACTAATATACCCCGCCGTGATGGCCCAAATCCTAAGTAGGAAGCGCTTGAAGCGCCTACAAATAGTCCAAAACAATGTGACTATCTACATAAACAACAAAAGAAAGCGAGACCGAATTCCCCAAACACAACTCCACCAAAGAGCCGCCTTGACACCTATCAATCTGGTGACCCAAAGTTTGTCCAAAGGAACTTGGGAGAGGATCTTGAATGAAACGGTGCCTGAACTAGCGGAGGATCTAAAAATCCCAGCGAACAAAAGGGATAAAGTAAGCAGAAAGAGGCGATTCCCTAGCTCGAGAGAATGCTCTGAGGAGCAGTTGGCACCGTGGTTCACTTAATAAACCACACCGAAAAAACAATTACAAACACGATACATTAACAAAGACACTCACAAACACGTATGAATGTGTAGTATGCAAGATAATTAAATGTATATTGTAGACCCTGGAACTACTACATTTAGTATTAATCGGGGGAAAAAAATAAATAAAAAAAAGAAAAAATAAATAAAAACAAATATATATATTTAAATTTATGTAAGTTTATCTCTTTTAAAATAAGCATAATATTAAGTTTATCTCTCTTAAAGTAATCTTAATATTAAGGAGAGAAAAAAAAGGTTGCAAATTATGTACGAAAGAAAAGCTTGAATCGTAAAATATATATTAAGATACACACAAAAATAAAAAATACAGGATTAAAGGCAAAAAAAGGGGGAATAAGAAAATTAGACAAATGAAAAGCGTAGCCCTCACTACCAGGGCAAACCCTACAAACTCTCTTCACCTATAACCTATTATCTCATCTTCCACTCTAATCTCTTCCTAACTATTATTCATCATCATCCTTCACCACATTGGCCGTTTGCTTTGGTTTGTCATTCCTTCTCTTTGGTGGGCAATTTATTCAACACGAGTGTCAATGGGATGCCCATGTTTCCGCACGGGGTTCAAATATCCTCTGAATTAAATGTTTTCTTTCCTGAGGCGGAGGCTTAGACCCCTCCCCCCTCCACTCCTTCTGTGCCCAGCATTTAGAATTATGAAGTTTACTATTGTAATCCTTAAAGTCCTTTATTTTTTTCACACACTCGTAAGGAGGTTCAAGTTCGTACTCTAGAACGGGAGGGGGGGGGATATTGTTTCTAGATATTCATGTTGATGGGGTTTGCCTTTATAGTTAGTTCTTGTCATCATCAATCTTTTCCCTTATTCTTGTTCTTTTCATTCATCCCCGCCCCCGTTCTTTCATTTTGACTGGTGTGACGGTGGTATTGTTTTTGTTTTTGTTATGAATTAAAATACAACCATTGGTTATACGGTTTCGGTTTTCTCGTTATAACTGCCACCACTTCTGTCCTTTGTTCATTCGGTTTTTCTCTCCCTGTCCTCCACACAGTGACCATGGCCCTGGTTTGGTTACACCAGCTTCTTTTTCAATAAAGTCATCGTAATTTCAATACTTTGCGCGAAGTATTAACTACTTAACTAGTCATTGGTACCAAGTTAATCGCCTCCTCTTATAAATCTTATAAATTTGTGATGCCCTGCGCCTCGGCCCATTACCAA
Source organism: Ceratothoa steindachneri (assembly GCA_963969495.1). Taxonomy (NCBI): domain Eukaryota; kingdom Metazoa; phylum Arthropoda; class Malacostraca; order Isopoda; family Cymothoidae; genus Ceratothoa; species Ceratothoa steindachneri. The sequence goes on along the minus strand of OZ018324.1, from coordinate 38,703,436 downwards.
TTGCACGGATCTATGAAGAGAATTTTTTTTCTATTCCAACCTTGGATATCGATGATATCAGCTTGATTTCGCCAATATTGGTAAAATGATCCGAATGATCAATAACGACCGACACCAATTTGTGTATATTCGCAAAGCCATCGTTTGCAAATTCTTTCTCCGCGATGGAATGACGTTAAAGAGTCCCAGAAACTAGGATACTTTTCTCACGCGCCATCCTTGCCCCATACATTGCATCCGGTGTTTTATACTGGTCGGAGGTGTTTAGTTTATAGTGGTTGGTCCACGAATCTTTATGTGGGCTAAGTATTAGTTCCAATTCAGCTCAGTAATGGGTGGCTTTGCGGGGTTTCATCGAGGAATGAGAGTTATCTTTGGCACTTTTTTGTTATTCCCTTCCTCTCCGACTTAGCCCATATCTTACTCCTCCGAGGATTCCTGCCCTTCCATTTGTGGGCGTTTTCGTCACTTTGATTGCTTGGATTCATAGGTCGGAGCAGATGGCTCAGAAGCCATCTGCAATTGGTGCATCATCCTTGATCCCTAGAATGTCTCAAGAATGGACTGCTCCAGAGATAAAAAAAAAACGTTATTGCAAACATTTTTCCTTACCATCTGTAAGTTGGGGTTGCTCCAAGTCCGACAATAAATGCAATGAAGCCCGCACTCCCAGTCTGGTGGAACTCAATTACTAAACACTTCGAAATTTGAATGTCAGTAGCTTAATTGTATGAAATAAGGGGGGTGGTAAGATACTGCTACACGCATGCGTGAGCCCTCCCTCCATTTCCTGGCTGACAGCCACCCCAAGAGATGAAATATGTGAACCTTAACTTATTTCGTATTATAGGGATTCGAATAAGAAGGATCTTTTAGCGATATCTTTGGTCGTAAAGGATCAGGGCGATGTTCTGCCAATACGAATAAATGTTCGCATTGAGAACCGTCAGACTACGAGGAAGGAAGACCCGAAAGAACGCGGCATGTACGTTCTTACAACTATAAAATTAGCCTTGACTTATTTTAAATAACTTTCATCCGGAAATCGTTGTCGGGAATGGGGGGTTTATTCCTTTCCCCCATTATAGATTTTCATAGGCTGTACTCTAGCTTGCATATTTGCGGGTACCCCACCCCACCCCCAAGTTCTAGAATGCGGCAGATCGTAAGTATGATTTTGATCTATTATCTCTTGAGTGTCGTCTGTCCTTATCTATCTAGTAATATCCTTCCTGCCTTTGGAGCTTTAAAAGCCTATCTCGGTTATAAAGGTAGGATGTTCTTCGTGTTTTACAATTAGTAGAAAGAAAAGAACATATTAAAAAAATAAGACGGGTAACAAAGAACGTGTGTTAATTGTGAAGGCAATGAAATTTCTGCAATTCAGCTATGTCGAGAGCTCAAATCATTCAAAAGAATTATTTGAACGTTTTATGTTGATTACTCCACAAAGCCAATCCAGAGAACAAGTTTTTTTTTCCAATAATTATTGCGTATGTTCTTTTTATAGCATTTACATGTTACTGATCACAAGGAAATGCGTGATTAAAAAATCTGCCTCATCGGTCCCTCTAGAATATTAAATCCCAGTTTTCTTCTTTAATTGTAATTCAGTTACTCAGAGTTAACTTAGAAAGTAAGTTCTGGTCGCCACTAAACTGAGAACACCAATCCCCTTTCGCCTGAGGAGTGCCCTACTCTGTTTTTGGATCGAAAAAGCCGACCTTTGTGTACTCGAAAGAGCGAGAGCAGGTTGGGGAGTGGTGTGCACCCCCTGTCTCTAACGCCTAGAGTTGTCTCACTTTGGCCATTCGCGTACTCTACCCTATACACTTTTTTAGTTCCATTAACTTTTAACACTTTCTTTTCGTATCTCAGGAGTTAGATCTGTCCCTGAGGTGGGGCGGGAACTACTCAGTAGGGATTTTGCCGGTGTCATCAATTGGTCTCGAGAATGTAGCCCTTTCCCTTAGCCATGGCAAGGAGATCAATGCGATTTTTCGTAATGTAAGTACTATTAAACTGCTTCTTTTGGCTTTTTTTTACTTTGTTTCGACGGTTTTGGTGGCTCTCTCGTTCCACGCTTTTTTTATTATCGGCCCTACTTATTACCATTTTATTTGTAGGTGACTTTATATTCAAGTGTTACATCTGCTAGGCATTGAAGGGCTCAGCCCAGCTGGTGGTTGTCAGGTGTAGCATAGACAACCACACTCCACTTAACATCTGGAGGATCGTGTGCTCCTCTCAGGGCCCCAACGCACACATGTTGATCTGCGGCTATGTATCTTGGATACATTTTCACTTTTCCTCACAGATTTCTCGTTACCACTTATTCGGCGGATTTGCTCGTTATTGGTTTTCGCTTTTTAGTTTTAAGTAACAACAATAAGGAGCTCACTCGAAGCCGGTCCCGGGCCATGAATCGATACCACTGTCTCCTATTCTCCCGACGCACACTGCATATAAACAATCGTGATTTAATTGATAGAAGGAAGTTTATCAAGTGTGGTTATTATGGCCTTCTTTATTCTATGAGTTCACGCACCGGCCCCTAGGAGAGACAGGCGTGATGTCGCTTCAAAGATTTAAGGTGAATGTTGGGAAAACAGGTTTTGATTGGTGGTAAGAAGTGGCGAGCCGCATCTCCATATAATTCCTTCTTGGGTTTCTCCACTAGGCTGAAGAGGACGGTCTCACGACGTACCTCGAAGGTACGCCAACCGAGTTTCCCGTTCCCTAAAGCCTATCACCCGCTACCTCTAGGGATGCTGGTTGATTTCATACGATTTTCTGTTGAAAGACATCGGTGAAAACGCGCTTCGCTCTTGAACCCTTCTTCGTCAACGGGAAATTTGGAAAAGAGAACTGGACTTGAACCGACCCTTCTTTTGTAACGAAATGTCCTTAGCAGAGGAGCTGAGGGTGCGAAGAAGTATGGCAAAGTTCAACCCGTCCATCACCGAGGATTTCATCGTGCCCTTGCCAAGTTCCCCAGAAATATGGTAGATGACGCGCGGGGACGCTCAAATATGTCGCAGGAGCTACTCCGACGACACGCGATGAGGCAACCTTACAAAAGTGGCGTTTTTTACTTACCGGTTTTATTTGCTGAGGCCAATTTGCTCCTGGCATGAAATTGAGGAAGGCGATATACAATCGATAATAATGCGCTCTTTCTTTTTCTTTTCTCGTTCTCTCTTCCTTTCTCCTTTTGTTTAGATTTGGCGGGACCATCTCTTTCTCTCCTTTCCATTGGAAGATTAATTGGATTCGTGTCCAGATGAATATGAATGTATTCTTCCCCCATCAGCCCCAATTCCGTTCCCTCTAATTAAGGGTGTACGAATTTTGGCTGACTCAAAAATAGGAAGCCATTCAAGCTTTCGGATATATTGGGAAGAATATTTAATGGCCCGTAAATCTTTTACGTGCCCAATTTTAAAACTTTTATTATATTAGTTATGCGGCTGGTTTCTTCCACGCCCGGTTTCTACCAACGATGGGAGGCTCGGGGCGAATGAGCAGTGACGCTAATTGTGGCTCGGGAATCGTCATGATCGGTATTTAAAAAGGAAATAGTCTGCTTCGGGAAAACTATGGCTCACTACTATTTGTGGATGCGGGAGTAAATTGTGAGGAAAACCATTTCGCCGCCTATGTATCACATTACTCCGAACTTTGTGTGTGAGTGATGTTTGCAATTGTAACTTGAGACTAGTCTTTGCTACGGCATTATCTGGGTTCTAATGCCGTAGGCAGTGGGGCAAGTGAAGGTGTGCTGCTGATTGCAGCTTCATTGTCACTTTCAAGCCCGTGCGTCGATTTGTCTGCCACAATGTATTGTTGATGCTCGGGAAACTGCTTCTTCCCGCTCCCTCGTTCGAAATTCGTTATAGAATAGCGGAATCGTTAAGTCATTTGCAACCATCTTCCTCCTTATTTTCTGAGCTTCAAATAATCAATGTTGGATAAACAAGAAAATTGTTGGTAGCCTTGTCACGTAGTACGGCGCAACCTTTTTTCCATTCTGGATTTTCTAAAGGTTCCCAGTTAATGATTCCCTCCCCTCGACTGTAGCCCGTCCAGTCTGTCAATAATTTTTCCTTTCACTACGACCGAAAATAAATCCAGTTTCTTCCGTATTCGGGCACCTATAATAATTCTGGGTCAAGACATCCATCCGACAAGGAGGGAACGAAACTATAATCTTATTTTGCCTCGTGAATATTAGCTAAATTTTCGTTTTTACCCCCCCTCCTCCTCATTTCTCCCAGTACCGACTCTTATCTTTAAGGTTGGTGTGGTGCTATTAGTAAAGAAACAAAAGGGAAAATTTGCCCATAATTTCTGTCCAATTTTCTGTTCGGCCTTTGCCTGCGTTGTTACACAGATATCCATGTTGCCAACGAGCAATTTTTGTATCGGAATTCCTTCCCCTCGGCATCCTTTGGATCGAGAAGCAAAGAGAGCGGGAAGTCCCAATGGCCCTTTCGCTCTCTGATAAAATGGAGCGACGCCCTCGTTATTGTAAGCTGACAGAAGGGAGATTTGTACTCCCTCGGGAACGGACGCCGCCGCAGGATGGCGTCCCAATGGAACATCATATAACTCAAGCAGGATGCGAGAGGCTTTACCCTAATCCGCGCTTGGTATTTTCTAATAGATCGCCTGAACCCAGGCGCAGATAAGAGGCGGGCCATGCCGCCTCCTGCTTATATTATTAATACCCAAATGCATGGAGACCCCAAAATGTCATTTCCAAGCATTCCCTGTGGCTATGAGGTAGCATTACACCCTCCATTGGGAAGATTGGTTCCTTTCATTGAAACGAGTGTATTTTTTAAGGCTCACGCTTCTATTTCACGGCAGACACGAACCAATTATATTATCTGTGACTGACTGTAGAAAAGTTATCAATGGCAATTGTTCGTTAGCACTTCAATGGCCTCAGGGAAGAGGAACGAATCTGGTTGGTGGGTCAACTTCAATCTCGGCTTCCGCCCGCTTGATTAAACAACTTAATCACCACACGAACACACACGATGCCTTCGGCATTCAACAAAGGAAATACTAAAGGCTGAGTGCAATGGAATCTGACCCTGTATTTGACTAGTTCTGGACTTATAAAATAGTGCAAAAAAGAACCTTGGGTTTAAAAAAATCTTTGGTCACGTCTCTTACGGCGTAGTGTTAATGAAACTTGGGAACGAACTTATTTTTTCACGCTTCCACAAGACGACAGGTTCAGGAGATTATCATGTGGAAACACTTTTCTGTATCCAGGAGGGTTAAGTGATATTGGGTCTAGTTAAGGTTATATTGGAGTTCCATTAAGCTTCAGTTTATCTATTATTAGTGTTGTAGTACCCCCAAGCGACCCTTTGGGTAGTTTGTTTTCTCGTAGTTTTCATTTACTTCCAGGTCACATTTTACGTGAACTAAGTGCCTGATGGCGAATAAAAAATTGCATGTTTTAACTGCCATGAATAATTCACAACACAAAATCACACTTCTTTGAAACTTAATGGTTTGTTTTTCCTCTGGTTGCTCTTGCGTGAACAGTCTTGGCTGATGCCATCTGCAGTATACATCTTGAAAGGGAGAAAATTTATATTTGTTATCCATATATTTCAATCTTTACTCAATATTTCGCCACAATGAGGTTTGGATGTCTTAGAGAAAATAAAGAACGGTAATTAATGGAGAAGAGTAAGCAGTGATATTTGCAGATGCTACGAAACAGTGGTAAAGTGATTAATGTGGAATACATAATATACCGTCAAACCGATATCGATAAGCTTGTTGATTTGTTTGATAAATGATGAATGCGTTTCACTGTAAAACACAAAGTAGCGAGTGCGGAAGCAATGCAACAGTACCCATAGGGAAATAGAAGCGAATATTCCTTATACTTTCGAACTCTATTCCTTGATCAGGAAGTTGGAAAATAATTGGGATATTCGTGTCTATTTCCCTGTAGGTACTGCTGCATGGATCGAAAAATGAAGTGCATGATTTTGTTAGCCAACTTTGAATATATTGCCAAATATGAAAGATTTCAGTATAAAGTTTAGGAAAGTCAAATCGTTAAAACACTTATTATGTTTATAAAAGAAGATAAACTTCAGCTCTATGTCAAAAGGCAATCATACCTTTGTGCAATTTTGCCCCGAAGGTGATCGTAAGGCTATCAATGGGGTTTCTAAAGTGTTCCCTGAGAGGAGGGCAGCAACAAGGGAGCTTCTGTTCCTTCGCCCCTGTTCGAGGTTAGACAGGGGGCTTTTAGAAGTCTGGCCCACCAAATGGGTCGTACGCCGAGCCAAACCCCTCGAACCACGAAAGCAGCGGCGCATTCCAGGGTCAACAGGCCCCAAAGCTCGTTTCCAGGATGGCTACAGCCATCCCCGTGAGGATGTTCACGAAGAAGAAGGATCAGCTTCGTGAACATCCTCACGGGGATAGCTGTAGCCGTCCGATTTATCTAAATTTCTGCAGGTGCAAGTTAATGAAAAAACTGGTTTATGTTTCCTTGCTTATTTCTTGAACAGCGTAGGCCACCTGTTTCCTGCACAAGGCTGCTTTCGGAAGATCCACACCACGTCGGATGCTCTGTGAGGACTTCCTTCGAGGATACCAATTCGCCATAGTGATTTTTGGAGAGAAACCCACGGTATCATGGAGATCCTTTGTTGAGAACGTCATAACGAGTGTAACAGGATTGTAGCAATATGCGGTAGTCGATGATGTCCCGTGTTCTTCAGGACTGCTTCAAACCGTTTTGGATGATGAAGACCAAATTTGTGATATCCTGATTGATTTTGCTCCATTTGTGTTTAATAAGCACCCATAACTCACAATTGGATGACTTCGGTTTATCAACCGCCAGCTTTATTATCGCCCACAAATTCTCTATTGGGTTCAAAATTAGCGAATTCCCGCACAAGGCCCCAAAGGTTCGATGTTATTTTTAGCCAAGAATTTTGTTATTGCTTTGTGACAAGGTGCGGCACCAGCCTGAAAAATACAGTTACCATCCCCAAATTGGCCTTGAACTGTTGGGAAAAGGTGCTGATGAAACCATTTCGGTACTATCTGAGTTAATGGCAGTGTTCTTGGGCAAAATTGTTAGTGTTCCAGTTCCCATCCTAGATGAGAAGCAACCACAGAAATAGTGCCCGGATGCGTCACCGCTTTTCTCCTTTTAACAGCGGATCTTCCAGAAACTCCAAAACAAGGGGCAGGGAGCTTCATCAGAGAATATCACTTTGCCCCATTCTTAAACAGTCTATTCTTTATATTTCCTACAAAAGTGGAGGAGCCTATCGCTAAAGTTCTTCTTGGTGAGATGAGGCTCCTTCTCAGCCCTTCTCGACTTGAGACCTTTGTCGAAAGGTTTCCGCCTAACTGTGCGCACTGAAGCGTTCCACACCTGCCCCTTTCCAATTGTGAGCAAGCTTGACACTGGAGGCCGATCCTTGAGCTGGGGCCTTACCAGGAGGAGATTTTAGCGTTCATTTGAAACTCATGGGCGTTCAGAAGACTTTTTTCAGAGTGTAACAAGTCTTTTTAAAGTCATTAATGAGTCTTGTATTTCATGCCACTTTAGTGCAAAGCAACACTGGTTGCACGCTTTTCTTTGGAAATAACCATTTCTGGGATTGAAAAAGATTTGAACATTTATTTTTAAAGGTAAATATTATGAAATAGATTGTAATTACACAACATCATTCATTTAACCCATATTTGTCATCATTTTACTCTTTTTGATCGAATTTCAAAGCTAAAGGGACGGAAACCAACCTCCTACCGGAACAGGGACAAAGCGCGAGTTTGAATTCGTCGAAGAATGATTTTTTTTTTATTATTATTATTGAATTGTTGATTTTTTTTTAGTAAACCTGCAATAATTTAAATATTAGAATAATTATTCCTATCACTTAAATTTTAATTATATATATATATATATATATATATATATATATATATATATATATATATATATATATATATATATATATATATATATAAAATCAGGCACGTGTCGTCAATAATTACTCAGAGTAGGGAGTTGGTGACCTTTATGTAGTAAACTATCATCAAATGATTTGTCAGTATATAAAAGGTCTACTATTTTTTAAAAGTTGTCTCTTTTCTTCATAAGCTAGTTTTGAAAATGTCTTAAGACATTCATTCACTATTCATTCCTATAAAAGGGACAAATGTAAATAAATGGAAATGAGCTAAAACTGAAAAAATACACAAGAAAATAAGCGAAACACAACCTTACTACATGGAAGATGCCAAGCAACTGAGATGAAGGCAGATTTACTTCTGCCTTTATAGCACGTAAAGAAAACTGCTGAAGAGATGTATGCAGCACGTGGACTACACCACTCCTATGCGTAGCTTACATACTAAGATTGTAAAGCAGGGCCGTAATATGCTTATTGTCTACTTAATCAGCAAAGAAAAAAATAACATATTTTGCATTTTAGGCATAATAATCAGAGAAACCTTCATAATATTGTTGAATTAGGTGCATATTTTGCTGCAGAATGAAAATGCAGCTACTGATTTTTTTTAATCCAGGGTAGACACTGCCTACCTAGACGGCACGTCCCTGATATATATACATTTGGCCATTACTTACACGAGTGAATTTATGCAAAATGAATTAATTCATGAAGCGAGTTTATTAATGCAAACAATGTTTCAAGTTACCCGGCTCATCATCAAGTGTCGTAATAAAATTAGAAATTACTCACACAAAAGGCAAGTGGACGTGTCCCTTGCATCTGTCGTGGGGCGGTGAAGGCAGCTCCACTTTGCTCTCCACCATTTGCCTCCTACTTCGTACATGATTCTTTTGCTCTGTGGCCTGGTAAAGACTCCTCACCATTCCTTCTATACGTTTCCATTTCGCATCTTTCTTTTTTTTAGCCACTTTACAAGCCTCTTCTAACTTATTTTTCTTTGCCGGCGGCTAATTTCGTAGGCTAAGTCGCCAATCGGTTGTCGGCCAACATCTTGTTCGGAATCGGGAGGGGTGCTGGTTCACCCTTTTCTCCTACACCTCATTCTTCTTTTCCTTATTTATCCTTTTACGTACCCGCAAAGGGAGGGTGGATGTAGCACTCGGGCAACATTGCTGCTCGGCTGACATCTGGAAAATTGTGTGCCCACAGGTGAATCTGCGGCTATATTTCATCCGCACATACTTGTCAGATCTCTCCTTAAAGAATTTGTGCGTCAGATGCCCTCGTTGGTATTGCGCTTTAAACTCTATAAAAAATACGTTGGATGACTTCATTTTCCCTCCCTGAGACGCGCACGGATCGGCGATCATCGTCAATCAACGCACGCTTCCTGCTCGTCGTCATTAAAGCGGCCCAGGGTGGTGTTCTCCACTTTTGGTATCTCATTTTCTAAGTTAGTGTCCGTACGCCAGTGATCCCTTTTGGTCCCAAATATCCTCCTCTTTATGCTGCTCGAGCCATTTACTCCCAACGCATTTTCCTTGTGGCTGGAATTTATTTATTCGTTGGTTTTCCACGGGAAAATTAAAGATGTGCCTTCTCAGTCCACGGATCTCGGGTTTAGGTCCCTTGCCTTGGCAATCCTTACCTTCCTCTAGTATTTTATTGTTTGTTTGTTTTGTTTTTTTGTTTTTACTGCAGTTATCCTTACTGTTCACTCGATTACTCTTCACCCACCCCCTAAGTGAAACTTGCAAACTTCTCCCAGGAAAGTCAACTTTCGTCCTCTTATCAATAGGAGCAAAAACGAACATTGTTCGTTCGCCTCAGATCAGAACCGATGGTCGCCGATTCAAGTTTGCTCATGGGCGTTTTTATGTTATTGAACTCCGCGTCTGGGATCTCCCAAACCTCAAAAAGAGCGCTTAAAGAAGTCTCACTCGCCCGCGTGTGTTCAATCTGAAATTTGGCGTTTCATTTATAAGCTCCCCTCTGCTTCCCTCCGCGATAGCTTCCATGAGCCCCCCCCCCCTTCCCCCCCACACACACACTTTCCCTTTCACCTCTAACCCTAAAGATTGTGCTGGGCTGATCTCCCATTTTTATTTTCTCGTGCGAGGAAGTTAGTATTTTTGTCGTGTTTTTTTCCAGCTCATTGAAGTTCGCTTCCTACTTAAGTAAAATAAATTGCCCTCCAAATTCCCCCGAAGGAGGTTCAATGGTTATTTTCTGGGCCTTTCTTAAGTTGTTTGTGTGCTTCCAAAGCCGTTAGAGGTTTGCCCACAAGGGCAGACAAGTTCGCGCTTTGGTGCAACTCTGTTAATTACACCAAGTTGTTTGTAGATTTTTATTCCTACTCTTTCTTGCACTTTTTCACTTTAATTCCCCTTGATTCATCCACGGTGTGGAGATGCACTCTTTTGTTGACTAGTTCCTTTATCAAAAATATTTTTAAGTTTATTGAATGCTGGGGGTATATCTTTGCTCATCGATAGGTTCTTCTGATCTGGCTCCTAAATAAATGTATGTTGTCTCGCTTGCGTGCCGTGTTCCACTGCCATTTCCCATGTTGCAAGTCTTAATTCTTTATATAGTTTCTTCGCACCAAACCCAACCTTTTTGTCTTCGCCCTATCGCTTCACCGTTCTGTTCCCGCTGCTGCCTATTGGTCCCCTCCCCCCTATTTAATCACTATGTGCCTTTTTTGTGGTTAGTTAAAAAAGGGGGGCGCGGTGAACGTGAAAAGGATACAGGGCCTTACCTGGGGGGGGGGGTCACATTAGCGACTGCAGCTACAATAAATCAAGTAAAGCGAAGTCACGTAAGACGGATGGCAGATGCAGCCACATACGTCTCGAGATCTTGACTAACCGAAAGATTCCACGTGGGTATCTGCCCACTATATTGAGTATTACCGTGTCTGTCTGCCACGAAACCACTCTTACATCGAGCATCGTCCGCTATGTTCTGCGCTATACCTCTTATGTCACCTATCTATAATTTTCGCGAATTTATAACCCTCCAGGTAAGGCCCTGTATCCTCTTCACGTTCATCGCCCCCCCCCCTTTTTTTTTACTGTTTCTCTATTTTTAATTAACCACAAAAAAATCCCATTACTTTTAACGCTTTTCAGGCAGATGGCAGGGTGCCTTCGTGCTTGTTCTACCTGACCGCTGGCTCTGGGTTGACCGCAAAACCGGTTTTCTTTTATACTTTTCTATTCGAGGCTCTTGAATGTCTATAAACCCTTCTAGCAACTATGGAAGAAAGGAATAAAGAAGACATTCCATTGTTTATTTTCCACCAAACTCATGTTCCCTTTCCCCAGAATGCCAGCGCCCATGGTTACTTGCACTATGGATCTTATTTATTCACTTGTCTTACAAAACCTGCCGGTGGAAATGTCCCGTTGCCCCTAAACTAATTCCTTAAACCAATTGATGATGGCCAGGAAACCCAAAGAACATCATAACATAGGAGTATATGCAGTACCATGCAACGATTGCCATAAAGTTTATATAGGGGAAACGGGGAGAAATCTAGACAAGAGATTGTACGAACACAAAAGAGATATTAGAGTGGGCAGTGAAAGTAGTGGAATATTTTGCCATGTTAGAGACAAGAATCATACGATCGATTTCAATGGAAGTAAAATGTTATTTAAATCGGCTAACTATGTTAAGAGAAGAATCGTAGAATCGAGCTTGATATCGTCAGTTCCTAATTTAAATCTATCTGAGGGTCAATTTTCTTTTAATCCTGTAATAAGATCTCAAATAAATAAAATAGTAAAATGTCAGCCCTTCAATATGTTTAGGCCTAACCCCTCCCCCCCCCAGATTAGCCACAAGTAGGGGATTGGGGGAAAAAAGAGGAGATCTTGTGTTATGCTTATATGCATTTCTCTTATATTTTCTGCCCAGTGTCAGTTGAAAAAGGGTGTGAGATACACCGAAACTGTTCTGAATTAAATTGTCTTCGGAGAATATGGTTTAATTCCTCATATATATATATATATATATATATATATATATATATATATATATATATCTCAAGTAAGGGGTCTCAAGATTCTAAGCGTTCTCATTTTTTTTTTTTAATAAGACGACGATAAATAAGGTTATAGTAAAGCAAAACACTTGAAATATTGAGTTTGAGCAGGGGCGTTTTATTCGGTTGAATTTTGGTCATTTCGTCATGGACGTTTTGAACTTTACTCTTGTATAAATAAAGCCACGTTTGAGTGTTAAGGAAGACGAAAGAATTATTGACTAGCGTAAACACTAGCCGAAGTTTGACGTCAAACATTTCCTGCGTTTTTTCCTCTGGATGTTGGGGACTGTGTCGTCAAACGAGTTTTCCCTGCAACATCATTGGTGATTATGATCCATATATTGCATAACACTGAGAAGAAAGGATAGAAGAAAAACTAGCTCTGGTATGAGGTCCTTTATTGGCGTTACCCTCGGGATGAAACGTAAAGGACCTCATTCAGGTCTCTGGGTTTTCTGCTACACACTCATCTCAATCTACCATAAAAGACATCAGCATTGCATAGGACGCCTCCCCAGGATCCTCCTTCAACCTAAGATTTATATTGCAGAGCTTTGGGGGCTAAACTTTTGTTGCATCTAGAAGCTCAAATTGCGTCAAACTTTTCAGCTTCACTGCATGGCGTAGAACGAACGCGGTTTCACGTTAACACTCACCCATACATCCATTCTTTCAACACTTGGCAGAGGGATTTCATCGTTGAGATCACGTGCGAGAGTTTTGTGGGGGATAACTTTCATTAATTTAGTCTTGCAATTCCTTGGAAAGTCACTGTCGTGTATCCTCGCATCGTTTCTTTAGTATGATAGAAAAAGAAGGAACTCGTGACGATGAAAACACTCTTGCCCATTTTTTTCGTTTCACTATTTCTGGGGTCCTACCCCCCCTTTTTTTTAGCTTCATCCGTCCGTCGGGCCCCTTCGAGATGTCATGCTCTTGGAGCTGATCCTTGCGTGGGGGCGTGATCCCTCGCCGGCCCAAGGAGAACCACTCAAATTCCGGGATAGGGGAGTTGCTTTGAGATCATAGACGGGCACCGGAGCGGATGCATGCGGTCCGCCCGTCCACACACCGACATCTGTCATCTCAGTTTGCTAACGCGTGCTTCTTTTTTTTTTCTTTCGTGCTGTTGGTGGTGCGTCTGTTGGGTGCTGAATGATGACGTGCTTGGCTTCCCCCTCCTGCTACTAATAGCCTGGTGCTGCTGCTGCCGTCGCGGCCGTTGTCCCAGTGGGTCCACTGCCCCCCTCCGCTGCTGCGGCTGCTGCAGCCGAATTGGGCAAGAAGCGCGGCCGCGACACCAGTGATGAGCTCCTCATGGTACCGCTGCCTTGCATGTTTCAACGCGCTCGCGCCACCCGCCCGCCCACACCTACACCCACACCCATGCCTTATCGACTCCTCCCCTCCTCCTCTTTGAAACACCTTCCATTTCTCCTTGGGTGGTACGGCGCGCTTTCTTGCCATTGTTTTTGTGTACTTGCACCACAGATGCCCAGTTTTGCAAGATCATCGCTTTGGCTGTCATTCAGGGGCCTCGAGCCTTACCCTCTACAGGGATGCTTATGACGCCGCGCACAGCAGCGTATCCCCATCAGCTTAATTACTGCCACTTTTCCTCTTCTTCACCCCCGTCCTCCATTCGTTCCAGTATAAGACGTGTTGCTCTGGCAGTCATTATGTACCATTTGCATGGTTGTTCTCATAATATAATATGCGAATGGTTTTTATTTATCCGTCAAATATGTTTTGTTGAATATTTTATAGTTATGATTCGTATCCTGTAGTCAAATTATTTTTTAGTATTATTGCCATTATCACTTTGGTATACTACTTATCATTTACCACACTATAAGTGAAAATCCGGTATTTTATTCACTACAATCATGGCAAGATAATGTTATCAAAATGCTCCACATAGACACAGCCTAAAAGAGGATACTTGCGATATGATCTTGCAAAATGGCTGTAGCTATACTCTTGTCATTCACTGATATATTCTTTGCCCGTCATTACGCGTTACTCCGATGTGATGATGCGCATACAGAGGTGCGAGCCACCGTGTGTTCACCTCGCCCATCCCCCGCTCCCCACGTGCCCCTCACTCACCTTTTGCTTCACGCTATTTGCAGGCCTTCCCGGCTATGAATGCTTACAAGAGGCCCGCGCCCGACAAGTCCGGAATGCCAGTCTACCAGTCCACGGGAAACGCCGCCTACCAGCAAGCCCTGATGCAGCAGCTTGGTGGCCAGTCGTACGTGCCCGTCACATGTGAGTATGGCAGCGGGCACTCGAACCTCCTCGCGCTGCCCCCGCCCCCTGCCGCAGAGGTCCCCACACCCGCTATACACAGCGCCGCTTCCTCCTCCGTCCAACCGGAGACGCCCTCCACTTCCGCCCACTATTCTTCCCCGACTGTTTCCACCTCTTCTATTTCTTCCGTTTCCATCTCGGCTCCGTATTCTTCCTCATCCACTCTGTCAACCAGCACTTTGTCCTCCACCTCGTCCACTTCCGCCGGCAAAGCCAGCGCCCTCCACGCGTTTAATAGCAGTGCGTCTCCGTCGTCGTTGCCCGCCACGCCCGCCGCTGTCCTCTCGTACAGTGGCTACGCCTTCAACAAGGGGATCAGACCCCCGCCCAAGTCCCAAGCTGCGTTGCCCCAGTTTATTGCTTCTCCCAATGCGGCAGCTGCCGTGCCCTCCGGAGTCCCCTCTTCCTTTTCTCTAGGGTCGGGGCCCTACGCTGCGGCGGCCGCGGCCGCTGCCGCTGCTGCCGTCCCCGTCTCCATTCCAAATATGAATTTCGGCATGGGCGCGATGCCCATGAATGTCCCTTCGCTAGGCGGACTCGGCATGATGTCCGCTCACCCCCAACAGGGCGTGGCGTCCAACATCGGAGGATTCGTACAGGCAGGCATCCCCATGATGCACAACGTGGGTGGGATCGCTGGCATGCCTAATATGATCTCCCCTCCTCAGTTTGTGACCACCCCTGTGTCCTCCCTCTACCTTCCCCAACTTACCGCTTTGACCAATAACCCGCCACTCGCGTGGGCCCAGGCCGGCGAGCAACCTTACAAGAAACTGAAAACCTCGTAAACTGTGTGTGCATGTTTGTCCGGCTGAGAGCAGGAATCCCGTCTTTTCATAAGTGTTCTTCCGTGCGCCCCTACCCTCTTCCCCTGCCTCAGAGGGATGGGGACGCACGAGCACCCACTCCAAGACGAACGGCGACGCCCTACCTTCAGAAATCGGACTCTAGTCACCTTTCTTCACTAACCGAGCCTCCTCTTCCTCCAGTGTCTAACAACCTACTAATAATTATTCATTCATGATTAGAAAGCGATGGAGCTAAAACGATGTAACAAAATATATTGTAGAATCATAAGTATTGTACCTGTTTTTAGTTTTTAGACAATTTATTGATTTTACTACGATATATATATCCATATATACATATATATATATATATATTTTGGTGTCTTTTAACATATCTAAAAATGGAATTGCTTTTTAATTAAAACGATGCAGAGCCGAAATGCTGCATGTTTCGCTGGTGACTGGAGGTCAGCAATGATGTTTGTGATGCACGGAGCCTGTCGCTCACTCCGCCGTCCCATAGGCACGCCCTTTCCACCCTCTCCCCCCACGCTTTCCCCCTTGCCCCAAGGCCTCCGTTGCTACTGCCCCCAGTTCTGTTGTTGCCGCTGCTGCCCCGGTGGTGTTGCTGCTTCAAAGCTCATTTAATGCCGGGTTGCGGGCCGGGGTAGGACAGGCAACACCAGTATCTCGGGTCGGGGCAAAGGTGACCGTGGGTGGAGAGGTCATATCGAGCTTCCGCCCACAAAAGGAATATGGGTGGAAGGATTGGCCCCCTTTTGGGATCCAGTCCCTCTCGTCCCACACGCCTTCCTTCTTTGTCTTAGAACCAACGCCCCCTGCCTGACGGGCAACGCCGAGCTTTTATCCAATGTGTAAATAGTAGCCATAGCGGGGTACGTGCCCCCTAAACCCTTCTTACCCCACCCATCCTTGCGGGTGTCAGGCAGTGGGCGTGTGACTAGTGCCATGCCGGACAGCCTCCGTGCTCTCAGCAAGCAGCATTCCCAGTATTGTATCAGCTCACGTCCTTTCTTGATGTGACGCGCCGAATAGGCCTAGATAGGTTGGGCTATGTCATTGTTCCTTTGTAATGCTTTTATTTGTAGCCCTCTGTGGCCTTGTTTACAGTACACAGCGCGCTGTGAGACAATTTTTTATCGTTTGGATTGCTCTTTTTTATTTTGTGTTTGTAACCTTATGGTTCTGTTCATTATTATATTAATTGCTAGCTTTTAGTGCTTTGAACATTGGTCTGGGAATCCAGTTAATGTACAATGGCCCGTATAATTCAGTCTTTTTACTTATTCAACCACTGGCCTATGTATAAGATTTTTAAAATAATAATTATGTAGACTGCATGACTTGTGTTTGATTTCTGCTTGACTTCTCTTCCTGTCACTCTCTATTACCCGGCATGACACGTTGTGGGGCTCTCTGCCCCCTTCCAACGCAGCCTCGATTTTCTCGCTTTCAGCAACTGCCTCTCGGGCACAGGTTTTTAGTTCAAGCTCTTGGGACAGAGCAGATTCGCCTCATAGCTCCAAACCCTTTGTATTTGTCTGTACTTGCCCAGGTACGGGAGTCACTTTAAAATCACATCGTCTGTTCGCTCTATCAATGCTTCTGCCATGATTGAATTCCCTTTAAAAGAGTTGATTGATCACGTGTGATTTATTCAGTTTCCGTTTGTGGGTGTGGGCATGCTTTTGCAGAGGATGGATGGCTGCGAGAGCTGTGATAGCGATGCGATAACATTAGACATCAATAGCTTAACTACAGAGGCAATAATTATTCAAATAATAAACTTCCTAAGGTGCATTTTTTTATATTTTTTTTATAATTGTTAAGGTGTGAGGCCAGTCACTGCATGCTTGTCTTCCTACCTAACTACATTCTCATTTTTGAATCGAGCGTATTCCTATCGGACAAATCAAGGCCCTTTTGCCTCTGAACTTTCAAGGGCAAATAATTGCTCCTTTCAGAATTTCATTTTTCACTTAAACGATTGTTACCAATTTTAACGTAAAAATTTATTTCGCCCAGGCCTTAATTTTTTCCCCTCCCTTAAAGTTTACATTTCCTTCTCCCTGCTTCATTCCGGGGGATTTTAATCATCACTTCCTAATACCTAGATGGAATCACCTCGCTTTCAGTGTCCGCTTCATAAAAAAAGTAGTTTTAAATTATTCTTTTAGACGATTTAGCTGCCAAATGTTTCATTGACACATTATTTTAATCACACGTTCCATCTGGAGGAGGATACAATCCCCCTCACCTCCTTTCCCTCTCCAGCAAAAAGGTCTTAGCACAAACCAGTTCTCACCCACCCATATCATTTCTATCAATAAAGTTCGCTTCCTGGAACAAGCAGCGCCAATCCTCAGTTTGTGTATATTTAGTTTGGCCTGTGCAGAATCCCCCACCTGTCACCCATTCTAGTTATCCCTAACTATATGTATATATATATATATATATATATATATATATATATATATATATATATATATATTATTGATAAAAAGCTTTCACGCATAACCACTTCTCAGCCATTGTAAGACTAAAGTATTTTTTTCTTGTCATTAATATCGGTTTAGATATTTTTTTAGCTTTGTTCTGTGAATGCTTAAAATTGCGGAGTGGAGTGTGGGAGCTAGATCGTTTCACGCATCCACTAACGCCAAACCAATTGTCTCTCACAGCGACGAGCTTTCCTCTTCATACCACAAACAAGTAGGTATCAATAAGTACTCTGGATGAAGGCTCAACATTTCCCCCTCTTCCCAGGCAGGGAGGGGTACCTTTCGATTGCTTCCATCTCCCTGCTCCTTAACATCCTGAATCCCTAACCCTCTCTGTTTTTACAAAGTAAACCCCTTTGTTTATCTTGAAGTGAACTTGGCTTCTGGGTGTTATTTTTTTTTTTTTTACCTGCATCGAGAGATTGAGACACTTTAGCAGTTTGAAGCTCTTATCTTATAATTCTGATGGTCATTCTTTATAGAATTACGCTTCTGTACTTTTATTACAGCGATTTGATTTACTTTTGTAGGACACTATTTCCAATGTTTACATTTGCATTATCGAATTCTTGGACGCAATTGCTTATGGTAAAGTCAAATTGTACGGCTTCATGCAGAATAACTACTTGAGTGGGGCTTTTTAAAATGTTGATCCTTCATTGAGTTACTATTTCCTTTCCCTCATACCTTCATTATTCATCTGTTGTAAATCCAACACTCAAAACCATTTGACATTCTTAAAATTTTAAGTCCTCTGTCTCTCTCTTTCTCTTCCCGCATAAGATCTTCATTATTAATTAATCTCTTTAACATGAAAACGCCTACACATTAGTAATCCAATCATTTCAACCCGTTTAGCAGAAACAAGACACCATTTGACAATGAATCACTCGAGGAACTGTTGTATTCTGCGTGTATTAGCTAAATAATGACATCTTCAAAAGGTTACTTCAGATGTATTCATTTATTTTGTTTTTAAATAATCCTTTCGTTTGAGTAGATTAATACCCGTCAAATCAGGAATATATAAAGAGTTAGCTTTTAGCTGATGGTGACTGGTCTCCACAAAATCACCATTCACTTTCGTATCATCGAATTCGCTTTCATTCTCCCATCGAAGGAAACTTTGCTCTAAGAAGTGACAAAAAGGTGCAGTTTGTCTGGCAACTGCCGGGCGAAACATCAGAGTTGCTTCCTTGCACTTTGTTGCCGCTCTCACTAAAGTTCGACAATTTATTTTCCTTCCTCTCTCTAAGGACAGGAATGGTTTGTTCTTGTCTACCTAGAGCCCCTTCCTTTTTCTGAAAGGTTCTTTAGATGGGAGAAAGTCCCAAAGTTCACTTGTAAAAATTATCGGATATTTAAAAAAATGCACTCATCGCAATTTTCATTTCTTCTTCAAAGAGGCAAAAGCGAGAAAAAGAAAAATCGAGGCTTATAACAAAGGCGAGAAAGTTGAGGAAAAAGGGAACAGAATTAGAATACGAACAGAAGAAATTGACTGTTCAAAAACTGAAGGAAATGATACCGCTTATCTCCCAATGCAAAAAACCTTTTCATTCTGCAATTTCATTGATCTGCCACTTGTGTTTGCCGCTGATTATTCGTTTCGAAAAGAACTAGGTACATATAATTTTCCGTGCCCCGATCGAAACCACTCACCATCTTGATATAAGTAGAGAGTTTTCTTTTTATTGGCTGTGGTCATGCGAAATCGTACGTTACACATTTTGAACAAAGCAACCTAACTCTGTTTGTCCCTTTTTCAGCTTACGGTGAGTATGTATTCAGTTTAAACCACATCCTCAAAGGATAAATGGCGAATGCAATCATTGACTTTTAATCCCTTGCCATTGTTTTCTATACTAGAGGAACTAGCCTTCAATCCATGGCATAGTTCGGTGCAATTTCCTTTTATCAACATGCAAATCTTTAAATGACTCCGAGTTTATCAATTTTAAGTATTTGTATTTATTTCCCACACCAGGTTTCCCACTTACTAGACATCGGAGTGTCGATCGGCACCTTTAGTAGCCATGTTCAATTATTTCTATTCTTTCTTTTGTTTTTAACGCGTATTTCTCTTCTGTTCACCAACCTCACTATTAGAAACCTAGAATATAAGAATTTTCTTTCGAGCATGACCTTTTTGCAAGTGTCTTGGGAAAGAAGGAAGGGGTCAGTGGTTTTATTGACCTCATTCGCAGAAATAAACGGGGATATTTCTTCTAAGAAAAGTAGGGCTCTTCTGCAGTAGAAAACCCCAGAAGGTTTTAAAAGTAACTTGCTTCTAATTTTCGTCCTTTTTTCGGGAGGGTGGTTGTCTTTATCTGTTTGTTTTTTTTATTCGTGTGCTTACGTTTATCAGCGATTGGTTAATTTCTGTGAACATTCAAAAGCTTCTTTTCTTCCCAGACGAATTTTTTGATGGATAAGAACTTTGAAAGCTGTTAATGTGCTAAAATTGCTGTTGTTTTTTCATTTAATGGGAGTCAACTGTTAATCACATCTTTTGCGACCTCGATTTAAAGCGGAAAATTTCAAAGGCCACTTGATATCTGAGAACGATCATATTATTAACAGGAAAATTAATTCGGTAAAACATAATGGCAGATCATGTTAAAAGTAAATTGCATTTGGATTGAAAAGGAAGTTCAATACATAGGTGCCAGAAAACCTTTCGAAAGGAGAGAAAAAAAAGTCATAGCTAATTATTCCACTTCACAAGGTTCCTCTCTTAACATTTAGATAACTACCGATAAAATCAGCAGTGAGTGAATTGTTAGATTTTACCCCCCGAAACACGTACATCTGGGTAATTTCAATGAACCTTAAAACCAGGGGCGCATTCGAGAGAAATTATGAGAAACGTGAAGGAATCTTTACAACAATCACAGCAAATACCACAATCTCATTTATGTTGCACTTTTTTTTAAGGGTTTGATATTTGTGCGTCCCAAATAAGTAGCGCTGTGGGTTTATATGCACTAAGGTAATGTGCTTTTATCTCTAACTTTTTCTGTATGACCACTGTAGCTTGAGGTTAATACCTATTTGAATTTATGTGGAAGGGTCGCTTCTCTCTTAAGACTGCGCATTGCTTCATAGTGTTTGATCTGCGCTATGCCCGCTAAAAGGATTGAATTCTAAGCAGATGATGCCACTGAAAGATTTGAACGTTTAGTGGGCAATGGTTTGAAAAACTATTTTCATCACAAGCTTTGAGTGATTTCTTTACTAAGCAGTTTACAGTATATAAAGGATGCAGCGAAGCTTCACCACCACAACCCCTTCCGCGAAAAACTGCATAATTTTCAGAATTTATTTTCCTCTGAAATGTTTAAAATCGCTTTCCAATAAGCTATATGAGGTTTTAAATTTGCAGCTATTCTCATAGCTGGTTGGTTTCAGCAACCCGGCTTGGGGGATACTCAATGTAGTGAGCCTTGATTTGGTAAAATGAAGAACGACACCGGCTGACATCTCCACCAATGTTTGTGAATAAAGAGGAAGAGAAAATGTGCGGGAGGTACATATCCCGAGTAACCACTACTTGGTGGCGCAATTCTCAACTTGCACCCACAAACACCTTTACCTCTTCACTTAGGAGTCAGTATTTTACGTAATGCTCATTTTCATTTCTAATTTGTCTCTGCCTATTACATGTTCTCTTCTATTGCCTTACATTTAAGTTTTTCCTCTTTCTGGGTTAGTTTGTTTGTTTTTTTTTGGTTTTTTGTGGGGGCGACACATTTACGTGTACTGGCTTGTTTAATTTTATTTAAAAAAAAAAAAAAACCGGAAACCCAAGGGGACCTTTCCGCCAGAAGTTTTGGAAAAGAGGCTTGTTAAGGAAAGAGAAAATATGGAATGACACCGAATAGCCAAAAGCGGAGACTTGTTGGGGTGCTATAAATCGAGATGGCACGACTTTAAAAATATATTTGAATTCAAGAGTGATTATCCGGCCTATAAAGTTCTAAAAATGGCAGTTTTATAATAGATTATGGCTTATATTTTGTCGCTCACTGAAATTTCATTTTAGCCAAATTCTGACATTCATTTCAAAGATAATCCACTGAGCGAGATGGCAATTAGAATGCACATTGCGTCTCTCTCTCTCTCTCTCTCTCTCTCTCTCTCTCTCTCTCTCTCTCTCTCTCTCTCTCTCTCTCTCTCTCTCTCTCTCTCTCTATCTCTATCTCTCTCTCCCTCTCTCTCTCACTTTCTCTCTCTCTTCCTTGACAGTAGAAGCAGAATTTAAATGTGATATTTACAAAATGAATTCCCATTGTCTGAAAAGTGCTTATAGTAAGGCCAAGCAATTTTAGTAAAAAAAATAAATAAGGTGTGCAAAATTTATATGAACCATATCCGTAGTTGTGGACAAGTTGAGCTTCGCTACATCGCTAATACTCAATATTACAATATCATAAACATTTAAAAAAAAGATATGAACTTTCGACATAACATTACAGAAGCAAGCGAAGCGCCCTCGAATCCTAAACATTTGCATATTCCAATAAACGCAAACGTACGCACGCACACCTACAAACAAGCATAGCATCTACTCATGGGGACTACAATGCATTCAAAACTTGCACGGGAATTTTTATATCCATAGGTATTATTTGCCATTATCTTGTCTTTACCCCCAATATGCAAAGACTCTTTCTAATAGCAAACTGACTGAACTGATGAACTTCACAGCTTTCAACTTACACGGATTTGAATCGCCTCATTTCCTTGATCATCACACCACATGCTGACTTTCTTCCAATAAATATCCACGTTATTTCATCTTAATTTTGATTACTCCTACCACCACTGCCACCATCTTCCCATCTGGCGTCCTTGGCCTCGTGGGTTCACCTTTCCCTTCCCCCAAAGTGAGCTTCAAGGGCGTGCTGTTTTCTGCGCCTTCAGGTGGTGCCAACTACCCCTCAAAAGACGCCAAACTGCGTGGGGCATCTCGCTAATTTAGCCTTTGGGTTGCATGTTTTCGCCGCCTGCACGTAAGTATTGCATGCAGTTCTTCCTGAGACGAGGAAGGTTCTGAATCTTCCCTCATTTTATCCTTCTTTGGTTTATTTTGTTTTTCTTTGCCGCACTTGCACCAAAGAAATATCACCCCACTCTACCTATCAGATCCTTTTTAACCTCCCATTTTAGTTCTTCACTGCCATCTCTATACACTATTATTTTACACACGCTGCTGACGTCAAAGATGCACGGGTTTGGCCGCGCGCTGCCTTGCTTCATCGAACCGATCTCACGCATGGTGCATTGCTGTCTTTCATTATTTATTTAACCGCCTTCGCCCGTTTATTTCTTTTATCCTAGCGCTGATCACATTCACAGCTTATTTTGCCGCCAAGCTGAAACGCTGCTGCTCCACGAACTGAGTATCTTTCTTCACCTTCAGAAACACGACAAGAGAATGAAATGCTTCGCATGACGGCTTTGCAATTGCTTTTCTCAAAGACCCGTTCTTAGCTGGGCCTGTTTACTGCCATCATGCTTATGTTAAATATAAAAGAAGGCCGAGAGTGGTTGATTTTGAACTGCGAGCTATTATTTGAATCACCCTTAAGTAACGCCATCAGATTTTAATAATTCTTCAAGACGTTCTTTTTGACGACAATATGATTCCAGCAGCCAAACAAGTATTCAAATGTCAGCTTATTTTAAACTTTCACAAACTCCTTACCATGCTCATAAGCCGTAAAACACTGCTTTTGTTTTTGCTCATTGATATCAGATGTGATGCTTTGCTTGTTTTGTTTTGTTTATTTTTTTTATTTGCTGCCACCTTCCTAATACTGTTACGAGCTTCAATGAACCGCCTCAAATTTGAAAAACTTGCTTTTCCTTTAAACTGCATTCGCTTTTTAGCTTTGAGGCAACTTACCGACCAAAATAGGCTTCGTTTTGCTTCATACGCATTCATGAGGTAAATATATATATATATTTATTAGTTTGTAGTTGGAGTGTATTGTTTGTCATAAATTGTACTACACCTTGTAATGTAAAAAAAAAAAAAAAGAGAGAGATTAATTTTTGGCAAGTGAATTGTGGGTGGATATATCCATAGAGTTTTTAATTCTGAGTTTGCATTTTATCTTTAGCTTCCGCTATTAGCTGTAATGCGAATGTTCCATTCTTAGTATGATTAACTTATGTTCTTTATGAAGTGATTTAAATTTCTTCAATTTACCATTAGCATTTTTTTAATTACTTTTTTCATTGTAATAATCAGCGAATCTGTATTATATTTTCATCAGTGAATTAAGAACTCAAAAATACATCCACACATTAGTTTTACAAAATTATCTAACCTACTTCACCACAAAAGTGTGGTATGAATATTCTTCTTTTCGCAGTTGCTGGCCACCATGCGAGCCTACCGCGATTTTAAGTTCGCCCGTAGTTCAAGACACGCCTGCAAGTTTGTCCACCTCTTGAAAGGTACTTTTAATTCATTTATTAAATCAATTATCGTAATTCTAAGAAAAAGATGTTAAATATTTTTTTCAGTTTCTCTACTTTCAATAATCCAGTTCGATTTTTAATTAGGAACGAATGGATCTGACTGAAGACAATGTATTCATTTGTCTCCTAAACGCAAATGTTCATAGTATGAACATTTTTTAAGTCATTTAATCATGGTTCACTTATATTAAACTAAAATGCATTGTTCTTTGTCAAATTTAAATATTGCGCATAATACCTTTTAGACATCCTGTGTTTATTCGTAGATTTCTCCCCCGAATTAGCCTTTTCTTCTTTCATCCATTGGGAAATCCTTTTCACAGCCCCTGCTCTAATATCTCATATGCCTTTTCCCATTGATAGGAGACCATTCACATTCAACTAAATATCTCAGTTGACTTTTTAATCTTATTTTATTTTCCCAATACGTTTCATTTTTTCCCTTTATTTGGCCAAAGAAGTGATTTGACTTCGTCTTTTTTACCCCTTTTATATCTCTTCTATTCGCCTCATAGTACTCGCCCCTTCTTGTAAGCGTTATCTTTCCCTCGCAAATTGCTTCTTCCCGATTCACGAAACGGAAGATTATACATATGCGTCCCTTGTGTTCGTAAATGGCTAATTATTTAATCTTTGTCTCTTTTTCAGGCCTTTGCTTAAATTTTACTTTCGGGTTGTAGCAATATTCATTTAACACTACTTCCTTATAAATATATTTTTCTTATGTCAGTCCTACTTTTCCTCTACTTTTATAATACCGCCCAATCCTTCTTCATTAATAAAGGTTGACGAGGTTTCGAATTGCCCTATTAGTTGTCCTTAACCTTTCCCTCCCTTTATTTTAGTTATTTCTATTTTCCATTCCCCCCTAGCAATTTCTATTTAGTGAACAGACTACCGCTGTTAACCTCAATTATTAAATTAACTTTCTGCTATCGGATATGAAAAATCGATTTGGTATGGACAAAATGATGAATGGCGTTGTGTAATAAGGTTGTAGTTTATATTTATATTGTTAATTTTTATTGAGTGATTTAACAAAGCGATAAAAGTGAATGAAGAGTTTCTATAGGGTGGAATGCATTCCGGTGTGACTCAATGGGGTAGGCGTAAAGTGGTTCTACCAGACGAATGGATGGATGAATGCAATGATTGGGTATGGAAGCATAGGAGCTCTAGAATTATGTGGTTGAAATTGTGCGTGATTGTAGTTTATGGGCCCTGTAATGATACAGGTGAGTCGGAGAAAAGCCCTGGAATGACGTGGATGAGATTAGATTCCCAGTCCGGATGATGAAATGCGCATAAAGATCGAAATGACAATTACTGGTAAACACGAAGGCGCCAGATGGTGGTACTTGGAAAGAGGATGACCCGTTCAATGGATATGAGGGATGGGAGGGAAGCAGCGTTCCGGAACATAGAAGAAATTCTGGTGTGCTTTAAAGGCGGGGAGGGAAATGGTAGCGGTGTCGTGATTGGCTATGTGCATGAGGATTCTTTGAGAGAAAGAGCTACTTAGCCTAGTGGGAAAGAGTATCAGCGTATCCGTCCAAGAGGCTTCCTCCAAACTATTTAAATTTGGGGGTGGCTCTTTACCTGGTCATGCCTCTTATTGTTTCTTCTTCCTTGTCTTTGCTCCTTGAAGCAGGAAGCCTAACCAGCGATACTGGCCATGCCTCTTATTGTTTCTTCTTTCTCTTTGCTACTTGTGGCAGGCAAACCTACCGAGCGGTATCTGGCTATGTCTCTTATTGTTTTTTCTTCTTCCTCTCTGGTCTTTGAGGCAGGCAAGCCTACCCAACGATACCTGGCCAGGTCTCTTATTGTTTCTTCTTCCTTCTCTTTGTTCCTTGAAGCAGGAAAGCCTACCCACCGGTGCCTGGCCATGGCTCTTATTGTTTGTTCTTTCTCTGGTTTTCGTTTTTCTAGTTTATTTTTAAATTAGTTGTCTTTTGTCGTGGCTGCACCCTTGTTACTGGGTGCCAGAGGAATGGCCTAAAATGTAAAAAAAGAAAATAGGTGATATGGGCATGTACGAAGAATGGATGGCCTAACGGACTTCCTGGCGTCAAAGGGTTAGAAGCCCGCCTAAAAGGTGGCTTGATTATATGAAACATTTGAGAAAATCTAGACCGAGGAACAAGTGTCTGGCATTGTTTATGATAGGTGTGCATCGAAGGGGCCTTGTGCCCACGGTTGAACCCTGACTGGATAAGGTGCTTGGCACATTAACACTCATTTGCTATGATGAAGGGCTAATTTGGCAAATAATTCTCAATTTATAAGGCCGAGCTAAAATGTTTGTGTTGAAAGGCCGGTTTATGCGATATCCTTTTGTGACCGTGAGAAGAGTTCCTTCCTAGGGCTTGATGAAGAGTTTGGTTAGCTACAACATTCTTTTTTTAACCGTATATATATATATATATATTAGTTTGGAAACAAAGCTCCCGCACAACCTTTTTATAAGTTTATTTATAGATTTATACAGGGTGTACAACTAGTTAATGTGTAGTGGCCTAGTCTTTCCTAGACCTCGCTTAAAAGTGCACAGCCATTTGACACTGCATGACACTACTGTCCAAGAAAGGTAGTTTTCATTGGCTGAACAAAGTGGTTACTGCAGATGGGAAATGGTATCTACACTAGAACATGGCACACAAAAGAAGCTGGAGAGACAAAGTTGCACCTGCACAACTTCAAGCAAAGGATGATTGACATCGAAAGAAGCTTATGGTTTGTGTCTGGTGGGATGTAAATGGAGTGATTTACTGGGAAATGTCGAAACGCAATCAGTCTATCAACGCTCAATTATACAGTCAACAACTGCAACAGGTGGCAGATGCAATTGCGCAGAAACGACCAGAATTGACTGGCCATGTTTCTTGATGATAACGCCCGACCACACGTTGCAAATCATACCCGTGAAAAACTCCCTGAGCTGGGGTGGGAAGTTCTCCCTCACCCACCATACTCTCCAGACTTGGTACCAACAGATTATCATCTATTCCGGGCACTGCAGAACTTTTTGAATGGCAAAACCTTCGCAAATGATGAGAAACTAAAAACTACAGTTGGAGTCTTCTTGAATAGAAAAACCATTTGGATTTTACAACAAAGGCATCCATGATTTATCCTGTCGTTGGAAGCAGGTATTCGAAAATAACGGTGATTACATTGTTCATTTATGTTTCTTTTGCTGCATTATTTCGTTGCAAATCATTGTAAATATTTGTTGTGCGATAACTTTGTATCCAACCTTATCTATATATATATATATATATATATATATATATATATATATATATATATATATATATATATATATATATATACGAGGGATCTTCAAAATGTTTTGGTGCAAGCCTTTAATTTAAAAGTTTATAATCGGAATTTTTCAGGTCAAAACATATCTTTGTTTGTGCTGATACCTGCAAAACTGTCATTTATTTCCCTGACGCATTTCAGGTAGCAAGTGACTGCTTACAAGAAATTGGCTTTTTTTTATATTAATAAAAAGCTAACTTTTGAGATCAGAGCTGTTATCAAATTTTTAACAAAACTTGATTGGAAATCCCCTACTAGTGTTGATTCTTTACAGCATGTTTATGGTGAGTCTACAACACATAGAATTACTGTTATGAGGTGGATGAAACGTTTCAAAGAAGGAAGAGAAGACCTTAATGATGACGAAAGAGAAAGGAGACCATCCACATCAACCAATGCAGAAAAGGTGGCCACCGTTCAAAAACTTCTGGATGAAGATTGCAGGATTAGCTTTGAATCTATTGCGAAAGAAGTCAGCATAAGCAATTTTAACAGAGCATCTTGGTTTCAGCAAAGCTTTTTGTCCGTTGGGTACCGAAAGCGTTGCGGGATGATCAGCTTGCACAAAGGAGTCATGTTCCATCATGACAATGCTCCAGCCCATTCTTCACGGCTAATAAGAGAAACCTTGAGGGAGTTTCGATGGCAAATCATACCCAATCCACCCCATAGCCCTGATCTTGTCCCTTCGGACTATTTCTCGTTTCCTTAGCTTAAGGAACGTTTAAAAGAGACGAGATTCCAATCGATCGAAGAAGCCAAACGTGAAGTCAAGACATGATGCAATTCGAAATGCCAGGAGCTCTTCAGAGAAGGACTTGTCAGGTGGAAACATCGTCTTCAGAAATGCATTTCCTAAATGGAAACCATGTTGAGAAATATTAGTGACATTTGTGTTATTTCAATTTTTAATAAATATTTCTTTCATTTTGCACAAAGAATTATTTGCAATTGTGCAATCATAATTATGCGGTTAAGAAGGCAATGTTGTAACTAACTAAGCTCTCCATCAAGCTCTCGTAAGAAGCTCTTCTCACAGTCACGAGAAGATAACGCATAAGCCAGCCTTTTCTAAGACAAACAAAAATTGGCTATCAATTAGCCATTTTATTATTGTTATATATATATATATATATATATATTTTCTTCGGAAATGTTATAGATAGTACGGCCTGTACTCCGTTTGACACAGTTTTGAGTTGACTGAAACAAAGAGACTGCTGGACATGGACGAATCCTTGAAAGAAAAGAAGCGTAGGTAGAAAATTACCAAAGCCCACGCCAGGTGATACTGGCTGGAGAGAGACTGTTGTAGGAAGATGTGCTAGAAATTGTAGAAGATCGTGAGTTTGAGGATTATGGAAGGGAGGACGCCTCGATACACACAACACTAAAGTAAAAGTACGTTGCCCCAGTTCCGGTCATACCGAAATGCATTATTGTAGAACCCTATTGAGGTGATGTCCAAGTTTTTGCAGAACTACTATGGTCAGAAGGAACGACATAGGGTGTATGTTGACCGCGAGCGCAGTGAGAACGCATGTCGGAATGGTCGGAGTATAAATGGAAGTAATGGTAGTATTTACAAAGAGAATGAGCCTAGGTGTCTGCGATGTAAGAAAGTTGGGTCCTTAAGGCCTGAATGTTGGGAGTTGTTTCGGCTATGGGCAATCTGAACACAGGAGCAAGGATTGTAACTGTGCGAGAGAAAGAGTGTTACATATGTATAAGAAAGAGGTACTTGTCACAGGATTGAACGAAAGGTGGACAAAGTAATGTTAGTAGGCTTGGATCGTCTGGCAATTGCGGTCAGTCAGATAAGGCACTATATTAGGATGTGTGGCAGCCCAAGAAATACTTATGGTAAATGTGGGATGATTGCTCATGCGACAAGGTTGTGTAGGACTTGGCAAAAGCCTGGAAATGAGAGCGAGCGAATGAGAATAATTTAAGCAATAGGGAGAATATGACTCGGGTAAACTGAAAAACTAAGATAACTTCAAAGCACTTTATGATATATGATTATGTGATGTGTGGATGATAGTTTCTAATCCATGTTGTGTCCTGGTGCATAAAGAGATTGACAAAAGATTTCGATGGGGTGACGGTCATCAGGTTGTGTTGCAGCTAACCCATGTGTCCAAGTATGGCGTACTGGATATCATCCAGACCATGAGTGGTATCCGCGGACGAAGTGAGGAGGAACGCAGCTCACCTAACTTAAACAAGTCTTCGAATGGTTCCTCGCCTCTGGAAGTGAAGATCATGCGGCGTCCTTTGAATGTTGGCGCGAGCAGTAGCCCGGCTAAAGACATGCCGACCATAAAGAGCGGCAAGCCTGCTTCGAAACGGAATCTGATCTGTCCCTCGTTCATCAAAATTCACACATTGTGAAATGATGGAACGGCCCTTTTAACACACACACACATATATATATATATATATATATATATATATATATATATATATATATATATATATATATATATATATATATATATATATATATATATATCGCTTCTTTCTTAGGGCCGACCATCAAGGAGGCAAACTGTGTGCAAAACGGCCAGATATTCGAGGAATAGTAGTTAGGCTCACTGCGAGGAGTTTGCCGGAGAAGAACTCAACGGTCTCATCAACCGACCTAAGCTCCTACACTGAGGTAATACAGAAGTTAGTCATTTCCTCGAATAGTGACCGCCGTGCCCTATCCAAACACCACCAAGGCGCCTTCTCAGGAGACAGTGGCCGGCAAAAGACATTTGAATGGGAAAGTGATCTCTATCATGGAAGTTGTCGACCACCTCCAACCCCAAATCCGATTGTGCGTCCAGCCTGCACAGGGACAAATCAAGAGAGGAAAACTAAGCGCTTCTGGAACATTGATGTCTGAATTCATCCACATTAGAGGATAACTACCTACAACTCTTTGATCAGGTGCAAGGACCCGGCCACTGGGATTCAACATGTAATTCCCCAGAGGGAGTCCCTACCGTTCAAGTCCCCGAAGAGGAGAAAGGGCATCGGCAACTGTCACAATACTACCGAAATCCGCTTCATCAAAGTGGTTGATTGTGGAATATAGACAGATGATAAAAATACCTTCTGTCCAGTTGTAGATGCACTACATGCTATTCAAAATACATAATGTTTTCTGACGTATTTTGACATAATATGTCATCCCATAAGGAATGCTGCATTTTTTCATGTTTATCATTTTATGGATAAAAATCAAACAACTTTAAAGTTATTTATTTATTTAATGAGTAATATAATTTCCCTGTTTCTACTACTAAGTCCTTATTTCTATTAACTTTTCTATACCATGTTTGTATAAATCGTTTGACCTTGGTTTATAAAGTTCTTTAAGGTACTTTCGACCTCATATGTTGTTAACATTTTCATTCTCTTCAAGTAATTCGCTAAACTCCTAAAAAGATAGTAATCTGATGGGGCTAACTAAGTATGGTGAGGATTGAGGATGAATCATTAGTCGATCGAAATTGTTACGCTTTTGTATGATTTGTCTTTCGATTAAGTCGCTCTCTTATATTGATTAACGTTGGCTTTTTTCTTCATTGTTGCATGTAAACTTTCCTACTAAGCTCTGTAAACTTCTTTGGTGATAATCTGATTTGAATTCCAAAGTTCAAAGTGGATTATGCCATTCGTATTCCATCAAATATACAAGAGAATTTTTCGTAGATGTAGCCGCTTGTTTCGGCTGCGATATTGATTTTCACCCAGGACTAATCCATTGCTTAGAACCTTTAATGTTATTGTACATAACAAATTTTTAGTCGAGAAAGGAGAGATGAACAAATGTTGAGTCTTTGTTGCAAGTGTATCTATGACAGGTCGTGAGGAAGGAATTGAAAGTAGATTTTAAGTCATTTGTTCAACAGTTACAATCGGATTTTCTTCCATTGGTATATTTAAAAGATCTTGATCATTCCACTAGTCGTCCTGCACGAGTTTATCTTTTACCGAGCGAAAAATCTGAAACCATCTTTGGCACTAGCACAACTCGCAAAGCATAACGTTGCGAATGTGCCCTTTTGATACTTGATCAGTTAATCATAAGGTACATTAAATTAACAATAATAATATAAAATTAATAGCCCAAATAATCACGGCTTAGGTATGTCAAAACATAGGTAAGCCTTGGGCTAAGCTAAGACATACTGTTACCTAAGCTTCAGGTTTTAGTAGACTAGGCTAGTATAAAAACAAACCTGCTTTTGATTATTTCTATCCATAAAATAATGATAAACATGAAACAAATGTCGCATTACTTATGAAATGAACTTATATTATCTCCCCAGTTATATTTTAAGGAAAAGTAACATAGTTAACCTTAGCCCATTCGTCTTGTGACCTGTTTACGTCTTTCCCATCCATAAATGCAAATGAATCGGACAAAGGAGAGAGAGAGAAAAGTTAAGAATATGATTGATTTGTGCCAAATAGAAAAATATAGGCTGCAGGATGTATTTGATGTGAAAGATGTATGAATATGGGAATATCCGGTCATATGATTGTGCTGTGTAAAGTTACATTGGTTGGTGTATAAATTAGAAGACTTGTTGAAATGAAAGGAGAATCAGAGAGAAGGGGGAAGAGTACGCTATAATGCTTGAGAGCAGGGCGAAGGAAGTATATTCATAAACGTGAACATAGAGATAGAGCGAATGTCGACAAATTTTTATGTAATACAAGGGCTATATTTGGATGTAACTGAACATGAGAGAATGAAGAACGCTGAATTGTGGAATGATGATTTGAAACGTGCAGTGGCCAGCAAAACTAGTCGTACTTGCCAATTCTTAAAAGTGCAAATGAACATGTTTGGAAGACGCAGATGAATGCATACAAGGAGGCGAAAAGAAAAGTAAACCGAGTGAAAGTAAGAAATGAGCCAATCAAGCATTCGAATGGCAGATGAATGATTAGCTAGACCGGGATGTCGCGACATCACCCTTCAGGCGAGATCTACAATAATGAACCCCTCCCTTATCAAATTTACGAATTATGGAACGAAATGATTGCACAGTTGTAGATAAAAAAAAACATGACAGTAGCTTAAATGTCTATAGTTTTGTTGTTTTTTGTTAGTGAGCATTTGCTGAACACTAGTCTAGTCCTGTGTTATGATGCACCACACCACGCCATTCATTTTTCTCTTTCTTTTCAGATCACCTAGAGTGACAGACATGAATTTGGGTGTCTGCCGTGACGCAGTGAAGGGCAAATGCACAAGAACCACTAAAGTGTCACGATCCTCCCGGATCTCTACAACTCGCCTCCTTTCTCAGAGTGCCATACAACGTGCAACATCGGGCACTCCTTCGTCCTCATCTCTATATACGCTCCACTTAGCGCCCTCTTGGCATCCCCCACCATTCACAATGCATCGCCTATGCGAGCCGCAGCCTCTTCGTCGTCATTCGTATTACGACCATCTTCATTTAAAACAACGAAAAGATATCGAAGTTGTTTTGTATCTTCGTTGCTCTCCAACTGAGAATGAAAAAACGAGACTCCATTTACTGGAGGCATAGATTGTGTATGAAGCCCTGAGCGTTTGGTGCTAAAGCCATGCTCACTATTTGTGATTCGTCAAGTGTGTCCTTAAGGTCCCCGCCTGGGCCCAGTCAACTCCATATTTTCCAAAGCATTGCTGAAGTAATATTTAAATTGATTTATTTCAGTTTTATATAGTACGAATGCTCCCCATACATATATATATATATATATATATATATATATATATATATATATATATATATATATATATAAAAGATATCAGAGACACGACTATTTTCCAACACTGTGATTCTTGCAAATCATTTTTCTTAGTTTTGAAGGATCCCGTGCCCACTGCTCCACACTGTGTGAGGCGTATTAGCTTCTGAACAAAAGGAAAAACCTTTATCCCCATTTTGAATGGAACTTCCGTCTCTCCCCTATCACTGAATGGGTGGGTAAATTCCTTTTTCTGAATCTTGAATTATTATTCGAAGACTCCTCTCCACAGCTCTGCGTTTCCACATGATACTTGAACTATTCGGCGGCCTCATTTTTTACATATAATATTGGAATACTAAAACTACTTAGCAACAAAGATGATTAGAGTTGAAGGGTGAAAGGGAGGAGAGGTCTGAATTCAAAGAAATTTTTAAGTTTTATTTCCTTTTACTAGTTTTTTTTTTTGTTTTGTTTTTTTTGCAAGAGTATTGTACTGTGAAAATGGTTACACCTGCAATGGAGCTACACTGAAAAGTACTCATCTGAGAGCGCTTAAATTTGGCCCTCACTACAATGGCGTGGATTGGTTTCTAGTCATTTCGTTCTCTTGATTAAGCCATGACTAGCTTGGTGAATAATGGGGGCGGTGAATGTTAACCGGAGACACGATACTCTTGTTTAGAATAGAATTATATAATGCAAAAAAACTGTCAATGTAAGTATTAGGAATATATATATATATATATGGTTAAATAGTTTCTTGTATTTTTCGTATATATACATTAATAGTCATTGTTTGCTAAGAACGCGTGTACGCAAAAATAACAGCGTTCATTGTATTTTGTTTTGTTACGAAAGCATTCAAAATCAAAGAAGAGTTTATTAAGCACTGCTGATTAGAACTCGAGACTAGTAGTTTGGTGCAAAGGTTTGTCCGGCCGTCTAGACAAGCCCAGCCAGGTTCGCCGACATAAAAGTGTGATAACTGTTACACTTTAAATAACAATCAAATAATTTTTAAGAAATTTTTCAAATACGAAGGTCAAATCAAATTCTTTTGTCGTACTACGTTATATATAAAAAAGAACACTAGGTTATACATATATTCATATATACAAATATATATATATCTATTTTTTTTTCACAAGTTGTATGAAAGACGTTTGAAATCGATTACATTATGATCAAATGTTTAATTAGTGATGGTAAGGTTATTTCCCTATAATACATACTTTTTACATTGCAAATCAAAATATTTTTTGTGTAAAAATATTTCTTGCCTAATTATTTTTAGATTTTTTATTTCAACATATTTTTCTACTATTTTCCTTTGCCATTTTGCAGACCCACTTTCAGTTGAAGAAGTACAAGGAAGTTATAGCACTAACATATCACTATGTTTTCGCCTCATGTATCTTCTTTGTTTGGGAGTAACGGTCAATGTTGTCATTTCATACACAGAATAAATAAAAGCATGAGAAATGCAATCAAAATCTTGTAAATATGTTTTAGACATGGTTTAAATAGCTTGGAATATCTTAACTCAGCGGCCAAAACATGTCATTTTTGTGTTTATTGATCTAAATGCTGCAGAATATAAAATCCATTCTGAATGAGTGCATCACAAATCTGAAGAGGGATCACACCTTGAAAAGGAGCATGTATGGTTAAATAACTCACCGTTGTTGAAATGATCAAACCAGGCCACTTTTGACTGGTGCTGCGAGTGAGAATAGCTTACAAGCCGAATCTCTTAAATTTTTGAGACATTTTCCTTTAGTTTAGTTTTTCTCTTGATTTTATTCATGGGCTTTTCTGGGCCTCCGGACGCTCGCTCTCTGCTAGTTCACCTGTTAGCGGACGCTCTGATGGCAAGGATGGAAATAACTAAAACGCAGGACCACCGAACAACTCATTCTGACCTTGCTGTTATTCTAAGTGGTTATATAAGGCTCAATTTAAAGAAACACATTGATTGATTAAGTAATAAGCCTTAAGGTTTCCATGACAATTTAAAATGAGTTTCATGGTTCGTACGCTCTAACATTTTGAGTTGAATCCGTTCAAAACTTTTGCAAAAGAAGACTTGGTTATTGTTTGTCAAACCCTCGGACTTTTGCAAAACACGGTGCTTCTCAACCTCCCTCCGTCTCTTTTAAATCTATTTTTTATCGTTGATTCATCCCTGCCAGGGCGTCGGTCTGACAGCAGATTCGTCGGTTTCCACCAGCACGCTCGCTCCCCATTGGATTCAGTCGAGTTTTTGTGATAGAGATGGTGAAGGAGCGCTAAGAAGTGCGGTGCTCCAGTCACGCTCATAATCCGGCCATTCAGGGTACAACGGACCCTAGAGTTGCGCTTGCTTCACAGTCAGTGTAGGGGCTTACTTTGTTTTTATCCGATTACAGCATCCATTCTGCAGGCTTTGTAATGTCACTGCTTTTTATTTAGTCCTGGCAGACCCTGGACCTTGCTGGCACTCGCCTCAGCTGGGTCATTTTTCTTTGAAGCTTCTTATTGGCCTGTCATCAGTCCTGACACGGACACTGACTCGTTCGTAAAGAATTATAAGAAGTCAAAGAAACTGCCTCAGGTCTTTTTTCATCCCTGGCGCACTGGTAACTTCAAGAGGTACCAGAGCATTGCATGTAAGCATTATAGTATTGGTAACCCGTGTTTAATAACCTTAGCACCATAGTTTCTCTTTTAGATTAGGCTCCAGCACACATACCCTTTTTAAACTGCATGTTATTAGCCTTCCGCTTCCGAGGGAAATGTATCGATGTAGATAGCCTCCCTTTAGCCGTATATATTTATGCTCCAACATAATGTATTTTTGCCCCCATCTCCCGCCCGGGTGGAGAGGGAGAGCTGTTGCGCTATGCTGCTGCTGCCGCCTCCCCCCCCACGCACACCCCTTGAGCGACCTCGCTGATAAAGATCCTTGATACGGCGGGACGGCCCCTTGCCGCCCACTCTCTCCGGCCTTCAAGTTTAGAATAATTCTGCTCATTCGGAGCCTCGATTTTTAGAACGTGCACCAATGTCCGTCTCCCGTGGAGAGGGGCCTTCTGCGTGGTCGCTCGCCGGGGTCGCTTTCACGAAGCCGATCAGTCGCCGAATCTTTGTCCTCACGAAATCCGCTCCGGAGCGTTCGTTCGTTCGCTCAACCTTCTTTGTATGCCACTACAAAAAAAAATTGTTTTTTCTTCGTGGACGCCCCTCTCCAACGATCCTTGTGGGTGCATTAACAAGACTGGGCATGACTCCCTTATTGTAAGGTCCATTTTATTGAGTAATAGCAATTATTACACATTACTATTCACGATAATCATATATATATATAGCCAGTCAGATGAGGTGCGGCCAAGATTGGATTCCCCTAATGTAACTCGGGCAATTTAATCTCGCATCTTGAGTGCAAGCGTTTGTGCGCTCAGATTCTGCATGCTCTTAGTGTTTGTTTGGATTTTTAATTCACTTTGTAAATTTTAAACTAAGCCAGTTTCAAAAAATTACTGTTTCCATCGTCCCCGCCTGAGTCAGGGTTAAAATCGTAATGTAAAGAAACACATTACATTGTTATTTTTGTATTTTAGCAATGGTTGAATATATTATCAGTCTTTGCTGTTTGTTTGTGCTGGCTTGGTTTCACTTTGAGAAGTCGCGAAAAGTGAGTTTTATACATGTAAATGTTTGTTTTATTTTTATTTTTATGAATACTACTCTTAAACTTAAAGGAAATGATTTTGATATTTTACTAATATTAAAATAGGCAGTACCCGGAATAAGTCTGGGGTACTTACTGTAGTAGATTATGGGGTTACGGGCCCCATCATTTTGTGATATTTTCTTATTGTTATTTAAGTCAACCTCTCTGTTTTCCTGTGACTACTGACGTTGTTATGTTAATTGTTAGGTTAAGCTAAAGTCAAGCGCTGACTTACTGACAGAGAAGAGAGACTATTGCAAACAAACGTGACTTCCATCCTTTTATACACATACGATTGGCTCCTAAGAAACAACACTTATGGATTAATAAAGCGGTTCTGAACACGAATAATAATTGCCCCCCCCCCCCCTCCCCCGTCATTGGATCTGTCTCGGAGATTTGCGATGACTCCGTTGCCTCCAGGTCTCTCCAATCATCACTAAACACCCATTCTGTTACAGCTCTGTTGAGGCGGGCTTTTGAATCGCCACTTACATTTTTTTTGTATTATTCTCTGATTAAATGAAAGACGGTGATATGCCTGAACTTGGTTGGATTACAGAATTGTGGATAAAGAGGCCTGATAAGCAACACCTTATGCCTCAATGAGAGAGAGAGACTGGTGGCAGATACGTTCGAAACCTCTTTTATATGAAAGAAACTGTGAGTGAAGAAACTAGATCTGTGACCTATTTCAAGATATTCGACTTATTCTTACACTTTTGCCTATTTATAATATAAATGAAATTGTATTAAAAGATAGAGTAATTCTTATATTATACTAATTATTTTTAAGTAGTTATATAAATATATATATATATATAAATATATCTATATTGCCAATGAAGTTGTCCATTAAATAAAACGAACAAGTCTCAAAACAGGATCACAAACTTAAAAGTTAGCTGCCCACTTTTTTTTGTCATATATATATATATATATATATATATATATATATATATATAATCTTAACACAACAATATTCTTTTACTTATATTTACTAATATATCTTGAAATGTGGTTGGGCGGGAATTTATGGGAGGTTACATAGAAATGGGCCCTCGCCCCTAAGAAACCTGACCCGGATCCATGCGTGCCAAAGTTTTATGAAATGGTGCCAGACTATGAGAAGTTTGTGCTTCCTGCTCCGTTGTGTAATTCACAAATGTCTGTGGCTCCTGTAATATTTTTGTTACTTTTTTAAAAGTATTAATAATACCGGAGCTAGAAATCTTAATTAAGTGGAAATATTTTACAGACACGTAAACCATGTATTATTAAAAGTTAAAGTATTAGGGTTTTGGAAGCACAGTATTATCTCTAAATAGACAATGAGTCATTCTGGGATATGTATTTTAAAGTGTGTGATAACTGTATTTATTTCTATTGAAGATTTACCTAGATGCTAGTTTTTACAGTGATTGTCAATGTAAAACTATGAATGTACCTCCAAATTTAAGTTATTAGCTGCCTTTGTGTAAAACAACGAATTAGTCACGTTTAATGTAAGAACACAAAAATCAGTGTTTATAGATCTAATTAATACATCTGTACCGTACTAGTAATTATAAGTTTCATGTACACACAACCTTGTTCTTGATAATAGGATGGAAATAGAATAAAGTTTGACCAGTCGCATTTGTTCTATTCCAGATGTTTTTAGTCGGTTTTCATTTGCTTCCTTAGAGAACAGCAGGAGTCGAGATGAATTCGATCCATGGCGGTCTTTTCACATTCCAGAGCATAAAACCCGCCCTATCCACCAAGGTCACTGATTATAACAATGTAGCATAATGAAGCTCAAATATAAAAGAAATGTCACAGTCATATCTTTTCTTTCCCCTCAAATCTAAGTCAAATTTGAAAGCTGTCCCGATTAAATTGAAAATGGAACACACTTAAAACAAATTTCCTATTGAAGACGATTTGTTATTTTGCTGTGAAAGAATTATACAACTTGATTCCTTCAGCTCTGGCAAGCTTAATCTGGACCGTAAACCAAATGAACCCTCCGGTATCACAGGTTGACTGATACCATAAATAACTGTATTACCCATTGGCCCTTCATGTACTGCCCATTGTGCCTTCCTGCTCTCCTGTAATACCCTTTAACCCCTACCGTATACGTATTGGCGCTCACCCAATCATGTAATGTCCATGGAACTTTCCTCTGGCCCATAGACCCCTCCTGTAACATCCATTGAGCGCCTCCGCAATCCCGCACGATACCTATTGATGGTGTCTTGCTCACCTGCTCTCTCAGTCTTCGACCTAGCACACCGTTTCCCTTCCTTACACTGATCTTCGACACGTGAAGATGATCCTTCATGCACAATGCCTCGTTGCCTAGCAAACACCCCCTCATACAAAATTACATCGCATTAAATTAACCTCGGTTATTGAACCTCATTCTTCCACCGCTCCCGCCATATTTTTTTTTAAAGAGCCAATCTGGCGACTGCCTACCAGGGTAAAAGTCGCCGCAATCACCTTAACCTAATGCTAGGCAAGATAAAAAAACAAAACGTGCAAAATCACAATACAAAAAAATAAAGGCCAAAAAAGAAGCAACCAGAAGAAAGAGGCACGCTCGTGCGAGGGAACATGCGACCTACAACAAAGAGTCAAATAAAATGAAGGAGGTCAGCCTCCTCCAAAAAGTTCGAAAGTCGACAAGTGTGTGTACACAAACCCGTCCACAGTACTAGGGACGAGCGGTAGCGAACTCGCTCGTCCCGATACCGAACATTGAGCAATAATGTCGGGGACAGCGCAGGCGATCGTTCCATCAAATGGTGTTACGTCCCGCGAGTGTGTCCAATTCGGAGACGACAGAAAGCAACCTGAAGCCGTTGCGGCATTGTGGGGGTTGGCCCATGGGAACAGTCGCCCATCTACTTTGCCAAGCATTCCGGAGGGCTACCTTCATTACTGGCATCTAGTCGGCGTAAGTAAGAACAAACAATGGTCTGGTCGCCTAGTTCTCGCGGACTCTGGCCTCCTCAGCGGCGCACGCATTCCCCGCAATTACTACATGTCCATTAATCCAGCTTAAGATAATCTCGACATTCACCCGGCTCGCGGGAACTGTAGGCCTCATGGATACCGCGAACCAGGTGGTATGGGGATTCGAGAGCATTCAGGGCGCTTTGTGAGTCGCTAAATATCACAATTAGGTCTCCAAACCGGCCGTGAAGACAAACGTAGAGACTTGTAAAGCCCCCTAACTTCAAACAGGAAATACGGCATTGAAAGTGGAAATCGACCACATCAAGCGAACTCACAGATACCTTGTCCCACAATCTCTGTACCAGTTACCTTATCCTACTTGCTCACTAAGTGCCCCGTGTACTCCATCCCTCGTCGCAGCTTCTTTCCTTTCCTCACTTCCTCCCCTAAATCAGAACTTGCGTTTAATTCCTGCCGATGGTCCCTCGTTCTTAAATAATCTCTTCTCCTTCATCCCTCTAACTACACATCTCCTCCTTATATAATTGCATATTCTTTATCCTTCAGCTTTCCTGCCTTTCACTTCTCATACCCCTTCGGTAATCGCATATATGCTCCAATCAACGTTCAAATCCACTTCCCTTAACACTAGAACAGCGAAAATTTTTTTATACCCCAAACAGCGAAAGCGATTAGTTTGACTGCGATCTACTATATTTTCAATTTACCATTATTAGTATTTATCGACGGAGAATTATACTTGTTTACGTTTTTAACTTTATTTAAAAAGAAGTATACTGATATTTGACCATGTGCAATAAGAATAGATAGATAAACTTCTAACAAACCTTAGAAATTAATAAAACCATAAGGTAAACTTCATAGAAAAAGAAAACATTTAATTCATATCCTACTCCTAAATTCTAGTTTTATTTCTGTGACTTTTTATGTTGAAGAACACTACTTGTAAGTAATTTTCTTGATTATGTTGTAAATTTCACAAGTTATATTGCATTTTTTTCTTGCCCGGGACAATATCATGTCTGTCTCTGCAGTGTCGTCTTCACTGATTTCCTGCTCGGCGTCACTTTTTTAAAAACCTGTCGCACTTCTAAATCTAACTGCAAGAAAAATTCTTACCACTAACTTCTAGCGAGGTCCAACATATTGTACAAGACTTAAACGGGGAACCTTCTTGTGCCAGCTTTTATGATGTATTTCCGAGCCATCTGATCTACAATATTCACTCCATATTTCGTTGAATTGTATAAAGTCACTGTATCAGGAGTTCTTTTCTCATCATCTTCAACTTGAACAGAGCTCTATATATGGGGATTAGAAGAATCACATTTATATTTGGTTTACAAGGGTAGACAGCGTTGCCTTGTCATTCTTCAAAACATGAGTGTTGAATCTTTTGACCTTTGGTCTCGCAATTTCTTGATGCCAATTGGCAGTTCCTTTCGGGCACGATTCATTGTGCCAACGAGGGTAGTATTTTTGTGTTGTAATTTACAGCATAAACTCATAGAAGTAATAAAGTTGTTTGTCGTAACAGTTCTTCATTTGCCAAGGTATGGTTCGACAAGCTGAAGAACATATTCTAAAAGTGTTTGGTTTGATGGACGTTTTTCATCTTTAGCGAGGTATAGAAATCCGTCAAAAAGTATTTTGACTTGTTATCAGCATCTTTCCAAAATTTTATTCAAAATCTGTCTGGCATGTGGTAATGTACTGGATAAAGGGGCACCTTGCTTTAGTGGGGAACAACAGTTGATCAACAATTATATTTTCGCATGGTTTGTCGAAAACAATGCAATTTTGTGTTAATAGATGGCAAATATCAGATACCAGCGAAAATTTGTCCGTCTGAGGCCTCTCAGATCTGTTAAAATTCATGTCAAAACGGAGGTATCTCATAATTTCT
This sequence comes from Ceratothoa steindachneri, assembly GCA_963969495.1. Lineage (NCBI taxonomy): Eukaryota > Metazoa > Arthropoda > Malacostraca > Isopoda > Cymothoidae > Ceratothoa > Ceratothoa steindachneri. Next base: position 38,661,625 of record OZ018324.1, on the reverse strand, counting down.
CTAAAACGATCTTGTGCCATTGTTTCATCAAAAAAGGATATCCTAACTCGTTTGACTAGAGATTATCAGCAGACTGTCCTTGACCAAAATTACTCGAGCAAACATGATGTCAACAGTCGCCAGAATTTCTTCCAGTGACACAGTCAATGAAGTAGGTTTCAATCGTGTGTGATCGAGTTTTTCCCTCGTTTCTGTTGTCAAGTTCGATAACCTCTCATTCGGTGCCATCCTTCGCAGTTAGAACGGAACCAACTTCCATCAAAGCACGAATTTCGCATCTCATTTTTTTTCTTTTTTTTCATCCTACTGAGCATCTTATTACCCTTGCAAATAAAAGAAGTACAAGAATAAGTCACTATAATAAAAGACGCGCCTAAAATAGTAACATATCCAGTTGCATAAAAGATATATATATATATATATATATATATATATATATATATATATATATATATATATATATATATATATATATATATATATATATATATATATATTCCTCTATTTTCCTTATAATATATACTGTGTAAAAAATTGAAAACGTTCAGAAAGACAAACATACAGAAAAACTTTTCTCCATAATAGTATCATAATATATGTATATTATAAAATATTAGGTAGATCGGCAAAATATTATAATAATGGGCCTACAATATGTCACATAATATTTGCTAAATATCATCGATAAATTTATGCACTAATCATCATATTGTAAAAAAATTAAATATTTATTGTACTCCCGGAAAAATGACCAGCATTGAACTCTTTATTAGCTGCATCATTCTGAGGCTGGTACTCACTTTCTTCAATTGACTTTTAGAGTAGGAAATTTCTGCCTGAGGAACATATTCATCTTCGCTATCATCACTTCCTTCTGATTTTGATTCTGAAATTGCTATTAAACTTCAAAGATTTTGTTTTCATTGGGGAGAGAGCGTTTTAAGCGCTTGTTCGTATCTTGGAAGTGCAGGAGAAAATGATTTGCCGGAGTATACATAGTAGTAAGCAGCTACAGTGAGATTGAACAGGTCGGGACAAGTAGTGCCATTGCTCCATTATTGCTCTTATGAGAGGCGGTCAAAATGACCGTTTCGCTGTTTTAGTAATATCGCTGAATATTTTGTGAAATACGAAGCCGTATTGAATTAAATGAGACAAAACACAGGGTAATGGCGTAGTGAAGGCATTCATGGGATATGATGGCAATCTAACACGAATTAAGTAAGATGCGCGAATTTGAATCGAAAAAAAAGCGGTCATTTAGACCGCTTCGCTGTTCTAGTGTTAAAAAAAAACATTGAGTGCTCACGTAATACTCAATTAACTATCTCTTATCACCAATTGACTACTGTCGAAATATCCTAATGCCCATTGAGCCCTCCTGTATCAGACATTGAGTCTTATCATATCACCCCTTGAGCGTCCCTGCTATTCCGTAATACCCATTGAATCCTCCTTGGATCAAGGGACTGTTTAGCGGAAGCTACGTGGCAGTTGACACCCCACATAGTTTTGTTTTGTTTTACCACCGAAATTCACTCACTTATGGTGCCTTTTATTTCTCAGGGGGACCTACTAATTAACGTAGGATCCGAACCACGGATATCTACAGCGTATGGCATCCCCCGGAAAAGCGAGCCGAAAGGTCCCCATCTTGCGACTAACCACAGCCTATATGGCTTAGCTTCGCTAAAAATCGGAAGCGGTGTTTCGACTTAGCTAATCCGTAGCCCACCTCATGTAATGTGGGACCAACGCATTGTCTTGAGCAGTCAAATCTACATGTGGTGTGGTCTCCCTGAACTAAATCACTTTTGGAGCAGAGAATGGGCGCTGGTTAGAGCTTTATGTGTTGTGGATCCTCCTGGAAAATCAATTGATCCCTTCCTGAACACCTATTAGTCCTTCCTTGGGTCAATGCCAGAAGAGAGACTATTGATCTTTAGACCTAAGCACTGTTCTGGGCGGAGAACGTGCTACGGTAGGCGGCCTATGTAGTATGGAACCTCGAAACCCCATTCGGGTATCTTTGGGGACCCAGAAACAAGGCACTGTTTTGGCAGAGAACTTACGGTCGTCAGCCTATGTGGAATGGGCCCTTCCTGAATACCCATTGAACTTTCCATTAACAGTCTCTGACTCCTTTATGAACACTTTTAAACCTGTCGTGAACTCTCCTCTTCTATCTTACTGTCCATCCACATGATCCTATCTAGCTGAGTGGAACGCACTCACTACCTTCAATTGACCGTCATATTCTTCTACCAATGAAAAAAGGATTCCGATATCCCTTTGATGGCAATCAATTTCCATATAAATATAGTCGTTGGTTCTCCGTAAATAATCTTTTTCTCCTTACTTTCTGCCATTCGTCTTATCTTTCTGATGTGGTTGCAATTGTGTTCTTAATTTTCCTTGTTCCTCCCTCCTCTATCGGTGGCCACCCTCCTTTCTCATTAAGAAAATAGTATCAAAAATGGTCAATACAAACACTATTTAAATGGATTCAATGATATTAAAAACGGCGAAAGGTGACTTTGTTGAGGAACTAAATGTTATAGCACCCACGCGTCGCCTGGTCCTAGGCCCTGGCATGGAAACATGTTTTATAATAAACCTCACGAATGATCCCATTGAGGCACGGATTATGTGGGGACGAATCTCACTTGCCCTACATTCTTTAAGGGGGGAGGGGGGCTCGATATTATGCAACGTCTTGGTGTGTGGAATGTGAACGCTGGGTGTGATGAACGAGTTAATTTCTCCACCGACTGTGGGCTGAAAAGTTTATGTAAGATAGTGGGAGTGGGTAGAGTAACATTAATTGATTGAGGATAAGAAAGTTTTACATATGAGCTAGGGTGGAGACGAGCGATTCAGCATATGTGTCCTACTCAGGGTAAAATCATTAAAGAGGGGTAGGAAAAGGCAAGTAGGGGTGGGAGAGCAAACACGCAATTATATCAAATAGACAAGCCGAGTGGGATAGGGAGGAGAAGGGCTGATTTACGGAGAACTTAGAGATCGTCGACCACCATTAGGTTAGGAGATAGATAAAAGGAAATAAGTGATGACGAGAGACGGATAATCGGAGCACTTAACAATCACGTTTAACACTGTGAGTCGTGCCGTAGGTGAGTGGGAGATTGTTTTTTTTTATTTATCGCGCCCATCTGGTGACTGTCATATGTGGTCAGGGATAGCAAGCATGTAAATCTCCGATAGGAGCAAGGCGAAAAGCTCTGACTGAGCGCCCTTCGCCCTGATTAATTCTTTAACATGCTCAAGGAACCGCGTGTGCGCCTATCGCCCATTTGTTGAGTATTTAGTAGTTCCCTTGTCTTCAACCTGGGATCTCCCAAATTTAAGCTTGAAAGCTTGCCTCAACTCCCCACCCCCCCATGCACCAATTCTCCCAATTTCTAACAAAATTCGCTGAAACAAAGTAAAAATACTTATTGGGACTTTTTGCGCGATGCTTATTATGCGCTCTTGATCGGTTATGGCTTGATGTGCCATTAAAACTTCGCTTAATTCAATCCACGTGATCGGATCGGTCGCATCGAAAGCGGGAAGATTGATTGAAGTGTGGTTGGTGCCTCGGGCGCTGACATCCTGGTTTATAGCTGCAGGATGACTAATTGCCACGGGTGACCACATGGATCGCTAGCGTGGTCGAGGCAGTTGAGGTAAACGTCGTGGTTTGACTATCCATGGCTAAGGGATGTGTGTTTTTGAAACTACCGGGTAAGACAAATATTTGAGGAGGTTGAAGTAAGATGAAAACAAACTTACAGTGAAAACAAAAGAAGGGCCGGGCGTAAGCTGCGCCGGAGTCAGTGAGAGAGAGAGAGAAGCGGCTGAGTTCGTGGTTGCCGGTAGTTATCTCACGGGGAAAGAATAATATATTTTTTACGTAACTAGAGGTTAAACTATATTATACTTAATTGTAAAAAAGAAAGGGTCCAGGGCACCAATTATAGCTTATGTGATGATTGGTTTGATGATAAACTTGCCTAGATAGCAGCTATTAAACCTTGCTATATGAATTTAAAGATAAAAATGCGTTGAAAGAGAAAACGTGAGAGAGGATAACTAATTCAGCCGGGAAGGTTTCAAAAGTACTGACGCATAAATATAACAAGATTTATTGAACTAACAAATAATGGAATATGACTTAATTATTGAATTGGATAATACGGTTATTTAATTTGATATTATGGCTAATGAATATAATGTGCATTTTAATGAAATAAGATATATATATATATATATATATATATATATATATATATATATATATATATATATATATATACACTCATATATATTGAATATAGGAAAATGGCTGATTATTATAATGTTAAGAGGAATGAGCTATATAAGGTGGATATTTTAGTGAATAAGATATAAAATATGGTTTAAATAAAATATAGTCACGAACTAAGCCATATATATATATATATATATATATATATATATATATATATATATATATATATATATATATGGGGGGAAGGGATTACATAAAATATAGTATAGTACAGCCACGACGTTTTTGAAGTTATATTATCAGGGGAACTTGTCTGGAGCGCTGGTGAAATAAAAATGTACGTTAAAATACGTTCGAATCTTCAAGAAACGAAAAAGTCTATTCTGATTGGTTAATTTCGAATTGGGTTGTACAAAGGTTTTGATTGATTTGTGGTTGGGAGGGGTCGTACTTTGATTTTGAGGTAACCGTATTGGTATCAAAGGTCGTATAAAAATTAATTTGGGGGCGAGATACATAATTTTCTCAGACGGGAATTTGCCAACTGCCTCGTTACGAACTTTGTAGGAGCTTGCAAATATGTCAGCTGCTACAGTGGTATTTCGCGCGAGTGTGCCCAATTCGAAAATGGCAGAAAGGAACCTGAAGCGGCCGCGGTATTGGTGGGTAGATCTTATCTTCTTTGACAGGCAACCCGAAGACCTGACCTGTTTCCTGCCATATATTCAGTGTGAGAAAAAAAGAAACGCTGGTCTGGTTTCTCAGTCTTCGTGCACTATTTTTCGAGTTCCATCCCCGCAATTCCTACATGTCCAGGAACCCAGCAAATTTAATCTCGACGTCCGCCCAGCTCAAGGCAACTGTGGCGTTACAGATGCCATGAATCAGGGGATGCAGGGATTCCAATGCTACCAGAGCACTCAGGGCGCTTTGTGAGGAGATAAAGGTCAGAATCTGTTTTCCGAACCGGGCAAGACACGTTATCTCCTGTACCGAGGGCTGTATTGCAACCAACTCGTCAAGATGGATCCCCGCTGACTTATAACAGAAGCGATACTGCGTGGAAGCCGACCACCTCCTGGAACTTAAAGCCATCCGTGTACACTGACACGGCTCGAACGTGGCACGAAGTATGCTAAAAAAAAGATTAAATTCAATATTCCCCGTGATTTGTAAACTTTGGGTTCAGAGGCGTCACCGCCACGAGAGCTACATCTAGCTCACGAACGAGTTTCCTAACCCTAAACCAAAAGGGCTTAGACAGCGTCAAGATCTATCTGGGACATAGTGAGAGCCATTGGCATCAGAGGGAGACGCGGGACCTGCGCATACAATTGCATAATACACGACGAAGAGCAAGTGACATCTCCCCATTATGGATAAGTAGGCTCTCAATGGGGGATATGTAGAAGGCACCGGTCTCCAGGCGAAGACAGGTGAGAAGGCTCGATCCACCTTCCGCAATACACGCTCAACTGCAGATGCGTAAAATTTACATCCGTAGTCAAGTTTCGAACGCACAAAGGATCGGTACAAAAGAAAAGAGGTAGACCTATCAGAACCACAAATGCTGAACGTCAAGGAACGAAGATTGTTCATTGGTCTGGTACAACAGATACTAATGTTGCAAGTATAAGCCTCCAGGTTGAGGCGTCGGTCGAAAACAAGAACAAGGAAACGGTGTGAATCCATCACTTCCAGGTGAACCCCGTTTAAGAAGAGGTCGGGTCGATGTAGAGCCATGGATAGTGACAGAAAGAAGTGCACTACATTAGTCTTTTCCAAAGAAAACTGAAGCCTGTGCGCTAGTGCATATCGAGAGATACGGTTGAATATCTGTTTGAGTCGACGCTCCAAGTTGGCATCTGGGCAGCACCAAAAGATATCGAAAGGTCGTCTATGTATAGCACTGAGGTGATACCGTTGATGCTCAGGGCAAAGAGAGTGACATTGAGGACACTTTGCCGATGGACACCCTCTTCTTGCTTCATTGGGCCGGAGAGGGCTTCTTCGCAGCCCTTCTCTTACCTTTGTAGAAAAGTCACTGCCTTCCTATGCACGCTGAAGCGTCTACGCCTGCCCCAAGTGTCAACACTTGGGGCAACTCGGTCCTTGAGCTGGCAATCTTGGCGTTAATTTGAATTTATTTGGTGTCAAGAAAACTTCTTCACAGGAGTGTAACCAGTCTTTTTAAAGTCGCTAATGATCTTGAAGATGGTGCTCTTAGAAACTATCTCCTTGCATTTCATGCTACTATGGTGCAGAGCATCACTGGTCACACGCTTTCTTTGAAAAGAACCATTTCTGAGATTGAAAAAGACAAACATTTGGGAAATCATCAATGCAATAACCATTTATCATCTTAGCACAAAACGTCGCAGGCCATTGGAGGGACTTTCCCTCTTGTTTATTATTACACTGGCCGAGCTGGAATCATCAGTTAATCGATTCCTCTTTATGTTCTTAATGTAGTTTAGCAAAGAGAAAAGTTTCACATGCATATGTTGAAAAATTGTCAACATTGCTTTGGCAAATCTTTTGAGAGTACCAGACGTTTCAGCGATGCTAGTCCAAGAAAGTAATAATTCACGATCTTGATTACAAGAGCCGCACTTTTACAACCTGTCTCGCCCACGTTCTTCTAAATCAGACCTAAAATTAAAAGGCTTTTGTTCACATATGGAACTGGACTGGAATTCCAGTAACTACATTTCCAAATTAACTATGTTTAGCATAGCCATTTGCCTAGTCGGAATATTTTATGCAAAGTAGCATTTCTTCAAGCTTCCGAAATTGGGCAATTCTTGAAGAAAATTGCTATTGTAGAGACTTAAAACTGAAGGAAAATAATCTTCTCATTATCCATTATAACCTGATCTTACTCACTCAATTCCACATAGTTCTTTTGCAGTCTCGAAAAGTACTTATAACTTTTAGTTTCCAAATCACGTTGGAAAATGTTGAGCTTACTATCGAAAGCGATGACAAACCCACTTATAATATCAATACTTTTACCATAGCCTTGTAGCCTACATTGAATTAATTTAAATGCAATGATAGACCAGTAAAGAACATTAGCCGACTAGGCCAGGCAACATCATTTAGCTCGGGAAAGTCTATAGGTCAACAGTTTATTGGTGTGGTGATTTTGGTGTGAGAGCGTTTGTAGAAGTGGGGTGCGATATGATGGTGAGTGAAGTGATGGAGTCTGGCTTGACAGGTATCGAGCGCTTGTAGGTAGTAGGCGTACTTTGAGTCTTCCAGGCGGATTTGTTTTGACTCCCAAAGTTTTTCACGCGGAATACGCTTTTAGGCTGGGTTCGAGGAGGTGCCTCGGCAATCACGTGTTAAAGGAAAAGGACTCGAAAAGAAAGTAGCGATAAGGAGGCTTTATTCTTAGCTGGGCCTTTTATGTGTATTGTTTATTATATTGTTTGCCGAGATAGCATATAAATACAATATCCTGTACACATAAATTAGATTGATAGAAATGAAGGTTGAATTTCAAGATTCGGGCTACGTGACGGAATGCGGTGAACACGAGGGGTTTGAATACACGAGGTAAGAAAATATATTATATTTACGAATAACCATTGAAAACAAAGAATTAATTGAATATAATTTGATACAAATTAGTATACAACGAGTTATTGTTTAATGGATATGTAAAATAATTACAAATGCAATTCCCAAGGTATTGGTAATCAAATGAATAGTAACAGAGAATTAAATAGACGTCAATAGGATATTAAATTTTAATTGGATATTAAATATTAATAGGTTCTTAGATGTTAACAGGATCACAATGGTAATAAGTAAATTGGGATCTGTAATGAATGAAAATTATATAAGTAGAATACTCACGTTTGAGATGAATTTACAGACCTAGATAGTGGAACCATTTTCTAAACTAGCCTTTATGGATGGTGGCGCGAGCGAAAGTGGAAGGTTGTCGCTTACAAATTTCCTGAGTCTTTGCAGCACTCCACTTAAATTAGCTTTACATCAAGATACAAGTTACTTTGAAGGATAACAAATTGATTTTAATTATTTTGGGGTTATTACAGAAATCATTATATACACGTACATTATTTACTTTTTGAGTACTGCGAATTATAAGAATCTGGCAGTGCTACAGGCCTACCTAAATGGGAGCAAGCGAAACAGTTCGAGTCCTACGCAGCTGTGCGTAAGTTACCCGTTAATATTAGGTAGGAGACAGGACTTAAGGATAAGGGAACGAATTCGTGACGCTAATAATAACTGTCGTAGAATGCCCCCCCTTTTTGTTCTAAGAGTGCTAAGTGTCTAATATATTGATATTATCTAAATATCTTAAAGAAGAGAGCCGTTGGAAACACGTAAGGATATAGAGAAACGCACAATAATCCCCAAATAAACTTATATTTTAACTTTAACTATTGAATACACAACATTTAAACATTAACTACAGCAATACTCTGAATATTATTATAAACAAGAATTAATTCAATTAGTTGGACCGTCTAAAATTGGTTAATTTCGCTACACACCTCAATAATATAAGAATTAGGCTTACGGACTCATCTGGAGTTTAAAAGGCCTCAGGAATGTTATTGCCTCACGACGCGTGCCGTCTGGCCAGATGTAGATGGGCGAGATCACGGATGTCCTTTTGGCGAGGGTAGCAGCTGTGGGGGCCACACGGTATTCAGGGGGGGGGGGTGTTCTTCAAGGACGAGAACAATTACGGTGCTTTATGCGGCACCAAGGTAGTCGTGGTCTCTCTGGCGAGAGGGAGTCGAACTTGGTTCTTAAACCAAGTTAACTTGGAGTGCGGTGTGACCACCGAGTAACGAGCTTAAGGGGGAGCTTTTCTCCTTCGTTACTTAATTCCTCATGGACGAGGACTGAACTCGGGGAGGGTCTTCTTCAAGGTGCGAGGATCGATGCAGGGGGGGGGGTTTCTCTGACGAGAATAAGTTACTTAAAGTTCGGTTTGGTAACCAGGAACTAGCTCGAGGATGAGCTTCTTCTTAGTTCCAGTCTTCTTCAAGGGCGAGTATAACGGAGGAGGGGTTTCTCTGACGATTACAAGTTGAACTTGGTTCATCAGCCAAGTTAATTTATGAGTTCGGTGTGGCCACCGAGTAACGGGCTCGAGGGCGAACCTTTTCCTTCTTTCTTTAATTCCTCAAGGACGAGGAATACCCCTGGTGTTTAAGATGCACCAGGATGTGAGGAGTCTCTCTGACGAGAGTAAGTTGAACTTGGTTCCTCAACCAAGTTAACTTATGAGTTCGGTGTGGCCACCGAGTAACTGGCTCGAGGGGGAGCCTTTTCCTTCTTCTTTTCTTAATTCCTTAAGGACGAGGAATACCCCTGGTGTTTAAGGTGCACCAGGATATGAGGAGTCTCTCTGGCGAGAGTAAGTTAAACTTAACAAAGTTAACTTAGCGTTCGGTTTGATAACCAGGGACTAGCTCGAGGATGAGCTTCTTCTTAGCCCAGTTTAGGTAGCTCGGTTTTAATCGAGGACTTCTTCACCTGGAGTCTGACGTATACTACCACGATTTTCCTCAGTGTTCCTCATTTATACCTTGTCACCCCACTGGGGGGGTAAGGGGGGGAGGGGCTTGAGGAACGCCCCAGGAGAGTTCTTTTGCCCAACGGGTTTTCCCACTAAGTCTTACATCGGCTCCTCGTTAGCCTTCGAGCTTGGGAGAAACACGTCTCCAATTTCTTATTTGACGTGAAATTGAATCTCACTCTCCTGGGGGAGATCTTGCATTTTGACCTTTAGGTCTTTCATGGCACCGTGTGGTGTGACGCTGCGGTTAAGCGCTGGACCCGCCGATGCCTTGGGCAGGATGTCTTTGCGGTAACCACCTTGTGACTGCACCACGAGTAAACGGTAGGGAAGGGGGTGAAGTGACAATTCCCCTACAATAACAAAATAGCAAGTAAGCTATACTGACAGACGACTTAACTGATTATTTCTCTATCTTAGTATCCCTTTCTCTCTGTGTGTTTAATATATATATATATATATATATATATATATATATATATATATATATATATATATATAGGCCTCTCGTTTCCAAGGGGCGTGACTTCTTTACATTTGACCTGGGCGCGGGGTGGAGCTAAAGATCATAAATATGTTAGACAGTTCCTTTGTTGACCGTTGGGCGGAGTTACAAGAGGTATGTGCGTCTAATGAAACTACATATTTTTCCAAGTTGGACCTATATTCTGTATCAAAAAGACCGTTTTGCATTTCACAGGTCATCGAAAATTTTAACCGCTCAAAGCACTTACCACAATGTATTTGTTCAACTTTTCTCTGTTATCTATTATTGAGATCGTTTCGTCTGGCAGCTGTTTTCTAGCGTACGTATGTTTGCGACCGCCTGGTAGCTCTGGCTGTCCGCTTTGCTTGACTCATACTTTTCTTAATTTCTTAATTTTCCTGCAATTTCGGTGCCACAAGTCTTCAATATTTTTCATGTTTAGAAAGAACTTTATCTACTTTAAGCACTACACAAATCCTTCAAAAACTTATATTGACTAAGACAACGTTCATTGTTGTACATTAACAATGTATTATAAGCTGATTCTATTTCGTTTAGTAATAAGCTGAACTTTGGGGAGAATTGGTTGTAGATAGCGGCACCAGTTTATAGGGAAAACCACTATATGGTGGAGGAGAATTAAGTATCTGACTCCAAAGATTATTTCCTCACGACGTTCTTATTCTCAGGGTTTCAGGGTAAATCGATGTAAAGAAGTTCGTTGCAAAAATCACTGGTGGGCACCATTAATCAAAAAGTCAAATTCGTTAACCGTAAATCTATTAACCAAAAAATTAACTTCTATAACCTTTAATCAGTTAATTCTTTAAAAATGTAACGGAAGTTATCGATAAATAGTTAACGTTATTTTTTATTATAAAAAAATTCAGTTCTTGCTCTAAAAACACCATAAAAAGTGCTAAAACTATAAAATCAGCGTTTTTTTGGTCTTTTTGAGGGCTTTAGAACCCCAAAACTATAGGGTTTTTTTCTTTAGAGTTAAAAGAGGCTGATTTCATAGTTTTAGACCTTTTTTTAAGTTTTTAAAGGCTTTTAGAGCCGGAAAGGGGTAAAAAACTTAAATGAAACACAATATTAGTAATAAACTAAAAAGAATTATTGATAAAGTGGCCGAAAAAAAGAAAAAGAAAAACACGATATATACATAATTTAATTTTTCCTCTTCTTCGCGTTCTCCACTTTCTTCATGAGATGCATGTTGCCCTTCATGAAAATTAGCATGTCAAAGTTTTCGTCAGACAGGAATGATCTCTTAGCCCTCAAGATGTCCTTGCCCATAGAGAAACGACCACCTGCAGCACTGGAGGGCATGGCTGTGTTGAACTTGATGAACAAGTCCAGCAACACTTGCTCACCCAAGAAGGCAGCATCTGTTAGCAGGTCCGTGTAGTTGGTCTCCAACCAGATCTTGACCAAGTTATGGGGCTTGTTCTTGAGTGATCTGTGGCTCCTGCTGCTCTCTTTTAGCTGGGTTACACCTCTGAAGAAGTCCTCCTCCTCCTCCTCCTCCTCGTTGTTGCTGCTTATTTCGTAAGACTGCTGCCTCATGGCCTCTTCGACCTTACCCTCAATGCTTTTCCTCACATTGGCGACCTTGATGTTGTCATACTTATCCAACCAGATGAGGCGAAACCTGGGGTGGAAGGCAGCAACCAGCTGGAATTCTTTATCCTCCAGGAGGGTCCTAAACCTTTTGTCGATGCCTACCAAAAGTGTGTCGACCAAGGGGCTGCAATAAACGAGACCCTTGGACTTCAAGTCCTTGAGCCTGAAGATTGTCGCAGCAGAGTCCCAAGGTAGGCATGTTCCTCCCACTGGATCTTGTCGAGCGCTTTTGCCATGTGTGACATGACCTGGAAATAAAAACAATTGAGAATTAATAAATTTTAGAAATTCAAAAAATATTAATATATATACGAGGAGCGATCAATAAGTTTTGCAATTCGGATATAAGGAAACGAGATATGAGGAGAAGTGTTCTATTATTTTTCAATATAACTACCCTCGACTTCACTACACTTGCGACACTTGTCCCTGAGGCTTCGAATTCCCGACAACCAGAAATCTCCCGACTGCTGTAAAATCCACTCTTGGAGGGCGAGCTGGACATCTTCATCGTCCCCAAACCGGTGTCCACGCAGTGCAGCCTTAAGCTGGCGGAATAAAAAGTAGTCGCTAGGGACCAGCTCTGGACTGTAGGGGGATGGTTAAGCTCCTCGAATCCGCACTCGCGCAGGGCAGCTTGTGCAACTCTGGCCTTGTGGACAGGGGTATTGTCGTGGAGGAGCAGGACACTGCGTGTCAACTTGCCGCGCCGCTTCTGACGGATGCACTTCTTCAACCCAGCCAGTTCCTCGGCCTAATATTGGCCTGTGATGGTCCTTCCACGAGGCGCATTATCCACCATCAACACTCCCTCAGAATCCCAGAAGATGGTGGTCATGATCTTCCCGGCTGAGGGTTGGGTCCGGAACTTGATGGGAGTCGGAGAGCCCCTGTGCTTCCAGACCATACTTTCGAGCTTGGTCTCGGGATCCCAGTGATGGACCCACGTTTCATCACCTGTCACTATGCGTGACTCAAATCCCGCCGGATCTTGGTTGTACAGGAGCAGCAGCTCCTCCGAACTTTGACGAGGTTGAAGTCGATCATGGGGCGTGAGGTTTCTAGGGAGCCAACGGGCACAGACCTTGGTCATAGCCAAATTGTCGTGGATGATATTGATAACACTTCCATGTGATATTCCAAGTTCTCGCTCGATTTCTTCGACCTTCACCCGTCGATTTTCGAGGATCATCCTCTCCACCCGGGCCAAATTGTCCTCGTTGGTCACGTCTGACGGGCGTCTTGGACGGGGGTCATGTTCAAGGGACTCACGACCATGGCGGAACTCTCTATTCCAGCGAGCAATGGTTGCATAGGAAGGGGCGGTGTCGGTGTACACTGCAACCATGCTTTCATGGATCTCTTTTGCATTTTTGTCTTCCTTGGTCAAAAATTTGATCACTGCGCGGTGCTCAACCTTCTCCATTGTTGAAAATTTTTTGACTGACAATCTGCGATCAGCTACTGCTTCTTAAATAGACGAGGTAGGATCGTTCGACTGCAGGTCCGGACTTGTCATAACTTGTCCTAACACCCCCACAAACAGCCAACCCCTTCCTCTGGTTTGCCCTACCGATTCGCAAAACTTATTGACCGCCCCTCGTATATTATAATAATATATAATATTATTTTATTATTTATTTATTACCTTGGCATACTCCTTCATTAAGTTGACATCCTGGTTGTTGAAGCTGTTGACTTTCAACTGGGTCATGACTCTGTAGAGAACAGGCCTATTAGTCTACAGGATGGTGTTGAGGACCACCACAGAGTCATAGGTGGAGTTCCACCTCGTCGTGTTGGGGACAACCAGAGTCCTCCTCACCTCAGCGTAGACGCTGCCTGATGCCACAGTGCTGCGATCCTGGTGGTTTCAGAGGGCACGTGCTTTGGCAATGGCAGCCCTTTAGGGCCTATTGAACAATGCACTCTGCAGTGCAGCATCTTCATCCTTGCTGGCCAATAGGTTGAAGGTGTGGGCAGCACACCTCATGTGGGCTGACAGGTTGATTGGATTGCCAACGACAGCATCGACATCGCCAGCTACAGCCAGGGAGTCTTCCAGGGAGACACTCCAACTCCTGTTCGTCCACTGATCCAGCCAAAGGGGTAGCCTCAGCAGCATCATCAGAGTCGGTGTCTACATTCTGAACCACTAGCAGGTCTGGCAGTGGATCATCCTTTGACCCAAACTGGACAAAGGCCATTACAAAGTTGCTACCATTGTCTGTGGTAATCTTGAAATAGAAAGACAGTCTAAGTTTTGTTTAGAAAATTACAGTCATTAAATATTACAATTGAATTGAGTTTATAAATAAAAATAATCCCCAATTTATTTGAATTTTTTTTTAGAAAACAGCCTCGATAATAGTCTAATAAGTAATATTAATATACTATAAACTATCTATCCTGGTGATTTTTTTTCTCAATGTGGAATTCATAGTGGACGGTGACCATGGACTGTGCAAGCACATCACAGGTATGATGGCATCTTAGCTTGATGCACGCAAGCACTGCTTTCTGCCTCTGCCTGGTGGTGGGGTACTACCAGTGAACAGTCATGCCCAGGTAGCCTTTCTTGTGGACAGACCAGCAGTCCGCTGTGGTGGCCACCCACTTAACATCGCCAAGAACTCTGAAATTTGCAAAAAATAGAAGTTTTAAATTTTAAGTTTTTAAGTTAATATTTACATATTGAAAAAATAAATTAACTCAAGTATAAAAAAGAAAATTATTTCAAATATTCAATTACCTGATCAAGTACTGCTTCAAGTCAGTATGCAAATCAACGATTCGCCTGCCCAGTGTCCTCCTCGATATGGAGCTCTTGCTGGGGCTCAGCGTCTTGATCAGCCTCTCGAACGTGTCAGACTCTACAACGTGGAGTGGCAGCATGTTGGCTACGAGCATGTTCACAATCCTTTGACCAACAGCAGCCTGGAGTATGCCACTGCCAGTAGCAGTGATCCTAAAGGACTCGGCAATGGCTTGCTGGCGTGCTTTCTTGCTAGAAGGTGGTGAAAACAGCCTCGATAATTCCGAAGTGCTGCTGCCGCTGTTGGAACCAGAAGAAAACATCTTCTTGGCTTTTCCACGAGATGAACCTGCTTTGACCTTCTCCTCAAACTGCATGAACTTGGCTGGGTTAGTCCTCTTGATTTGCTGCTTGCGGTTGTTGAGGCTTGTCATATGCCCCATGATTTGGACAGCCCTGGGCAGGCACAGCTTGCAGTCGAAAATCAACTTGTCTCCTCCCCTTGACTTGATCAAGAAGTAGTCGTCCAGGTGGGGCCGGGGGTTCTGGGCGCTGGCAGTTTCAACCTCGACAATGTCAACACTGTTGAGATCAACAGATTCAACATCTGTTGACTTAACATATTCAAGTTCTTGAGATGCCATGATGATTTATAAAATTCAAAATCACGCCAGTGTCTGAATTGAAACTCTGAAAATAATAGAAAATTCAAAATCACAAGTATCTGTGAAAGATTAAGTGATAGGTTTTGGTTTTCCGTTTTTTTATTTATTTATAAAAACTTAAATTAACTAATATATGGAATGAGGTTTATTAAATGAATTTTGATCTAAAAAACGACGGAGTAGAAAAGTGAACAAGTGCAGGGGACCGTAGCCAGCCTGCGGACAATAGTAGCAATATAATATTTGTAATATTTGTTGTGCAATACGCAATAATAATAATATAAATAAGCACTGTATTTTAATTTTAAAGGTATATCCGGGCCAATATATATTTGATTGAATCATTAATCAACATGCATTTTATATGGATATTAAACTATGTATATCATCAACTAAAGTTTAAAATCTTAAACAATATAAATATATGAAACTATAATATAACATGTGGATAATTATTAATTAACAAGCCGGATCTTAGAATATAGAAAATATAATTTGGCTATGCAAATACTAGAATATCAAGTGAATGTATGCAAATGTTTAATATATTATAATAATGAAACTTGACTTAATTATTTTCTTCCAATTAACACTAATGGTATCGCTATAATAACAGATACTTACGTTGCAACCGTAATAGCTCTCCAGAGTGAAGTGAAACCTATTTCTACCGGCACTTCCTTTTACTTATAGCACTGTGTCGTGGTATACGGCCGAGTATGTATGTACGTTTGTTCCGTACATGAATAACTCCGCTCCTTTTTACTCTAAGAGTGATTTACTTTTTCTTTAACCAAGGAGGATTCGGAATATTATATATCTATTGCCATATGCAGCGTTTCGAGGATTTAATTAAACAACTTGGGTAAAAATATACTTTTAATTAAAAAAAATGAAATATTAAAACTTTAAATATACTAAGGCTATAATAAGAGGATCTAAATAAAAATTAATACTACGCGATGGTCGACGCAAAAATTCACTTTAGTACGGAATGGTAACTAAAGAACATAAATAAGTTGGATTCCTTTTACCTTTAACTAAGAAGGAGTCTGGCGTGGGATGACCTTGAATGAGAACCTCGTTGATGTGATGATTCGATGGCGTTTGGCTGACTCGGACTCACAGCTATCCGTGTCGCTGCGTGAATGATACGTTGGTGGAGGTTATTCGGGAATAACAACTGATCCCAAAGTAAGTGTGGAGCGCGTGGCGATGGTCTTGACCTGACGATATAAGCGAAGGAATTGTGGATGTACGATTATTCCAATACTTGGGTTACACTTGCGGGCTTATCGATGATGAGAATTGACCAAGAGGTGAATCTTTTCTCGAGTGGAACTTCACATTGGTATTCCTCAATGGTGAGGGATATCTCTGTTTTTATTCGGAAAACTGAGATAGGGGGTTTCTCTGAACGAGATTGGTATGAGAGTAATTCTCTATACCGCTGGTCTACTCTTCGATGTGACCAAATGAACAGCCTCGGGAAGAAAAATTCCTCTCGGTTCCACTTCTTCTTGATTTCCTGGTTTACTCAGGGACTGCTCTTCTTCTTTCGATTGCTCTCTCGATTCTCCTCCTCTTTTCTCCAGATCGAACTATATATACGTCAAATATCCTCTGGGAGAAGGGAAGGGGAGATGAGTGTCTATCTTTAAGCCTCTCTCTTAGGGCATCACTTTTCAACGTTGTGACCATTCGCTCTTCTGGTTTACGTCGGAGAAAGGGAAATTTCGTCTATTTGGCGAAACTAGACCTAAACAATAGGAGGGGACAGTGAGCCTGTTCATAGATTTGTATTCTAAAGGCTATCCCACCTACCTTTGTTTATATTAACGAACTACGAAATCTGCTGATGGTAATCTTTTTTTTGCGAGCGATCTCGAGGATTGTCGGGACAGCAGGGCAAAGGGGAGGGGGGAGGGAAAGTATCGGACCATATCGAACGTAACTGTTGACGCTGTGAAACCAAATTAGCGTCTGTTTGTCCTCGCGATATTGATTTCCCCACACACTGCGTTGCGTGCTATGGTGAAATACCTCTTACATATAGCGCTGAGTTGCGTGCTATGGTGCAATATCTTATTTATTTATTAAAAAAAACTTTATATGATCTATTAATAAATAATGCTTAAATATAGAATACATAAAATTTCATTTTCAATTTACAATTCGATGTTTGATTGAAAAGTTATTTATAATAATAAGTGGCGTTATATCGGGGTTGAAAGAATGACGCAATGATGCATACATTATTAAATATGCTAAGACTCTACATCTGTATTTAAAATCTGAAAATAATCGAAACTTTTCAACTTTTACTGGTTTTTATGAATTTTGAGGGTTAGCGGACTTGAGTTACTGGAAGTTAATTAGTCCGATAATGATTTCCAAAGTTAACTTAAAAGTTAAATCGTTAACGAAAATGTTAACTTGGTTAATTAACGGTTTAGTGTTACGTTTGGCAAAAATATACTTTATTCTAATATAGGCCTATTATATATATATATATATATATATATATATATATATATATATATATATATATATATATATATATATATATATATATATATATATATATATATATATATATATATATATATATATATATATATATATATATATATATATATATATATATATATATATATATTTATATATATATATATATATTTATATATATATATATATATATATATATATATATATATATATATATATATATATATATATATATTTATATATATATATATATATATTTATATATATATATATATATATATATATATATATATATATATATATTTATATATATATATATATATATATATATATATATATATATATATATATATATATATATATATATATATATATATATATATATATATATATATATATATATATATATATATATATATATATATATATATATATATATATATATATATATTATATATATATATATATATTTATATATATATATATATATATATATATATAGTTTACAGAGATCCAATTCTAGTTCCTAATCAGGGGGCGTGAATTTAAGTTCATTAAGGATATCTTTTAAGATTAGATCTTTGACGTAGGGGCTGCATTTAGATTGCCCATCCGAAAGGTTAAAGTATCCCTAATTTTAACCTTACGGATGGGCAATCTAAATTCAGCCCCTACATCAAAGATCTAATCTTAAAATATATCCTTAATGATATCTAAATCAAAAATATCATTATGACCTTTGTTGAGAGCATCGTAATAAGTGTAACAGAACTTTTGCAAAACCTGGTATATTCCCAGTTTTTACTTCTATTAGGAATAAAAATCGTTGGCGGGAAGGGCTCCGCTCCAAACCCAGTGGGAGGAGCTATCGCTCATCACAGACGCCAGACCTTAGCCGTTCGCTCCAACCACGTCGCTCGATTTGCTTGCGTCATCTCCTCGATTTAGGGTGGCAAATTCTACGACCTCCCCAGGTAGCACAAAAATAGGTATCTCTCTGGTATAGTAACTATGGATGCGTTACTGCAAAGGTGTACGAAGGGTTAGAACATCGTGTAGAAGGTTGGTTTATTATATGAATGAATGTCTAAGTGAGACTCAAGTGAGAGTAACTGTGTATGAGTGATGTGCATGAATGGTGTTTGTGAAGGGGCCTTCTCTCTAGGGATGAACCCTGACTGGACGAGCTCATAAAGAAAATATTAACTTGTAGATGGAGGAGTGGAGGAAAAGGGGTGATGGAAAATAAAGGATGATAGTAACGCGGGGTGATTTGCGAACAGCTTCTCGTGTTGGACCACCGTTGACGAACATCTTATTGACTGCGCCATTCTGAGTGTAAAAAGACTCGAGCGAAACTTTTAAACCACCTGCCTGCATTTCTAGGCACGCTATACAGTCCCTCTCAGAAGCGGAGCGTATTTTGAAGAAATGAAGATGACGAACGCTGCTTAGAAACGTTATCCAAGGCATAACACTACCTCCCGAGGCATTGTAGCTACAGGAGGGGGAGGGGCTATAAAAAGGGGGCGATGGAAAATAAAGGACGGAAGTAACAGCGACGAGTTGCGAACAGCTTCCTGCCTCTGAGTGAGAACAAAGTGTGAGTCTAAAAATTACGTTATGTATATAGAAAGGGCAGAGAGGGACCGCTGTATGTGCTACTGGCGGTCAGGTAGTCAGAGAGGAGGGTTGCGGAAAACATTTAAGAAAAGATAGCGAGAGTTGATAGGTCGGTGGCTATACACCGATGCGTTGTGTTGTTGTGGCAGCGTTGGTTATGTGGTTTGGACTGGACGAGGGTTGGAGGCAGGTCAGGAGGGGGAGGCTGTCTGCTCAGTTAGAAAGGCGTTATTCATGATGCCTACTGGTTTATGCGAAGAACGGTACGGGTGGCGGGTGTTCGTGGGCGGCGGGATATCGCGGCGCCATCGCGTACCTTCTTACGTGTAGCGCCATGTATAGTGGGTCTGTGGTGAGTTTATCGAGTTGTTTTGCAAGTCTGGTGTGAGCGTAGGCGTTGAGAGGAGCTAGTTTGTTGTTGTTGTGTAGTGCGTCCATTCTCGAGTACAGCGGCGAACGGCAAGCGCGCTTCAGAGCAGAGTTCTGAATGCGCTGAGCCTTTCGCTCCCACGTTTTCGCTCGCAGCTACGAGCGAAAGTGGGGCGTACGTGAGAATAGGTCGCACGAGTGCTTTGTATAAGTGTAATTTTAGTTTTTTGCTTGCAGAGTACATAACATAACATAACATAATTACACGGATAACAAAAGCCACAAGGGCCTATCAAAGGTCATCCGCCTCCGTCAAAACCCACCCACAAAAAGCACCATCACCAGGGGAAGACAAAATCAAAGTCCCCCACAATATAATATAACAGATGACAAAAGCCACAAGGGCTCATCCGAGTCAAACGGCCTCTTTTTTTAAGGCACCCAAACTCCCAGGAAAACTACATCCAGAGGATTGCATCCAGAAACAAGGGTATCACCAATCAAGGCTTGTCAAGAACTAAATCATGCAGCTATAGATATATACAAACAATATTAATATATACAAAACTTAGGAACCATCACAACCTTCCCTTCCCATAAACTCATCCAACCTACTCTTAAATACATTTAGATTTGGACTACCTACTACCCTCTGCGGCAATTTGTTCCAGAAGTCTACCACTCTATTGGTGAAAAAATATTTTCTTAAATCCAACCTACACCCTTGCTTTTTAATTTTCAAGTGGTGACCTCTAGTCCGATTTCCATCATCTAACTCAAAAAACTTGCTAACATCCAATTTATCTATCCCGGAAAAAAATTTAAAGAGCTCAATCATATCCCCTCTCACACACCTCCTTTCGAACGAGAACATATTTAATACCCTCAGTCTATCTATATATTCAAGGTGCCTCAGGGAAGGAATAATCTGTGTTGCCCTCCGTAGCACTGACTAGAGAAGGTTAATATCGTGTCTAAAATGTGGGGACCATGCCTGTATACAGTACTCTAGATGTGGCCTAATATAAGAGTTATAGAGTTTAAGAATAACCTCCTTACTTTTGTAACTGACATTTCTCTTAATAAAACCCAGCACTCTATTTGCCCTATTTCTTGCTTCAATACACTGCTTAGAAAACCTTAATGACTTATCTATTACTACTCCTAGATCTTTCTCATCCTCTACTGAGCTCAGCCAATGCCCATCCATTTCATAGTTAAATTCTCTATTATCTTTTCCCATGTTAATAACTTTGCACTTATCAAGGTTGAAAGTCATTTGCCACTTATGTGCCCAGGATAACAATTTATTTAAATCCCCCTGCACTTTAAAATTATCATGAATATCTTTAACTACAGCTGCTAATTTGGTATCATCCGCAAAAATTGACACTTTATTATTAACTGCCTCCCCAAGATCGTTTATATAGATGACAAATAATAATGGACCGAGAACTGATCCCTGAGGAACCCCACTGATAACATCCCTCCACTCTGACTTTACACCATTTAGCACTACCCTTTGCTTCCTGTCTTTTAGCCACTCAGCTATCCAATTTGAAACACCCCCACATATCACAATCATTTTTAATTTATGAACTAGTCTCCTATGTGGTACCTTATCAAATGCTTTACTAAAATCTAAGTAAATTATATCTACATTCTCTCTCTTATCTACTTGATCTGTTACAAACTCCAGAAAGTCTAGTAAGTTAGTCAAACATGATCTACCTGATCTAAACCCATGCTGAGCATCGCTGATTAACCCCTCCCTCTCTAGATGTTGGCAAATCCCTTTTTTAACTATTTTCTCAAGAATTTTACAGACTACAGGAGTTAGGCTAACTGGTCTAAAGTTATTTGGATCCTCTTTACTACCCTTCTTGAAAATGGGGATTACATTCGCTCTCTTCCAATCATCGGGTATTTCTCCATATTCCAGTGACCTAGTATATAACTTTTCCAGAGCTATTGAGATACTTTCTACCCCTCTTTTAAGTATCCTAGAATGAATATTATCAGGGCCGGAGGCCTTGGTAGTATCTAACTCACCTATTAGTTCTTTTATCATCCTCAAATCCACACAAATGTTAGTAAACACCTCTTTCCCTGACCCATGAGTACTATACATAAGACTATTTAGTTTCTCTTATGTAAATACTGATGCAAAATGACCATTTAGTACCTCAACTATTTCCTCATCAGTTTCTCTCACAACCCCTTCATATTTGATAGGTCCTATTTTAACTCTGCCAGACTTGTTATTAATTTTATAGTAACTAAAGAACTTCCTAGGATCTTTGTTGCTATCCTGAGCTAATTTAATTTCTGACACCCTTTTGTTCTTCTTTATAATCTTATTTAACTCATTCCTAGCCATTCTATAATCACTTAAATTTTGAATATTATTTTGTACCTGTAATTTTTTGTATGCCCTTTTCTTCTCTGAAATTTTTCTAGCTATCTCCTGATTCCACCATAATGGTTTCCTACTTTTGTTCCTAATGGCCTTCATTGGGATACATTGTTCTTAAACTACATTTATTATATGCTTGAAAGTATCCCACATCCCATAAGCATTTTTACCTCTGAATTCTACATCCCAGTCTACCAAATTCAGCAAGCTTCGAAGTTTTACATAATCTCGAGACCTTATGAAAATTTGGAACTTTTTCAGCATTCTCGGTTATTTTACCCTTCTCAATTCCCAAGTTAAAACGAACTATCTGATGGTCACTATTACCCAATGCTTCCCCAACAGTCAATTCTTGAACTAAATGATCACTGTTAGAAAGTACTAAATCTAATATATTGTCTCCCCTCGTTGGCTCATTAACAAATTGATTCAAAAAATTATCCTCAAAGCATTCTATGAACCTGCCACTTGTTCTATCCCTACCTATCATATTTTCCCAGTCCACAGAGTTTAAGTTGAAGTCCCCAATAATAACTGCATCTGTTTCACATCCCTTACTTATTTCCCTTATCATTAGTTCATCCATATCATCAGTCTGCCCAGGTGGCCTGTAAAAAGCTCCCAAATGCACCATTCTATTTTTACTGAACCTAATATCTATCCAAAGTGACTCAACTCCATCCTGCTTTATTGAAGTATTTAAACTTGAAAAAATGTTGTTTTTTATATAGATAATTATTCCTCTACCAATCCTACCTGTCCTTTGACTAATGTACATATTATAGCCCTGTAAATCAAATTCACTTATAGTGTCACTAAATTCTATTTCATTAACCCATGATTCAGTAACGCATAATATATCTATATCCTCATTGCTAATATAACTAAATAGCTCATCCTTCTTGTTTCTAAGACTACGAGCATTTGTATAGAAACAATTTAACCCCCCTATCCCTGAAGCACCTCTTGAAACTTGAATGACCTCACCTCTATCGCCTTGGAACCTATTTCTGTTATCTGCCAAGTCCATTCTACTTTCAGTACTATAATGTCCTCTCATAATTCCCTGACCACTATTAGTATCTAGTTTCCCGCCCGCAAAGACCTAATAACATGATCATACTCCTCCCACAACACATCTACCCCCCTCCTACTCAAATGCAGTCCATCCATCGCATACATTTCTTTCATTCCAACAAACCTATCCCACAAATTCACAAACATGACACCTTCCATCTCACACATCCTCCTCACATAATCATTCAGCCCAATTGCACGAGACATCCATTCTACCCCAACATCCATTCTTGGAAGCACACCTGTCACAACACCTTTATTCTACTTTCTTTCACCTTTTCAATCAACCTCTTGTACCTCTCACGTAACTCACATGTACCCACTTTCTTCACATCGTTCACTCCTACATGTGTAATCACAACCGCATCCCTTGCACAGCCAGACACCAGCTCCTCATACCTATCAGACAGATCTCTCACTCCAGCACCCGGCAAACACACCCTCAAACCATTCAATCTACTTGCATTCAACTTCCTATCTAAATATCTAACTCGCGAATCACCCATCACAAGCACTTCAGTCAGACTCCTATTCCTAACCCCCACAGACCTAACTCCATCCCCACTCCTATTCTCATTTAAACTACCAGTCACTCGAACTCCACCCCCACCCCCATCAGTTTTTTCGTGAGGCTCTTGCTTGTATTATGTTTTGGTGTATATTGAACATGAGGGTCTTGTCAAAGGTTACCCCCATGATTTTGGTGCGTTGAGTGTATTCGAGCCTTGTTGGGGTTAGGTGGTTCATGTCTGGTGTATGTGAGTAGATTTGTAGGTTGTGCATGAAGTGGTCTCTAGCGCCGTAGAGTGTCATCTGTGTCTTCTGAGGATTCGTGGCAATCAGCCATTTATCCTCGTAATCTGTCTTCCGGTCTAGTATTCTTTGTGCGTGGAGCGCGATTTCTTCTGGGGCTCGGCCGCTGACGAGAATGGTCTCATCATCGGCGTAGGCCACTGTGTAAGTGTGACAGCAGTTTTCTGGTTGGCGTGGGGTGTCATTTGTGAACATGATATAAAGTGTGGGTGCCAGTACGCTTCCTTGGGGAATGCCTGGGTGTGGTGTGAAGGGTTGTGAGATGGTGTTGTTATATTTAATGTGGTAGCTCCGTTCAGTGAGGTAGTGCGAGAGGAGCTTTCTGGTGCAGAGAGGTAACTCCGTATTGTTGGCGAGTTTCCAACAGACTCCCTCGTGCCACACTTTGACGAAGGCCTTTTCCACGTCCTTACTGACGGAGAGAGTCTGTTGATGTATCTGGCGTTTCTTTTGGATTCTGTCGTGAACGATAGTCACGGCTGCCTGAGTGGACCTGCCTCTTCTGAACCCGTATTGGTGGGGGAAGAACCAGTCCCGCTCTTCCAGGAACTCCCGGAGGCGGCAGTTGACCATACGTTCAAGTATTTTGCCTAGATGCTCTAATAGAGCAATAGGCCTGTAATTGTTAGGGTGTTTAGGGTCTTTGTGCTGTTTATGTAGGAGTATGTTGTGAGAGACTTTGGATATTTTGGGGAAGTGGCCTGAGGCTAGTGAGGCGTTGAATAGGTGTGTGAGTGTGGGGTATATGTCTGCGGGGAGGTTGTGTATGAGTGTGGCTGGTAGCCCGGAGGGGCCGGGGGCGCGTTTCGGTGTTGTTTTAATGTAGTGTTGTGTTTCCTCGACGGTGATTGGAGTGGTTAATGTGGATGTGTAGTCGAGCACTTCTATTCATATCAGGGGGGAAGGGCTTAGCTCGTGAGCGTGAGCCTGACACTACTCCTGGATTTCCTGAAAGTGCTCCTGCGCGTGTGGTTTTGGTGGGTTGTGTGTGTATACCGTCTCCCAGTGGGACCTAAATGCGTCGAGGATGGCATTAGTGTCTGTGAGTGTGTGGTTGTTTATTTGGAGGGTGATAGGTTTGCATGGGTTGGTGCCTAACATCCTTTTTACGTGCCACCAGAAGATGGAAGGGTCAGTGCAACGAGTGTCGTCCGCGACGCGGACGACCTCTTACCACTGCCGGTTCCTGTCTAGCGGCACGCACTGTAGGATGCGGGCACGTAGGTGATTTATGTTGTGTTGTCGTGGGCCTCTGGTGTAGTGATTATTGTACTGTGTGATGAGTCTATGAGTGTATATTGAGAATGTGAAGTGTTTTATGCAGGTATAGTTTTTTGTGGTGAGTGTAGGTTGCGTGCAGTGGTTATGGTGTTTAGAAGTGAGCACCAGTGGTGGTCTATTAGTTCTGGATTGGTGTCCTCCAGGTCGAGGTTATGTGGTGTATTTGTTGATATGTTACTCCTGAATTCTTCCCAGTTTGTGTTTTTGTAATCGTATAGATGTGGATATGATAAGGCATATCGGTATGTGGTCAGATAGTACGTGGGGACCGGGTGATAGGTGAGTGTAAAAGCGTGTGTCATGGTCGTTGCGGAAGACAACGTCCGGGGACGTGGTGCCTCCGTGAGGACCGAAAAACGTGGGGAAGGCTGGGCCGATGTGCTCGCAGCGGTAACGACGCAAGGCATTGGCCAAGTAACTTCCCGCATCGTTTGTGTTGTTGGAAAGGATTGTCGGGTGAAAAGCGTTAAGGTCCCCCGCGAAGAGGATGGGAAGGTCTAAAAGGAATTAAGCGAAGCTTTTAAACAGCCCGTTTGCACTTCTCGGCATGGTTGCACACCATTTCCAGCTAATGGTTCAATTTGGCGTGCAAAAAATGGTGTTTGGGGAGGGGGGGTTGATAGGGTATAATGGAGCGGGTATATATTTTTTAGTTGCGTTGATGAGCGCTGACCTCACGTTTTGGGGAACACGGTGTTAAAAAATAAAAGGCTTAAACCTACAGAGTCGACAGTTTTATACTTGTCAATATTGTAAACTTATACTGTCCTATCATCTTTGTCTTTCCATATAAATGTCATTCCATTAACTAGCAATATCCATGGTTTAAATTAAAAAACAAAACAAAATGCAATTTAGGAAAAAGTTGGTGGGGATTTGCCCAATCAGAATTCCGCTTGTATAAGTGGTGAAAATGGAAACCCTGATCATAACAGTTTGACCTCGTTAGTTTTATCGGACGTCGATCAACCACAGGGCTGCAATTGAAGTACATGGCAGTTTCATGTGCATATGCATTAGCAATTCGACCTAATATAGATAATAATTAGAAAACTTATAGTACTCTTACAGTTGTATGAGTGCATGAATATATGCAGTGCGTGTTAAAAAGTTCTATTCCATTTCATGAACATTTGTTCACTCTCGACTTATTTAATGAGATTTCATTCCCCCGAAAACAAATTTATCGGCTTAACATAACATAACATAATTTCACGGATGACAAAAGCCAGAAGGGCCCATCAAAGGTCATCCGCATCTGTCAAAACCCACTCACAAAATGCATCCATAGGACTGTGTCAGATCATGCATCTACAATATACAATTAAACAATCCTGCCTCTGAGTAACCAGATTGATAAAAGAATGGAGTCGTTATGTTTAATTTACCAGAAGTATTCGGTGGACTAAGAGCATGAGTCACTTGTGTCTACGAACTAGAACTTCAATAGTTCCTTGACAAAATTATGACGTAATCATGGCCTTATTTTTTTTTAATATCGATCTTAAAATATGAGTATTTGGTAACTCACACCCTGAAGATAGACTCACTCATGTCTTTTTTATTTTCACTTTTGGTTTGTTTTATTCTACTGGAAGGTCTTAAAAAATATTTCTTTATGGATCTAATACTTTTTTCACTATTTATATTTTTCAAATATTCAAAACATTTTACATTTATAATAATTATTTTAGTTTCCCATGTAAAATTATATACGACACCACTCATTGGTTGGTTAAGATTGTTGAAAATTTACTGATTGGCTGTACAAAAGGTATTATATTTATTCGACCAATCAGAATTTCGCTTGCATCTCTGTTTGAAACTCAATTTTAATGTTTATAATAGTCCCTGAAACCAACACTCTGGAGTTTTCTCTAGGATTTTTGCCGGGAACTAAGACAAAATGCGGAGAAAGGGAAAACCTAAGAAACAAAAATCACCCAAGGATATTAAAGGTTAGTTTATTCGTTTCATTTTCAGCTGTTTTTGCGGATTGTTGTAACATATTATTAATATAAAAGGGCTTCTATTTGGTAAACCGTTGATCCTGAAAATAAATGGCGGCGAGTAATACTAAGACAACCGACTCTCCCACCCTCCGTGGCTTTGGGACAAAAAACACCCAGCTCTCTCTCGATTGAAAAGATGTTATTAATATAGAATCGAGGATAGTTGTAATAATCAAATCCTGTTTTTTTCACTCGTGTAATTTATACGAGTCTAAAAATGAAATTATTTATTTAGAATAATATTTGAGTTTGGTATCGAAACTTTTTCAGGGCCAACTTAATAAAATGCTTCGATTTCAACCATTTTGAAACGTTCACATTTGTAGGCTATGTTTACCGTTCCTTGAGAAAATAACCTTATTAGTATTGATATACTACAATTCGTTTAAAGGGGCTAATAGTACTAATCCATTTATTATAGATATAGTTAATGAAGGTTAATATAGCCTCATTAGAGTTGTAATATCATTAAGAGTGATGATTTGCCCCTCTGCCATTGTACATATTTTATGTTCTAACCTCAACTAAAGGTAATAAAATTTTTTTGGGAAGGTAATCTATCTGCAGTATTTGGACTTTTAAAAAATGATATATTACATAAGAAATGGACTATGCAAAAGGCTAATCAATAGCCTATATGAGGCAGCTCATGTTCCTAACACCAAGTTTGGTCCTACCTAGGATCTTCATCCATATCTATTCAATATATTCTTAAAACTGCAGGGAGGATTCTTCTATCACATGACTAGTGAGTATATTCCATTCATCTACACTATTTGTAAACAAATTTCTACCAATCTCAATCCTAAACCTAAACTTGACTTGTCCAGCTTAAACCCATTGCTACATGTCCTATCCTGTTCACCAAAAATAAGAACCTTACCTATGTCTCGCCTATTATAACCTTTTACCAACTTGAAAACTTCAATCAAGTTTCCTCAAACTCTTCTCCATTCTAATGTATGAAGATTTAGTCTCTTAAGACTTTCACCATAAAGTTGCTTACCTTAGTGATTTATAAGTAAATATCCTGCACAGGAGATGCAGAATAACTCCAAGAGTTCCTAAACAAAGTGTTGCAGTGGGCATCATTAAACAATATGGATCTAAATGGGGAGAAATTTGAATTACTGCGCTATGGCAGGAACAATGACCTAAAAATGGCAACCAATTACCAACCAATAATTAGCAAAGACCATGTCAAAGATCTGAGAGTCTGAATGAGCTGTGACGCTACCTTCACCCACCACACCAACCAAACGATTTACTCTACAAAACAATTGAGTAGATGGGTATTGAGAACCTTCACCACAAGGGAAGAGCATTGCATGAAGACCCTGTGGAAATCCCTTGTACTCCCAAGACTTGAATACTGCTGTCAACTCTGGTCTCCATACAAGATACAGGACATAGCTGCCCTAGAAGCTCCTCAGTGAACCTACACCAGCAGAATCCAGGGAGTACAACACCTAAACTACTGGGAGTGACTATCCCAGCAAGTCTGTACTCCCTGCAGAGCAGAATGGAGCGCTACATAGTGCTATATGTGTAGAAGATACTGGAGGACAGAGTACCAAATGTAGGGATTATGTCAAACCACAACCCAAGAAAAGGGAGGCTCTGCTACATCTGAGAGACCGTGGGTAACAACCAACAAGTGAAGACCCAGATCCACAACTGCTTCACCCACGATGGACATTGGTTGTTCAACTGCCTTCCTAGGGATCTCCGGAATGTAAGTGGAACCAGCCTAGAAATTTGGAAATTTTCAAAAGAAAATTGGATAGGTGGCTGGGTGGACTACCAGACCACCCATCAATACCGGGATATCTCAGCCGCCATTACAACACCCTGCCCAAAGTCTGTCAGGCAGGGAGAGTGGATGAAGGACAACCTGGTGTGAGCGGAGGCCGACTTCAGCTTCGTCAGTAACAGACAGAATCATCAAAAGTATAAGAGGCTAAGGAGCTAGGGCTCATAAGGGTTGCCTCTTCTCAATGAAACTTTTATGTAGTTATCCTTCACTGCAATAATATGGTGACCAAAATTGCATCGCATAGTCAAGATGAGGCCTAACTAATGCTAGGTACAATTTCAGAATGACATCGGCACTCCTATTATACTCTTCCCAACAAACCCCAATACCCTATTAGATTTATTCATAGAATTTATGCAATGCTTTCTATGCTGGAGGTCATAACTTACCAGGACACCCAAGTCTTTTTCTCATACCTTCCTAAAACTCCCATTACATAACATAATTTCACCGATGATAAAAGCCACAAGGGCCTATCAAAGGTCATCTGCATCTGTCAAAACCTGCCCACAAATTCATCTATAGGATTGGGTTAGATCATTCATCTACAATATGCAATTTAACCATCCACCTATTTGTGTCAAACAAAAAGCATCATCATCAAGTCTTCAAAATCCATATCACCCATAATATACAAAATAAAAACTGCATCCACAGGAATGAATCCAGATTACCCACCCCACCCCACCCCACCTCACTCAAAGAAGTTTACCCTCCCCAGTTTATAATTATTCATTGGATTATATCTACCTATACTAAGTACATGACACTTGCTTATGTTAAATAACATTTACCATTTCTTTGCCCATTGGGATAGTATGATCAATTTATTTTGTAAGGCATCAGAATCAGTCAGACCTTATAATCCTACCTAACTTAGTATCATTGGCAAATTTGCTCAGGTTGCTTCTTATATCTAAGTCAAGATGTTAATATAAATAAAGAATGACAATGGCCCCAACACTGACCCCTGAGGAACCCCACCTACTCTTTGCTGTCTGTCACTAAGCCATGACTGAATCCACCTAAAGATACTTTCATCGATCCCATAGGCTTTAACTTTATTTAAAAGTCATAAGTGTGGAACCCTGTTGAAAGCTTTACTAAAATCCAAGTAAACAATATTCTAATTCTTGTTTCTATCAACAGCATCATTCGCCTTTCTATAAAAAGACAGTAAATTAGTTGAATGTGATTTACCCCTAGTAAAGCCCTATTGACATTCCTTAATCAACTTATGTTTATCCAAGAGATCCCAAATAGATTTTGCTATTATAGATTCCATTATTTTCCCCACCACTGATTCAAACTCACTGTTCAGTAATTAGCCATAATTGTTTTATTCCCCTTCTTAAATATAGGCAGAGGTGGGCACTGCTACCAAATTTTTGAAACCGCTGTCCGCTCCTCTGCTACCTTGGCTAGCTGAAACTTCTACCGCTATTAGCGCTACTTTTTAAAAATTGTGAAACCGCTACCGCTACTTTTTAGTGTAAAGAGCTGGCCCCCCCAAACAACTTTTCACTGTTTTTTAATAAATTTCAAGGAAAAGGTACATTATATTACATGCAAAATTAGCAGTTTTATTGTAAAACAAAAATCACACAAACAAAATCATTCACTCCATCTCCTACTCTTGCTGGTTCTTCTTGATGATCTTGAGGTTGCCCTTCATGAACACCAGCTGCTCAAAGTTCAGGGAGCTGAAGGCTGACCTCTTGGGTCTCAGGATGTCAGACCCAAAGCTGAACAGCCTCTCAACTAACACAGAGGACAGGAACGGCGTGTTGTACTTGAAAACATCCGCCCAGGCCTCTCTGAAGTCCTGGGGGAAGAGGTGGGGGGGGGGGACAGCTTGTCCTTGGCAGCCACCTTGATCCTGGACCACCTTGCCACCTCTTCCTTGACATTGTTTTCCAGGTCAGTGTGGACCTGCACCTCGGTGGACTGCCGCATATACTGGAAAAAAATTGTTTTAGTCCATTGATGCTTTAAAGATTTTGGACCTTTTATTAAATTTAATTCTACTTGGTGGTGGTTATTTTATTTGTAACTTATTACTTACATCTGTCTCATCCACGTCCATCTGGGCAGTCTCCTAGGGGTCTAGCACTACCTGTGCCTCCTTGACCAGGCGCCTCTTGACATCCAGGGTGTCGCTGTCCTGCTGGTGAGCTAGGTGACCTGTCTGGCACTGGTGGAACTCAGGAACTCAAACTTATCCATGTTAATTCTTGTTGTTAGTTGATTGTCCTGTTTGGCCACTCTCTACCCACATCCACTCTTTTCCAAGGCTAGAGGCGTACTGACTGTCACTAATATTGATGCCAACTAAAAATTTCATTTGGTGCTAGATTCACTAGTAAAAGCACTAAAAAGCAGCAGTCTAAAATTAGATCTTTGAATTTTGTAGTTCAATGAAAATAAATATTTGAGAGCTTTCTGGAATTTTGAAGGTTAACAGATTATCACTGCCGGTGGTGGCAGGGAACGCAACTTTTACAGCTACCTTGGGTGGAAAAAACAGCTGGTATGTCCCATGATGAATATTTTAATTTATAGAATGCAATAACATGAACAATCATAAAGAAACGTAAAATAGGTAGCTGCAGTGTTTTTGAATTATTTAATCCTCTACCCACTAGTGCGCTATTTTGCTTATAGAAACCACTTCCGCTACCATTTAGAGAGTGCAATTAGCAGAGTAGCAGACTGCCCAACTCTGAATATAGGTATCACTTTCTAAATTGGCATGCTAGGGGCTCACTTAATACATCTCTACATTCTTTAAAAATTCTAGGAAAAATCTTGTCAGGGTCCAGTGCTTTACTAAATTTGATTGTATCTTTTTTGACACACTTTTGTGTATCTTTTTTGACACACTTTTGTAATTAAGATAGCCTCTATTTCTCCTCATTACTCTTCAAGATCAAGGTCTCTTCTGATATAATTAAATTATCCTTGAGTATAAATATTGAAAGAAATAGTTATTTAATATCTGATTCATTGCATTCTATCACTCACTAACTTTCCATCTGCAGTTTTAAGTGGGCCATTTTATCTCTAGTCTTAGTCCTATAATTTAACGAAACTTTGGGGATCTTCCCTTTCCTTATTTTCCATTTCAATTTCATAATTTCTCTTTGTTACCCTAATTAACTTTTTAATTTCCTAAGTTAGCTCATTGTATCTCTCTTAACCCCTTTAGCTCTTACTTTTTATGACCATTAATTGCATTCTGGTTAATTTCTTCTATTATGATCTCCTCTATCTCAATGGACTGGTTTGGTGCTCTATAAAATGCTCCTATCCTTACTTCCTGAGTTTAGCTTCTAATATCTACTCAGTGACTCTATTTGCCCATCCTTTCTTGTATGGTTTTGATGCTACTTTTAACATAATTATGCCTACAATCCTATTACTCCACTGGTTAATATACAGTCTAAACATTTAGTTCATATTTGTTTCTACTTTCAATAAATTTGGCTTGATTAACCTATGTCATTTATACACACTATATCTTCCTCTATCATATAACTAAATAACTCTTCCCTCTTATTTCAAAGACCTCGTGCATTTCAATAAAAACACGTGCCTTTTCATCCTGGAGACATCATTTGGTATGCTGAGTTCAGTTTTCCTTGGAATATATATATATATTTATTTTTGGTAAGTATGGCTAACTCATTTCAAAGTGGTATTTATTTATCTTTATTCAAAAACTGACCAGGGAGGATGCTTCTATCACATGACTACTGAGCCTATTCTATTTATCTACCATTCTATTTGTAAACAGATTTCTACCAATCTCTTTCCTAAACCTAAACTTGTCCAGCTTTAAATCCTTTGCTACATTTCCTATCCTATTACTAAAAATAAGAACCTTACCTATGTCTCCCCTCTATAACATTTTATCCACTTGAAGACTTCAATCAAGTCCCCTCAAACTTTTCTCCTTTCTAACTTATGACGATTTAGTCTCCTAAGCCTTTCATCATAAGGCAAGCTCCTCAACCCATGAATCACCTTAGTCATCCTTTTCACAGACTCGAGCCAACCAATATCCATCTTATAATGCAGTGACCAAAATGGCACATGATAGTCAAGCTGACACCTAACCCATGCCAGGTAGAGTTTCAGAATGGCAACAGCACTCCTATTATTTACACTCATCCCAATAAACACTAATATCTTATTAGCTCTATTACTAGCACTTAAGCACTTCTTTCAAGGCCAAAGGTCAGAACTTATAAGGATGCCCGAGTCTTGCATTCTGACTTTCCTAAATTGCTTCTATTTATTTTATAATTATTCAGTAACTTACACCAACCTATACTCTGTACACTACACTTGTTTATGTTAAATTCCATTTGCCATTTCTTTTATTTACATCATCATAACAAAATATATGCACAGAACAATCTGTTGTACCCATGGCATTAACCCTAGTACCTATTTGATTATATTCCCCCTTTGCTTTGGATGACCATTTGAGTGTCTTGAAATAATCCATGCTCATGATGACCCACATGTTGGTGATTGAGGATTGCAGTTGCTTGAGTGACATTGTTGCATTTCTCATGACATTACAAGCATTCTCAATGGGATTGATGTCTGGACTGTTGCCTGGCTACTTGAGGACCTCAATAGATATATTGTGGTCTTGGTAACCTTTTTAGGTGGTGAAGCCATAATTTTGATAAGAATGCAGCAAATGATCCTTGAGTATGGTGACATAGCATGCAGCTTTCATCTTAACATTTTTAGGTAAGAAGTACAGGCCTTTCCTCTCCATCTTCCTCTCCTGTCTTCACCATGAATTTTTGGTTGTACATGCTGATGGAGTATTGCCACTGAACTGTCCTTGTATGCCTCTGAATACACTGAAATGTTGATTGATCTGACCTCATAGCCTTATGCCAATCTGCTAGTGTCCAATGTGCATATTTCTTGGCAAAAGTGCATCATTATTTCTTCATGTGCTCTATGAGATAGATTTCTTAGCTGCATAGTAAACAGGCAATGTGATTTTGGATGGTGCGAGTGGAGACATTTTTCAGAAGTGCAAAATTATTTTTGAGCCTTGATGTTAAATGTGGGTTATTCGTCACCTCTTGTACAAAGTTGTGTGTGGCCATCCAGAGTGTGCTTTGATAGACAATGATCATTGGCAAGAAGCATCATTACACTCAACTTGGCTCGCTTAGTATGACAACATAGGATTCCTATCTCTGAACTC
This sequence comes from Ceratothoa steindachneri, assembly GCA_963969495.1. NCBI lineage: Eukaryota > Metazoa > Arthropoda > Malacostraca > Isopoda > Cymothoidae > Ceratothoa > Ceratothoa steindachneri. Next base: position 38,627,096 of record OZ018324.1, on the reverse strand, counting down.
CTACCAGTCAATTAAATCTAATAAGCTACATACTCTTATAATTCCCCTTGTGAAAATTTGGAATTTTGTATTATTTCTAACAAAACTTATTGTACAAAGTAACACAGACTATGTGATGGTCAGTCACTATTGCCTAGTGTTTTCCCAATTGTAAGTTCCCTAAGAATTCATGACTGGTTCAGACAAGATCCTGTACATGGTTTCCACAAGTTATTCTCTGCTTATGGAAGTTCTCCTAAAGACATTTGATAAATCTTACACCAACTATATCCTTACCTATCAGATTTTCACAATAAGTAATGATAAATTGAATGGATTACAGTTTCACAAATGCATCCCTGATTTATTTCCTTTATCATAACCCTATCAATGGACTGGTTTTGGTGGTCCATTAAAGTTCCTAACCCCTTCCTGAGTTTTACTAACTCTAATATCTTTACCCATAGGGACTTCACCATTTGCCCATCCCCTATTGTATTCCCTTGAAGGGGTTACCTTGTAAAGACTGCTCCACCTGGTACCTGAGTGCCTACAGTTAAGCATCCCCCCCGTCCCTTATTGCTTGCCTACAATACCCATAGCTGTACACTTTCCCTTCCTCACTGTTTGCATGACGTAGGTGGGGCTTTATATTCCATTATTTTCATCCTCCCTACATTCACTACTTTCCTTTCAGATCTCAGCTTACTGAATTATGAGCAGCCAGGGGGAGAGGGTATCCTGTGTAGACTACTACACCTGATATTTGGAGGAGTGGCCTTTTTAAAGAGTACCCCTTTCCTTATTTCTACTAAGCTTAACAACCTAACCAACTACCTCATACCTTGTCAGAAGAGAGGCTTTGGAACTTCTTATAAATTATGTTCTTTAAATTCCCACAGGTTGCAAGCGACTAGGACTTGAGGTGTCTTGGGCATTGAAGCGCCAGTAATAACATCTCTTTTGCCCCAATAACTGCTTCCCTGCACCTAGTGGGCTGACCACCTCCATGTGGCCATTCTCAGGTGTATATGGCTCTACTGCTTATGGGGCAAGCTTTACTGCCGTGTAGGCTGCCAAGCCAACTAAAAGTCTTGGGAGTCTTATATCTGGGTCTGTCACAAAATATTTTTAGATCCCAGCCATATTGTCAATAACTTGTAAGGAATCCACCTTGTTGCACCTGCCTCTGGCCACTCAGTTGGGAGATATGGCCTTTGGGAAGTGACTGCGCTGGTCAACTTCCATTCAGTGTGCATTGCCTTATAGGCCTGGACATCATACCTTAATGCTCCTAGAGGCACAAAGGTCCAAAAATACAAGCCAGGATAGGTGGAAGTGACTGGCCAAGATAGTTCATCAACTTCTTTTTTTCACTTTTCGTATTGGTGACAAGTTTTTGAATTTTTGCATGTATTAGCAAACTAAAAGAAAATCAGACTATATACATCCCTCTTAGTGAAATCTCACCTAACCTTACTATTTGGATGGTGAAGGGCTTCCCATCTGCCACTTTGCTTCAGGAAAGGAGTTCCACCTCAAAAAAGCCCTCCCCCCCTTCCCTGAGCTCTCATGTGCCCTTCTAGAGACAGGAAACCCCTCAATCACTTGCTTATGCTAAGAGTTGCATTCCACCCTCACTTTGTGCATAGATACTGCCCCTCACCCTTCTCCTGTATACCATGCTTTGACACCTGGGTAAGTTTAACATTGGCTTTTTGTTAGCATTGTTCAGCATGATTTGTACAGAGGCTACTTTCCTAGATCCCTGTCCAATAGCTACTATGCTTGCTTTTCACAAGTCAGGGAGAGAGCACTCTAGACTGGCTTGGGGGATGAGAGGACACACCCAATCTTTGTTTCTGAACTTCTGCAGGATTGTCACTTCTGCGTAGGGGGGAGGGCTCTCCAATCCAATAGGGCAGGAAGAGGGCATCCCACAGTGAAATGTCCCCTGTGTTGCTCTTTGCCTTGGTCATCAATGGTGCTGCTGAAAGATGTTCTTACTACACTAGGTAGATAACCTTTCAATCTCCTTTGGTCCACTCCAGATGCCTCTCTTGTAGTGTTGACTCCAACAGGCTTTGAACTGCATCTCTCACTATGCCCTACCATGTAGGTTTGTTTTCTTTAACCAAGACAAAGGTGGTTCACTTCTGCCACCATCCATGGCTTCACTCCAATTTGGGTATTTTCTTAAATGGGGCTCGCCTGGATGTGGTAGTTTTGCACCATCTCCTTTGTCTTGTTTTTGGATAATGCCTCACCTGGGAGGTGCCTATTTGCAGCCTCAGGGTCTCTTGTACCTGTGCTGTAAACAAGTTTTGTTCTCTGGCATTTAGCACTGTGTGCTGATAGGGCATCTTTACTTTTTCACTTTCTTTGTTTCTTTTAAGTTAGACTATAGATTTGAGTTCTATGTATCCACACCTGAGTATGAATTGCAAAAGGTGGACTTGATCCGCCATACAATTCTCTATTTGGTGACTGGTGACTTCCCCACATCCCCTGTAGAGAGCCTTGTTGATGCAATGGAGATTCTGCTCACTTTACAGCATACACAGTGTATTATGTTTCTTTGACCCTTGAGGTCAGCATTTTTTTTTTCAGTCAGCAATGACTCTCATTTTGTTTGTGGCTTATCTCAATGGTGCCTAAGCTGCCATGAGATGCCAATCATATCCTAAGGCTTTTGAGTCTAGGGTAAGGAAACTCCTTTTAGCTCAACATAGCTCTTGAAGTGGTGGTATCCAGGGATACCACCCTGGAGGGTACCACTAAATGTTTGTCACAATGTCTCTGCCCCCAAAGCTTCTACACCACTGGGCATACTGTTTTTTTCTTGAAGCATTTCTCATGTATGTTGTAGCTGTGCCAGTATACATGGATGTCTCCAAATCTGAATAAGGGATCAGCTTCCATGCCTTCTCCTTGTTTGAAGCTGGTAAGGGCTCTTCCAGGCACTGCATTTGGCTTCATAGCTGAGCTAGTTGCAATACACTGGCTTAGTATGGGATATTGTTTATCAAGTCCAGTTCAGACTTCAAAATTGTGATTTCTAGTGATTGTGCACTGAGTACCCACAAGGCATTGGAACCTCTGCATCCCCTTACAGTATCCATGATGCCACAAACTGGAGGATATCTAGATTATCTTTTGCTGGGTTCATGGACATGTAGGAATTGTAGAAAATGAGCTCCTGATGATTGCACCAAACAGTCTGCAAGGACTAGCTGACTGGACCAGTGTTTTCCTCTATCTTGCTCTGACTACATGGCAGGAATTAGATCAACCCTTCAGGTATTATGGCTAAGAAGATATGGCCAGCACGGATTTAATGTTGTGTGCCATTGAGCTGTAACTTTTCCCATACCTCACCCCCCCACTCCCAATGCTTTGACATTTCCATGTAGCTTCTTGTTTTCACCTCTGAATTGGGCACCCCCACAGGGTGGTTCACTGTGTAGCCTGTTATACCTGGTACCTGGAGCAACCATATCCTCCCAGCCTGAGTGTAAATTAGGGAAGCCCTGTCACTGGGGCTTGGGCAAGTTGTTAGAGTGCTTCATCCCGACTCACTCTCAGCAATTTTTTTTCTACTACTATACCCTCAACCTTTTCTCTTCCTGCACTTGATACATACCTGAAGGAGTTTCTCTCAAGCCCTGAGTGCAAGTTAGGGAAGCCTTGGCACTGGGTTGACTTATACTCTGGCAGGGCCTGCCAGAAGTTGTTTGGTGTTCTTCCTTCTCACTTCCTCTCAGCATTCTTTTTTTGATCTGTGATTCTTAATGAGTGGTGGAGATGGTTATACTGTCTTCACAGCAGTATCAGTTGGGGAATGCAAGAGGTTCCACTCAGCTGATCCCTTATTGGGGTCAAAGTAGGGCTGCCATGAACAGGGGCAGTGAGCGATTATGTCCCCTCCACTTCCCCAATTAATATTTGTAAAGGCAGTCATTTTTTTTCATGGCCATTCTGCTGACAGTACTTAGCGCCCCACCTGGTAACAGCTTAGCCTTTCCTCCTTCTGCTAACATCTTTGCCTTTCTGTACCAAGTCTCCCAATCTCCCTCAGCGTAAGGGGCATGGCAATGTTTTTCTGGCCACTGTGCTGTGGGACTCGCTGCCCTGTCTGGCTCTACCTTAGCCTCTCCTCCTTTGTTAACATCTAATTGCTGTACTATCTGTCATCTCCACTGTAGGGGGAGGGGGGTGTTACCCTGTGTACTTCGCTACATATAGTACCTGGAAGGCCTGCATCTCCTGGCCCAAGTGCCCACAATGAAGGTCTGAGTCACTGCACTTCCACTGTTGGTCCAGGCCCCGGGAAGCTGGTGCATTTTCCCAGTCCCTTTCTCTAACCATTCATTGGCACCCTCTTCTGCTGCCTATGGATCTCTTTTCTGATGACTGCTTTTATTTATTTTGACAATGAACAAATCACTTTTACCACCTGGCTCTTTGATATGGTGCCCCCTACCACTTGGAAGCCTATCACCAACCTGGAGATAGGGTTTCTCCTTTAATCCCTTGTACAAATTTGCTTTTGGGCAACTAGTCAAGTGGTAGGCCCCCTTATAATTCCTCAGGGGCCCACCGAAGATTCTCTTAGTGGAGAGGGAGCTTCCCCTGCTACAATTATCATGGGTTTGGGCATTTCTTCCTCACTTTTGAAGAGTTACCTCTAAGCAACTCTCCACTTGTGGCAGGTCCAACTAGGCTTTCTCAGGGTTCAGCGAAGAATACAGTGAGGCAGAGAACACTGCCTCAACCCTGTAAGGGGCTCGATGATTTGCTTTCCTGGCCGCTGTGCTAATGAGACTCAATGCCCCATCTGGCACCAGCTTAGTTCTTATCCTTTCTAACACTCTGTCTTCTTTCTCTGCTCAGCCTCTAATTTTGTAAGATAGACATCGACCACCTTCCTCTCACTCAGCCATCCCAGATTGGGGCAGGGGAGGGGACAATGCTCCTCAGCTCCGATTTTAGCCTGGTGGGTTTTTAACAACCTGCCTCAGCCCAACCCTCACCTTCGTCACATACCCTCTCTCACTTTTCGCAGTCTATAAATTTTAGGCCCAGCCCAAGGTAGAGCTGCCATGCTGATAGGCTGTCTAGTCACTTGGCAGGAAGAGTGGCCTCTAATGGTGGCAGCTGGTTTTACTGGGCTTGTATTCACCCCTCACAGACCAGGCAACTGTGCAGGGTGATTAGCATTTGCATCATATACTAATAATAGGCCCCCATGCCTAATGATGAGAATTATTCTTCGCACCACCCTTTACCATCGTCAGAGAGCCACTCTTGCGCAGCTCCACAACAAAAAAGGAGCTGCTCCCCCATGTGCTTTCTCAGGAGCCCATTCAAACTTCTATTACTGGCATGTCCAGCCCCGGTGCTCTCCTGGGTGGGGAGTCCCAGACAAAGACCAAAGTTGCAAGTGTGCAGAGTGGAGCCTGGCATTTTTGAGCCCACTGGCTTCAAACACTTTCTGGTTATTTGCTCCAATGATGGCAGCATGTTGGCCAAGGGCAATATGTTATATCAGAGAAGAGCACTAGCTAGCCTGATTGGTAGAGAGCTGTGGGTGACCTGTTTGGTGGACTGGAACCTCTGGTGAATGAGTTGGATCTCTCCAAGGTGGACAGGATTTGTGCTCTTCAGACACTTGCTGGCATGCCACTTAGTGTGATGCCACATTCTACCATGAATTTTGGGAAAGTAGTTGATCTGAGGGAACTTGTGGACTACTCCATAGATGTCATCACATTAGAGCTGGTTGACCAAAGAGTGGTCAAAATCAAACGAATGTGTGATGAGAAAACAGGGAGGCGCCTCGAGACCCGCCCCATCACTCTTTGTTACGTTCGACTGTGACAAGCTCCCCGAGTCGGTGCGTGCCAGTTGGTACCGCTACAGCGTGAAGGCATTCGTGCTACTGCCGCGGCGGTGCTATTACTGTCACCACTTCGGCCATACGAATCGTTCTTGTAGACGTGCAAAGTCAGGGTCACCCGAAGTTTGTGTAAATTGCTCCAAGGCCGCACACGATAAGTCCAAATTGTGTGTGGCCAAGTGTGTCAATTGTGGAGAGCCGCACCCCGCTTCTTCGAAGCAATGTCGTGCATATCTCCTTGAGAAAGAAATCCTGGCCATTCAGGCCCAGGATCGACTCTCATTCCGCGAGGCTAAGGACTTGGTCCTGGCGCACCCGGCTCTGCCTGGGACGTCATATGCCTCAATAGTTAGAAAGGCACCCTCTCCTGGCCCATCCAGGCCAACGAGCACGGTTGTTTCTGCGCCCATTTAGAGCCCTTCTGCGGGCTCTACTCAACCCGGGCGCTCCCCTGGTAAAGCTGGTGGCAAAAAGGGTTCACACCCAGCCCCGGCTAAAACCAGGGCTCCCCCCTCTTCCCCCAGCGTGACCGTTTCCCGTAAGGCGAAACGGCCACGCGCCTCCACCGAGTCGTTAGACTCACAGGAGGCAACACCCTTGAAGATGGTCGCTAGGCCATCTCCTGGGATTCCTAAAGCTGTCCCCCGAAAGGAGGACAGCAACAAAGGAGCTTCGGCTCCTTCGCCCATGACCCGAGGTGGAGCGAGTGGCTCGGAGACGGTGGTTCCTCGAAAAGAAGGCCCCCCGCCTCCGAAGCCGCAACGCCCGCCTAAGGTTTCGAGGCGGAGGGAGGAAAAGACTCGCATGGCGAGCCCAACCTTCCCCAATAAGTCCTCGAAGGCGACAGCGCCTTCAGCGCTTTGTCCGGCCAACAGCGCCCGAGGTTCTGCCCCCGGGAAGTGTACGGCCATTCCCGTGAGGGTCTTTAGTTCGAGGAGGGCCCCCGCGTCTCCTCCGAGCTAGGCCTGGAGGGCATATTCCTTCAATGGAATTGCCGTGGACTCCGGGCCAACCTGGAGGAGCTGCGGAGGCTCGTCTCGTCCCGTTTCCCGTTAGCTATCTTTTTGCAGGAGACCATGCTAGGCGCGTGCCCCCTGCCCGCCCTCCCGTGGTATAAGGGTCTTGCGACCCCACCACCGCGAGATGCGCGGTTTACACCCGGCATGATGTCTCCGTTCTTCCTTTCTCTTTAGATACCTCCTTTCAGGCAGTGGCTGTGCAGCTGCACCTGGATACGAGGTATACTATCATTTCTGCGTACATTCCACTGTCAGCTGACTTCGACGCGGGGGACTTCCGCCGCGTCGTGGCACGGTTGCCGAGGCCCTATCTCTTGCTTGGAGATCTGAACGGCAGGCATCCTCTCTGGGTATATTACTCCATAAATCCCAGGGGAAAGTCCTTGCCGATCTGATCGAAGAGCTTGAGATGGGTGTCCTAAACGTGGATGAGTTTACACATCACTGTCCGAGAACCGCTTCATTTTCTTGCCTTGACCTATCTTTGTGCTCTTCGGATGCACAGCCTGATTTTGATTGGGGGGTGGTCGATGACCTCCATGGTAGTGATCACTTTCCCATTCAAATATCATTTTCAGGGCAACTGCCGCCTGAGAGCCCACCTCAGTGGTGCTTGGTGCGGTGGCCTGCATTTCAGGAAATGACTGAATTCTCTATCTTAGTCGAGGAGTTTAGGTCGGTAGATGAGGCCGTTGAGTTCTTCTCCGGCAACGTCATCGCCGTGGGCCTGACTACTATTCCTAGGACGTCTGGCCGTTTTGCACGCCGACCACTCCCATGGTGGTCGGCCGAGTGCGAGACGGCCCTCAAACAGAAGCGTTATGCCTACATACGCTATAAGCGCCGCCCGAACGATTTCACTGTCGTTGAATTTCGTTGGGCTAGGGCTAGGTTCCGGTATATTTCGAAGCACGCCCGCCGCTCTTCTTGGCGAGCATACGTGTCTTCACTTAACGGGAAGACCCCTTTAGCAGAGGTGTGGAGGCGAGTCAAACGGATTCGGGGCAAGTTCTTGCAGGACCCCCCTCCCGTTCTCCAGGAGAATGGGACTGCAATCTCGGACCCCGCGTCCGTGGCAGAATCCTTAGCGACCGCTTTTTCCGCATTCTCTAGCCGGGATGCTGCTCCGCCAGCATTCAATGCACGTCGTGATGTCGCCGAAGGCCGCTGACTGGACTTTACCTCCAGAGACGGAGAACCCTTCAACGACAAGTTTACTGTGAGTGAGTTGCGCTCCGCTCTCGCTTCGTGCGCGGACACCGCCCATGGTCCCGACGATGTCCGGTACGCCATGCTTCGACACCTGGGTGAGCGAGGCATGGCCTTTCTGTTAGATTTGTTCAACAGGATCTGGGTGGAGGGTCTTCTCCCAGACTCCTGGCGAATCGCTACTGTGCTCGCCTTTCGCAAACCGGGGAGAGATCACTCTATTCCGACCGGTTTGCGCCCAATCTCTCTAACCTCTTGCGTGTGCAAGTTGATGGAGAAATTGATAAATGTTAGATTAGCCTTTTTCCTGGACAGCGGAGGCCATCAGTTCTGTCTTCTGCACAGTGTGGCTTCCGCAAGTTCTGCTCCGACTGGAAATTGCTGTCTGCGAGGCTTTCCTTCGTAGACAGCACTATGCCACGGTGTTTTTCGATCTGGAGAAGGCCTATGATACTGCATGGCTATACGGTATCATGGAGACTCTCCACACGATGGGGGCGAGGGGACGCCTCCCAATGTTTATATCTGAATTTTTGCGAGATCGTCGATTCCGCGTACGGGTGGGGGGAGCCCTCTCCGGCCCAAAGGAGCAGGAAGAGGGTGTCCCGCAGGGAAGTGTCCCCACTGTCACACTATTTGCCCTGAGCATCAACGGCATCACCTCGGTGCTGCCGGAAGATGTTCTCGCTACGCTCTACGTGGACGACCTTTCGATCTCTTTTGGCGCGGCCCAGATGCCAACTCTGGAGCGTCGACTCCAACAGGCATTGAACCGCGTCTCTCGCTATGCCGAAGCGCACAGGTTTCGGTTTTCTTTGGCCAAGACTAAGGTGGTGCACTTCTTCCGCCATCCACGGCTTCACCCCGATCCAGATTTGTTTCTTAATGGGGTGCGCCTGGATGTGGTTGAATCGCACCGTTTCCTTGGTCGTGTATTCGACCGATGCCTCACCTGGGAGGCTCATATTCGCAGCCTTTGGGTCTCTTGTACCCACGCCATAGACATTCACCGTTCCGTGACGTTCAGCGCTTGGGGCGCTGATAGGGCTACTGCCCTACTTTTTTATCGATCCTTTGTTCGTTCGAAGCTCGACTACAGATGCGAGTTTTATGCATCCATACCCGAGCGTTTATTGCGCAAGGTGGATTCGATCCACCACACCGGCCTTCGCCTTGCGACCGGTGCCTTCCGCACTTTCCCCATTGATAGCCTTTTGGTCGATGCTGGGGAGATGCCGCGTGCAGTGCATCACTCGCCTGTACGCGCGAGCCCGGTGCCTCCCTTAGTCGCCAACAGCTCTCACTGCATCCGCAGCTGATCTCCATGGTGCCTATGCCGCCGAGAGACGCCAGTCATACCCTAAGCCCTTTGGGTTTAGGGCCAGGAAACTCCTTCGAGAGGTAGATATAGCTCTCGGGCCGGTGGCACACATCGTGTCACGCTGGAACCGTGCCAATGTATATGGATGGCTCCAAGTCCCAAGAGGGGGTCGGCTTCCACGCCGTATCCCCTCTGTTTGAAGTCAGCGGGGCTCTACCAGGCGCTGCGTCTGTCTTCACGGCCGAGCTGGTAGCAATACACCACTCGGTACGGGAGATTGCGCGACGTGCCCGGTTCGGAGACCTAATTGTGATCTATAGCGACTCACAAAGCGCACTGAGTGCTCTCGGGGCATTATAATCTCCGCATCCCCTAGTTCGCGATATCCGTGACGCCACGCCTTTGGCGAGCCGGGCGAATGTCGAGATTATCTTCTGCTGGGTTCCTGGACATGTAGGAATTGCGGGGAATGAGCGCGCCAAAGAGTCCGCGAGGACTCTGCGACCGGACCAGCGTTTCGCTCTTCCTCACACCGACTACATGGCAGGAATACGGGCAGCTCTTCGGACTGCTTGGCAAAGAAGATGGGAGACGGTCGAAGGGAACTTAAAGTTGCGTGCCATTGCGCCGCGACTGTTCCCATGGACCTATCCCCCAATGCCGCGACGGCTTCGGGTCGCTTTCTGTCGTCTCCGAATCGGACACACTCGTGTGACGCATCGCTATTTGATGGAGCGCTTGCCTGCGCCCTATTGTGACGACTGCGTCGTCCCCCAGACTGTTCGGCACATTCTTGTCAAATGTCCCAGTCTGGGTGATCTTCGCGCATGTTACCTGTCCCGGTCCCGGGATGGGCGGGGTCGCTACCGCCTGTCCTTTGTACTCTGGATGAGTGTGTGCACATTGGCTGGTGGACTTGTTGACTATTTGTGAGAGGCCGGCCTTCTTCCTTTCATTTAACTAGGTTTAGTTGTTGTTTTTGTTATTGTTGTGTTATTGTTATTATTTCTTTTTGTTGTTTCCTGTTCAAATTTTTTAAAGTAGCCTAGAACTAGGCTGTTTGTTTACGTTGACTTATGCCTAAGTGGGCAGTCGCCAGATAGCCCCTTAAAAAAAAAAAGGCCTGGAGGGCATATTCCTTCAATGGAATTGACTCTGGGCCAACTGGTAGGAACTGCAGAGGCTTGTCTCCTCGCCTTTTTCTTTAGCTATCTTTTTGCGGGAGACCATGCTGGGTATTTGCCCCTTACCCACCCTCCCGGGGTATAAAGGTTTTGCGACCTCACCACCACAGGATGGGAGCCGGGCAGGATGATGCGTCATTTATACCCGGCATGATGTCTCTGTTCTTCTATTTGTTTTGCATACCTCCTTTCAGGCTGTAGCTGTGTACCTGCACCTGGATAGGAGGTATACTGCTATTTTCGCGTACGTTCTACCATCAGCTGACTTAGATGTGGGCAACTTATTTCTTGTTGTGGCATGGTTGTCGAGACTTTCTTGGGGATTTGAACGGTAGACAGCCTTTCTGGGCAAACTACTCGATCAATCCCAGGGGTCAGGTCCTTCCCTACCCAATTTAAGAGCTGCAGATAGATGTAAATGTGGATGAGTTTAAATATTACTACCTGAGAATGGCTTGATTTTCCTGTCTTGATCTATCTGTGCTCTCTGGATGCACAGTCTGATTTGGAGTCTGGGTTAGTCGATGACCTCCATGGTAGTGATCACTTTCCATTCACATATGATTTCTGGAGAGCCCGCCCAGTGGTGTTTGGTGCAGGCGCGGTGGTCTGCATTTCAGGAAATGACTGATTTCTCTATCTCAGTCAAGGAGTTTAGGTCGGTGGATGAGTCCATTGAGTTCTTCTCAGGCAATCTCATTATCCATGGGCCTAACTACTATTCCTAGAACGTCTTGCCCCTTTTGCATGCCAACCACTTCTGTTGTGATTATCTGAATGTGAGACATCCCCTTAAACAGAAGTGTTCTTCCTAAATGCGTTATAAACGCATTTAGGGCTAGATTGCAGGATTTCTTGAAGCATGCCCTCTGATGAAACCTGTTGGAAATATGTATATTCACTTAATGGGGATAATCATCTAGCAGGGCTGTGGAAGCGACTCAAAATGATTCGGGAAAAGTTCTTGAGGACACCCCTTCCCATTCTCCAGGAGACTGGAGCCTATATGTCAGACCCTGCATCCATTGCAGAATCCTCCATGACCACTTTCTCTGCCTTTTTTATGGACATCGGAGGCTACATCTCTCAGCACACTGCAGTCTATGCAAGTTCCACTTCATGTTGTATGCTCTGCTCCAACTGGTAAATGCCATCTGCGACTCCCTCCTTCATAATAGCACTCCACCACCGTGTTTTTCGATCTGGAGAAGGCCTATGATACTGCATGGCAATACATTATCAGGGAGACTCTCCACACAATGGGGGTGAGGGGATGCCTCCCAGTCTTTATCTCATAATTTTTGCGAGATAGTCGATTCTGCCCAATGGAACAAGAAGAGGGTGTCCTCAGTGTCATACTCTTTCCTGAGTATCAAGGGTATCACAGATAGTGCTACCTGAAGATGTTCGTGCTACACTTTACATGGGTGACCTTTCGATCTCTGCCAACTCTGGAGTGTTGACTAATGGTTATTGAACCGCGTCTCTCGCTATGCTGAAGCATGCAGGCTTAGGTTTTCCTTGGCCAAGAATAAGGTCGCACACTACTGCCACGATCCATGGCTCCACCCTGTCCCAGAATTGTTCCTAAATTGGGTTTCGGAATTGTTCCTAAATTGGGTTTGCCTGGAAGTGGTGGATTCGCAGTTTCCTTTGTCATGTATTTGATAGACACCTCACCTGGGAGGCTCATATTCACAGCTTTTGGGTCTTTTGTACCTGGGGCATAGATATTATTTGTTTGGGACATTCATCACCCAAGGTACTGATAGGGCTACTGCCTACTTTTTATAGATCCTTTGTTGGTTCGAAGCTCTACTACAGATGCAAGTTTTATGCATCCTCAGCTAAAAGTATATTACAGAAAGTTGACTCAATCTACTACACTGACCTTCACCTGCCGCACATCCCTCATTGACAGCATACTTGTCAATGCTTGGGAGATGCCACTCGCTCTGCGCTGTGCACAGTGCATTATTCGCCTGTACGCATGAGCCTGCGCCTCCCCAGCTCATCAACAGTTTTCACTGCATCGGCAGCTGATCTTAATGGTGCCTATGCTGCCGAGAGATGCCAGTCATACCCTAAGCCCTTTGGGTTTAGTGCTAAGAAACTCCTTCAAGAGCTAGATATAGCTCTCAGGCCAGTGACACCCCTGGTTCTGCCCATGGCAACATCCTGGATGGTATCACCTTTGACTATTTGCTGCAACACCTCTGCTCCCAAAGCTTCTCTAGCGCTGGGACTATTGCGCTTGGCCTTTTGGGAGTATACGCTGGAACCATGCCAGTTTATATAGATGCCTCAAGTCCCAAGAGGGGTTCAGTTTCCATGCCATATCCCCTCTGTTTGATGTCAGCAGGGCTCTGCCAGGTGCTGTGTCTGTTGACAGCTGAGCTGGTTGCAATACACCCCTCAGTATGGGTAATAACACGACATGCACATTCCTGACACCAGATTGCGATCTATAGGGACTCATAAAGCGTCTTGAGTACTCTCGGGCATTGAGATCGCATCAACCCCTCGTTTCCCCCCCCCCCTATCAGGCCTCTTTTTATGTGGTGGTGGTGGATTGCGTGGTCCAATGATTTGATGAGCCATGCTATGGGTGACCAAGCTTCCTACTCGGCTCAACATTGTGGGAGACGGCTACTCATACTGGATGTGTCGCTATGAAACTGGTCAGCCATGCTTGGGGGAGCTGGGTTCCCATACTCCACCCATCATGGGGAAAAGGGATACCCATAGTATACGGGTCATCAGCTAGGGACCATACCAAATGGCTCCAACATAGGCTTCCAGTACAGGTCAACAGCGCTGCCCACTGGAGGGATCACTCTTTTAGAGTCATCCTGTGCTAGATGGTTGGGTGTCTGGGCTGGAAATGCATGTGGGGGGGTGGGGACAGCTCTGGCACGGACAAACTCTTGCATCACAAGGCTGCTTTTTAAAACGAGCAGTCTTCCTGGGGACGAGATACCCCATCCTTGTTGGCTAGCACCCAGTCCCTGAGCAGACCCAGTAGGCAGTGGCTCCTGGTGCCAAACAGAAAATTAACACGCATATGGGTGTAAAAAAAAATTCTGCTCCTCAGGAGTTGCTCTACCAGGCCCTCCAAAACATCATCTACTGCTGTTGTACTGCTGAAGAGAACAGATGAGAGCTCCTCCCACTGCTTCATAAATCCAGAATGGGAAAGTTGGTAGCAGGACACCTGCTTGGTCTTCTACATCATCACAAAACAGATGCACACTTATGATGACTGATATCTTACAATGCAATACACACTCATGAAAAAGTTAGGTATCGTAACAGAATCACAATCATCTATGAGAATAATAGCGCCAACAGATGTTATTTGGTCTTCCTGACAAAGGAGGTCGCTAAGACAGACCTTGAATATGCAACCTCCTTACCCATATATGACGAGAACTTCTCTGTCAGACTCGTAAGATCAAGTAATCTGGAAGAGACAAAGCAGGACTACTGTCTGAACAGCATCTGGCAGAGAAGCAACAAGGCCATTAAAAGTACACACTCCATACTAGTTTGTTGCCTACTACAAAGAGGGCATGGGCAATTTCATCCAAGCTGCCTGCTATCTAGAGATAAGGAGAGAAGACTCATCCCCGAATGCCATCTAAAAAAAATATGAGAAGGGAGTCCTCATACACACCAAAGATGTCACCCAAGTGAAAATGCTCGCCAACCTCCCATGCCCATCTGATGACATGTTTAAAACCATTAAGCCCTGCATATACAGCTATGACCTTTTTAACTTATCCAAAGAGGATATAGTTGAGATGTGCACTGACAATCTGAGCCATATCACAAAAATGAAGGGGTCAAAAAACCTGATAATCTTGCGTTTTCTTTGAATACCTTGCACCCCACAGGATCAAGATCAGCCCTCAATCAATGAAGGTGAAACCTTTCACAGAAAGGCCCCTCCTATGATACTGGTGCTTCAATTATGGGCATGGGAGGAAGCACTGAAAAGATGCACCATGATGCAGCAACTGCTCTGCCCTAGATAACCATGCCACAGCGGAATGCAGTAAAGAGGCCTGCTGCTTCCACTTCAGGGAATATCATCCTTTGAATTCCCGGCAATGCAAAACCTATAAATTGGAGCAGGACATCCTCCATCTGGCCAACTCACAGAAAATCAGCTGAGGGAGTGCTAGAAGAGAACTGATGTTTCGACAGGGGGAGGAGGGAGGAGTGAAGACCCTCTCCTCCACCCTGGCTACCTGACCTACTAAAGAAACAAAAGCTGCTCTCCCAAAACAGAATGCCACAGTCCCTCCCTCAGAAGCTGCATCTGTTGCAATGGCAGTTAGGAACCGATATGGTACCCTAGAAAATTAGGCCGAGTTGACACATGCCAACTCAACTGAATCACCGCCAGTCGACTCAGTCCAGGTTCCAGAGCCAAAGAGGGACATGTCTACAAAATTCTTACACCTGAAGAGTCCTTGGACTCAGTGGAGGCGCCACCACTGGCTAAAATCATCTTGGCAGCGGAGGTTCAGGAGCCGGAGGCAGTATGTGCTGCCTCCGCAACTACAGAACCCTCCAACAGACAAAGACCAATACACCGACAACATGTCAAGTAACAAAGACATGGAGAAGCAGGAGATAAACACTGCTACCAGCTCCAACATGAAGCTCTGCTCGGCACCCCATGAGGAGGATGAGGTCTTGTGCCCTGGGAAAGTAGTCCCCCAAGAATTCCATAAGGACACAAACAGGTGACATGCAGCCATCAGTAGATCCCCCCTTCCCCCGCCACAAAGGGGAACGCTGGTGCTGCACAAAAAAACCATCAAGCTCCCTATAAAGAACAGTAAAAGACAGGCATAGTGGTCCTTAAACCTCAATCAAAATAAACATGGCCACAATCCTGAGTGGAACATTCATGGTCTAAGGGCAAACTGGGAGGAACTTACCAGGGAAATTGTCCCTGCCCTACGGGATATGAGGTGCGGCAAACCTCTACTCCCAATGGTGGAGGACATCGTGGTGGCGGTTGTTTATACTACCGTTGTGAATGTCCCCTTCCAAGAAATAAAATTACAATCCCCCCCCCCCCCCTGCAGGCTGTGGCAGGATGCATCCACCTAGGCACAGACTACACAGTCTGCTCCATTTATCTACCACCAAGTGATGATGTACCCCAACACCTATCAAACCTTCTGGGTAAGCTCCCTCCCCCATTTTTACTGCTCAGAGACTTTAATTGTCATTTGTTGTGGAGGGAATTGAATCGGCAATAGCAGGGATGAGTCCCTCCTTACCTTTATTGATGGGCATCACTCAGTTGTCCTCAACACTGGTGAGCCCACCCATTTCCATACTCAAACTGGCACATCCACTGCCATAGACCTCTCGCTGTGCAATTCAAGTATAGCAGCAGATTTTACTTGGATGGTGGACGAAGATCTATGTGGAAGTGACCACTATCCGATTATTCTTAACCCTGTTGTATCCCCTCTCACTATTTGTCTCCCAAAATGGTTATTCCTCATGCAGATTGGCCAAAGTTTGTGGAATCTTGCAACTTTGACAGCTGTGCAGAAGACTTAGCACTGTTGATGCAGCCGTGGAATACATCACATCCCACCTCCACTTTGCCGCATCAGTGAACATCCCCCACACATCTGGGAATTTCCCATGACATCCGGTTCACTGATGGAACCAGGACTGTGCAGCTGCCAGAAGGGCCTAGAGGAGCTACAGATCTCAGCCTAACTCGCAAGCCCATAAGATTTCCTTCCACAGAGCTAGGGCTCACTATCGTTAGATGATGAAGTCAGCTCAATGCTCCTCCTGGCAATCCTATGTGAGCTTAATCTCGCCATCCACACTAATGTCAAAGATATGCAACAAGTCCGTAAAATGAAGGGTAAGTACATTCCCCCATCATGTCCCATCCTGTCCCTGAATGGAAACACCGTGGCTGCACCTGATGATGTGGCAGAGGCCTTTGGCACCTTTTTCACTCTTTAGTAACCCATTGTGACACTACTTTCCCTTGGGCTATACAACAACTCTGAGAGGAACGGAAAGACATTGACTTTTCATTCAGAGGTGGAGAGTCATACAATGTGCTCTTTATTTACCATACATGAATTAAGAGAGGCCTGAAAGTCTGTAAGGACAGCTCCCCAGGGCACGACAAAATCCCCATGCAATGCTTTGACATCTTCCGCAAGAGAGGCAATAACCTAGTAGTTGTGCCACTTAAAACCAACCAATCAATCCCCTTGTTTGTGATATCTGTGATGCCATGATTTTGGCGAGCCAGGCGGATGTCAATATCATCTTCTGGGTTCCTGGTCATGTGAGAATTGCGAGGAATGAGGGTGCCAAAGAGTTTGCAAGGACTGGGCTACCAGACCAGCGTTTTGCTGTTCCTTTCACCGACTACATGGCTGGGGGCTGCTTAACGAAGAAGATGGGAGATGGCCAAGGGGAACTTAAAATTGTGTGCTATTGTACAGCGACTTTTCCCATAGACCTATCTCCACAATGCTGAGACGGCTTTCAATTGTCTCCAAATTGGACACGCTCTCAGGATGCACTGCCATTTGATGGAGTGCTCGTCTGTGCCTTATTGTGATGACTGCATTGTCCCCCTGACTGTTTGGTACATTCTTGTTGAATGCCCCAGTCAGGGTGATCTTTGTGCATGTTACCTCGGGGCACTACTGCTTGTCCCTTGTACTCAGGACTGATTTGTGCACATGGACTTGCAGACTATACAACTTTTTGGAGGAGGCCGACCTTTATTGTAGATAGCATGTTCTTGTGTCGGGGGTAGGCAGGCATACCCCTGAGGCCTTTTTGCTTATCTTGTTTTTAATTGTTATTGTGTCTCTGCCTTTGTTCCTTTTTTATCTTTGTTATTCCTTTTCATGCTGTTTTTTGTTTTTTAATATAACCTAATATTAGGCTCTAGTGTGAGTACAGAGAGTATTGCCCTAGTGGCAGTCGCCAGATTACCTCGCTCATCCACAATGCTTTCGGCATCATACAGTCATACTCTTTCACTCTGCCCCTCCCCCTAGTCACAGGGCTGACTACCGTTTGAATTATTTGTTGCAAAGTCTTTGTCATCTCTGTGTCCATGTCCCCTTCTCTTTGTACTTCATCCACACACATCTGACACTCCCTGACCAATTTCACTCAAATCCTCAACCAGCTTCTCTACTTGATCCATCAATCCTTCACATTCTTTCATAGCTTTCATCAACTCTTGCCCCAATTGTACACTTATCCCATTTATACTTGCTAACATGGACTCAGACTCATTCAAAGAAAACTTACAAATACTATACATTTTATCATATAATCCATCTCAATCTTGCAAAAATCCTGAAAACTCTCCCACCTCACTCTCACCTAACTGTTCTATCCATTCATCCTTTCTCAACCATTTACTCTTATGCTCCCCCTTCCTTGTTTGACTAGTACTAACTGCTTCCCCTCCAAAGCACTAGCTATATCATCCAAAGTACTCTTCCCAAACATTCATCCCATTCTTTCTCATCCCTTACCATCAATTGCAATATCTAACTCAAAGTTCATATCTTTCTTTCAGCCAAACCATTCGCACTAGGCAGATATGGCGTCATTCGAACATGATCTATCCCCCATTCACTCAACATTCATGCAGGCTTACACATGCACATGGGCAACATTCTCTTGCTCACTACTCTAGCAACACTCAACAATGATTCATTCATCACAGGTTCAGCATAGCAAATTTACTCTTATGATCCACCATCACAACCATTCCCATATACCCTCTTGCAGTCCTCGGAAAAGAGACACAATCAATTGCCACCATTTCAAAAGGTTCATTCACACTCAACTTTAATACTGGCAGGGTAACATACACACTCTGGTACACTTCACACATAGTCGCTACATCCATGCAAATCTTTCTCAAAAAGGGACCAAACACATGTCCTTTCAAAATGATGGCATCACAGATTTCACGAATCAGAGGATTGTTATTTATTTTATTTTATTTTTCAATATAGCCTAGACGTAGGCTGTAGTGAGTATGGCGACTTATACCAAGTAGGCAGTCACCAGATGGGCTCCTTAAAATAATAATAATAAAAAAAAATCATACATTCCCCCAATTTATTGCCTATACAAGTATGTCCAAACCTATCATGCACAATCTTCACCATTCCAATCATACTAAACACAGAAAACATCAGAATATATATGTCCTTATCATCTATACATAACACAAAATACACTAAACTCTTGCATACTACCATTTTTCCAGCAAGCCTTCTAAACTTTCTTAATATGCCAGTCCACTCATTCACAAGAACACTGGTCATCACACCTTTCAATTCACACACCATTGGGCATGACTCTTGCATGCGCTCTATATCTTCATCAGTCAGCAGCTCTTCACTCAAGTCAACACCTGCTACTCCCACAAATCCAGTTGAATCTTTAAGCTCAGTTAAAATTCCCAACTGCTACACCATCTTTCACTAAATATTCATTACCTACATCCACCAAAATCTTATTCTTATGCAAAAAATCAATCCTAAACAGAAAACAATATGGTAACTCATTTTTGCTTAACACAACAAATTCATTTAATATGTCATTCAACTTTCCCTATGCTTACAGACAAACTCACATCTCTTCTAGGAACATTCCAACTCATACTATCAGCATCATGCACCACTTTTGTATTCACCAAGGAAATTTGCACACCTGTATCAATCATTCCACAATCTCTCTTCCCATTCATAGTCAAGATAACTTGCACTCTCTCTTCAATTCCATGCTCACACATCACATTCAACACTTCCGTCCATTCAACAAACACTTCTGCAGCATACAAGCCTTCATCTTCACTAACAGGAACAATCTCTTCACAAGCTTCATCAATCTCTCTTCTTAAATAATTCTTCTTCTCAATCAACCAATAATTATGCACTCCACTCAGACATTGCAGAGGCAACTCGTATTCCTTCTCTCTATCTATACCTTTACCATGATACATCACCAGCTTCTCTACACCATAATTCACATATACTCTCTCACTGAACAGCTTACTCACTATCACTAACACTTCCTGAAACATCATCACTCCAGGCATACACATACTTCTCAAATCTTTCCTTAACCTACTCAAATTTTTGATTCACAATTGCTCTGGTCTTTTCTTCCATAGCTATCTTTCATCAAGTCTTGTGAACCATACAACACACTTTCGAACATAGAATCACTTCTACCTTTACATTTCCTTCTTACAACTACACCTGCTGGCAAATACTCAGGATTTATACTTACAGTCTTGCTCTCATTTAAACTTTGTGGCAAACATGACATCAAATCAGCAATCACATTCCTTTCACCTGGCAAATATTCAACCGCAAAATCACTCAAATCTTCATCATCCTCGTGAGTCTACTATCAACTAACCTCATATACTGCAAATACACTAGTGGCTGGTGATCTGTTCTCACTACAAATCATACTCCATGCAAAAATGGTTGTAGCAACTTGAGACAATCCTATTGCAACCAACTCTCAATTGTCTAATGCGCACACTCTGCTGCACTAAATACCTTGGAAACATACACAATTACTCGCTTCCTTTCAACCCCATCCACAACCTGATCTTGCATTGAATGACCACTTGCATTTGTATACAATTCAAGCATTCTCCCATTTGTTCCCTACAACGGATACGCAAGTTCCACATCTTTTGCAACTTCTTGAACGCTGCATCCATAGTCATTCCACTTAATTAATCACTGTACTCTTCTTTTTCCCATTCCATAGAATCAATGGTTTCATCACACCCTAACAATATTTCATAAACTTTCTTCCAAACTCAACTTAAGCAAGAAATCCACACATCTCTCTCACTGTGGTAGGCTTAGGAAAATTCCGGACATTTTCCACAAATTTCTCAGATTTATGCAATCCAGCTGCACTCACATTTAGGCAATGTCTCTTTCATCCCAACCTCTTCCAACTTTCTCAAAACATCATTCACAGAGGACATGTGTTCTTCCATGTTCTTACCCATCACCAAAATATCATCCTAAAACACTTGTACATTCTTATATGGAAAGCCACTCAACTCTACATTCATTACATGCTGAAAAGCGGCAGAGGCATTCGCCAACCCAAAGCTCAGGTTTCTAAATTGATATTGGCGCTTTGTGGTGGAGAATGCCGTAATAGGCCTACTCTCTTCATCCACAGGCATCTGATAGTAAACATGTACCAGATCCATTTTCGTAAACACTTTCATTCCATACATACTATACACACACTCAGACACAGCATTCATAGGAAACTTGTCTTTCAACGTTCGTTCATTCTCTCTTCTATAATCAATACACAGTCGCAAATGTCCATCTGGCTTTCGTACCGGTACAATCAGACTATTCCAGGCACTCACACTCAGCTCAATTACACCAATTCTCTCTAGTTCCTCACACTGTTCCTCAATCTCTTGAGCCACAAGGGGAGGGAAATGATGAGGCCTTTGGTAAATTGACATGTCATTGCTTAATACAATTTGGAATTTAAGGCAAGTGAGCGTTGCCTAAGTCCCCATCCCCTTGTCATCCCCTTGGCTCAAGGCACCTCTCCTATTCCACAACATCCTGAAAACCTTTAGATTCTCGGTTCTCACATTCACTCAACTTTTCTTCTAATTTCACTTGCTCAATCAAATCTTCATACTTCCAAACATTCGACTTCACAGCCACAGAAAGTACACTTGCATTCACTGCATGCTTATCATTCTCCATATTCACCACTGTATTCAACACACCCAATTTATCTCCCACTTGCACTCCTCTCAAACTCTTCCTTCGCAGATTGGGCCAAACATGTATGCACACACGCAGATCTTTCATATCAATTACCATAACTGGGTGCAACTGCGACTATTTTTGCCCCCCAATCCCCCCATGCGACTGCAGATTTTTTTTCCAGCGCGCCTCCGCTAAATTACACTTAAAGATAACAGAAACATGCTTTTACCAGGCAATGGCTTCACTACTAAGATTAAAATCTTTAAAAAAACAGCCATGGTTAAATTTTTAGAAATTTTATGAACTTCGCCAATTATAATAATTTTAAAAAAGGAACTCTAAACTAAATTTCCCTCCTTTCAAAATATCACGTTGCTAAAATATAGTTATAGATAAAATAAAAAAGCAGCCTTACTTAAATTTTAATAAATTTTCTGGACTTCACCAATTTTAATTCATTCCTCCTCCCTCTTCCTCCCTCCTCCTCCCTCCTCTCCTCCCTCCTCTCCTCCCTCCTCTCCTCCCTCCTCCCTTAAAACTTCCATTCTTTGTACATTCAATCATCTCTACATCAGAGTGAATCATGATACCAACTTTCTCTGGTCAGCCTCTAATTTAACAGGATAGATACTGACGAGCTTCCTCTTACCTAACTATCCCAGAATGGGGCTGAGAGGGGAGGGGACAGGACAACATTCTCTCACCCCTGAGCGTCTGCCTGAGGTGGTGGGTTTTAACAACAAGTTTCATCCCCACCCACACCTTCCTCATATCCCCTTTCACTCTTCCTTCTATCTCTATCTATTTTGACACTGTGCCCAAGATGGAGCTGTCATGCTGATGGGCTGCCAGGTACTGGGCAAGAGGAGTGGCCTCAAATGGTGGCAGCCAGTTCTGCCAGCCCTGTACTCACCCCTCGTGGAGTGATTAGCGTATGTGCCCCGTGAAATGTATTAGGTCACCATGGGCGCTGAAAAAAATCTTTCTCCCCTTTACCACTTTACCATCATCGGAGCCACCCTCGGGTAGAACAACCGAAAAAATGCAGGTCCCCCCTACCCCTGTGCTTTTGCAGGGGACTCCCCCTCACCCTTTGTATGGAGCCACCTTTAGGTGACTCCTTTCTCCAGTCGGCCTTTAATTTTCTAAGGGGACTGCCAAGAAAGGCAGATGGCTCATAATTAACTGCTCCCACTGGAGCGCCATGATAGGGCCAACCCCCTTAGGGGGAGGAGGGAAGACAGGGCCCATCGTCTGTGCCCCCTTCTCTTCCCTGACCAAAGACATTTTTACCAATGGGACCTTTGATGTCCTGGGGGGTGGCCATATGGAAGCCTCACCTGTAAAAGGTCCTCCTCAGGCAGCTCGGGTCTCCAAGACCTTACAATGAGCAGAGAGATCGCCTCCTCTGGGTGGTGCCCCTGTGGCAGCCAAAACCTTGTCCATCTTGGAGAAAGATCATGCTGAGGCCGGTCCATCTGGCCTGGGGGCTCCTGCTGGTGGAGGGGAGAAGCGGGTTCATTCTCCGCCATGCTCTTCTAAAAAGAAAAAAGACTCTGGGCTACTCTCCATCTATAGGGGGCGTGGAGACAGATGGGTTTGCTGCCACTTCAGTAAGCAACCAAGCTAAGATTGGCACATTCAGCCCCATTGCTCCCCCGGGTGGAGAATTCATGACAAAGACCAAAAGTGCAAGTGTGGAGAGTGAAGCCTCGATTACGTTGGGGGCCTCTCATTCAGAGATGCATTTTTGAGCCCACTGGCTTCAAACGCTTCCTTGTTATTCACTCCACTGATGGCAACATGTTGGCTAAGGGCAACATGATCCATCAGAGGAGAGCTTTAGCTAGTGTGATTGGTAGAGAGGCGAAGGTGATGCGTTTCTTGGATGGGAGCCTTTTGGTGAATGCGTCGTCGAATCCCTCCGACGTGGCCATGATTAGTTCCCTTCCCACACTTGATGGCATGCCTGTGAGTGTGACGCCGCACTCTACCATGAATTTCATGAAAGGAGTAGTTTATGTGAGGGAACTTGTGGACTAGTATATAGATGACATCACCTTAGAACTGGCCGACCATGGGGCTGTCAAGATCGAGCGTGTGATGAGAAAACAGGGAGAGGCCTTGAGACCCACTCCTACACTCTTCATCAAGTTTGACTGTGACAAGCTACCTGAGTTGGTGCGTGTCGGTTGGTATCGCTACCGTGTAAAGGCATTCATGCCACTGCCGCAGGGGTGCTACTACTGTCACTGCTTCGGCCATGTTAATCGCTCGTGTAGATGTGCAAAGTTGGGGTTAAGCGAAGTCTGTGTAAATTGGTCCAAGGCCACACGTGATAGTCCAAATCGTGTGTGGGTAAATGTGTCAATTGCGGAAAGCCACACCCCGCTTCTTCAAACCAATGTGGTGGGTATTTCCGTGAAAGGAAATCCTGGCCGTTTGGGCACAGGATCGTCTCTCATTTCGCGAGGCTAAAGACTTGGTCCTGGTGCGCCCAACACTGCCTGGTACATCCTATGCCTCACCCCCGTAATGGGCACTGTGATTTGCCTTCCTGGCCGCCGTGTTGATAGGACTCAGTGCCCCCTCTGGCCCCAGCTTAGCCTCTTCTTTCAGACAGCCTGTGTTTCTCCCCCACTTTCTCACTTCCCCTACAACTTTCTCTGGTCAGGATCGTCTCTCATTTCACGAAGCTAAGGACTTGGTCCTGGCACGCCCGGCGCTGCCCGGGATGTCCTATGCTTCAATGTTGAAAAAGACACCCTCTGCTCCTGGCCCCTCCAGGCCTACGAGTACGGTCGTTTCCGCGCCCATTCGGAACCCTTCTGCTGGTTCTACCCACCCTAGTGGCACAAAAGGGTAAGGCGAAACGGCGACGTGCCTCCACCGAGTCGTTAGACTCGCAGGAGGCAACAGCCCTGAAGTTGGTCGCCAGGCCATCTTCCGGGGTTCTTAAAGCTGCCCCCCCAAAGGAGCTTCGGCTCCTTCGCCCACGCCCAGTGGTAGGCTAGGTGTCTCTGAGACAGTGGATCCTTGAAAAGAGCCCCCTCCCCCCAACTCCGAAGCCGCCTCGCCCGCCTAAGGTTTCGAGGCGGAGGGAGGAAAAGACGCATGGCGAGCCCAACCTCCCCCAATAAGCCCTCGAAGGCGACAGCGCATTGTCCAACCAATAGCGCCCCGGAGTTCTGCCTCCGGGAAGCGTACGGTCATTCCCGTGAGGGTCTTCTGTTCGAAGAGGGCCCCCGCATCTCCTCCGAGCTAGGACTGGAGGGCATATTTCTTCAATGGAATTGCCGCGGACTCCGGGCCAGCTGGGAGGAGCTGCGGAGGCTCGTCTCCCATTCCCCGTTGTTATATTTTTTGCAGGATACCATGCTGGGCGCATGCCCCATACCCACCCTCAAGGGGTTTAAGGGTTTTGCAACCCCACCACCACGGGATGGGGGCCAGGCCGGAGAATGTGCGATTTATGCCCTACATGGTCTCCGTTCTTCTCTTCGCTTTAGATACCTTTCAGGCAGTAGCTGTGCAGCTGCACCTTGATAGGAGGTATACTGTTATTTCCATGTACATTCCACCCTCACCGATTTCGACGCCGGGGACTTACACCGCGTTGTGGCACGGTTGCCGAAGCCATTTTCTAGCTCAGAGATCTAAACGGTATACACTCCCTCTGGGCAGACTACTCTATTAATCCCCGAGGTCAAATCCTTGCCAACCTGATCGATAAGCTTGAGATGGGTGTCCTAAATGTGGATGAGTTTAGGCATCACTGCCCGAGAACCGCTTCATTTTCCTGCCTCGATCTATCTTTGTGCTCTCTGGATGCACACCCTGATTTTAATTGGGGGGTGGTCGATGATCTCCATGGCAGTGATCACTTTCCCATTGAAATATCATTTACTGGAAAGCTGCCGCCTGAGAGCCCACCTCGATGGTGCTTGGCGCGGGCGCGGTGGCCTGCATTTCAGGAAATGACTGAATTCTCTATCTCAGTCGAGGAGTTTAGGTCGGTAGATGAGGCCGTTGAGTTCTTCTCCGGCAACCTCATCGCCGTGGGCCTGACTACTATTCCTAGAAGGTCTGGCCGTTTTGCACGCTGACCATTCCCGTGGTGGTCAGCCGAGTGCGAGACGTCCCTCAAGCAGAAGCGTTATGCCTACATGCGCTATAAGCGCCCCGCCCGAACGATTTCACTGTCAGTGAATTTCGTCGGGCTAGGGCTAGGTTCCGGTATATTTCGAAGCACGCCCGCCGCTCTTCTTGGCGGGGCCTTTCGTGTCTTCACTTAACGGGAAGACCCCTTTAGCAGAGGTGTGGAGGCGAGTCAAACGGATTCGGGGCAAGTTCTCGCAGGACATCCCTCCCGTTCTCCAGGAGAATGGGACTGCAATCTCGGACCCCGCGTCCGTGGCGGAATCCTTCGCGACCGCTTTTTCCGCATTCTCTAGCTTTGATGCTGCTCCGCCAGCATTCAATGCAAGTCGTCATGTCGTGGAAGGCCGCCTGCTGGACTTTACCTCCAGAGGCGGAGAACCCTTCAACGACAGGTTTACTGTGAGTGAGTTGCGCTCCGCTCTTGCTTCGTGCGCGGACACCGCCCATGGTCCGGACGATGTCCCGTACGCCATGCTTCGACACCTAGGTGAGCGAGGCATGGCCTTTCTGTTAGATTTGTTCAACAGAATCTGGGTGGAAGGTCTTCTCCCAGATTCCTGGCGAATCGCTACTGTGCTCGCCTTTCGCAAACCGGGGAGAGATCACTCTACTCCGACCGGTTTGCGCCCAATCTCTCTAACCTCTTGCGTGTGCAAGTTGATGTAGAAATTGATAAATGTTAGATTAGCCTTTTTCCTGGACAGCGGAGGCCATCAGTTCTGTCTTCTGCACAGTGTGGCTTCCGAAAGTTCCACTCCACGTCGGATGCTCTGCTCCGACTGGAAAATGCCGTCTGCGAGGCTTTCCTTCGTAAACAGCACTACGCCACGGTGTTTTTCGATCTGGAGAAGGCCTATGATACCGCATGGCGATACGGTATCATGGAGACTCCACACGATGGGGGTGAGGGGACGCCTCCCAATGTTTATATCTGAATTTTTGCGAGATCGTCGATTCCGCGTACGGGTGGGGGGAGCCCTCTCCGGCCCAAAGGAGCAGGAACAGGGTGTCCTCAGTGTCACACTCTTTGCCCTGAGCATCAACAGCATCACCACGGTGCTGCCGGAAGATGTTCTTGCTACGCTCTACGTGGACGACCTTTCGATCTCTTTTGGCGCGGCACAGATGCCAACTCTGGAGTGTCGACTCCAGCAGGCATTGAACCGCTTCTCTCGCTATGCCGAAGCGTACAGGCTTCGGTTTTCTTTGGCCAAGACTAAGTTAGTGCACTTCTTCCGCCATCCACGGCTCCATCCCGACCCAGATTTGTTTCTTAATGGGGTGCGCCTGGATGTGGTTGAGTCGCACCGTTTCCTTGGTCTTGTATTCGACCGACGCCTCACCTGGTAGGCTCATTTTCGCAGCTTTAGGGTCTCTTTTACCCGCGCCATGGATATTTTCCGTTCCGTGACATTCAGCGCTTGGGTGCGCTGATTGGGCTACTGCCCTACTTTTTTATCGATTCTTTGTTCGTTCAAAGCACGACTACGGATGCGAGTTTTATGCATCCACAGCCGAGCGTTTATTGTGGAAGGTGGATTCGATCCACCACACCAGCCTTCGCCTTGCGACCGGTGCCTTCGACACTTCCCCCATTGAGAGCCTGTTGGTCGATGCTGGGGAGAGGCAACTCGCTCTGCGCCGCGTGCAGTGCATCACTCGCCTGTACGCGCGAGCCCGGCGCCTCCCTCAGTCGCCAACAGCTCTCACTGCATCCGCAGCTGATCTCGACGGTGCCTATGCCGCCGAGAGACGCCAGTCATACCCTAAGATCTTTGGGTTTAGGGCCAGGAAACTCCTTCGAGAGCTAGATATAGCTCACGGACCGGTGGCGCCCTTGGTTCTGCCCAGGACGCCACCCTGGAAGGTACCACATTTGGCTATTTGCCACCACGCCTCTGCTCCCAAAGCTTGTACGGCGCCGGGAGTATTGCGTTCGACCTTTTTGGAGCACACATCGTGTCACGCTGGAACCGTGGCAGTGTATACGGATGGCTCCGAGTCCCAAGAGGGGGTCGGCTTCCACGCCGTGTCCCCCTTTTGAAGTCAGCGGGGCTCTGCCATGCGCTGCGTCTGTCTTCACGGCCGAACTGGTTGCAATACATCACTCGGTACCGAATTGTGATCTATAGCGACTCACAAAGCGCACTGAGTGCTCTCGGGGCATTATAATCTCCGCATCCCCTGGTTCGCGATATCCGTGACGCCACGGTTTTGGCGAGCCGGGCGGATGTCGAGATTATCTTCTGCTGGGTTCCTGGACATGTAGGAATTACGGGGAATGAGGGCGCCAAAGAGTCCGCGAGGCCTGGGCGACCGGACCAGCGTTCATCTTCCTCACATCGACTATATGGCAGGAATACAGGCAGTTCTCCGGGCTGCCTGGTAAAGAAGATGGGAGATGGTCGAAGGGAACTTAAATTTGCGTGTCATTGCTCCGCGACTGTTCCCTGGACCTACCCCCTAATGCCGCGACGGCTTCAGGTTGCTTTCTGTCTTCTCCGAATTGGACACACTCGCGGGACGCACCGCCATTTGATGGAGCGCTCGCCTGCACCATATTGTGATGACTGTGTTGTTCCCCAGAATGTTTGACACATTCTTGTTGAATGTCCCAGTCTGGGTGATCTTCACGCACGCTACCTGTCCCGATACCGGGATGAGCGGGGTGGCTACGGCCTGTTACTTGTACTAGAGAAGGGTTCGGGCACACTGATTTGTGGATTTTATGACTCCCTCCTCCCCTTTATTTAACTGTGTTGCATGTTCCTCACCCGGTGATGCAGGTCTCCCCTCCCTCCCTACGCTGGAGCATGCTTCTTGCTTGTTCGCATTTTCCTTTTTTTATTGTTATTGTTGTTTTTACATATTGTTATTTTAATGTAGCCTAGTACTAGGCTGTCGTAAGTATCGCGACTTATGCCCGACTAGGTAGTCGCCACATGGTCTCATAAAAAAAATAATAAGATTTTAAAATCTATTCCGCCCGCAGCCAACATACACACTCAGCTGTTTGTCCTGTCCATAGAAAATTTCCCAAAACTTGGACCTCACTTCAACCTGGTTCTCTATCAGTGTGTCCCGGTATGACCATAACTGGGGCCACTTACTAGTACTTGGGTTGCACACAGCCTGAATTGAGACCTCTTTCCTCCTCTGATCCTCAAATTCACTGTCTTCCACAATCTCTCACCTGCCCATCTCATCTTTTCTTTTATACGTTACATATTCACACACTTCATTTGGAACCGTGTTCAAAAACTTCATTAGCTCTTTATTTTCATTTATTCCATTGTCGCTTCATCTTATTTGGGCCAAATATTCTAACCTACATATGCACATATGAATTAACACTCATTCTCTCCCATTCTTGCTTCCTCAAACCCATTTGACTTCTTATACTTCACACTTGTCTTCATTCTCTTGCATTGCTCTATCATTCTCTCTTTCACCATATCCCATTTAGGCTCACCCACACTTGTAATCATCCTGTAAAACTCTCTTATGCCTCCATCCAGAAATTCACCCAACTCTCACCCATAACCTATTATTCTCCCCCAATTTCTCCTTACAATAACTCTCATACTCTTTCAAAAACACTCACATCTTTTGTTCCTTCCACCCTAAACTTACTTAACTTGGGCACTTCTCTAATCGGTATACTACTGTGTACTTCAGCCTCATTTTCACTCTCACTTACTTCTTTCCTGCTATTACTCACTCATACCTTCATTTGAAGTGAAGTACAATGAGTCTATACTGGTCATCAGTTGTGGCTTTTCTTTGTGGCCCGGATATCGATTCTTTAGCTTTTCTTCCCAGTCTGGCAGTCCTTTTGTCTCCATCATTTCTGTTTCCAGTGGAGTAGAGGCCACACCACCACCATTTGCACCTAATTCTCCCATTCAACATTCATATCACTCTTTCCTCCATTCGCACTTCCATGTCCTTAATCCTCTCTTTCATTCTCACTTCCATCTCTCTCATTTTCCTCTTCAAACTATCATAGCGGTATCAGGGGGGGAACTGGGAAGTGAGGTGGGCCCACTTTCATTGAGGGAATCTGTGAGTTCCAGGACTCGGTGAAGCATTCAGACTTCAAGGACCTGGGACACTCGCTAGTTCCAACTGCTGTGTTGGAGTCTGTGAGGCACTAGCTCCAATTACTGTGCTGGAGACTGCGAAGCACTCTCCAAAGACACCCACTTCAAGATGGTCCCTTCCAGTCACAAGAACAACTGAGGGTCAAGGCTGGCTGATTAGCTGGTACCAAGAAGCTGGAAAGGAGAAGGCATTTCCAATCACTTATTCCCTGCCACACTTAAACATTCTTAAACTGACATACATATATACACACACACACACACACCCATTCATACTAAATCTTACCTGAATAACTATTCATCTTCTTTCTAACCTCTAATCAGACACTTTCACTTTATTAATATAAGTTCACTCAAGTTAAAAATTCAGTCAATTGTCTTTCACTTCAAACTAATATCAAATTTTGCCTGAGGGAGGGAGACAGAGATGAATAAGGGGGGTACGATAGAAGTCTATTGACTTCCCCACCTGGAGCGAAGATGTCCTTTCACGCGATCCACACATTATGCAAAGGAAGAAAGGGACTAGACATAGGAGAGGGGAGGCGGACAACCTAGCTACTACTACGCCAGAATGGAAGGTATCTCATCAGACTATTTCTCCCCATGCCTCTGCTCACAAAGTGTTCACAGCGCCTGGACTATTGTGTTCACCTTTTTTTTAGCACACTTCGTGTCACACTGGAGCCATACCAGTGTACACAGCTCTAAATTTGAAGGGGTTTGCTTACATGCTGTGTCCTTTCAGTTTGAAGTTGGTGGGATTCTACTGGGAGCTGTGTCTAGCTTCGCAATTAAGCTGGTTGTAATACACCGCTCGGTACGAGAGATTGCGTGCCGTGCCTGGTTTGGAGATGAAATTGTGATTTTATAGCTACTCACAGAGTGCCTTGAGTGTTCTTGAGTTATTTGGATCTCCGCATATCTGCCTCGGGGCCGGGATGATGTGAAAATTGTCTTGTGCTGGGTTCCTAGACATGTACCAATTGTGGGTAATGAACACACCAAACTGTCCTCGAGGACCGGGCAACCCGATCAGCGTTTCGCTCTTCCTCACAGTGACTACATTGCACGAGTCAGGTTAGCGCTCCTTGCTGCCTGGCAAAGAAAATGAAAGATGGTCGATGGGAACCTAAATTTGAGCACCATGGCGCTGAGTCTGTTGCCGAATGCCCCAATAGCTGCAGGTTGTCTTCTCTTGTCACCAAATTGGGCACATTTGAATGATGCACTGCTATTTGAGGGGGGCGTGCCCCTTTACCTTACTCTGACGACTGCGTGTCCCTCCAGACATTCTTGTTGAGTGTCCCAATCTGGAGTGATCTTCACGCATGCTATCTGGGCCGATGGGGGGGGGGGGGTTGCTACCCCATGTCCATTATACTCGGATTGGATTCGTGCATTCCAGATTATTTGGTGTAAACAGGGGAGCCTCTGACACCGGAACATGACTTTGTGGTTTGAGGTTACCTTCTTTGGATTTTAGCTGTTGGGGTATTTTTATTTGGTGTTGTTTTTATTAAAGCAACCTAATTAATAATAGGCCTAATTGTAATTATGGCAACACTCCTCTTAATAACAGTTGACAGTTAAATGATTTGGAAGGAAAAAAAAAATAACATTTTATTATAATCAAATACGGTTTTTTTCTTCTTAGACAACAATAATTACTGGTGTTTTTTTT
Organism: Ceratothoa steindachneri; assembly: GCA_963969495.1. NCBI lineage: Eukaryota > Metazoa > Arthropoda > Malacostraca > Isopoda > Cymothoidae > Ceratothoa > Ceratothoa steindachneri. Next base: position 38,595,717 of record OZ018324.1, on the reverse strand, counting down.
AATATTGTTTTTTGTATGTTATGGTCAACCAACCTTTTTCCATTGTTTATGATGATTGCAATTGTAAAAAGGTTGAAAAATTTGTACATGAATTAGGTTACCCCCCCACCCTTCCCTCCCCTCCCCTTCCTAACCTGTTTGTAGCCCATGTAGCGTAGCAGTGTTTAGGAGGTGGGTTAGGTTGTTTGTGTGGATTGTTTTGTGCATGATGCACCCCATTTTGGGATTCCCTGTATTACCTAGGAGAACTTGGTTGAGTGTAATAGGGATATTGTGAAGTGATGAATGAATATTACATGGTATGAGTGAACATAGAAGGGTTAGTGAATGAGGTGTATGTTGCTATGTGTAATGGCAGAAGGGTAGGTCAACTGAAAATAGATGATTGACTCTTTGAGTGAATGTTGTTTCATTGCTCCCTAGGAGCAGATGACCTCTGCTCCCTCCCATCCCTTGGAAGATGAAGGAGAAAGCCTTGGATCCTACAGGGTGTGCTGTAGGCATCCATTAACGTTGCCACAATTGAGTGGGGCTGCACCTTCTGTGAGAATATCATGAGGGAGTAGGTTAGAGCGGTGGAGGCTATTGGAATTTTATGGCACCACATGTGCTAGCGGTTCATGCAAGAGTTAGGCAGTGGGAGAGCATGATTACAGCTTAACTTCACACACATTGAATCAAAGTGGACTGGCCCCAGATTGAGGTTGGGTGGTCATCTCATCTCCACTTGGGAATGACTGAACACACTCTTGCCCTACTGGGTGGCAAGAATTTATAAAGCACAGCCTTGCCTGCAGTCGGCACTTGGTTATCCCATGAGGATGTGCAATACGTTCAAGTACCAGGTGTAGGGAACTAGACAATGTACCGCCCCTGTGGGGTTAGAGTGAATTTTAGAGAAAAGTATATTATTATCTGAACAAGTTATGAGAAGTCTGTTTAGTAATTTTGCTTGGAGGATTATGGCTTAGGGGGTTGAACCACTGTGATGATATGTTTAAGCCCTGGGTTACCCGGAACAAGATATCCCTTAAGTAGGAAATCCCATGCATTGGACAGATCTCAAGGGAGGTTAAATGGTGATTTCTTTATTTTGCCCACCTTTTATGCTTGCCTATGCACAGTTGTTGTGTTTTGTGATGTGATGATGGTGTTCTAAAATGAAGATCTTAATTTATTATGAACTCAATTGCAGTTTGCTTTTTAATTGACTATTTATTGCCTTCTCTCTCTCTCTCTCTCTCTGCAGTTCCTGGAAAGAGGGGCCGCCCGAGAAAAAAAATCGAAGCTATCGAAAATGATCCGCCCCCCAAAAAGAAGAGGGGACGCCCAAGAACAGTCAAGGTTGAACATGATACAGTGGATACAAGTGATGATCCTTTACGATTATCCAAGGATAACTCTCAAGCATCAAATCCCAATGTGCCAATTGCTCCCGATGAGACTTATTCAGAGGGACTTCACATGTCTACCATGCAAGTGAGAGCCCTGAGCAGTCTTGTGGCTTGTCTGGATTGTGGAGAGGAGGTTGTCTTGGGTGTGAGGCCAACAACGAAAGGTATGATCTCTGAATTCACAGTCACTTGTAAAGTATGTGAAAGCCAAAAGTCCACAAACACACCCAATTTAATTCGAGAACGGAAGCGGAAAAGAGAAAAGAAAGGAGTTGTGCTTCAGAAGAATGAGAATATTAATTATGCTCACGTTGCTGCCTACTTAGATAATGGTCTTGGCTACAGTGGTTTGAGACACTACTGCAAATATTTGAATGCAAGATGCCTCAATGAAGCCACATTTATTGTTTATGCCAAACAGGTCATTTCAGATGTTGTTGCTGAGACAGAAGATTTTTTGCAGCAGAATGCACGCATTGTCAGGAAAGCTTTTGAGAGTCAGCTGGATTCAGATTTTACTCTTGATTTAACAGTTGGCTACACCACAACCTATCATCAATGGGGCAGTGATTTTTGTTTGGTGGCAGGAGCTGTGATTGATTTACAAACTGGCCTTGTAATAGATTATGATGTTGGAAATATGTATTGCCATGTTTGCAAAATCAATGCTAAAAAGATTGTATCAATGAGTCCAGCAGAAATGACAGAATGGTTCAACAAACACCAGGACACGTGTGAAATTCGGGAATGGTGTGATGAAATTGATCAAGATTCTGAGGAAGGTATTAAGGAAATTGACCCCAAGTATTTGGAAGCTTTTATTGCAAAGAAAATATGGGCTCGCTCCCTGATCAAATTCGGTTTTCGTTATACAACCTTGATCCACGAGAGTGATGAACGGGTCCATGCGGAGCTGTTAAAAGCAGCACCCTATGGAGACATTCCAGTCATTATTGATAATATTACCAATTGCTTTAGTCGCAGGAAGAGTGAACATGCAAGAACCTCTTTTCAAAATAAGTTAAAGGCTAAATGTCCACGGGAGCGAGTCCAGACAAAGGATAGGATTATGTATGTATATGCGATGTCAATCCCAGAATACAACAAATTTGCAATCGGTTCAAATATCAAGCTCAGAGAATTGGTTCGACGAATGGAAATGGAGGAAGAAGAGGAGTATGAATATACCACAGAACTCACTATTCAGGCCTCTGAAATCATACCAGCCATTCAGGAGCAAGAATTAAGAGCAGAAAAGTCTGCTGCTTTGAAGGAAATCGGAGACGCATTCGAAGTTGAAAATGAGCCCGATGGGGAAGAAGAAACAAAAGATGATCCAGACGAAGAGGAAGGGGTCGTTTATGATGACGAGGAGGAAGAGGAAGAGGAATATGAGGAGGAAGAGGAGGAGGATGAAATAAAAGAAGGATTAGTAAATCCCAGAAATATCAAAGTGTTGGAAGATGAGGAGGACATGGAATCAACTGTGAAAGATGTTTTATCAGCAAAGTCTTCTCAAGCTGCTGGAGAGGAAAGTATTTCCCATGAACAGGTTGATGCAATTACTTTGAAAGTGGAGCCACATGTTTCCATTGTGAGTCAGCCTGTTTGTGCTGGAGCGTCTTCAAGCGAACCAAGAGTCGACTCCCAGTTATCCAAAACCTCTCTTTCTTGTGGGGCCAAAGGGGCAAATACCATCACATCAGCAGATCGCCAGAGGACCTTTGTTTTGACCGGAAAGAATCGCCCTATGGGTGAACATTCTCGAGTGAAGGACATGCCTTCTACCAGTGGCATTAATTATGAAGGAAGAATGCTAGAGAAAAAGCCTGTCCGTGTAGTGGAGGAAATGACAGTTTCAACTGAAAAGAACCCCGCTGTTACATCATCAGAACCAAAGAAAATTATTGTAATGGCTGGAAAGAAGACTGAGATTGGAAGTGATACAAAGCCTGCTTCAAATTTATCCATGAAAAGACCTTTGACGATGGATGCTCATAAAGAAGGAAGGGTGGAAATTGCGGCTCGTGAAACTCACAAGACACTGGGAACTGAAGTTAGAAAGGTAATCACAAATGACAAAGTCAGAGTAGTAGTGGTAGAAAGGCAGGATATGTCCGAAAATTTGTCCAGAGTAGCCTCAGGACAGAGCAATATGACGTCCAAGAATAAAGAAATGGACCAAAGCAAAATCCCTTCAGAAAATGGAATGGAAGAAGCAAAAGTACGCCAGTTTAAGCAACGGGAAGTGAAACCATTCAGGGTTGACTTCGATGATGATTCATAAAAATGCAGAGGTTTTTTTTACTACTAAGAATGGCGGATTCGTTGAATGAATGAATCTGAATTGGGTTTTGTCTTCTTCTCTTTTAACAAATATTATTGCTGCGAAATGTATGGTGTGATCTTGCACTTTATGGTGCATTTTAGTTTAAAATTATTTTCAGCACACAGTCGCCTCTAATAAAAAGTGACACAATTCTTGTATGAGTTAGCATTTAAATTTTATCTATAATATATATATATATATATATATATATATATATATTGAAAAGCGATACAAAAATTATAAGCAAAAATATTTATAGCATCCTTCTCCGTATTTTCCATATGAAAAAAGTATTTTTAAACCTATTACATTCCCATTAGGAAGTTTAACATAGGATGGTATCAACAATTTGTTCAATGATGGTTTGTTTTGGGACCCCCCCCCCCCTGTCGTTGGTCAGTGTAAAAAGTATTCTCAAACCTCTATTGCCTCCCATTTTTTGAAAATTTATTTCCAAGTTTGAATTTTTTCTGTTATACAATTAAATTGTCCTTTTTTTAACATTTTATATTTATCCACTGCTCCTTCGGTGGGGAATTAAAAATAACCGCCATTATAGTGTCATCTGCATGTCTTAGCTGGAAACTAAATGTGAGTGCACCCATTCATGAGATAGGATAGGCAGAGGCTGATAACGCATTCACTTATATATTAATTGCATTACTGCATTTAATGAGCAGGATCGGATTGGGAGATTTGCCGGCTCCAACCTGCTTAAAGTGGCTTATCTTGATCTGGAAAACTTTAGAGGAAAAGGGGAAACTAACAGAAGTCTGAGGATGTTCCTGCTGTAAAAGTTAAGGTAATTTGGTGGTTATGCCTGTACGTGGGTCAGGAAGAATCCCCATTCCTTCTTCAGACGGGTGTTGTAAAAGGCGACTATCCTCAGATAGGGTGTTGCTGATCAGCAAAACTGCACACTAGAAAGTTTTGTTTTTGCGTGTGAAATACCCATTCTTGTGGATGTCGCCGGCCTCTTTCAGTCGTGGTGTATTGTGATGTGGGGAGAATCGAGACACTTGCGCTATGACCCTTGAACAAGTGTGATGATTGAACTATCTAGGGTGTTTCGTGAAGGTATAGATGAAGCAATTTTTTAAATGGTGTTAAAGTCTTGAGGGTGTTAGTGAATGCTGCATGAGTGTGCTGGTGCCAATGTTGGTATCAGATAGTGGTATGGCATAAGAAGAAAGCTCTTGAGTCGGCGCACACCAAATGGCCAAGTTGAGGGTCATGCTTGGTGTGCGAAGGGTAGATACATGGAGGACAACTGGGTAACTGTTATGGTGTGACAGTGGTATTGGCATGTAAGAAAAATGAATGGAACCTAGATTTAGGAAGAGAATATACAATTGTAGCCATGAAGAATTGGAGTACCTGGAAAGACTACTCTTCATACCGGGAAGGTACTATTTAGAAAAAGCCGCTACTTAGAGCTTTCGCCTCTCCCGAAGAAAAGTTCCCTACCAGGAATTTTGATTAGAATGTTTAAAAGGTTGATTATGTGAATCCGTGTTTGAGGGATAAAGTAGATGCTAGTGTGTACAATAGGCGTGCATGGATGGGATTAGTGTGGGAGAGTGCTTGGGGCTTTATGCCCAAGCACTCTCCCAGCACTCTTCCATCTCCATCGACTGCTATTTTCGTGTAGTTTTGTGTTTGGTGCGTCAGCAGTCAAGCACCCCACTTGTGAGAAAGCAGTTGATGACGATCTAGTCTGATAATTCTGAGCAGGAAAGTTTATTTTATGGTATTGGAAGTTCGTAGAGTGGTTGATGGCCTCTCAGAAAGAGCCGGGAAGTTTTTGCATATTGCCCTTCCTTTAGGGTCCTTCCACCGGACCGGGACGTTGTAGCGGATGGTCCCGGTGGCCACCCCGCTACCAATGTCCTCGGTTACGCCTTGGAAGGATATGTGGCCAATTTTATTTTATTTCTCTTTCCCAACCACTTAAAATGATGTGTGCATAATGATATATGAATAATTTCAGTGTATACAATAATGTCAACAAATATATGTAGCTGCACCAAAATTAAGACTATATATACAGTCTCCCTCTAAAGAAACAACACCCGCATTATTGCACAAAATACGGACTATCTTTGTATATAACTTTAACAACATTAAACACGCCGGCATGGCGATTTTTCCTCTCCCGGGGCGTTTTTCTCGTGCGTCTTCGAGACACTAACTTCGCTCTCTCTCAGCGTGGTGCGAAAAATAAAGGTAGCGCTGGCGTTGTCTCTCGAGCGGACCAAAGGGCCATGGCTCAACACCTCAATCGTACCACATGCTACTGGCACCGGAGCTCCCCTCTTTAGAACTAGGCAAGGAGCTGGAAATGGGGAACAGAATTTACTTCCCTGATTGTTTTTAGTTTAGTTTTTTCTTTTAATTAAATGTATACATATCCTCTTCCTCACTCCTACACACTACACATTCCTGGACTTCCTTTCCAGCTCCGTTTCAGGAATGCATTTCAACAGTGATTACTTTCACTTTGTGATAAAAAAAACACGGTGTCTAGAGAGGGGAGGAAATAATTACAGAGGCCACAATGTCTCTTCCCCTCCCTTACTCGAGTTAAGGCAAACGAAGAACTCATACATCACTCCCTCCTAAGTTCGCTTCATCTCACCGTGCCCTCATCCCCCACAAATCATTTCTTTCATACTCTGCTAATTAACTCCCTCGTAACCATTCCAGAGCTTTCGTCCTCACGCAACCATATTCGCACTGGTTCTCTTAGTAACAGGGCCTATTGTTGCTCCTGTCGTCAAGTCTTAGTCATGTCCATCCTCGTCATCTTTCACTCCTTCAACAATATCCGCATCCTTTCACACGTAACTGCCACTCGCGGGCGCGCACCACCCAGTTTTCTATCCACAAATCCTTTCGGCTATTTTCCTGGACTACCCGTGCTCAAATCAACCGCAAGCTTCTCTTAATTCACCGGGTGACCACTCCTTTCGCGCACTTCTCATAACCCAACTGCGCACTCACCTCACTTATACAGGATACCAACAACTCGCACTGTGTTAAAGGAAACATACAAATAATGAATGTTTTATCTGTCTATCCTACCAAAGCCAGAAAATTATCCAGCACACATTCACAAAACTGGTTTCCATTCAACTTCCTTACTCCTTTTCAAAGCGTTCTACGTACACTTACTTTTTTTATGCTCCACCATCCGATCCATTCTCCTTACATTCTCCCTCTTTCCTAAACAACCATTCATTTACCGGATGTTTTTATGGGCACATACAAAACTAGCACTAGGTACAAGATGTAACTACGAAACACAATTGAGCGCGTTAGCGCTATGTGGGAAAATTATGAGTTATGTGCAATAAAAATATAGTAACTGCGCGATGTGAGGGTGAAATGGTGTTAAAGCTACAGATGTATTATGGTTCAATAGTGCCTGTGAATAACCTTCCTGTTCAATATGTATATAAACACTAACTAATAAATCGTATAGTAATGAATAGCTTCAACTAAGCATAGATATGCAGTAGTTCTTCAATGGGATGAGGCGCTGAATGAACACACTAGTTGCTTAGTGGGTCCTGTCCTCGACGATTGCGGAGCCTGCGGGCTGGTAAGGATTCATTATTATCAAGCTCAATGTGGAGTAGTAACCGTGCGAGTGCTCGTGGAAGTTTTGGATTCTCCGCTGAGGACTCATGGCCTGGAGTGTTCATCATCACAGGGCCAGGTTCCTCCCGCACTTCTAAAATAATGGGTGACCCTATGATCTCCGATGCTACACCCGCTCCTCTGACGGAGTCGATTAGTTTGGCTATCCCAGGATTCACGGTGGTGGGCTCCTGGGCAAATGGTGGTTCCGGGTGACGCACATCCTCGGACGTATTTGGTGTGTGGTCGGGGTTAGCCGGGCTCGAGCATTTCAGCGGGAGGGGGCGATGACTTAATTGCTAACTGTTGCGGTCTTGAAAGTGGTAAATTTGCACAATGTGATCCTTCCAGACCCGTCTATTTTAACGACATACTAGTGAAATTGGCGGACTTCCACAATTACACGTGCGTTCCCAACATCTTGGGTGATTGCCTACCAAATTTTGCAAATAAACGTGGTCGCCTACCCGCAAAGGAGGAAGCATACGTGTATAGTCCCACCATTGTTCGTGTCCACGGGAGTGACGTTTGGCAAGTGGCCTTTCACGATTTGCCTAGTTTTCAGACCAGGTACTATGCGGGCAATAGTGACCCATCGGGTTGGGGATAGAATCCTTGATCGGGGGGCAAAATAATAATGCTGGTGATGCCTTGGTTTCAGAGTCAGAGTTTCGATGTATTAGCAATTGCAAGCTGGAACTTATCAACTTCAATTGACCCATTTGATGCTGTGTTATCTATTAGCATACGCTTCATTGTTTTCACGGCTACCTCAGCTCTGCAGTTGGCGTGGGGATTGGCTAGTGACGAAATCCTGTGATGGAAGTGAGGAACTTTGAGTGATCCCCGCCTAAAATTGGGGTCCGCCGTCTGACGTCAGCTCCTTTGATACATCAAATGTAACGAAGACCTCCCGTAGGCGTTTAACTAATCCATTGGCACCTGATTCGGACTTGAATACCATGAGCCAGTTCGAATACCTATCAACAATGACGACGTAATCACAATTGTTGTACGAGAAATAGTTGCTGCATATTTTCTTGAAGGGGTAATCTGGTGGTATGATTTGGTTGGGTGGTTGCATCGGGTTCGACTTGGCGATCGGTGGCAATGTCCACATTCGTTTCTAATCCTAGTAATATCAGTCGTTATGTTCAGCCAATATACTGAGTCTGTGGCCCTCGCAAGCATGGCGCTTATACCCTGATGAGCGGCGTGCAGGGATGCAAGTATTCTGGCGTAGTGGGGAAGGAATTAGTAAGCTTTGGAACGTGAGAATGACTCCGTCAGCAGTACACAGACTGTCCGGTGGGCGAAGCTCCGGCAACTCTCAGAAAACCCTCCCTGTATGCTGCTGGCGAGTTTTGAAAGTGTGTCGTCTGATGCAGTAGCTTGCCTTACCATGTCCCATGAAACTACATTTGTAACGGCATGTAGTGTAGTTGATGCTGAGGCAACCATGGCTCCATCTTCTGAAGTGTCGGTGTCAAAATCGAGCTGATCTCCAATGCTAACGTTGGGTTTAGGGCCGAGAAACTCCTTCGAGAGCTAGATATAGCTCTCGGGTCGGTGGCGCCCCTGGTTCTGCCCAGGACGCCACTCGAGGGTACCACCATTGGCTATTTGTCGCCACGCCTCTGTTCCCAAAGCTCCCCGTAAGGGGCGCGACGATTTGCCTTCCTGGCCGCCGTGCTGACGGGATCCAGCGCTCCATCCGGCCCTAGCTTAGCCACTCTGCCTTCCTTCAGATAGCCTGTATTTCTCCCCTACTTCGTCGCTTTTCAAACAACCTCTCCCACAGCTTTCTCCTGTCAGACTCTAATTCCACAGGGTAGATGCTGACCTTCTTCTCAGCGAACTGTCCTGGATCGGGGCTGAGGGGGGAGGGGACAATGTTCCCTAACCCCTGAGCTCCGGTCTGGGGTGGTTGGTTTTTAACAACCTGCTTCATCCCCACCCATACCTTCCTCACATCCCTTTTCCTCTCGTCTTCAAAATCTATCTTTTTTACGCCGTGTTCAAGGTGGAGCCGCCATGCCGATGGACTGCCAGGCCACCAGGCGGGAGGGGTGGTCCGAAATGGCAGCGCCTGGCTCTGCCGGGCCTGTAAGCACCTCTTGCAGTGGGGGTTACTGCGAGAGGTGGTGAGCGATTGCGTCCCGTAAAACAAAGAGGGTCACCATGCTCAATGATGCAAAAAAAAAAAATCTTCCCTTAATTTCCCCTATAAAAACAACGGAGCCGCCCTCGGGCAGCTCCACCGAAAAAATGGAGGTCCCCTCCTGTGCTTGCGCAGGGGACCCTCCATATTTCTCTAACCGGAGAGGAGGCTTACTCCTCTCCTTCGCCTACGGGTGCAGGGGACTCCCCCTCACCCCCTTCTCTGGAGGTGCTTTCGGGCACCTCCCTATCTCCAGCGGCAGTCCCTCCTATGCTTTCTAAGGGGACTGCCAAGAAAGCCAGCAGGCAGCCCATTGCCGACCGCCCCTCGTACAAGCGGCTTGGTAGGGCAAACCCCCTTAGGGGGGAGAGGGAAGCCAGGCCCCTTCGGTCGCTTCCCTCAAAAGACCTGCTGGCAAAAATATTAAACCTTGCGGGGGTCAAGGCCTGTGCCTCCCCACTAAAGACTTATGACGCTGCCAAGGGGACCTGCGATGTCCTGGGAGGGGATGGCCAACTGGAGGCCCCTCCTGTGATAGACATGGTCCTTGAGGAAAACCAGCCTCAGACGGTAGGGCCTTCCATGGGGGGGAATCCGGGCTTGGCGCCAAGCACCGAACCCGAATCCGCCCCTATGCAAGGTCCTCATCAAACGGCTGTGGATTCTCAGGCAGGACAAGGAGGGGAGGGATCTCCTCCGGATGAATCCCCTGCGCCCACCGGGACCTTCTCCATTTCAGAGAAGGACCTGGCTGAGGCCGGTCCATCTGGCCTGGGGACTTCTACCGGCGGGGGTGAGAAGCGGGTTCATTCCCCGCCCTCCTCTCCTAAAAAGAAGAAAAAGACAAGAAAGACGAAAAAGACTCGGGGCTCCTCTCCATCCGCGGGGGCTGCGGGGACGGATGGGTCTGCTGCCACTTTGGTAGGCGACCAAGCCAAGATCGGCACATCCGGCCCCTCTACCCCCTCGTGTGCGGAGCCCCTGACTAAGACCAAGAGTGCACAGGGCGGAGCCTCGATGACATCGGGGCCCCTCATTCAGAGGTTACCTGGCGTTTTCGAGCCCGCTGGCTTCAAACGCTTCCTCGTTATTCGCTCCACTGATAGCACCATGTTGTCCAAGGGCAACATGATCCATCAGAGGAGAGGATTAGCTAGTGCAATTGGTAGAGAGCCGAAGGTAACCCGTTTCTCGGAGGGGAGCCTTCTGGCGAATGCGGCGAATCCCGCCGAGGCGGCCAAGATAAGTGCTCTTCGCACACTTCATGGCACCCCGGTGAGTGTGACGCCGCACTCTACCATGAACTTTGTAAAAGGAGTAGTTTATGCGAGGGAACTCGTTGACTACTCCATAGAAGACATCACCCTAGAGCTGGCCGACCATGGGGCGGTCAAGGTCGAACGTGTGATGAGAAAACAGGGAGGGGCCTCGAGACCCACCCCTACACTCTTCGTCACGTTCGACTGTGACAAGCTCCCTGAGTCGGTGCGTGCCGGTTGGTACCGCTACCGCGTGAAGGCATTCGTGCCACTGCCGTGGCGGTGCTATTACTGTCACCGCTTCGGCCACACGAATCGATCATGTAGACGAGGAAAATCGGGGTCACCCGAAGTCTGTGTAAATTGCTCCAAGGTCGCACACGATAAGTCCAAATCGTGTGTGGCCAAGTGTGTCAATTGCGGAGAGCCGCACCCTGCTTCTTCGAAGCAATGTGGTGCATATCTCCTTGAGAAAGAAATCCTGGCCGTTCAGGCACAGGATCGACTCTCATTCCGCGAGGCTAAGGACTTGGTCCTGGCGCGCCCGGCTCTGCCTGGGACGTCATATGCCTCAATAGTTAGAAAAGCACCCTCTGCTCCTGGCCGATCCAGGCCAACGAGCACGGTTGTTTCCGCGCCCATTCGGAGCCCTTCTGCGGGCTCTACTACACCCGGGCGCTCCCCTGGTGGAGCTGGCGGCAAAAAGGGTTCACACCCAGCCCCGGCTAATACCAGGGCTCCCCCCTCTTCCCCCAGCGTGACCGTTTCCCGTAAGGCGAAACGGCCACGCGCCTCCACAGAGTCGTTAGACTCACAGGAGGCAACACCCCTGAAGATGGTCGCTAGGCCATCTTCCGGGGTTCCTAAAGCTGTTCCCCGAAAGGAGGACAGCAACAAAGGAGCTTCGGCCCCTTCGCCCACGCCCCGAGGTGGAGCGAGTGGCTCGGAGACGGTGGTTCCTCGAAAAGAGGGCCCCCCGCCTCCCAAGCCGCAACGCCCGCCTAAGGTTTCGAGGCGGAGGGAGGAAAAAACTCGCATGGCGAGCCCAACCTCACCCAATATGACCTCGAAGGCGACAGCGCCTTCAGCGCTTTGTCCGGCCAACAGCGCCCGGGGTTCTGCCCCCGGGAAGCGTACGGCCATTCCCGTGAGGGTCTTCAATTCGAGGAGGGCCCCCGCGTCTCCTCCGAGCTAGGCCTGGAGGGCATATTCCTTCAATGGAATTGCCGTGGACTCCGGGCCAACTGGGTGGAGCTGCGGAGGCTCGTCTCGTCCCGTTCCCCGTTAGCTATTTTTTTGCAGGAGACCATGCTAGGCGCGTGCCCGCTGCCTGCCCTCCCGGGGTATAAGGGTCTTGCGACCCCACCACCGCGGGATGGCCGGGCTGGGGGATGCGCGGTTTACACCCGGCATGATGTCTCCGTTCTTCCTTTCTCTTTAGATACCTCCTTTCAGGCAGTGGCTGTGCAGCTGCACCTGGATAGGAGGTATACTATCATTTCTGCGTACATTCCACCGTCAGCTGACTTCGACGCGGGGGACTTCCGCCGCGTCGTGGCACGGTTGCCGAGGCCCTATCTCTTGCTTGGAGATCTGAACGGCAGGCATCCTCTCTGGGGAGATTACTCCATAAATCCCAGGGGACAAGTCCTTGCCGATCTGATCGAAGAGCTTGAGATGGGTGTCCTAAACGTGGATGAGTTTACGCATCACTGTCCGAGAACCGCTTCATTTTCTTGCCTTGACCTATCTTTGTGCTCTTCGGATGCACAGCCTGATTTTGATTGGGGGGTGGTCGATGACCTCCATGGTAGTGATCACTTTCCCATTCAAATATCATTTTCAGGGCAACTGCCGCCTGAGAGACCACCTCGGTGGTGCTTGGCGCGGGCGCGGTGGCCTGCATTTCAGGAAATGACTGAATTCTCTATCTCAGTCAAGGAGTTTAGGTCGGTAGATGAGGCCGTCGAGTTCTTCTCCGGCAACCTCATCGCCGTGGGCCTGACTACTATTCCTAGGACGTCTGGCCGTTTTGCACGCCGACCACTCCCATGGTGGTCGGCCGAGTGTGAGACGGCCCTCAAACAGAAGCGTTATGCCTACATGCGCTATAAGCGCCGCCCGAACGATTTCACCGTCGCTGAATTTCGTCGGGCTAGGGCTAGGTTCCGGTATATTTCGAAGCACGCCCGCCGCTCTTCTTGGCGGGCATACGTGTCTTCACTTAACGGGAAGACCCCTTTAGCTGAGGTGTGGAAGCGAGTCAAAAGGATTCGGGGCAAGTTCTCGCAGGACCCCCCTCCCGTTCTCCAGGAGAATGGGACCGCAATCTCGGACCCCGCGTCCGTGGCGGAATCCTTAGCGACCGCTTTTTCCGCATTCTCTAGCCGTGATGCTGCTCCGCCAGCATTCAATGCACGTCGTGATGTCGCGGAAGGCCGCCGGCTGGAATTTACCTCCAGAGGCGGAGAACCCTTCAACGACAAGTTTACTATGAGTGAGTTGCGTTCCGCTCTCGCTTCGTGCGCGGACACCGCCCATGGTCCGGACGATGTCCCGTACGCCATGCTTCGACACCTGGGTGAGCGAGGCATGGCCTTTCTGTTAGATTTGCTCAACAGGATCTCGGTGGAAGGTCTTCTCCCAGACTCCTGGCGAATCGCTACTGTGCTCGCCTTTCGCAAGCCGGGGAGAGATCACTCTACTCCGACCGGTTTGCGCCCAATCTCTCTAACCTCTTGCGTGTGCAAGTTGATGGAGAAATTGGTAAATGTTAGATTAGCCTATTTCCTGGACAGCGGAGGCCATCTGTCTTCTGCACAGTGCGGCTTCCGTAAGTTCCACTCCACGTCGGATGCTCTGCTTCGACTGGAAAGTGCCGTCTGCGAGGCTTTCCTTCGTAGACAGCACTACGCCACGGTGTTTTTTGATCTGGAGAAGGCCTATGATACCGCATGGCGATACGGTATCATGGAGACTCTCCACACGATGGGGGCGAGGGGACGCCTCCCAATTTTTATATCTGAATTTTTGCGAGATCGTCGATTCCGCGTACGGGTGGGGGGAGCCCTCTCCGGCCCAAAGGAGCAGGAACAGGGTGTCCCGCAGGGAAGTGTCCTCAGTGTCACACTCTTTGCCCTGAGCATCAACGGCATCACCTCGGTGCTGCCGGAAGATGTTCTCGCTACGCTCTACGTGGCTGACCTTTCGATCTTTTTTGGCGCGGCCCAGATGCCAACTCTGGAGCGTCGACTCCAACAGGCATTGAACCGCGTCTCTCGCTATGCCGAAGCGCACAGGTTTCAGTTTTCTTTGGCCAAGACTAAGGTGGTGCACTTCTGCCGCCATCCACGGCTTCACCCCGACCCAGATTTGTTTTTTAATGGGGTGCGCCTGGATGTGGTTGAGTCGCACCGTTTCCTTGGTCTTGTATTCGACCGACGCCTCACCTGGGAGGCTCATATTCGCAGCCTTAGGGTCTGTTGTACCCGCGCCATGGACATTCTCCGTTCCGTGACGTTCAGCGCTTGGGGCGCTGATAGGGCTACCGCCTTACTTTTTTATCGATCCTTTGTTCGCTCGAAGCTCGACTACGGATGCGAGTTTTATGCATCCGCAGCCGAGCGTTTATTGCGGAAGGTGGATTCGATCCACCACACCGGCCTTCGCCTTGCGACCGGTGCCTTCCGCACCTCCCCCATTGAGAGCCTCTTGGTCGATGCTGGGGAGATGCCACTCGCTCTGCGCCGCGTGCAGTGCATCACTCGCCTGTACGCTTGAGTCCGGCGCCTCCCTCAGTCGCCAACAGCTCTCACTGCATCCGCAGCTGATCTCGATGGTGCCTATGCCGCCGAGAGACGCCAGTCATACCCTAAGCCCTTTGGGTTTAGGGCCAGGAAACTCCTTCGAGAGGTAGATATAGCTCTCGGGCCGGTGGCGCCCCTGGTTCTGCCCAGGACGCCACCCTGGAGGGTACCACATTTGGCTGTTTGTCGCCACGCCTCTGCTCCCAAAGCTTGTACTGCGCCGGGAGTATTGCGTTTGACCTTTTTGGAGCACACATCGTGTCACGCTGGTACCGTGCCAGTGTATACGGATGGCTCCAAGTCCCAAGAGGGGGTCGGCTTCCACGCCGTATCCCCTCTGTTTGAAGTCAGCGGGGCTCTACCAGGCGCTGCGTCTGTCTTCACGGCCGAGCTGGTGGCAATACACCACTCGGTACGGGAGATTACGCGACGTGCCCGGTTCGGAGACCGGATTGTGATCTATAGCGACTCACAAAGCGCCCTGAGTGCTCTCGGGGCATTGGAATCTCCGCATCCCCTGGTTCGCGATATCCGTGACGCCACGGTTTTGGCGAGCCGGGCAGATGTCGAGATTATCTTCTGCTGGGTTCCTGGACATGTGGGAATTGCGGGGAATGAGCGCGCCGATGAGGGCGCCAAAGAGTCCGCGAGGACTCTGCGACCGGACCAGCGTTTCGCTCTTCCTCACACCGACTACATGGCAGGAATACGGGCAGCTCTTCGGACTGCTTGGCAAAGAAGATGGGAGACGGTCGAAGGGAACTTAAAGTTGCGTGCCATTGCGCCGCGACTGTTCCCATGGACCTATCCCCCAATGCCGCGGCGGCTTCAGGTTGCTTTCTGTCGTCTCCGAATCGGACACACTCGTGTGACGCATCGCTATCTGGTGGAGCGCTCGCCTGCGCCCTATTGCAACGACTGCGTCGTCCCCCAGACTGTTCGGCACATTCTTGTCGAATGTCCCAGTCTGGGTGATCTTCGCGCACGACACCTGTCCCGGTACCGGGATGGGCGGGGTCGCTACCGCCTGTCCCTTGTACTCGGGACGAGTGCGTGCACTTTGACTGGTGGACTTGCTAACTTTTTGGGGGAGGCCGGCCTTCTCCCTTTTTTTTAACCAGGCTTAATTTTTGTTGTTGTTGTTTTTGTTGTTGTTGTTGTTTTTGTTATTGTTTTGTTATTGTTATTTCTTTTTTGTTGTTCCCTGTTCCATTTTTTGAAGTAGCCTAGAACTAGGCTGTTTGTTTACGGCGACTTATGCCTAAGTCGGCAGTCGCCAGATAGCCCCTTAAATAAAAAAAAAAAATAAATCTGGAGGTGCTTTCGGGCATCTCCCTTTTTCCAGCGGCAGTCCCCTCTTTTATTTCCAAGGGGACTGCCAAGAAAGCCAGCAGGCAAAACATTGCCGACCGCCCCTCGTGTAAGCGGCTCGGTAGGGCAAACCCCCTTAGTGGGGAGAGGGAAGCCAAGCCCCTTCGGTCGCTTCCCTCAAAAGACCTGCTAGCAAGAATATTGAACCTTGCCGGGGTCAAAGCCTGTGGCTTCCCACACAAGACTAGTGACAATACAGCCAACGGGACCTGTGATGTCTTTGGAGGAGATGGCCAACTGGAGGCCCCTCTTGTGACACACATGGCCCTTGAGAAACCCCAGTCTCAGACGGTAGGGCCTTCCATCGATGGGGGGGAGAAATCCGGGCTCGGCGCCAAACACCGAACCCGAATCCGCCCCTATGCAATGTCCTCCTCAAACGGCTGGGGTCTCTGAGGCAGTACAAGGAGGGGGGGGGATCTCCTCCGACAGGGGCCCCTACGACTACCATGACCTTCTCTATTTCGGAGAAGGACCTGGCTGAGACGGTCCATCTGGCCTGGGGACTTCTGCCGGCGGAGGTGAGAAGCGGGTTCATTCCCCGCCCTCCTCTCCAAAAAAGAAAAAGAAAAATACTAAAAAGACCAAGAAGACGAGGGGCTCCTCTCCATCTGCGGATGCGGGGACGGATGGGTCTGCTGCCACTTTGGCAAGCGACCAAGCCAAGATCGGCACATCTTGTCCCTCTACCCCCCCCCCCCCGTGTGCGGAGCCCCTGACTAAGATCAAGAGTGCACAGGGCGGAGCCTCGATGACATCGGGGCCCCTCATTCAGAGGTTACCTGGCGTTTTCGAGCCCGCTGGCTTCAAGCGCTTACTCGTTATTCGCTCCACTGATGGCACCATGTTGTCCAAGGGCAACATGATCCATCAGAGGAGAGGATTAGCTAGTGCAATTGGTAGAGAGCCGAAGGTGACCCGTTTCTTGGACGGGAGCCTTCTGGCGAATGCGGCGAATCCCGCCGAGGCTGCCAAGATAAGTGCTCTTCGGACACTTCATGGCACCCCGGTGAGTGTAACGCCGCACTCTACCATGAACTTTGTGAAATGAGTAGTTTATGCGAGGGAACTCGTCGACTACTCCATTGAGGACATCACCCTAGAGCTGGCCGACCATGGGGCGGTCAAGGTCGAACGTGTGATGAGAAAACAGGGAGGGGCCTCGAGACCCACCCCTACACTCTTCGTCACGTTCGACTGTGACAAGCTCCCTGAGTCGGTGCGTGCCGGTTGGTACCGCTACCGCATGAAGGCATTCGTGCCACTGCCGCGGCTGTGCTATTACTGTCACCGCTTCGGCCATACGAATCGTTCTTGTAGACGTGCAAAGTCGGGGTCACCCGAAGTCTGTGTAAATTGCTCCAAGGTCGCACACGATAAGTCCAAATCGTGTGTGGCCAAGTGTGTCAATTGCGGAGAACAGCACTCTGCTTCTTCGAAGCAAGGTGGTGCATATCTCCTTGAGAAATGGAATCCTGGCCGTTCAGGCCCAGGATCGACTCTCATTCTGCAAGGCTAAGGACTTGGTCCTAGCGCGCCCGGCTCTGCCTGGGACGTCATATGCCTCAATAGTTAGAAAGGCACCCTCTGCTACTGACCCATTTGGAGCCCTTCTGCGGGCTCTACCCAACCCGGGCGCTCCGCTGGTAAAGCTGGCGGCAAAAAGGGTTCATACCCAGCCCCGGCTAAAACAAGGGCTTCCCCCTCTTTCCCCAGCGTGACCGTTTCCCGTAAGGCGAAACGGCCAGGCGCCTCCACCGAGTCGTTAGACTCACAGGAGGCAACACCCCTGAAGTTGGTCGCTAGGCCATCTTCCGGGGCTCCTACAGCTGTCCCACGAAAGGAGGAGAGCAACAAAGGAGCTTCGGCTCCTTCGCTCACGCCTAGTGGTGGAGGAAGTGGTTCGGAGACGGTGGTTCCTCGAAAAGAGGGTCCCCCGCCTCCGAAGCCGCAACGCCCGCCTAAGGTTTCGAGGCGGAGGGAGGAAAAGACTCGCATGGCGAACCCAACCTCCCCCAATAAGTCCTCGAAGGCGACAACGCCCGGGGTTCTTCCCCTGGGTAGCGCACGGCCATTCCCGTGAGGGTCTTCTGTGCGAGGAAAGCCCCCGCGTCTCCTCCGAGCTAGGCCTGGAGGGCATATTCCTTCAATGGAATGGCCGTCAACTCCGGGCCAACTGGGAGAAGCTGCGGAGGCTCGTCTCGTCCCGTTTCCTGTTAGCTATCTTTTTGCAGGAGACCATGCTAGGCGCGTGTCCCCTGCCCGCCCCCCGAGGTATAAGGGTCTTTCGACCCCACCACCGCAGGATGGCCGGGCTGTGGGATGCGCGCTTTAAACCCGGCATAATGTCTCCGTTCTTTCTTTCTCTTTAGATACCTCCTTTCAGGCAGTGGCTGTGCAGCTGCACCTGGATAGGAGGTATACTATCATTTCTGCGTACATTCCACTGTCAGCTGACTTCGACGCGGGGAACTTCCGCCGCGTCGTGGCACGGTTGCAGAGGCCCTTTTTCTTGCTTGGAGATCTGAACGGCAGGCATCCTCTCTGGGGAGATTACTCCATAAATCCCAGGGGACAAGTCCTTGCCGATCTGATCGAAGAACTTGAGATGGGTGTCCTAAACGTGGATGAGTTTACACATCACTGTCCGAGAACCGCTTCATTTTCTTGCCTTGACCTATCTTTGTGCTCTTCGGATGCATAGCCTGATTTTGATTGGGGGTGGTCGATGACCTCCATGGTAGTGATCACTTTCCCATTCAAATATCATTTTCAGGGCAACTGCTGCCTGAAAGCCCACCTCGGTGGTGCTTGGCGCGGGCGCCGTAGCCTGCAGTTCAGGAAATGACTGAATTTTCTATCTCAGTCGAGGAGTTTAGGTCGGTAGATGAGGCCGCTAAGTTCTTCTCCGGCAACCTCATCGTCGCGGCCCTGACTACTATTCCTTGGACGTCTGGCCGTTTTGCACGCCAACCACTCCCATGGTGGTCGGCCGAGTGTGAGACGGCCCTCAAACAGAAGCGTTATGCCTACATACGCTATAAACGCCGCTCGAACGATTTCACTGTCGCTGAATTTCGTCGGGCTAGGGCTAGGTTCCGGTATATTTCGAAGCACGCTCGCCGCTCTTCTTGGCGGGCATACGTGTGTTTACTTAACGGGAAGACCCCTTTAGCAGAGGTGTGGAGGCTAGTCAAAAGGATTCGGGGCAAGTTCTCGCAGAAGTCCCTTCCCGTTATACAGGAGAATGGGACCGCAATCTCTGACCCCGCGACGGTGGCGGAATCCTTCGCGACCGCTTTTTCCGCATTCTCTAGCCGGGGTGGTGCTCGTCCAGCATTCAATGCACGTCTTCATGTCGCGGAAGGCCGCCGGCTGGATTTTACCTCCAGAGGCGGAGAACCCATCAACGACAGGTTTACTGTGAGTGAGTTGCGCTCCGCTCTCGCTTCATGCGCGGACACCGCCCATGGTCCGGACGATGTCCCGTACGCCATGCTTCGACCTCTGAGTGAGCGAGGTATGGCCTTTGTGTTAGATTTGTTTAAAATGATCTGGGTGGAGGGTCTTCTCCCATATTCCTGGCGAATCACTACTGTGCTCGCCTTTCGCAAACTGGAGAGAGATCACTCTACTCCGACCGGTTCCCGCCCAATTTCTCTAACCTCTTGCGTGTGCAAGTTGATGGAGAAATTGGTAAATGTTAGACTAGCCTTTTTCCTGGACAGCGGATTCCATCTGGAAAATGCCGTCTGCGAGGCTTTCCTTCGTAGACAGCACTACGTCACGGTGTTTTTCGATCTGGAGAAGGCTTATGATACCCCATGGCGATACGGTATCATGGAGACTCTCTACACGATGGGGGCGAGGGGACGCCCGGCTCTCTTTGGCCCAAAGGAGCAGGAAGAGGGTGTCCTGCAGGGAAGTGTCCTCAGTGTCACACTCTTTGCCCTGAGCATCAACGGCATTACCTCGGTGCTGCCTGAAGATGTTCTCATTATGCTCTACGTGGACCACCTTTCGATATCTTTTGGCACGGCCCAGATGCCAACTCTGGAGCGTCGACTCCAACAGGCATTAAACCGCGTCTCTCACTATGCCGAATAGCACAGGTTTTGGTTTTCTTTGGCCAAGACGAAGGTGGTTCATTTCTGCCGCCATCCACGGCTCCACCCCGACACAGATTTGTTTTTTAATGGAGTGCGCCTGGATGTGGTTGAGTCGCACCGTTTCCTTGGTCTTGTATTCGACCGACGCCTCACCTGGGAGGCTCATATTCGCAGCCTTAGGGTCTCTTGTACCCGCGCCATGGATATTCTCCGTTCCGTGACGTTCAGCGCTTGGGGCGCTGATAGGGCTACTGCACTACTTTTTTATCGATCCTTTGTTCTTCCGAAGCTCGACTACGGATGCGAGTTTTATGCATCCGCACCTGAGCGTTTATTACGGAAGGTGGATTCGATCCACCACACCAGCCTTCGCCTTGCGACCGGTGCCTTCCGCACTTCCCCCATTGAGAGCCTGTTGGTCGATGCTGGGGAGATGCCACTCGCTCTACGCTGCGTGCAGGGCATCACTCGCCTGTACGCGCGAGCCCGGTGCCTCCCTCAGTCGCCAACAGCTCTCACTGCATCCGCAGCGGATCTCGATGGTGCCTATGCCGCCGAGAGACGCCAGTCATACCCTAAGCCCTTTGGGTTTAGGGCCAGGAAACTCCTTCGAGAGGTAGATATAGCTCTCGGGCCGGTGGCGCCCCTGGTTCTGTCCAGGACGCCACCCTGGAGTGTACCACATTTGGCTATTTGTCGCCACGCCTCTGCTCCCAAAGCTTGTACTGCGCCGGGAGTATCTCGTTCGACCTTTTTGGAGCACATATTGTGTCACGCTGGAACCGTGCCAGTGTATACGGATGGTTCCAACTCGCAAGAGGGGGTCGCCTTCCACGCTGTCTCCCCTCTGTTTGAAGTCAGCGGGGCTCTACCAGGCGCTGCGTCTGTCTTCACGGCCGAGCTGGTTGCAATACACCACCCGGTACGGGAGATTACGCGACGTGCCCGGTTCGGAGACCGGATTGTGATCTATAGCGACTCACAAAGCGCCATGAGTGCTCTCGGGACATTGAAATCTCCGCCTTCTCTGGTTCGCAAAATCCGTGACGCCATGGTTTTAGCGAGCCGGGCAGATGTCGAGATTATCTTCTGCTGGGTTCCTGGACATGTAGGAATTGCAGGGAATGAGCGCACCGATGAGAGCGCTAAAAAGTCCGCGAGGACCCTGCAACCGGACCAGCGTTTCGCTCTTCCTTACACCGACTACATGGCAGGAATACGGGCAGCTCTTGGATTGCTTGGCAAAGAAGATGGGAGACGTTTGCAGGGACGTCAAAGTTGCGTGCCATTGCACCGCGACTGTTCCCATGGACCTATCCCCCAATGCCGAGACGGCTTCAGGTCGCTTTCTGTCGTCTCCGAATCGGACACACTCGTGTGACGCATCGCTATTTGATGGAGCGCTCGCCTGCGCCCTATTGCGACGACTGCGTCGTCCCGCAGACTGTTCGGCACAATCTTGTCAAATGTCCCAGTCTGGGTGATCTTCGCGCACGTTACCTGTCCCGGTACCGGGATGGGCGGGGTCGCTCCTGACTGTACCTTGTACTCGGGACGAGTTCATGCACATTGACTTGTGTACTTGTTGACTTTTGGGGGGATGCCGGGCTTCTCCCCTTTATTTAAGTAGGGTCTATTTTTTGTTTTTGTTTTTCTTTCTAGGTTGCACGCTCCTGCACTGGGGTGAGGGGGACCTCTCCCAGATGCCGGAGATTGCTTCCTAATTGTTCAGTTTTTCCAATATTTATCATTATTTTTTCATAATTTTATTTTAAAGTAGCCTAGTTCTAGGCTGGCGTATTTCCGGCGACTTATGCCCAAGCGGGCAGTTGCCAGATGGGCTCTAAAGGGGGAAAAAAAAATCCAATGCTAACGAATGTTTTGTGATACCAGGCTAGGGGGATGCTGCGTCTACGCCGGGGTTCTTCTTTCTGGGTACGTGAATCATGATGAATCGGAAGGCCAGCATCTTTAGCTTGAGGTTAAGAAGGCGCCTGTTGTCAATTTCAGTAAGCGAGCGATCGTGCAGGATGCTAACAAGCGGCTTGTGATATGTGGCTACAATCAGATCAGTGCCCCCAATGTGTAGTAGCGAGTTTGTTGCAAGGCATAGGCGACTGCTAGCGCTTCACCTTCAATTGGGGCGTAACGACCTTCTGCTGACTGGGTGAATCTACTGCCAACCAGCCACAACTTCCGTTCGTTTCTACAACAGATCGGAGTGTTGAGCCTGCATTGACAGCACTGCATAAGCAGAAGTACTCATGAATGACCAGTCAGTCGTGAGGCACGTTAGGCGAGATGGCTGGAACAAACGAACACCTTCCTTTATTTCATTAATTACCTCCTTCGACTCCGTGTAAACAGACTAGCTCTTCAGTCCATTCGAACTTCGTTGAAGGCTTGAGGAGGTTTCATTCGTTGGGCCATTGCAAATGCATAAGCTCCCTGGTTGACCAGGACAAACCATGTCCTTGCTCCCGTGATATCTATGAACTTCGGGAATTTCTTGATCGAATCCAAGAATTTCGCACTGGGCTTCACATTTGTGGGTATTATGCTCATCCCAGCAAATTCTACTTCATCCTCGGCAAACAAATTCCTTGGGGTTTAATGTTATGCCATTTCTAGCACATAAATCTAACCGTTGACATGCCCGGAAGAAAACTGCTTCGACCGACTCAGCCCACATGCAAGTGTCATCCACACATTTCACTTTGTTGTTGAACTTGGAAATAATTGCATCAAAACGTTGGTTATAAGCATCACCATTGGCGAGGAATCCTTGAGGCGCTACCTTGTAGCTGTACCAACCCCAGGGGTTGATGAATGTGGTGATGTGCCTATCCTCTTCATGTATTGGTACCGAGTGATATCCATTCCATACATCTGTGACTGTCTTCTTCATATGCTGGGAGACTCTGTCAGCTAGGTGGAATGGGCCCGGCACGTGGTGTGTTCTCACCCACAGAGTGGCGGTTCTGTGGCTGAAGGTCAACTGTGCGCCTGAGAGAATCATCACTTTTGACAGTTACTACCATTCTGGAGCACCATGTGACCGGGGTATTCGGGCTCACTTTCTCAAGCACACCTATTCTCACACATCTTTCCATGTCTTCGAAGACTTTGCCCTGCCAGTGGATGGGTACGGGAGCTGGTTTTTGTATGGCTACAGGCTTCGCATTAGGATCCACATGTAATTTGAGGGGTTCACACTTCATCGGTAGTGGTTGATGCTCACAAGTGTTGAATGCTGTTTACGCGTATTAGTCAAGTAGCCATTGTTTGAGGCTCGGCGCATTATCTTCTGTGGCTTCTAGGCCTGATGGTAACTGCGTGGAAATAGGTGGCGGATTTCGGTCACGTTTGGGGCAGGCACATTTCGTGGTTTCTGTGCTTTCTAATGAGCCACTGATGCTTGAGGGCGGTTTGCAGGCGCTGTAGGGAATTCTAAAGGGATGGCTCCTAATGCAGTAAGGGCTTCTCGGCAAAGAAACGCCTTGTCTATTTTCCTTGTTCTACGAGTGTCTCCAGATGCATCGAGGGTGGCGACACTTGCTATAATTCCACCTTCGACCCCTAAGTCTTCCTGGATGGCTCCTCGCATTATAGGTCGTACAGGTAAGATGTCATTCCTATGAATGCCCATTGCTAGTTCTGAGCGAAGGGGTATGATGGAGCTTTGGCAACCTGAATCGGTAATCATTGGTATATTAATGGAGGTGAGAGCAGAGGTTTTATCCGTCGGATATTCTAAGCTCCATTGGCCTTCGACGAGGGGAGGAAATTGCACGTTCATGATGGGATGTTTGGACGCTCTTGCTAACCACTTACCCTCAAATATGTGATGTTCAAGAGGCGTTAGCTCCTCAACTGATGCTTCTTGGGCATGGCAACCTGGCGCATACAATTGGTCGAATATGGAGCTTGCAGATTAATCTTCGGTTTGGAAGGCCTCATTAGTTCTCTTTTTTGGCTGGTGTTTCTGGCGTGCATTCTGTGAGCACCATCTGGAATTACCGTAACGGTGACCTCAAGTCCGCACGAGGAACATTAGCTGCAACATGATACATAGTGGCCCTTGACCGAGAATTTTGTGCATGTGGAAGACCATGCTTCGCAATGTTTCGCTTTTGAATTTCTGTATGTTATTGCTGTGGCGTTAGACACTATATGAGGCTTATTTTTGAGGGAAGAGTTAGAAATGGATGAAGTGCTGTCTCCGACAGCACCTCGCGTCTCTTTGCCTTGTTCTTTGGGGGCAATATACGACACAATTTCTTCAAGTGTCCGGTCTGTTTTGGGGTCGCCAAGTATTTCGGGGTCAGCAATACCTTAGATGAGATTATCCTTGATTATTTCATTGCTATAATCAAATGTATGGATGCACCATGGTTCATACAATTCGAAATCTATTGGCAAAGAGATGATTGCCCTTAAGACTTGCGAAAAATCTCCTGATACCAGTTACAGGCGTTTGAGACATCTTGCTGAGTTCGATGCGGTGGACAAGCCTGCTTTCATCCTTGACTGCCAGGCGCTCAATGACAGCCAATAGGTCTTGCTCGGACATAGATGTATAATCGGACTGGAGGTCTCTCATTAAGTCAGTCTTAAGGTCGTTTCACAACAATAGTATAGGGTGGTTGTGATCTTGTTGTTGGCGATGGACAAACCACTCTTATACATGTTCCACTGGCATGTGAATGTGGACTATTGATCAGTGGTCGAGGCTGCGTGGATGATGAGTCATTCAAATTCAGGTTGGCTGTGGTGTTTGTTGCTTAGGGCTGAGTGTGTTGGTCCTTCTTTTGCATCATAAGTGCCGTCTTGACTACCTCGGTGAGTAAAGTGGCATCCAGGTCCTGCGACTTCTAGGAGCATCTATCCATGGGGCAGGATTGATTGTGAGGTGTGCACCATAAGTTAGAATGAAAACCGTCTTGTTACAATCTTTAATTGCAAAAAGGTGATGCTCACCTCACACCTGTGGGTAGAACGATAAAGTTAGTAACCATGTTATCTAAAAAAACGATAAAAAAGACAAAAACTATAAAAAAGCAACAAGAAAGGGCGCTCTGGCGTTGGGGGCAGGTCCGCCTCCCCTTGCGTAGGAACATGCGACCTACAACAAACAGTCAAACTAGAGGAGGCCAGCCTCCTCCAAAAGGTCGTATAGTCTGCAAGTCTGTGTGCGGGAACCAGTCCAGATTACAAGTGGTAGCGACCCCACTACTGCTTAGTAGATTAGCCTTTTTTTCTGGACCCTGTCTTCTGCACAGTGCGGCTTCCGTCTACGAGGCTTTGTTTAGTAGACAGCACTACGCCACGAATTTTTCAATCTGGAGAAGGCCTATGATACCGCATGGCGATAAGGTATCATGGAGAATCTCCACACGATGGGGACGAGGGAAACCCCTCCCAATCTTATATCTGAAGTTTTGCGAGATCATCGATTCCGCGTACGGGTGATGGGAGCCCTCTCAAGGCACAATGGAGTGGGAAGAGGGGGTCCCGCAGGAAAGTGTCCTCAGTGTCGCACTCTTTGGCCTGAACATCAACGTCATCACCTCGGTGCTCGACGGAAAATGTTCTCGCTACGCTCTGCGTGGACGACCTTTCGATCTCTTTTAGCGCGGCCCAGATGCCAAGTCTGGATCGTCGAACTAAACAGGCATTGAACCGCGTCTCTCGCTATGCCTAAGCACACAGGCTTCTGTTTTCCTTGGACAAGACTAAGGTGGTGCTCTTCTGCCGCCATCCACGGCTCCACCCTGACCCGTTTCTAAATGGGGTTCGTCTGGAAGTGGTGGACTCGCACCATTTACTTGGTCTTGTATTTGACCAACACCTTGTCCGGGAGGCTGATATTCACATCCTTAGGGACTTTTTGTACCCACACCATGGATATTCTTCGGTCCGTGGCATTCAGTGCCTGGAGCACTGATAGGGCCACTGCCATACTTTTTATCGATTCTTGGTTTGTTCAAAGCTCGACTACGGATGCCAGTTGTATGCATCCGCAGTGTGTATTGCGGAAAGTAGACTCTATTCACAACACCGGCATTCGCCTGGAGACCGGTGCCTTCCGCACGTCCCTCATTGATAGCCTACTTGTCAATGCTGGGTGATTGCCTCTAGCTCTGAGTAGTGCACAATGAATTATTTGTCTATACGCTAGAGCCCGATGCCTCCCTCATTTGCCAACAGCTCTCACTGCATCCGCAGCTGATCTTGACAGTACCTATGCCGCCGAGATACGTCAGTCATACCCTAAGCCCCTTTGGGTTTAGGACTAGGAAACTCCTTCGAGAGCGCGGCATAGCTCTAGGGCTGGTGGCGCCCCTGGTGCTGCCCAGACACCACCCAAGAGGGTACCACCTTTGACTGGTCGACCCTCCTCTACTCCCAAAGCTTCAACAGTGCCGGGAGTATTGCGTTTGGCCTTTTTGGAACACACTTCATCACGCTGGAACTGTGCCAGTTTATACGAATGGCTCTAAGTCCCAAGAGGTGTTCGGTTTCCACGCCATATCCCCCCTGTTTGAAGTCAGCGGGGGCCTGCGTCTGTCTTCAAAGCTGAGCTGGTTGCAATACACCGCTCTGCACAGGAGATATCGCGACGTGCCTGGTTCGGAGACCGGATTGCGATTTATAGCGACTCACAAAGCGCCTTGAGTGCTCTCGAGACATTGAAATCTTTGCATTCCCTGGTTCGCGTATCCGTGACGCCACGGTTTCGGCGACCCGAGCCGATGTCTAGATTATTTTCTGCTGGGTTCCGAGACCTGTAGGACTTACGAGGAATGAGTGCGCTGACGAGTGTGCCAAAGAGTTTGCGAGGACTAGGCGACCAGATCAGTGTTTCGCTGTTCCTCACACCGATTACGTGGCAGGAATCGGTGCTTTGCAAAGGTGGGAGATGGCCGAGGGAAACTTAAAGTTAAGTGCCTTTGTGCTGCGACTGTTCTCATGGGCCTAGCCCCTTATGCTGCGACCGCTTCAGGTTGCTTTCTCTCGTCTTCAAATTGGACACACTCACGCAACACACGGCTATTTGATGGAACGCTCGCTTGCGCCTTACTGTGAAGACTGCGTTATCCCCCAAGACTGTTCTGCACATTCTTGTTGAATGCTTCAGTCTGGGTGATCTTCGTGTACATTACCTGTCACCGTATCAGGGCGAGCGGACTCGCTACCCTTTGTCCCTTGTACTGGGACGGGTTCATGTACACAGACTTGTGGACACACTCCATTCTTTTTTATCTCGTTACTGCGCCGAGGAGGCAGGCCTAACCCCCGACGCCGGAGCGTTTTTGGGGGGATTTTGTTTTTGCGTTTTTTTGTTTGTTTACTTTGTGAGTACTGCGGATTATAAGAATCTGGCAATCTTACACCTTCGTAAACACCAGTGTTTATTGATCCGGACAAAGATTATGATACCGCATGGCGATACTGTAGTATGGAGACTGTACCCCGTAAGAGACACGGCAATGCGTTTATTTGGCCGCCGTGCTGACGGGACCCGGCGCAGCGTCCGGCCCCAGCTTAGCCTGTTTTCCTTCCTTCGCTAATCCCTAATCTCCGTCTCTCGTACCAATTCATCCTCATCTTGCCACTAGCCTTCCGTAGCAACTTTTGTACCCCCTTCTCCTGACCATGGACCTTCCCGTTCACGACCAAGTGCTCATCTGGAACACCGAACCGAACACTCCTTCGAAAAGATGGTAGGTGTAGTGGCCCTAACCACTCATAAGCCGGATCCATCATCCTGACCTGACTACCACGCCACGTGTAAGATTTGGCCCGGGTTTTTCCAAGGGGTGGTGGAGGTGTATACCACCCCACCTAGTGATAGCGGCGGGAGCCAATCATAGGTGCTCAGTAGTGCCGTTCTCTTGTTTGGGTCAGTGTTGGCCGTCACAGGAAGGCATGGCGAAATTTTGCTTAATGGTCATGGATAACTCCAGAAAATATCTCTTTACCCCTCTACCCTCACCGGAGACGCTCTCGGACAGCTCCAAATCAGAAAAGGAGGTCCCTCGTTGTGATTTATCATAGGCGCCCCCCTCCCTCTTCTACCGAGGAAGAGGCTTAATATTTCCTAGGCCTACGGATGCGTAGGCCTCCACCGCTACTCCCTCCTATACTTTCACAGGGGACTGCCAAGAGAGCAGGCAGGCGACCCCAAATTGACCGCTACCGGTGGGAGCGCCTAGATAGGGTCAATTCTATTAGGGAAGCAAGTGATAAAAAGGTCAGTCGGCCAGTGCCCACTCATGTCCTGCTTGCATGCATGAAAAGTTTACAGATGGCCAGTGTACCTGCCCCCGATTCTTGTCCGATGGATGCCCGTTCGCCGCTATAGACAAGAAAAAAATACTTCGAATAGGATCCGTGATCACCTGTGGGTGGGTGGGGGGGGGGGCATATGGAAGCCCTCCCCACCTGAAATGGACATGGTCCCGGACATGACCCAGCCCCAGGAAGCAAGATCTATAGGGATGTTTTTGGTCCTGTTTATGGAAGGTGTACGTCACCAGGTTATGAGATCGCCGTAAATCACCACCTTATTAAGGGAACGACTAGTTGAAGTTTTGAGGTGACGGATGGCTTTACGGCGAAATATTTGTCTGACTCCAAAGATAATTGTTTTTAACGGTGTTCTTCTTGGCTTGGATTGTCGAAGGTTCAAGGCAAAGATGGATTAACAAAATAAACTTAATTCTAATAACGGAATCTTATGATTGCAATCAGTGAGCGAGACGGAGCATATTAAGCGAGAGACTAGTAGTCTATATATTATTCGACGCTAGTAAAAGTTAAGGGAGAGAGAGAAATCAGTCTCGGCAGATGTAAAACGGGAGCGTGAACGCGGACGTATTCGTTATTATTCTCTGATACTTTCTGATTAACTACTTCTTTAATTGACTGGTTTGTTTCTATTTTTATTCGCGCTCTAAATCCAGAAAGCGTGTCTTATACATGGGATGTCTACGGTCGGAAAGCCTATCCGTTTCTTTTTCCTATCTCCAATCTCTGGGTGGGGATAGGAAGTATGTGTACAGTGTGTGTACGCTTACATGTTAAACTTTTATTTGTCTTTTGATACAACTTTCGCTGCACCATCTCTTATGGTCAGCAGCTGTGTTTACTCGGGCACTTCCTAAATAAATATCCGTCATTGATTACTCTATCTCGAGACACCACTTTATTAAACGCAGGTGCTCAACAATTTCTTTGTTCGTCTTGTCTCTCACGCTTCTTGCTACATATGGATATTTATAAAACGCATTTTATTTATAATGTACAATTGGATCTATACATTTAATGGGACGAATTCGCGTCCATTTGTGGAGGTACCTAAGGGCCTATTGAATCCAGCAATTTGTGGGTGCCAGAAACCTACCTATGCGTAATCCGAACCTACAGATCTCCCATGGGGCCGAATCCGGGCTTTCTGCAAGTTTCTCCTCAGACAGCGAGGAGAGGAGGGACTCATTATCCCCCCACAACACACACGCACATACACCACCGGCTGGTGCCCCTTTGACAGACAAGAGCTTGCTGAGGCCAGTGCATCGGGCTTAAGGCCTCTTTCAAGGGGTGGAGGAAAGTGGATTAATTCCCTACCCTCCTCTCCTAAAACGAAAAAAAAAGGAAATACTAACCAGTTTCTCTTCGCCCGCAGAAGCTTCAGGGACGGACGAGTCCGCTGCCATTTCGAGATTTATTTATTTTTTTAAATTTTCAGAGCCCATCTGGCGATTGCCTACTTGGGCATAAGTCGCTGTACTCGACCCAGCCTATTACCAGACTATATTAAAAAAAACAAATAACAATATGCAAATAACAATGCTAAAAAATTGCAAAGGCTAAAAGCAACAAAATAAAAAAAAGCAAGGAAGAGCGCTCCTGCGTCGGGGGAAGGTCTGCCTCTCC
This sequence comes from Ceratothoa steindachneri, assembly GCA_963969495.1. Lineage (NCBI taxonomy): Eukaryota > Metazoa > Arthropoda > Malacostraca > Isopoda > Cymothoidae > Ceratothoa > Ceratothoa steindachneri. The sequence goes on along the minus strand of OZ018324.1, from coordinate 38,565,704 downwards.
CCGATGAAAGAATTGCGCCCCACAATATACAGTCAAATAATGTGAAGGAGGCTATTCTGATCCAAAAATTCGTAAAGTCCACAAGTCAGTATGCACAAATCCGTCCGGAGTACAAGGGACAGACGATAGCGACCCCACTCGTCCCGCTATCGGGACAGGTAAGATCGCCCAGACTGGGACATTCAACAAGCATGTGCCGAACAGTCTGGAGGACAGCGCAGTCTTCATAATAAAGCGCAGAAGAGCGCTCCACCAAATGGCGTTGGGTCCAGCGATTTTTTTAATATTTTTTTTTAGAGCCCATCTGGCGACTGCCCACTCGCTGGAAACACGACAGCCTAGCTTAAGCTACTTTAAAATAAAAAATTGAAAACAAAAACACGATGAAAAAGGAAGATGACAACAATTAGGAAGCGAGCTCCGGCGTCGGGGGAGGTCGCCCCCCCCGGCGCATGAGCGTGCGACCTACAAAGAAAACAAAAATAACAGAAAATAAAAATACAACAAAACCTAGTTAAATAAAAGGGTGAAGGCCGGCCTCTCCCAAAAAGTCGACCAGTCCACTAGTCAATGAGCACGCACTCATCCCCGGTGAAAGAAATGCGCCCCACAATAAACAGTCAAATAATGTGAAGGAGGCCATTCTGATCCAAAAAGTCGTAAAGTCCACAAGTCAGTATGCACAAATCCGTCTGGAGTACAAGGGACAGGCGGTAGCGACCCCGCCCATCTCGGTACCGGGACAGGTAAAGTGCGCGGAGATCGCCCAGACTGGAAAATTCAACAATAATGTACCGAACAGTCTGGGGGAGAATGCATTCTTCACAGTAGGGCGCTGGCGAGCGCTCCATCAAATGGCGCTGCGTCCCGCGAGTGTGCCCAATTTGGAGACGACAAAAAAACAACCTGAAGCCTTTGCGGCATTGGGGTGTAGGTCCATGGGAACAGTCGCGGCGCAATGGCACGCAACTTTAAGTTCCCTTCGACCGTCCCCCATCTTCTTTGCCAAGCAGACCGTATTCCTGCCATGTAGTCGGTGTGAGGAAGAGTGAAACGCTAGTCCGATCGCAGAGTCCTCGCAGACTCTTTGGTGCCCTCATTTTCCGCATTCCTACATGTCCAGGAACCCAGCAGAAGATAATCTCGATATCCGCCCGGCTCGCCAAAATCGTGGCGTCACGGATATCGCGAACCAGGAGATGCGATTCCAAAGCCTTGAGAGCATTTGCGTCCAGCGAGTGTGTCCAATTCGGAGACGACAGAAAGAAACCGACTCGCCGAAACCGTGGCTTCATGGATATCGCGAACCAAGGGGTGCGGAGATATCAATGCCGGGATAGCACTCAGGGCGCTCTGAGTCGCTAGAAATCACAATCCGATCTTAAAACCGAGCACGTCACGTTATCTCCCGTACTAAGCGGTGTATTACAACCAGCTCGGCCATGAAGACAGACGCAGCGCCTGGCAGAGCCCCGCTAACTTGTAACAGAGGGGATACGGCGTGGAAGCCGACACCCCTCTTGGGACTTGGAGCAATGTGTACACTGGCACGGTTCCAGCGTAACATGAGGTATGTTCCAAAAAGGCCTAACGCAATACTAACTGCGCTGTAGAAGCTTTGGGGGCAGAGACGTTGTGACAAATGGTCAAAGGTGGTACCCTTCAGGGTGGCGTCCTGCGCAGAACCAGGGACACCACCCGCCCGAGGTATGAGTGGCGTCTCTCGGTGGCATAGGCATTGCCGAGGTCAGCTGCAGATGCAGTGAGAGCTGTTAGCGACTGAGGGAGGCGCCGGTCTCGCGCGTACAGTTCGAGTAGAATTTTCTCAGCACCGACAAGTAGGCTCTCAAAGGGGAAGGTTCGGAAGGCACCGGTCGCTAGGCAAAGCCCGGTGTGGTGGATCGAGTCCACCTTCCACAAAACACGCTTGGCTGCGGATGCATTAAACTCGCATCCGTAGTCGAGCTTTGAAAGAACAAAGGATCGATAAAAAGTAAGGCAGTAGCCCTATCAGCGCCCCTAGCGCTGAACGTCAGGGAACGAAGGATATCCATGGCGCGGCTACAAGAGACCCTAAGGCTGCGAAAATGAGCCTCCTAGGTGAGGCGTCGGTCAAATACAAGACCAAAGAAACGGTGCGAGTCCACCACTACCAGGCGCAACCCATTGAGAAACAATTCTGGGTCAGGATAGAGCCGTGGATGGCGGCAGAAATGCACCACTTTAGGTCTTGGCTAAGGAAAACCGAAGCCTGTGCGCTTCGGCATAGAGAGAGAGGCGGTTTAATGCCTGTTGGAGTCGACGCTACAGAGTTGGCATCTGGGCCGCGCCAAAAGAGATCGAAAGGTAGTCCACATCTTCCGGCAGAACCGAGGTGATGCTGTTGATGCTCATGGACACTTTCTTACTGCTCCATTGGACAGGGGAGCGCTCTCCCACCCTTACTGGAATCGACGATCTCGCAAAAATTCAGCTATAAAGATTGGGATGCGTCCCCTCGCCCTCATCTCGTGGAGAGTCTCCATGATACCACATCACCATGGGGTATGATTGGCCTTCTCAAGATCGAAAAATAACGTGGCGTAATGCTGTCTACTAAGGAAGGCTCACAGACGGCCTTTTCCAGACGGAGCCGAGCATCCGACGTGGAGTGGGACTTGCGGAAGCCGCAGATGGCCTACGTTGTCCAGATAAAAAGCTAATCTAACATTTACCGACTTTTCCATCAACGTATACACGCATGAGGTTTAAGAGATTGGGCGGAAAATGGCCGGGATAGAGTGATCTCTCCTCGGTTTGCAAAAAGCGAGCACAGTAGCGATTCGCCAGGAATCTGGGACGATACCCTGTACCCAGATCGTGTTGAACAACTCTAACAGAAAGGCCATGCCTCGCTCACCTATGTGACGAAACATGGTCAGGACCAGGGGCGGTGTCTGCGCTCGAAGTAAACGCAACTCGCTCAGATTAAACCCTTCGTTGAAGGGTTCTCCGCCTCTAGAGGTAAAGTCCAGTCGGCGGCTTCCGCGACATCACGACAGGCATTGGATGCTGGCGGAGCAGCATCCTGGCTAGAGAATGCGTTGAAATCGTAAGCGAAGGATATCGCCATGGACGCGGGGTCCGAGATTGTGGTCCCATTCTCCTAGAAAACAGGAAGGGGGGTACTGAGAAAACCTGCCCCGAATCCTTTTGACTCGCTTCCACACCTCTGTTAGAGGGGTCTTCCCGCTAAGTGAAAACCCGTATACCAGCCAGGAAGATGGGCAGGCGTCCTTGGAAATATACTGGAACCTAGCTAGCCCTAGCTCGACGAAATTCACCGACAGTGAAGTCGTTGGGACAGCGCTGAGCACATGTAGGCCTAACGTTTCTGTTTGAGTGCCGTCTCACACTCGGCTCATCTACAGACCTAAGCTTATCGACTGAGATAGAGAAATCAGTCATTTCCTTATTTCAGATCACCGCGCTCGCGCCAAGCACCACCAGGGTGGGCTCTCGGGTGGCATCTCCAAAATTGACACACTTGGCAATGCACGATTTGAACTTATCGTGTGCGGCCTTGGAGCAACTTACACACACTTCCGGTAACCTCAACTTTGCCCGTATACATGAGCGATTCGTATGGCCGAAGCGGTAGCAGTAGTAGTACAACGGCAGTGGCACGAATGCCTTCCCGCGGTAGCGATACCAACCAGCACGCACTAACTCAGGGAGCCTGTCACAGTCGAACGTGACAAAGAGTGTAGGGATAGGTCTCGAGACCACTCCCTTTTTACCCATCACACGTTCAAACTTGTCCTCTGCATGGTCGGCTAGCTCTGAGGTGATGTCATATATGTAGTCCACGAGTTCCCTCGCATAAACCACTCCCTTCATGAAGTTCATAGTAGAGTACAGAGTCACACTCACTGGCATGTCATTAAGAATCCGAAGGGCATTAATCATGGCCGCCTCGGAGGGATCCGACGTATTCGCCAGAAGGCTCCCGTCCGAGAAAAGGGTCACTTTCGGCTCTCTACCAATCAGGCAAGCTACTGCTCTCCTCTGATGGATCATGTAGCCCTTGGCCAAATGCTGACGTTCAATAACCAGAAAGCGTTTGCGAGCCAGCGGGCTCGCAAACGCCAGTTAATCTCTCATTGAAGCCCCCCCGATGTAATCGAGGCTCTGCTCGGTGCACTTGCGACTTTGGTCTTGATCTGGGCCTCCCCACCCGGGGGAGCATCTGCCGATCTTGGTCTGGTCGCTTGCCGAAACGGCAGATGAGCCGTCCACCCCCGGATGGAGAGGAACCCTTCGTCCTCTTAGTCTTTATTCTTATTGGAACAGGAGGGTCCCCCCTCTCCTTGTGAGTCCTCGGGGGCCCCGAGCCATCTAAGAAGCTTGCACAGTGACGGACTCATGTTCGTTGCTTGGCACCAAGGCCGGGTTCGACCCCATGAAAGATACTGTGGTCTGAGGCTGGGTCACCTTCAGGACCATGTCCATCTCAGGGGGGCCTCCACGTGGCCATGCACCCCCCGACATCACAGATCCAATTCGAGTTATATTTTGTCTTGTCTCTGGCCGGTGAACAGGTATCTATCGGGGAAGAGAGAGGGGCAGGTACGTTGGCAGCCTGTATAATGAGAATACACATTAGGGGGCATGCACCGACGGACCCCGATATCCCCTCCTAAGGGGATTAGGCCGCCCTATAGCCGCTCCCAGCTGGGAGCGGTCAATTTTGGACCTCCTGCGTACTTTCCTGGCAGTCCCCTGTAAAAGCAAAGGAGGGAGTGCCGCTGGAAATGAGATAGAGTCGGACAAAGGTGCCTCCAAAAAAGCGGGTGAGTGGGAGTCCACCACACTCTTATGCCTAGGAGAGGAGTAAGCCTCCTCTCCGGTAGAAGAGGTTTGGAGGGGCCCCTAAAAAAAACAGGGGGGTAGGGGGCTCTTTTTTGATGTTGAGCTGCCCGAGTGGCTCTGATGATGGTAAAGGGGTTAGTTTTTTTTGGCTACACAAGATTTCGCCACCACTGCTCCCCCGAGGAACGGCGCTAATGGGCGCTTTCGATTGGCCCCGCCCGGTATTACTTGGCCGGGGAAGAAGGGAGGCGTATACGCTTTCGCCGCTATCCCTTGGCAAAACCCGGGCCAAAGCGTGGTAGGCATGTCAGGATGACGGAACCATCTTGGTTCCAGCTTTCGAACGGTTAGGGTCACCACGCTTTACGTTGGAGTGTTCAGTTGCGTGAACCAAATGAGCGCCGGGTCGTGAGCGGGAAGGTCCATGGGCAGGAGAAGAATGAGCCAACAAAAGGTGATTGTAAAAGGACGACGACGACACGGAAGGGCAGGGGCAAAATGAGGGAGAGTTGGTACAGGAGACGGAGATTAGGGTTAGCGAAGGAAGGGAGGCTAAGCTGAAGCCGGGCGGGGTGCTGAGTCGCATCAGCACGGCGGCTAGGAAAGCAAATCGCCGTGCCCCTAACGCGGCCCGAGACCCCAACAAAATAGAACCTGATAATGGGACGCATTTTGGATCAGTCAGTTGCAGATTTCTGTAAGGAATGAGAAGCACTAAAAGAGCGAATCACTTGTAAAACACTCACAGGAGCCAGAAAAAAATAACTAGATATTTAAAAAGGCAAAATTTGGATAAGTCTCGTGGATAAGTCTAAATGCTATAAGAAAGGTCAAAAGTTCAGCGGTAAAAATGGAAGCCACCAGCGACAAAGATAAAGTTCAGACTCTCCTGAGCAAAAGGCTGCAGCACCCACGCCACTCTCTGACTTGGAACCATCTGTGTATAAGTGGCAAAGTTGTGTATGTGATGTGGCTTGCTTGAGGAAGAGGCTCTTAAGGGAGTAATGGTCCGCGGAGGACTTGTCTAAGGTCCACATGCTGGTACAAACTGTGGAAGGTGAAACACGCCAACTAGGGGTCAGCGACGACAGAAGGGCAAGGACCCTTAGAGCACACAGGTTCGAGAGATGATCTCCTATCCGGAGGTTCAGGGGGAGGGCTAAAGACGGCAACCAATCGAATGGCAACGTTGATTCAGCCGCATAGAGGCATCTGTAAACCTCTGACGCAGGGGCCTGCGGAAGGCTCTACTGGAAAGAGGTTTAAGGTAAGGAACCAGTGGGTTGCTGCCCAATCCAAGTGGATTCTATATAGCAGCTAGGATGAAACGAGGCAAATCATCTATAAAAGGTGGAGGAGACCACTTTGTAACAAAAATTAAAAAAAAACTACGGGTTAAAAGATTCTTCCGCCAATATGAATCGAAGACGGGTGTGTTGAGGAATAGTTAAAAGGGTCGGGAAACAGGACAACCGGAGAATGGCGAAATGGCTACAACCAATAAAAGGTGGGCAACCGATTGGTCCCCCCCGCAAAAACGACAGCAAGGGCTGATATGAACATCACTCGAAACAAGATGGCCGTGAGAAGTCTCGTGTGGCCAATGCGAATTCGGCAAAGGGCCACTTCCAACGACCGCATTCTATGACGGCTCGAGGGCCAAGAGTAAATAGAATTTTTAATTTTGTATAGTTTGGATGATGAACAGTCATCCCATTCATTCTGCCACAGTTGAAAATTATATTTTCTTATTGAAGGAAAGTAGTCCCTAAAAGGCAGAGCCGAGTTCTCAGGGGACACAGAATGTGCTGAGCGGGCCAGACGATCAGCCCTCTCGTTGCCCAGGGACCCAGCAAAAAATAATTCTATATCGGGACACATTTTGGATCAGCCAGTTGCAAATTTCTGTGACTAAGGGGTGGGACGCATTAAAAGATCTAATTGACTGTAAAACGCTCCTTGTGTCGGTAAAAAATGACAAAATCACTAAAAGGTAAAATTTGGATGAGTCTAAAGGCTAAAAGGATTGCTGAAAGTTCAGTGGTAACAATGGATGCTGCTGGAAGGAAAGATAAAGTTAGATATTCTCCTCCTGGGTAGATGGCTGCAGCGCCCACGCCACTGTCCAACTTAGAGTCCTCCATGTAAAATGGGCAGCATTGTTTGTGTGAGGTTGAATGCTCTAACAACAAGCTCTTAATGATGCGAGGATCCATGGAAGACTTCTCAAGGCTCCACATGTTGGTACATACTGTGGGGAGAGGAGCAGGCCAACTAAGGGTCCGTAAGGATGGAAGGGTAAGGACCCTTGGAGCACCCAGGTTAGGAGATGATCTCCAATGTGAAGGTTCAAGGGACGGGGTAAAGATGGCAACTTATCATATGCTGCCGTTGATTCGACAGCATACAGGCATCTGTATACCTTTGATACAGGGGCTTGCTGTACTCGGCAGAGGTATCGCATGCAGATTTGTCTATGTTAGGGCAAAGGGAGTACCCCACTCTCGCAGTAAAGGCTGTTGACAGGAGAAGTACGGAAGACTCCACTGGAAAGGCGAACTCCGAGATTTCGAATGGGGTTCAGCATTTTAAGGGCTGAAGGGGAAGCCGATGACTAAATTTGAAGGCCATAATCCAATTTGGATTGGACGAGGGCTGTGTATAATGTGCACAATGTTTGTCGGTCGCTGCCCCACGAAGTGTGTGAGAGGACTTTCAAAATGTCTAGAGCCTGCAGACAGCTTGTTTGAAGTCGGCGTAGGTGTGGTAACCAGGATAACTTTGGATCGAGAGTTACGCCAAGGAACCGAAACTCGGAGACAAACTCTTATATCTTCGCCTTGTAGGGAGATAGATGGCGGAACAAGAACCCCTCTGCCTCGGTGGAAATACATTGCTCTGGTTTTGTTCGTGGAAAAGCGGAATCCCTTAAGTTGTGCTCTTTTGGATACAGCATCGACCGCCAGTTGTAGCCGACGCGCTGCTGATGGAAGGCGAGGTAAGGAACAGTATAGTGCTAAATCATCGACAAACAGAGTTGCCGATACACCCTCTGGGAGAGACGAAATAATATCATTGATGGCAATTATAAAACATAAAACACTGCCCTGAGGAACTCCTTCCTCTTGGGGTTGCAGGTCAGAGTATGCGTCTCCAACACGTACCTTGAAGGATCGAGATGCTAAAACTTTGAATAAGTGACATTAAAAGGCCTCTCATCCCCCAGACGTATAGCTGCTTCAAGATGCCGTATCTCTATGTTGTGTCGTAGGCTTTCTCAATATCGAAAAATATGGCCAGGACTCGGTGCTTTAATGAGAAAGCTTTCCAGACCGATCCCTCGAAACGTACTAGTAGGTCAAGGGTACTATGACCTTTGCGGAAGCCACATTGAAATGGAGAGAGAAGGTGATTGGTTTCTAGGAACCAGTTTAGGCGCTCTAATAACAATTTTTCCAGCAAATTACTCAAACAGCAGGCGAAACCTATATGGAGGTAGTGATCTGTATCCAACCCGTCCCTGCCCGGTTTGTCAAAGGGAAGGATGATCTCAATGCGCCATGATGGGGGGTAAAAACCCTTCACCCATATAAGGTTGTACAAATCAAATAAGAAGAGAGTAGAGTGTGGATGTAGGTGCCGAATCATATCGATTTTTTTTTAGAGCTCATCTGATGACTGCCTACTTGGGCATTAGTCGCCGTATTAAAACTGGCCTAGTTCTAGGCTACTTTAAAATAAAAATTAAAGAGACGAAAAAAAACACCCCAAAAAGGGGGAAAGGAAGCAAGCTGGTGCGTCGGGGGGAGGTGCCCCCAGCGCAGGAGCGTGCAACCTAAAGGAAGAAAAAAAAATGCAAAGAACAAAACAAAACAAAAAAACAAACCCTGCTTAAATAATAGGGAGAAGGCCGGCCTCCCCCCAAAAGTCAACAAGTCTACCGGTCAATGTGCACGCACTCGTCCCGAGTACAAGGGACAGGCGGTAGCGACCCCGCCCATTCCGGTACCGGGACAGGTAACGTGCGCGAAGATCACCCAGACTGGGACATTCGACAAGAATATGCCGAACAGTCTGCGGGACGACGCAGTCGTCGCAATAGGGCGCAGGCGAGCGCTCCATTAAATAGCGATGCGTCACACAAGTGTGTCCGATTCGGAGACGACAGAAAGCGACCTGAAGCCGTCGCGGCATTGGGGGATAGGTCCATGGGAACAGTCGCGGCGCAATGGCACGCAATTTTAAGTTCCCTTCGACCGTCTCCCATCTTCTTTGCCAAGCAGTCCGAAGAGCTGCCCGTATTCCTGCCATGTAGTCGGTGTGAGGAAGAGCGAAACGCTGGTCCGGTCGCAGAGTCCCCGCGGACTCTTTGGCGCCCTCATTCCCCGCAATTCCTACATGTCCAGGAACCCAGCAGAAGATAATCTCGACATCCGCCCGGCTCGCCAAAACTGTGGCGTCACGGATATCGCGAACCAGGGAATGCGGAGATTCCAATGCCCCGAGAGCACTCAGGGTGCTTTGTGAGTCGCTATAGATCACAATCCGGTCTCCGAATCGGGCACGTCGCGTAATCTCCCGTACCGAGTGGTGTATTGCCACCCGAATCATATCGAAATGGATCTTGTCAAGACCAGGGGAAGTAGATCTGCAAAGGGACAAAGCGCTATGCAGCTCATGGATGCTGAATAGAGCGTTATATGGAAGGTTAGATTTTGTTGGGAAGTTGAGAGAATGAAATTCTTCCTTTGATTTGTAGGATTGAAAAGCCTTATCGTAACGGCTGACACTGCTGACGGCGCGGAAATGGTCAGCAAAAGCATTGCTGACCGCCAGGCCGTCATTCTCCAAGGAACCGTCTAAGTTGAGTGTGGGGGTATGATGATCAGCATAACGGCCCCTGATCTTATTAATCCTCTTCCAGATCTTAGCAGTAGGTGTCATAAAGGAAATTGATGAAACGTAACGGCACCATGAATTTCAGCAAGCCTGACGAAGGGTTCTTTGGCGAAGCGCACGAGCTCGGTTTCGGTCGACCTTGTTGCACAAAGTCGGGTTCTTTGGGAATCGGGCATGGGCTAACTTGTAATTTTTGATAGCTGTTGCACACGTCGAGGTCCACCAAGGCACGGTTGAGCGGCCCGTGGCGGGTCGCCTCCGTGGGATGGTCAGTGTTGCTGTATTGTAGATAGTCGATGTAAAGTATTCTACTGCCGCGTCCACTCCATTGAAGGTCCCCAAGGATGCACTTGTGAAGGACGCCTCTTGGAAACCTTCCCAATCTTCATGACCTAAGTCCCACTTAAGGGGCATGGTTGTATGAGGGCTAACTTGAAGGGCCGACAAGACAATAAGGAAGTGGTCACTCCCGTGGAGATCGTCAAGAATTGACCATCGAAATTCCGTGAAGCAATCCGGGGAACAGAGAGAGAGGTCAATACAACTAAAAGAGTGCGTCTGGACATGATAAGAGGTAAAATCGCCAGTATTTAAAACAAAAAGAAAGTCAGATAATAAAAGAGACTCTAAAACACTGCCTTTGGCATTTCGAGTGATGTCACCCCAGTATGGGTGACGGGGGTTAAAATCTCCTAGTAATAAGAATGGGGAGGGCAACGGGTCTATAAGTTCTAGAAGGTGGGTCTTAACAATAATAAACAAGGGGGTAGGTAAATAGAGAAACGGTAAAAAGTTAGTAAGAAAAACCCTCACGGCAACAGCTTGGAGGGTAGTATGTAGGGGGATGGGAGAAACATAGTGGGATGAAGATACCATGATTGACACCCCCCCATGAGAGGAGCTTCCAACAAGAGCAATAGAGTTGAAAGTGAGAAAGCCGGGTACCGGCGGAAAGGGTCGTGTACCTAGTTTTTTTCTCCTGAACACAAATAACGGCAGGATGGAGAGTCGTCAGAAGAATTTTGAGTTCTTCCCAATTTGGAAGAACGCCTTGCAAATTCCATTGTAAAATGGAAGATATTATGTGGGACGATTAGATACCACTGTGGGTATCTTTTTCTCTTTTGTGGCCGATATTGTATTTGAGGTTCGTCCCAAAGAGCTTGGGAGACGGAGAGCTGATTTTGAGGAGCCTGCTTTTGCAGGGGGAGTTATCCTAGATGGAGCAGTAACTAGGGCTTTTTTCGTGGGTTTTGGAGAACCGACCGAGGCCCTTGATTGTAATTCGGGCTCACAACCTGGTGGAAAAGGAAGACCGAGAAGGGATTTTCAGCCAGTTGATCCGGATTCATGGGTCGAGGGTATTTTCGGTGTCTGAGGAGTTAGTCCAACCGCTGCGATTAGTGATCTGAGCGAGGTGTGTGTAGCTGGATATATATCTGCCATCGTTTGGATCAGGATGGGGCCTAAGTCCTATGAAGGGCGAGACGGACTTAAGGGCATAGAATGTTCAGCCATAGGGGAGGAGTCCATTGAAGATTCCCGGGGCTCGGCCAAGTCAGCTCCAGAGGCTGGCTGCTTATTGGTGGTCGATGACTCAGGTGAGAAATCGTTCCTCTTACCACTGGGCTTTGGGTCTCGGGACGGGTGGATGAACCTTCACTGGTCGATGTTGAGGATTCTTTCAAATAGCGTCTGTCTTCAAGTGTCTCTTCCAGCTAGAGCTGCTGGAGAGAGGGGGGCTACATTGATTATCTCGGTGTGAGAGCGATGCTTTGACTGCATATTCTGAATGTTTCCGATGCTGCGAGTAGATGTAGGATGAAGTGCTTCAGGCTGGTCGGAACTCGCGCGTGATGGTGGGTTTCATCCAGCGTCACGTAAAACGTCAGAGAAAAGCCGGCCGAGTGGTGAGGTTTGTGCTCGAGCACGCTAGCGGACCTCTCATATATCTAGACGTAGGGAGTCGCGCATAAAAATATAGAGTTTTGACACAGCACTGTGGGCACCTCCGCAGTTGGCACAGCGGGATTTTGGTGCATTCGGGGCCATGGTAGTCAGAGCTACAATTCACGCAGGAGCGAGGGTGCCGACAGGCACGGCCAACATGTCCAAATTGATTGCAATTGAAGCAGCGTCTGGGTAGTTCGATGTAGGGACTTACGGGGACACGAAGGTACCCAGTTTTAATATACTGCGGTAGTTCTTGTCGTTCAAATGTTAAAAGTTTTGCGGTTGGGACTCTAGTGGAGCCTAATGTTTTAGTTACCCTGTGTACGTGTGTGACACGTTGGGTACTAAGCTTACTCTGAAGGCGGGTGGGGTCGTAGTCCTTTAGTTCGTTTGAACGGACGATACCTTTGACAAAATTCAGACGCGGATGGGGCGAGACAGTTATTGGAATTTCAGCTATCGAAGATAGATTTCGCACAAGGTTGTGTTGAGAGTGGGATGACACCTCGACTACGACATCACCACTACCTCTTGACCACATCCGGCGGGGTTCACCACAGCGGGACTCAAAAGATTCATTGACGTCAAACACATCGACTTTTGCAAGTGGGGTGTCGGATGATGAGTTCATGACAAGAAAGCGAGGATAATATAGATCTGGGTCTACTTCGTTGGAATAGGGGTCCAACGAGCGAGGGAAGGCTGAAAGGGGAGCTAAGGAACGTTTGGCACGAGAACCCTTAAGAGAAGGGAAGGTTTTTGGTTTATGGCTAGCCATTACAAAAAGAAAAAAGCTTCGCATTCTCCCTCGGGACTCCCCACCATGGAGGCCTACAAGAGCCCGGCACTACTGCAACTATACAATAAGTTACGCCCGGTATGTCCTCTTGGAGAATGGATACGGATCCACCACACCATCTTTAGAAACCTAAGAGGCTACCCGAGTTCACCTACGCACGGAGAAAAGGGGCCAACGATGGGTTTCTCCTTGGGCATTCGGTAGACGAAGGCGGTGGAGATGCCCAGCCTCTTTCACCCTCATGAAAGAACAATTCGAAATCAATCCATTAAACGAGCAGAGGTCGGGTATCCATAAGGACCACTAGATAGGTGAAGGAAGAGGGGGAAATAAAGGGCAGTGGAATAACGTAATAGGGGAGGGAGGGAAGAAAGAGGGGTATGTTAAAAGTCTTGTTGGCAGCACCATGGGTCCCCTAAGGGGCCCAGGGTTGACCCCCCTCGCCACGAGAAGGCCAGAGCCTCTCTGGGAACAACCCCTGAAGAAAAGATCCCAGAGAAGGAGGGGGCCACTGGAAAGACAAACTCCGAGGTTGCGAATCGGGTTCAGCATTTTAAGGGCTGGAGGAGAAGTCGAAGAGTAAATTTGGCACCCAGTGCAGTGTAGAGTGACCTTAGTGTTCGACGATCACTGCCCCACGACGTGTGGGAGGACCTTTAAAATGCCTAGAGGCCGCTCGTACGAAGACGACGCAGGTGTGGTAACTAGAATAGTTTGGGATCAAGTTATGCCCAGGATCCGAAGCGCAGCAGAGAACTTGATCTCTATACCCGTTTAGGGAGATAGGTGGCGAAAAAAGAGCCCCTCTACCTCTTGGAAATACAGCCTTTGTTTTGTTCGTCGAAAAGAGCAATCCCCCTAAGTTGTTCATGTTTCGAAACCACACCGAGTGCCAGCTGCAGATGACGCACGGCTGACAGAAGAGGGTCGCCGATACACCCTCTGGGAGAGAAGAAATGATATCACTGATCGCAATTACAAAACATAAAACACTGCCTTGGGGAACTCCCTCTTCTTGGGGTTGCAGGTTAGAGTAGGTGTCTCCAACGCGCACTGTAAAGGATGAAGATGCTAAGAAACTTTAAATAAAAGACCTCTCATACCCCAAACGTGTAGTGCTTTAAGATGCCGTGTCTCCATCTAATATCTATCTTAGGCTTTCTGAATGTCGAAAGATATCACCAAGACTAGGTGCGTTAACAAAAAAAGGTTTCCGGACCGATTCTTCAAAACATTCTAAGAGGCCAATAGTGCTATGATCCCTGTGAAAGCCACACTGAAATGGAGAGTGTTTAGTTTCCAGGAACAAATGCAGGCACACCATCACTTCCTTCTCTAGCAACATGCTCAAATAGCTGGTAAGAGCTATATGTCGATACTGATCTGCGTGGAAAGCACAATCCCAACGCGCCATGATGATGGGTAAGAGCCATTCACCCATATTAGGTTCTATAAGTCAACTAAGAACAGGAGAGAGTGTGGGTGAAGGTGCCGAATGATTTCAATGAATCCAGTCAAGGGCAGGAGATGTAGACCCACAAAGGGACAATGCAGCACGCAACTCTTGGATGGAGAACAAGGCATTATACCGAATGTTGGAGTGCGTTGCAAAATTGAAAGGGATGAGATTCTTCGCTTGATTTATATGCTAGAAAAGCCTTATGGTAACGGCTGACACTGTTAAAGGCGCGGGAATGGTTAGCCAAAGCGTTGATGACCACTAGGTTGTCATTCACTAAGGATCCCTGCAGAATGAGGGTGGGGGTATTATGACTGGAACAACGACCCCGGATCTTGTGAATCCTCTTCCAGGTCTTTGCGGTAGGGCTCATAGAGGAAATCGATGAAACGTAGCGACGCCAAGTTCGACAAGCCTGAAGAAGGGTCCTCTGACAAAGTGATAGAGCTCGGTTTCGGTCAACCTTGTGTACCGTGCATGAGCTAACTTGTAGTTCTTAATGGCTGTCGAGCAGCCCGAGGTTCATCAGGGAACAATTGAGCGACCCGTTATGGGTCGCCTCCGGGAAATGGTAGGTGTAACCGCGTTATAGATAACACAGGGGAACAATTTCAATCACATTTTCTGGTGACTTAGATTTATTTGCCAATTTTAATTCGTTTTTTTTCATGCTAATTTCAAATATATAATCCATTCTTACCTACATGCTATAGTTATTCTGTAATTTATATTTTCTCGTTTCCCCGAAAACTGCCCTCCGGACGGACAGAGGGTGTTGTAGAAAGCAAATACTTCACAGTACATAGTAGTAAGATAGTAATAAGTGTTATTGTGCAAAATATTGACATTATTGTTTCTTCGTCAAGAGGAAATTGCGTTAATGATCCAGACACCTTCTGCTACATATGTGGCTGTTACATGCTAGTTCGTCAAAGGCGCAATATATCAAACTTTGTGATCCGCACTTATAAGGCATATTTTGATGTTCGTCTTGGCGATCGAGATAAGAAGTGGGCCTCACATGCTGTTGCCATAGTTGTGTGGAACATCTTCGTGAGTGGAAGAAAAGGAGAAATATGGTCTTCCTTTTGGAATCCCCATGGTATGGCGAGAGCCAAAGGATCATGTATCGGACTGTTATTTCTGTCTGGTGAATACTAAAGGGATTGGCAAGAAAAATCGGCACAAGATCGACTACCCCAACATTACCTCGGCGATCCGGCCAGTACCTCATTCTGAGTCTTTCCCCAGTTCCGATTTTCAGTGGATATGCTTCCTCCAAGGATATGGACGTCTACGGAATGGATTCAGAGTCTGCAGATTCATCATCAGATGCTGGTCATTAGCACCTCACTGTTTCAATCAAGAGGATTTGAATGACTTGATACGTGATTTGGTGCTCTCCAAGAAAGCTGCAGAACTTTTAGCCTCCAAGTTGAGTGAAAGACATATGCTTGACAGGAAGAGTACATTTGTTAAGCATTTCTCTGAGGAAAAACAATTTATATACTGCCACGATGTTCCTGGTCTGTTTACCGAGTTGGGACTTGGCACCTATAGCCCTGCTGAGTGGAGACTGTTTTTGGATAGCTCCAAGCGTAGCCTCAAGTGCGTCATTTTGCATAATGGCAATGACTTTGGTGCAGTTCCTCTCGGTCACTCTGTCCATCTGCGAGAAACTCACGATGACATAACAATGGTCATGGATTTACTTAAGTACCATTAACACAATTGGATCATATGTGGATACCTTAAGATGGTCAACTTCCTCATTGGCCAGCAGAAGGGATATACAAAGTTTCCATGCTATATCTGTATATGGGACAGTCGAGACCGTGACAAACACTGGTCCCCAAAAGATTGGCTAGTTCGGGAAACTTTGGAAGCAGGAATGCCAAACATTGTTAATGAGCCAATCGTAAATTCGAGAGAAGATCGTTTTCCCTCCACTTCATCTCAAACTGGGGTTGATGAAGCAGTGATGAATCACTGACAACGATTGTTTTCAGTACATATTATCGGCGTTTCCTGCCTTGTCAAACGAAAAAATAAAAGCAGGAGTATTTGATGGTCTCCAAATCAGAAGACTTCTGAGTGATTCTAGATTCGTGAACACCATGAATGAAAAAGAGAAGGCAGCCTGGCTCTCATTTTCTGCCGTTGTTCGTAACACCTTGGGAAACAAAAAAAGCGCATAACTACGAGGATCTGGTTACTAATATGCTTTTAGCATATTGTGATCTGGGATTCAACATGAATGTGAAGCTGCATTTCCTAAATAGTCACCTCGACCCATTCCCATAGAATCTGGGAGCCGTGAGCGACGAACAAGGGAAACGCTTCAGGATTTGATGGCGATGGCAGAGCGCTACCAAAGTCACTGGAATAGACACATGATGGCGGACTACTGCTGGACGATTAGAAGAGCTCAGCCAGAGAAGAATTACAAATGCAATTTTTTGCCCGATTGAAATCAAGAAGAGGCCTTCCAGTCTGATGTACGGTCATCATAAATTAGCATCTATTTGATTACAGTATTTGTAATCCTAATGTGTAATTCAAGTTTCTTCTCATATGCAATAAAATGTTTGTGCAAAAAAACCTGCTTTACTATAAATAACGCAAAAGGATGATTCAAAATTACTTCAGGGCATGATGATAGGCGTGATAAAATGAAAATTATTGTATAATATTAGTTATTGATATTACGAAAAATCTATAGCATTTATAGAGAATCTGATTTCAGATTTGAATTCAGTATGCTCGAATTAGGTAGGAAAATGTACTTCTGTCAATTCACCAAATACATTGTTCCCGAGTGTAATCGACGTGAAGAAGTACGACACTACCGCGTCCATACCTTTTAAGATCCCCAAGAAGGCTCTTGTGAAAGAAGCCTCTCAGAAACCGTCCCAATCAGCATGGTCTAAGTTCCAGTTGAGAGGCATGGCTGGGAGAGGGCTAGGATGAACGGACGACAAGACACTAACGAAGTGGTGACTCCGATGGATGTCATCAAAGGCTGACCACCAAAAACCAATGAGACAATACGGATAACAGAGACAAATAAACATAACTAAAAAAAATCGTCTAGACATGATAAAGTTAAAGTAACTGTTGTTTAAAACGCAGAGTCAGATAATAAAAGAAACTAAAACACTACCTTTGGCATTAAGAATAACGTCGCCCCAATATGGGTGACGGGCATTAAAATCCCCGAGTAATAAAACGGGAGGGGGAGCAAATGATCTTTGTTTACGGGTTTTAATCGTAAAGAAAGAGAGCGGTAAATAGAGCAAACAGTAAAAAGCCTTGCAAGAAAAATCCTCACAGCAACAGCTTGGAGGATGGAGTGAAAAAGGGAGGGGGGAGATACATGGTGGGATGACGAAACCATAAGTGACATCCCGCGATGAGATGAGCCCCCGCCAGGAGCATTAGAGTTGAAAATACGAAAAGTGGGTACGGGCGGAAAAGGGCCGGTACCCAGTTTGTTCTCTTAAAGACAAACACTAGTGGAGTGCAGGAGTCATCAAAATGACCCCGAGTTCTTCCCACTTGGGAAGAACACTTTGACAATTCCATTGTGAAATGGAGGATATTATGTAGGACGGTTAGATACCACTCTGCATACAGCCCGGCGGCATGAGGAGGCACCAGGTAGGCTTGGGCTCTGCCCTCCTCAGGCCCAAGAGGTCATCCCTGACTGATGATAACTTAGAGAAGCTGGCGTTTGTCAATACTAACATGCACCTCTTGAGGGGGAAATGGTTGTGCCAGAGGGAGGAGGAAGACAACAATGACTAATGAGGATTCTGTATGTTGCTGTTTTAAAAAGTTGTTATATATAAAATAAATAAATTGTAAGGTAATTTTATTGGAAATTGTTTTTAACTACCAATAAAAGGTTAGCAGACTAAAAATCGTAATCGGACTTCATTAGTGGACTAAAATAATTTATTATCTTTAGCATTAGCTAATTTACGATGGCGGACCGGCGAAGCCGGAAAATTTGCGGATTAACTGAATTGAGAAACTAATCCACCGAATGAAGGCAAATTTAATCCGTTACAAGCCCTCTCTTGGTGTGGGGCCTTCACATCCTGTTAAATGCTAGCCTGACGTCTGTATTCGTATGACTTCATCTTTCGTCTGTTTAGAACAATTGCAACTTGCGTGAAGAACCCCCACCCCCAACTGAAATGTTCCCTAGTTGAGCATAAAAACTTTGAGATTTCGACTCGACACTACTTGGATAGAAGCGCAACAGTAGGAAGCTTTCTACTTAAATCCCCCAGTTGACTCAGTAAACTTGAAAAGGAGTGTTCGTCTTTATCCTCAGCCAAGGTATTAAAAACTTGCTCTAAATCTTGGACCAGGGCTGGTCAGCAGAAAGCCGACACGCATTCATCATTAGGTCGGTGAGCAGAGTTCTATCCACGCCCTACACTTTAAGAAGGGTGCTGCCAGCTGTGTCTTACCCGTTGCCCTTATGTTGGGTGACATTGCTCAATCCACGGAGGAAACCTAGTCCTCCCAACCTAACCAGAAGGGGCCGGATCTGGTACGAGCTGAAATTGCACTTTATACATGTTCACCAGCTTTCGCCAAGCACTCGTTTCCCACATGCATCAAAATCGCATTCCTTCGCAAGAATTCAATTCTAAGCAAATACAATAATGTGCTCATTCTCCAAAAACACGACAAATCTATGCATCACGTTATCGAACTTTCCCATAGTTACTGCAAAGTTTCTTTCTCCCCATTATCAATTCCAAACCCAGAAATCGCAATCGTAACACTCCGCCTAGGTATATCGAAGTCACTTTTCCCATATCACGCACTAATCTACCATTAACCAAAGAAATTCGTGCACCGGTATCGTCTTTCACAATACATTCTCATTTATTCTTAACACAATATGCATGCACTCTTTTCAATCTCATGTTCACACTCCACGCTCACATACTGTCAATAAACACCTCAGCAGTAGCCACACCACCATCTTCGTAGGTAGGAACAATTTCCTGGGAAACTTTATTCACCGACTTTCGTGCATCCACACTTTCCGCTCACAGACTTACCACGATACACCACAAACCGAAAAGCTGTGTATTGGAGGGAGTGCGCTTCCGATTTAAATTTAAAGTTTAGGCAATCGCTTGAAAATGCTGTGCTCTCTCCTGAGTAGTTCTGGTTTGCTCGACATGCCCAGACCTGTTGCATTTAAAGCAGCGGGTAAGGGCCGGTGCATAAGGATGAATCTTGAAGTTGTTACATGCGCCGCATACTTCTCAGGAAATGGATGGGGGAAGGGTGACCAAGTAGTCAAATGACGGCGTCTAGGGGTGGGCACCCTGCCAGCCTACCTTTTGGAGACCTGACTCCCTAGAGGGATTCTCAAGGTCCTCCATTGGGATGTACCGAAGGGGCATACAGTTGAGGCATGCTTATGGGTAACAGTGACCACACACATTTACTGGGAGAGCGTCCGAGCAAACGCCAGAATGGGAGTAATAATACGGACCGATTGTGACCGGACATAAAACCTGAAGGTTTTAGCCTGTAGCACGTGAGAGTCGATCACGATTTAAGTAAGGGTAAGGGGTTCGATGAGGACGGTCTCGGGACCAGAAAACGGCTAATAGGGGAGAGATGGAAGTAAGTTAAGAAAAGGCTGTGAAGGCTCACGAAGGGGTTTAGGAGTGAACATTTGTTTCCGCCTTGTTGATGGAGTGGGCATTGAGGGATACCAAAGGGAAGGAGTGTGCAGGAGATAGAGGCGAAAGGTGGTATGGCGACGCAATAACAGGAACTAGATGGGGGTAAAGTTGTATAGTCTATATTCGTTGCCAGGTCGCTTACCGCTTTAGAGAATTATATTTTTACCCAGGCGAAATTGGAATATTCGAAAAGGGAGGGCCCCGGCCATGCTTACAGTCGTTAGAGAGGTAGCATCCCCTTAAGGCACTTCTTGAGTAAAGATGACCGACCTTCAGTCAGGCATTTCGTACCCCTAAGGCTATTGCAAAGAACGAAACAGGACGGGTATACAAAGGGTGAGGCTTGTTTACGGCGATAACACCCGGTGCGAGCACAAGTCCTCATAGTGACCAATGTAAGGAGGGTAAAAATAAGTTTTTTTGGTCACAGGCAAGTCATTCTTAGAAAAAAACACGGCCGGAGAGGGGGAAGAGGCGGAGAGCATAAATGAAAACTACATTAAATATTAAGATAACTCCCCCCCCCACAATAAGTAAGATAAAGGGGACATAATTCAGACGTGGATGGGGCGATACAGTTAAGGGAATTTTGGCTATCGAAGACAGATTTCGCACAAGATTATGTTGAGAGTGAGATGATACCTCGACTACGATATCACCACTACCTCTTGACCACATCCGGGGGTGTTCACCACAGCGGGACTTAAATGATTCATTAACGTCAAACACATCCACTTTTGCAAGTGGGGTGTCAGATAATGAACTCATGACCAGAAAGTGGGGATAATCTAAATCTGGGTCCACAACGAGCGAGGAAAGGATGAAAGGGGGGGTGAAGAACGTTTGGCATGAGAACCCTTACGAGAAGGGGAAAGTCTTAGGTTTATAGCTAGCCATTGCAAATAAAAATAACTTCATATTCTCCCTCGGGACTCCCCGCCTCGGAGACCTACAAGGGCCCGGCGCTACTGCAACTCTCGATTCAGTTACGTCCACTATGTCCTCTTAGAGAATGGATACGGATCCACCACACCATCTTTATGACCAAAGAGGCTGTCTGGGTTCTCCTCGGGCCAATGATGGGTTTCTTCTTGGGCATCGGCAGACGAAGGCAGTGGAGATGCCCAATCTCCTCCGACCTTCCTAAAAGAACAATTCAGAATTAGCCAGAGAAAAACAAGCTGAGGTCAGGTGACCGTCAGAGCCACTAGATAGGAGAAAGAAGAGGGGGAAATTAAGGGCAGTAAAAGAAAGTAATGGGCGGGGGGGGGGATATTAAAAGTCTAGTTCGCAGCACCAGGGGACCCCTAAGGGCCCTGGGGCTGACAACCCACCTCACCCCTAGAAGGGACCAACCCCTGAAGAAAGAAAAGGTCCCAGAGAGGGAGGGGGTAAGTGAAAAATTATGCTAATATAATCTCCCAACCCTCCAAGTCCCAAATTAAGCTTACCCATTTATTTCTATAATTTTTTTTGTTTTTGACCTGTGAAAAAAATCAGAATATACAATATGGCCCTTGTACATGGAAGCCTGGAAACCTTTGTTCTACATAGACAACGAACTTGGCAGGCTGAATAAGATATCGTCGCTATTGCATTTTTGTTTTACCATTTCAGTGAGAGAAATTTGTTTAATCTTATGAATAAAAAATATTACATCTTATGATAATGTACACTTTGTAATTAAATATCTCACAATGGATAGTCTTGAAAAATATTTGTTTACATTTTGAAGTATAAAAGTGTTAAAATTATTACTCAAATCATTGAAAAATCATAGTGTGTTGAGTGTCTAGACTCTGATTTATGTCAGCAGTACAACTAAAAGAGTCCAAGTGAGGAATACTATCGGAATGGTCGAGGAAATTTGTATGAGTTTTAGCACCACTGAGGTACACCGATTGTCCAACCTCCTTGTCACCAAATTGAATAAAATGGTTAACTTCCTCATGGTTGGAAATCTCGTGTTTCAAGGATTCTATAGATAGATCATCAGGATCCAATTCCTCACAATCACTATTGCAAAGTTTCAAGTTTTTGACCGAGCTATGGGCTTTCGAACGAGCACGCCCTCTCCTGGTCCTGGTGCAACACCCAGTTGTCTTTACTTGGCTGTCACTACTGACCTTGTTTGGGTCACCAGAGGCTGAAGCTGCCTTTTTAGGGCGGCCTCGTTTTTTCCCAGTGGGAGGGGCTCCGCACTTCTTTATATGTTTCTGAAGGTACTGCCGGGTCTTGAAGGTCTTGTTGCACTGAATGCATAGGTACGGTCTGGACTCTGTGTGGAGTCTATGGTGACTCCGAAGATCCGCTTTGGAGCGGAAGGCGGATGTACAATTTCCGCATTTAAAGGGTCGTTCTCCGGTATGGATACGGAGATGGATTTGTAAGGAACCATTTTGGGCAAAACGCGACTCACACACTCGACACACGAATGGCCTCTCCCCGGTGTGCTTCCGCATGTGATTGCGAAGGTGAGTGCTCGTCACAAATGACTCATGACAAACACCGCAGATGTACGGTCGCTCTCCAGTATGCGTCCGCTTGTGCCCAGTCAAATGTGACGACCTCGAAAATGTCTGCCCACACTCGGTGCAGGAATATGGCCGCTCACCAGTGTGAATTCGTTTATGTGCTTTCATGTTTGAACTCTGCACAAAGGAGGCACCACAAACATCACACACATAGGGCCTCTCGCCGGAATGGATGCGTCCATGAGATTTAAGATTAGATGAATTAGAAAAGGAGGCACCACATTCGTTGCAGTAGTAATTACGATCTGCTGCCACACGTTTTGTGCTTCGATGAATAACCTTTCCCCTTTGGGGCTGGTCGAGAGTCGCATCATGCTCAAAGATGAGCTGTGGCTCTTGGGGGGTTATCATCAAACTGGATAAGGAATTTCCATAATCGTACCAACTATTATGGGCTCCAGGCTGAACTTGAACAATAGGGTCCATGTATACATTACTGACAGCAGCCTGATTGGTCATATTTGGAGTCCAACTTATCTGAAAGACAATGGAGATTTAGAATGTTTCAAATACCTACAACCCTTCAAGGGAAGTCAAATTCCTACTTTCGATTTCTTCTGTTCATTGTACAAACTTTCTTTGTGGCCCTTTAGGTACATCCCTCTGCTTTCAGCATTTTGAGTTGATGGAACCCTTCTCCTGTGTTGCATGCACAAGACCTGCCACTGGACACACCATTCAGTAGCACCCACTCATATAAGCCAACCTACCTCACAAACCCCAACACCAGCTTAAAATATTCCTAAGGGACACAAACTTAATATGTTTAAACATAAAAATAAGGAAATTGAGATAAAGAATTTCAAGCTGACTCAGAACACTCAGGGAATAAAATTTATGACACCATAAAAAAATATCACACAAGCTACCTCGTATAAGCTATTGATTAGCCTTTTGCAAACTCCTTTTCTTATGTCACAGAGGTGGTCTAATCATGTACACTGACACTATCCCCTTCATCAACATTGCTGTAGAGCTCTCCTCACCTAGTGGACAAGATGCTAGATTTTTATGCCCAGGTACTCAAGATTCCATCCCACTGAGAGCAAATTGGGGCTGTAAGAAATTACCACCAAAAACCACATGGGTTGGCAGTTTCATCCTCATACAAGAACATCCATCAGTACATAGCCAACTTACAAAACTGCTGCCTTTCCCTTCTTTCCTCCACAAACACACTGCAGCACTTTTTCTCACATTTGCCTAAACAGTTCCAAACACTGGCTGGCTTGTGGGAAATAGAACTAAATTCTTCCAGCCTCTTTCTCTCTAATAAGGACCAGCCCCTGGTGCTGATGGCTGGGGTTTCCAATAATTGTCATTCTGATATGTTGGTTTCACTATCCAGTCAGGGAACCCTCATCCCAATGGGTGGTATAAATAATAATAAAAAACTAAACAATGCCAATTCTGTCTCCATCTCTAGATCTATTGGGCCAAAGTAATCCACAACTCTTACACCCAACCACTTCACAATGGCATCCCACATGGAGCAATTTTCTCACCTTTACTATTCAGACATAACATTCTAAAACTATAAACCTCATTAATCAACACTTACACCTATGCAGATGAATCTCACTTATAGCAAAACACCACTCAATCTCAACAGCATGCAGGACACTCCAACAACATATAAACACACTAGAATATGGGCTCACACAAAAGTGCATGGCAGCCATTGCTAAAAAAGTTAACAACCCAACTAATTAATCAAACAAACATCCCAAAATCAGACTAAATGGACAAGACCTGCCACTAAACACCTTCCCCCACCCTCACTCACAACTCTCACTAGACACAGACACAACAAACAAGGCAAAAAATAATCAATTCTCTCAAAGCACTATCAAACATTACATTTGGACAACAGAAAGAGCCTCTCACCACTATATACAAACAATTCATCAGCACTGCCCTCAATTATGCAGCACCAACATGGCACCCAAATCTCACATGGGCAAACTACACAGAACAATCACAATATATACATGCAGCTCACCCACCCTACACCTACACAGTGAAACAAAAATGCTCCTAATCGAAATCCACCTTGGCATGATTGGAACTCAACACTTCAGTAGAGCACTTACTCCTGACAGCAAAGCTCCCCCTCCAAGCACAAGAAAGAAGCCCAAGCACATTCCTTCCAACCCCTCTACAATAACCTTTCTCTCCCCACCACTGCCAAACACTAACTTAATCAAACACATCTACAGATGACCAAAGATACTTCAACACACTAACACCAAACAACATGAACGCAGAGTAATCCCATCTCAACTCAGGTCACTCCACTATACTTAAGCAATACAAAAACAGGATAAACCTTACCCTGATACCAACAGGAACCAGGTGCAACCAAAGCCCAGATAAGATAGAACACCTACTCCTAGACTGCCTGAAACTACACAAACACACACAATCTCCTTTACTAGGGACCTGAAGACATACCTAGGGAGCATGGTGGCCTTCCTAAGGGCAGGGCTGCGGAGATGATACCTAAATCGTAAGCTCCAGCTCCAGCAGTTTAAAATTTACTGGCTCCAGCTCCCAGCTCCATTTCATCTTACCCTATATGAATGACTGATATAGCTTACTGAAAATGTACTTTGCTGTGCTATTCATAGGCCCATAATAGATGGCTATTAATCTAAATTCTAATCCTCACTAGACTTTATCCACTCTTTGTGACCTTTGGAAAGCCATTTCTTTCTTTTAGAAGGTCGTGTCATTGTAAAAACTGACACTATTTCCCACTTGGTGATTCAACGATGAAAAAATTAGCAATTATTTTTCTAAAACACAGCTATCCTTTTCCTTCTTGCAATCAAACTGACTCAGATCATGAGTGTCACTGAGTCTTTATTCACAAATGTTACCAGTTAGGGATTTATTTGATTTTTAAAATAAATGATAAATTAAGATAAAAAAGTATTTAATAAGGCCCCAAAATGGTTGTAGACACAAATTTCAGTTCTGTGTGTATTGGAGAGTCAGCGTGTTGACAAAAATGAGAAAATATATTGGGTAACAATAAAAACAACAAATAAGTTAATAAATAGGTGGCAACCACTTATGAGAGTTTAACTACATATAGAGGAAACAGAAAATGTGATCAGCTAAAAACACTGAAATTTTGATTTTTTTGTGAAAATTGACTGAAACGGTCCCCTTAAAGGGAGAACTAGCTAAACTAGTTACAAATCAAAATAATTTCTATCTTGCCATTCAGGGGATGGGTTTAGAACCTGCGAGAGTCCTGAATGGGTGTGGAAATGACAGTGCTCGTAGGCATTGAGGGGCCAGGAGAAGAGGGTGACTTTTTTTTTAGAATTACAGTATAAGACATCCCAGGCAGCATCAGACATGACAGGACCAAGTTCAAAGCATCACAGAATGAGAGACAGTCTGCAGCCTAAGTCTCTCCATAATGACACACACAGCCATACACAATGAAGACAGTGGAGAAACTTACACAGACTGGGTATTTTTTTTTTTTTAATTTTATGGAGCCCATCTGGCAACTACCCACTTGGGCATAAGTCGCCAAAAAACATGACAGCCTAGAACTAGGCTACTTTAAAGTAAAAATATGAAAACTTAACAATGATATAAATTGGAAAAACTTAACAATTGAAGCAATCTCCGGCAGCGGGGAGAGGTCCCCCTCACCCCGGTGCAGGAGAGTGCAACCTACAAACAAAACAATAACAAAAAAAAGGAACCTTAAATAAAGGGGAGAAGGCCGGCCTCCCCCAAAAAGTCAATAAGTCCACCAGTCATGGTGCACTCACTCATCCCGAGTACAAGGGACAGGCGGTAGCGACCCCGCCCATCCCTGTACCGAGACAGGTATCGTGCGCGAAGATCACCCAGACTGGGACATTCGACAAGAATATGCCGAACAGTCTGGGGGACGACGCAGTCGTTGCAATAGGGCGCATGCGAGCGCTCCATCAAGTAGCGATGCGGCACACGAGTGTGTCCGACTCGAAGACGACAGAAAGCAACCTGAAACCACCGCGGCATTGGGGGATAGGTCCATGGGAACAGTCGCGGCGCAATGGCACGCAACTTTAAGTTCCCTTCGACCGTCTCCCATCTTCTTTGCCAAGCAGTCAGAAGAGCTGCCCGTATTCCTGCCATGTAGTCGGTGTGAGGAAGAGCGAAACGCTGGTCCGGTCGCAGAGTCCTCGCGGACTCTTTAGCGCCCTCATTCCCCGCAATTTATACATGTCCAGGAACCCAGCAGAAGATAATCTCGACATCTGCCCGGCTCGCCAAAACCGTGGCGTCACGGATATCGCGAACCAGGGGATGCGGAGATTCCAATGCCCCGAGAGCACTCAGGGCGCTTTGTGAGTCGCTATAGATCACAATCCGGTCTCCGAACCGGGCACGTCGCGTAATCTCCCGTACCGAGTGGTGTATTGCCACCAGCTCGGCCGTGAAGACAGACGCAGCGCCTGGTAGAGCCCCGCTGACTTCAAACAGAGGGGATACGGCGTCGAAGCCGACCCCCTCTTGGAACTTGGAGCCATCCGTATACACTGGCACGGTTCCAGCGTGACACGATGTGTGCTCCAAAAAGGTCGAACGCAATACTCCCGGCGCAGTACAAGCTTTGGGAGCAGAGGCGTGGCGACAAATAGCCAAATGTGGTACACTCCAGGGTGGCGTCCTGGGCAAAACCAGGGGCGCCACCGGCCCGAGAGCGATATCTACCTCTCGAAGGAGTTTCCTGGCCCTAAACCCAAAAGGCTTAGGGTATGACTGGCGTCTCTCGACGGCATAGGCACCATCGAGATCAGCTGCGGATGCAGTGAGAGCTGTTGGCGACTGAGGGAGGCGCCGGGCTCGCGAGTACAGTCGAGTGATACACTGCACGCGGCGCAGAGCGAGTGGCATCTCCCCAGCATCGACCAACAGGCTCTCAATGGGGGGAAGTGCGGAAGGCACCGGTCGCAAGGCGAAGGCCGGTGTGGTGGATCGAATCCACCTTCCGCAATAAACGCTCGGCTGCGGATGCATAAAACTCACATCCGTAGTCGAGCTTCGAGCGAACAAAGGATCGATAAAAAAGTAAGGCAGTAGCCCTATCAGCGCCCCAAGCGCTGAACGTCACGGAACGGAGAATGTCCATGGCGCGGGTACAACAGACCCTAAGGCTGCGAATATGAGCCTCCCAGGTGAGGCGTCGGTCGAATACAAGACCAAGGAAACGGTGCGACTCAACCACATCCAGGCGCACCCCTTTAAGAAACAAATCTGGGTCGGGGTGAAGCCGTGGATGGCGGCAGAAGTGCACCACCTTAGTCTTGGTCAAAGAAAACCGAAACCTGTGCGCTTCGGCATAGCGAGAGACGCGGTTCAATGCCTGTTGGAGTCGACGCTCCAGAGTTGGCATCTGGGCCGCGCCAAAAGAGATCGAAAGGTCGTCCACGTAGAGCGTAGCGAGAACATCTTCCGGCAGCACCGAGGTGATGCCGTTGATGCTCAGGGCAAAGAGTGTGACACTGAGGACGCTTTCCTGCTCCTTTGGGCCGGAGAGGGCTCCCCCCACCCGCACGCGGAATCGACGATCTCGCAAAAATTCAGATATAAACATTGGGAGGCGTCCCCTCGCCCCCATCGCGTGGAGAGTCTCCATGATACCGTATCGCCATGCGGTATCATAGGCTTTCTCCAGATCGAAAAACACCGTGGCGTAGTTCTGTCTACGAAGGAAAGCCTCGCAGACGGCATTTTCCAGTCGGAGCAGAGCAACCGACGTGGAGTGGAACTTGCGCAAGCCGCACTGTGCGGAAGACAGATGGCCTCGGCTGTCAATGAAAAAGGCTAATCTAACATTTACCAATTTCTCCATCAACTTGCACACGCAAGAGATTAGAGAGATTGGGCGGAAACCGGTCGGAGTAGAGTGATCTCTCCCCGGTTTGCGAAAGGCGAGCACAGTAGCGATTCGCCAGGAGTCTGGGAGAAGACCCTCCACCCAGATCCTGTTGAACAAATCTAATAAGAAGGTCATGCCTCGTCACCCAGGTGTCGAAGCATGGCGTACGGGACATCGTCCGGACCATGGGCGGTGTCCGCGCACGAAGCGAGAGCGGAGCACAACTCACTCACAGTAAACTTGTCGTTGAAGGGTTCTCCGCCTCTGGAGGTAAAGTCCAGCCGGCAGCCTTCCGCGACATGACGATGTGCATCATGGAATGCTGGCGGAGCAGCATCCCGGCTAGAGAATGCGGAAAAAGCGGTCGCTAAGGATTCCGCCACGGACGCGGGGTCCGAGATTGCGGTCCCATGCTCCTGGAGAACGGGAGGGGGGTCCTGCGAGAACTTGCCCCGAATCCTTTTGACTCGCTTCCACACCTCAGCTAAAGGGGTCTTCCCGTTAAGTGAAGACACGTATGCCCGACAAGAAGAGCGGCGGGCGTGCTTCGAAATATACCGGAACCTAGCCCTAGCCCGACGAAATTCAGCGACAGTTAAATCGTTCGGGCGGAGCTTATAGCGCATGTAGGCATAACGATCTGTTTGAGGGCCGTCTCACACTCGGCCGACTACCATGGGAGTGGTCGGCGTGCAAAACGGCCAGACGTCCTAGGAATAGTAGTCAGGCCCACGGCAATGAGGTTGCCGAAGAAGAACTCAACGGCCTCATCTACCGACCTAAACTCCTCGACTGAAATGCAGGCCACCGCGCCCGTGCCAAGCACCACGGAGGTGGGCTCTCAGGCGGCAGTTGCCCTGAAAATGATATTTGAATGGGAAAGTGATCACTACCATGGAGGTCATCGACCACCCCCCAATCAAAATCAGGCTGTGCATCCGAAGAGCACAAAGATAGGTCAAGCAAGAAAATGAAGCGGTTCTCGGACATTGATGCGTAAACTCATCCACGTTTAGGACACCCATCTCAAGCTCTTCGATCAGATCGGCAAGGACTTGTCCCCTGGAATTTATGGAGTAATCTCCCCAGAGAGGATGCCTGCCGTTCAGATCTCCAAGCAAGAGATAGGGCCTCGGCAACCGTGCCACGACGCGGCGGAAGTCCCCCGCGTCGATGTCACCTGACGGTGGAATGTACGCAGAAATGATAGTATACCTACTATCCAGGTGCAGCTGCACAGCCACTGCCTGAAAGGAGGTATCTAAAGAGAAAGGAAGAACGGAGACATCATGCCGGTTGTAAACCGCGCATCTCCCAGCCCGGCCATCCCGCGGTGGTGGGGTCGCAAGACCCTTATACCCCGGGAGGGCAGGCAGGGGGCACGCGCCTAGCATGGTCTATGGAAAAAAGATAGCTAACGGGGAACGGGACGAAACGAGCCTCCGCAGCTCCTCCAAGTTGGCTTGCAATGCAAGTCTTTTCCTCCCTCCGCCTCGAAACCTTAGGCGGGCGTTGCGGCTTCGGAGGCGAGGGGCCCTCTTTTCGAGGAACCACCGTCTCCGAGCCACTCGCTCCACCTCGGGTCATGGGCGAAGGAGCCGAAGCTCTTTTGTTGCTTTCCTCCTTTCGGGGGACAACTTTAGGAACCCAGGAAGATGGCCTAGCGACCATCTTCAGGGGTGTTGCCTCCTGTGAGTCTAACAACTCGGTGGAGGCGCGTGGCCGTTTTGCCTTACGGGAAACGGTCACGCTGGGGAAAGAGGGGGGAGCCCTGGTTTTAGTCGGGGCTGGGTGTGAACCTTTTTTGCCACCAGCTTTACCAGGGGAGCGCCCGGGTTGAGTAGAGCCCGCAGAAGGGCTCCGAATACGCGCGGAAACAACCGTGCTCATTGGCCTAGATGGGCCAGGAGCAGAGGGTGTCTTTCTAACTATTGAGGCATATGACGTCCCAGGCAGAGCCGGGCACGCCAGGATCAAGTCCTTAACCTCGCGGAATGAGAGTCGATCCTGGGCCTGAACGGCCAGGATTTCTTTCTCGAGGAGATATGCACCACATTGCTTCGAAGAAGCGGGGTGCGGCTCTCCGCAATTGACACACTTGGCCACACACGATTTGGACTTATCGTGAGCGGCCTTGGAGCAATTTTCACAAACTTCGGGAGACCACGACTTTGCACGTCTACAAAAACGATTTGTATGGCCGAAGCGGTGACAGTAATAGCACCGCCACGGCAGTAGCACGAATGCCTTCACGCGGTAGCGGTACCAATCGGCACGCACCGACTCAGGGAGCTTGTCACAGTCGAATGTGACGAAGAGTGTAGGGGTGGGTCTCGATGCCCCTCCCTGTTTTCTCATCACACATTCGACCTTGACCGCCCCATGGTCGGCCAGCTCTAAGGTGATGTCCTCTATGGAGCAGTCAACGAGTTCCCTCGCATAAACTACTTCTTTCACAAAGTTCATGGTAGAGTGCGGTATCACACTCACCGGGGTGCCATGAAGTGTCCGAAGAGCACTTATCTTGGCCGCCTCGGCGGGATTTACAGCATTCGCCAGAAGGCTCCCGTCCGAGAAACGGGTCACCTTCAGCTCTCTACCAATTACATTAGCTAATCCTCTCCTCTGATGGATCATGTTGCCCTTGGCCAACATGCTGCCATCAGTGGAGCGAATGACGAGGAAGCGTTTGAAGCCAGCGGGCTCGAAAACGCCAGGTAACCTCTGAATGAGGGGCCCCGATGTCATCGAGGCTCCGCCCTGTGTGCTTTTGGTCTTAGTCAGGAGCTCCGCAACCGGGGAGGCAGAGGGGCTGGATGTGCTGATCTTGGCTTGGTTGCTTGCCAGATTGGCAGCAGACCCATCTGTCCCCGCAGCCCTCGTGGATGGAGAGGAGCCCCGAGTCTTCTTTGTCTTAGTCTTTTTCTTTTTTGGAGAGGAGGGCGGGGAATGAACCCACTTCTCACCTCCGCCGGCAGAAGCCCCTAGGCCAGATGGACCGGCCTCAGCCAGGTCCTTCTCTGAAATGGAGAAGGTCCTGGTGGTCGCAGGGGCACCGGTAGGAGGAGATCCCTCCCCTCCTTGTACTGCCTCAGAAACCCTAACCGTTTGAGGAGGACCTTGCATAGGGGTGGATTTGGGTTCGGTGTTTGGTGCCGAGCCCGGATTCCCCCCCATGGAAGGCCCTACCCTCTGAGGCTGGGTTTCCTCAAGGACCATGTCTATCACAGGAGGGGCCTCCAGTTGGCCATCCCCTCCCAGGATATAGCAGGTCCCCTTGGCAGTGTCGCCAGTCTTGTGTGGGGAGGCACAGGCCTTGACCCCGGCAAGGTTTAAAATTCTTGCCAGCAGGTTTTTTGAGGGAAGCGACCGAAGGGGCCTGGCTTCCCTCTCCCCCCTAAGGGGGTTTGCCCGAAAGCACCTCCAGAGAAGGGGGTGAGGGTGAGTCCCCTACACCCGTAGGCGTAGGAGAGGAGTAAGCCTCCTCTCTGGTTAAAGAAGTATGGAAGGTCCCCTGTGCAAGTTGGGGGTTGGTTTTTTTTTATATTCATCATTGGGCATGGTGACCCTCTTTTTTACACGGGATGCAATCGCGCATCACCTCTCGCAGTAGCCCACACTGCAAGAGGTGCTTGCAGGCCCGGCAGAGCCAGGCGCCGCCATTTGGGACCACCCCTCTCGCCTGGTGGCGTGGCAGTCCATCAGCATGGCGGCTCCACCTTAGACACGGTGTAAAATCAAGGATAGACAGTGAATTGAGGATGAAAGGGATATGAGGAAGGTATGGGTGGGGATAAAGCAGGTTGTTAAAAAAAAAATATCCTGAACCGGAGCTCAGGGGTTAGGGAACATTGTCCCCTCCCCCCTCAGCCCCGATCTGGGACGGTTGGCTTGAGAAGGAGATCAGCATCTACCCTGTGAAATTAGAGGCTGACCAGAGAAAGTTGTGGGAGAGGTTGTATGAAAAGCGACGAGGTAGGGGAGAAATACAGGATATCTGAAGGAAGGAAGAGAGGCTAAGCTGGGGCTGGACGGAGCGCTGGATCCCGTCAGCATGGCAGCCAGGATGGCAAATCGCCGCGCCCCTTACGGGGGAGGCTAGAAGTAAAAATGTGTGGAAGGTATATAATTTGAGTAGCCTAATTGGGGCCCTCAAAAATGGAAAGGTATACAAGGAACTTGACAATAAAAATACAAAACTTAAATAGCCCAGAAATGCAATATCTTGAAAATAACTTGGCAGAATAGAAAAACAAGTACCTGGATACATAAACAAAACAAATCTTGAAATAAAGTAAAAGCAATTATGAAATTTAAGTGAAAATGAGTAAGGCATGTAGTAAGTTCAGGAGAATAAATGGACCAAAAATATCACAGCGTAGACTCAACAGAGTTGGGCAGTCCACTACTTACGGACTCTCTAAATGGTAGCAGAAGCAGTTTCCATAAGCAAAAAGTAGCGGAGTAGTGGGTAGCAGACTAAAAAAAATCAAAAATGCTACATCTGCCTATTTTATGTTTCTTTACAATAAAACTGTTAATTTTGGATGTAACATACAGTAGTTTTCCTTGAAATTTATTAAAAAACAGTGAAAAGCTATTTTGGAGGAGGAGGGGGGGAGCGCTTTACAATAAAAAGTAGCGGTTAGTGGTTTCGCGACTTTGAAAAGGTAGTGATAGCGGTTCCAGCTAGCCAAGGTAGCGGATAGTGGTTTCAAAAATTGGTAGCGGCACCCACCTCTGAGACTTAACTTGATAAAAGATGACAATACAACAACAATAACAAGATAGATTTAAAATCAGAAACAGAAAATATACTAAGAAAATTGCATAAAATAAAAAAATATTCATAAAGGTGAAGGGCATTTCTTAACTGTGGGAAGCATAGACTTGAAAATAAAAGGTGGTACCCTCGTTTTATCTCCTAATATTTCCCCCTCTTAGGGCAGAACTGGTTGCCAATATTCAACTATTGCACAATGGGCTTGTATGGATATTGATGATGTTAATGGAAATGTACTTATCCAATGAGGGTTAATTTATGCAGTATAGAATGGGAAAAGAAAAAAAAAGTGGAAGAACAAAATGTGAAAAAAAAGAAGTTAATAACAATGATGATATCAAACCTTTATCACTACTAAATAATATGACTGGAATAGTACAGCACACCTTCACGAAAAACAAGATCATATAGAATGCAAATGGATAAAAATACAAACACAAAACACATTTTCAAGCCCAAAAATATTTTTTTATTTTAATAACATACCTGACTTTTCTAAGAGGATACAGAACTGGAGTGATCTCTTAGCTATTCTGAGAAATCCATTTTAATTTATATTTATAAATGCTGCAAAATTCTGAACTTTTTGTTCCTTAATTTTTTGAATCCTTGATAAGGAATTGCTAATAGTTCTACCCATGATGATATATCCAAAATTATATCATACAAAAGTTTATTCCCCAATATCTGAAAAAAAAAGAAGCAAGTTTATCAAAATAAGAAAATTACAATCCAAATCACTTTAAATACAATTTCACCTTAAAATTTTTAGTTCATTATAATCTCTTGGCTGAATGTTTAACACACCAACTTAAAAAAAGATTTTGCAAAACCTTCAATTAAATAAACCTTGGCTATTTTTGCAAGTTCCTTGGAGCCTATTCTTGGCTTGCACCCCAAGATATTTTTTACCATTTGGGTCAATTTGGCTCCAGCCAATGGTGTAAGGGGGATGCCCTAAGACACACTGAGTGGAAGCTTTTGTTAAGAGAACAGTTTGTAAATTGGAGAATATTTGTAAGACTGATGTGGCCATTAAGATCTCTTTAACATATATTTTTTTTGGTTTGCCATAAGGCTGAAGTGCTGTCTAGATTTTGTATATTTGTACGAGGGGCAGTCAATAAGTTTTGCAATTCGGATATAAGGAAATGAGATATGAGGAAAGTGTTTTATTATTTTTCAATATGACTACCCTCGACTCAATGCACTTGCGCCACTTGTCCCTGAGGCTTTGAATTCCCAACAATCAGAAATCTCCCGACTCCTGTTCAATCCACTCCTGGACGGCGACCTGGACATCTTCATTGTCCCCAAACCGGCGTCCACGCAGTGCAGCCTTGAGCTGGCGGAATAAAAAGTAGCCACTAGGGACAAGATCTAGACTGTAGGGGGGATGGTTGAGCTCCTCGAATCTGCACTCGCGCAGGGCAGCTTGTGCAACTCTGGCCTTGTGAACTTTCATGACGTTGAAGTCGATCATGGGGCGTGAGGTTTCTAGGGACCCAATGGGCAGAGACCTTGGTCATGGCCAAATTATCGTGGATGATGTTGATAACACTTCCATGTGATATTCCAAGTTCTCGCTCGATTTCTTCGACTACCCATCGATTTTCGAGGATCATCCTCTCCACACGGGCCACATTGTCCTCATTGGTCACGTCTGATGGGGGTCATCTTCAAGGGACCTACGACCATGGTGGAACTCCCTATTCCAGTGAGCAATGGTTGCATAGGAAGGGGCGGTGTTGGTGTACACTGCAACCATGCGTTCATGGGTCTCTTTTGTATTTTTGCCTTCTTTGGTAAAAAATTTGATCACTGTGCGATGCTCAACCTTCTCCATTGTTGAAAAATTTATGACTGACAATCTGCGATCAGCTACTGCTTCTTAAATAGACGAGGCAGGAGCGTGCGGCTAGAGGTCGACTTGTCATAACTTGTCCTAACACCCCCACAAACAGCCATCCCCCTTCCTCTGTTTTGCCCTACCGATTTTCAAAACTTATTGACCATCCCTTGTATCTTAATTTATTTTTGTATTTTGTAAATATTAACATATATATTATAAATTTGGGGGGGAAAAAATTTAGCAAAGGTAGAAAAAGTTGTGTATCTGTCTCCTTTTCTAGCAGAAGTTGACTTCTGCTTACCCAACAGTTTGAGTCCCAAACCTGTGAAAAAAAAAGGTGTGGAAGGTACATAGTATCCCGCCACAATATCCAACCTAGGACTCTGCTTTTTAAATTTTTAAGTGACGGCACCTAGTCTCATTAATACTTTCCAACTCAAATAACTGAGTGGATACGGCATTGATCTGCTAATGTCGCAGTACAGGGTTTGATCCTGGCATGAGTGGACAAAAATTTCAGCGCAAATAAAGATCTGGCTACCAATTGGTGAATGGGGTGCTCAGCCTTGTATTGGGGTGGGTAGATCTTACACTTCTCATCACTATCTCAGTTCAGAAAGAGTGATGAGTGTGTTAAGAGGATGTGATCAACTTATGCTGAGATATATGGCTGGTGTAAAGTGGCAAGATTACATCAGGAGCTCTGAGGTAGCTGGAGTCTGAGCTGCGACTGAGGAGACTTAGATGGTTTGGTCATGTGGAGAGATCAGAGGAGGATGACTACCTGAGGGAGGCCATGCATATACAAGTCGAAGGCAGAAGGCCATCAGGAAGACCCAGGAAAACTTGGAAGGACTGTGTTGTTGGAGATATGGAAGGACTGGGACTTATGGAGAAGGATGCTCAGGACTGAAGGAGGTGGGGAAGAGTCATACAACCCTGCAGAAGTGGGACCAAGAGGATGAAAAATGATGATGATGATGTGTGGTGAAGGCTACCAACACCAGATGAACTGAAAGAGCCCCATAAAATTATAGACTTCCCTCCGTATTTGATAGTTGGGACAGTATTCTGAGGAAGATTCTGGGTTCCGCTTTTATAAAATATGTGGTGAGTGCAATTTAATCCCCAAAACTCTAGCTTGGTCTCATCTGACCAGAGAATACTCTTCCAGTAACTAAAAGGCTTTTCAATATTCTCTCCGGCAAATTGTAGTAGAGCTTTTAGATGTGCAGGCTTCAAATATGGGGTATTGCAAGGTCAGTAATGACTTATGCCCAGAAGAACTTAACATTCTACTAACTGTATTCTTGCTCATCTGTACATCACTGCTTTCCTTCCAGTTGAGCTTGGATATCTCTGAGTCATACATGGATTTTTATCAACTTCTCTAATCAACTTTCGCCTTCTCACAGAAATATGCGCAGGGTAGAA
Organism: Ceratothoa steindachneri; assembly: GCA_963969495.1. Lineage (NCBI taxonomy): Eukaryota > Metazoa > Arthropoda > Malacostraca > Isopoda > Cymothoidae > Ceratothoa > Ceratothoa steindachneri. The sequence goes on along the minus strand of OZ018324.1, from coordinate 38,529,521 downwards.
ATTGATCCAGTGTGCCCAAACTTGGAAATTACATTGTAGATGGTGGAGTTTGGCACATTGAGTTGTTCAGCAATGTTTCTAAATCATAATTTAGATATATGTTTCTGAATAATTTAATATCACTTGATAGGTCTTTTCTGTCTGCCATGATGAAACTGCAAATACTGATGACATCAGCATGTTTAGTTGTCAGATGTAACCTTTTGCCTGCTAATTTTCATTAATTTCTGATTCTATATTATTTCAATCTGATTCTTACCAGAATTTAGCAAATAATTTTAAAAAATACAAGTTTTATATTTTCCTGATTGTCCCAAGACTCATTGACATCTCAGTTACTGACCTGACCTTACTTGCTAGACCCCAAACAACCGTCTCCAGGTACCTCATCAGACCACTAAAATCTGCCTTTCTAATGTCTGGGAATTTACCCCCTACACTCCCTGCAACATTAAAAAAACCTTGTATTATTCCTAGTTCAAAAGGTTAAACACCAGATTTGAATGCAAAAGGCGATTACTAAATGCCAGCAGCACTGTCATCTTAAATTAGCTAATAAATAATCACTTCACAACATAAGCTAACCAACCTCCACCTTTCACTATTATAATCAAGCCATGTTTCTTTTCTACTCCTGTCGCAAAAGGGGTATTGAAGTACAGCCAAATTGAGATCGCAAGAATCACACTCTTTTAACTGCTTGCCTCCAAGGTTGCCAATGTTTGAAATAAGGCTGAACTAAGGGTCGCCATTCCTCCATGCTGCTCTGTGTTCCTGCTTTACTTGTTTGTTGTAGCTATTCTAGTTAAGGACAAGTTTCTTTTCTTGTTATTGCTTCCCACTCTTTAACCCAGTGTCAGTGGGTATATTCCAACCAATATTTTCTCTCTTGCTTATATTTGTTGTGTTTGATATAATTGTACATTGTTGGTGGTAATCTGTTTATTTTGGTTTTCTCCTTCTTGGGTACTTTCAATGTTTATAGTTTCTTGTTAGTTGTATATACTTAAATTTTATAGTCTTTTGTATATAGGTACATATTTGTTTGTTTGTAAGTGTTATTGTTATCATCTCAACCATGGTAGGTCATGTTAATAAAGTTAAAACAGCTCCATCTGACAAAACAAGGACCTCCTTACATTAAAGGGCTATTAGTGATACCATGTATCTGGTCTGTGGAGGATAACGATACTATTGCCTGTGATGTTTGTGATCAGTGGTTCCATTGTTCCGAATCCTGCTCTGAGGTGAAGGAATCATTACTGGATATGATAATCTCAAGCAAAGGTAAAAGTGTGAAATTTGTGTGTCCACCATGCAACAGTAATGCTGCAGCTTCGCAGCCTCATGTTCTTCCATAATCAAGTAATTGTGAAACCATAGTTAAGTCACTGAGTGAATCGGTATCCAAACTATTTGATACAGTGGCATGTCTTACCAACCAAGTATCTGTCTTAGCTGCTAAAATAAAGGAGATTCGTATCTCTTTTTCTACCAATGTTGTGGCTCCTTCTGGTCCTAATCAGGCAGACATAATACAGTTAATTCATGAAGAAACTAAAGAATTAGATGAGGGACAAGAGGAAGGACAGCATTGTCATTAGAGGACTCCCTGCTGACTCATTTAGATTCAAGGAAGTATATTTGTCTAGACATTCACAATTTAACTGTCTCTGATGTAATAGTCCTTAAAAATAACCTTATTAGAGCCAAGATCGCAAATATTCTTCATCATTCCTCCATTTTAGCCAAGGCTAAAATGCTTGCACTCACTGATTATTCTAATATATTTATCAACCGCGATCTTACCTATAAACAACATTTGGACTATAGAGAAAAAAAAAGATACAAATTAGCAAATGGACCTAAGCCAATGGGTAGAAATACTCCAGTTTCATGTTCCAATGCCTTTACATTAAATCCATCTACTTCAACTAGTCTTGCAGCTGCCACCCCTACAGTTCCTCTTGTTGCTAACCAACAACCGAATAATTCAGTTTTGCTCCAAGTTGCCAATTTTAAAAACTAATAATGTACATAAGGCTGTAAATATCTTTCTTGTGTTTTGGTTACTTAATGTTAATTGTTTGTCATCAAAGTTAATTTCATTTCTGATTTTTGTATTTCTAATGGTGTTAGGGTTGTTGCTATCACTGAAACCTGGCTTACTAAATCAGTTAATACTTCTGTGGTGGATATTTCTAGTTTTGTCTTTATAAGAAATGATTTCCCCTCAGACTATCCCAAACATGGAGTTGGTATTTATATTGATGTATCAATTAAGATTAGTAAAATTTTTCAGTGTTATCCCAACACTTTGGGAGTTTATTTGCCATCCTATAAAATTTTTGTTATCGTTGTTTACAGACCACTCAGCTACCCAATCGAAGAGAATGTTATATTACTTTCATTTCTTGATTCTTTTTGTTCTTGTAGGGATGTGCTGCTACTGGACGATTTCAATCTGAGTTGTCTCTTTCCTTTCTTGATCTTTTCAACTCTTTGGGCTTGTTCCAGTGGGTTACATTCCCTACCTTTCTTTACTCATGATCGAATTTCTGATTTGAACTGCACTGCACCTCTTCCATGTTGTGATCACGTAGGTATATTGTTTAAATGTAGTGTCCTTTCCTGTATTCTATGACTGGTTTCATTGTGATTTTGGTGCTCTCTCAAATTATTTGTTTTTATTGACTGGGAAAGTGAATTCTATGGTTGTAATCCTGATGTCTGTTTTTCTAAATTCACTAATATTTTGTTAAATTCTTTTAACCCCTTTGTCCCGATTAAGTCATCCATGTTCAAAAAAATACCATGGACTAGAAACATATATAATGCCCTTACAGGACAGGACAGAAAACTTCTGCCTGAAGACACTATAAAAATGTCAGGTCTTTGCTTGGTCATAATTCTCCTCAAGCAGAGATGCTAACATATCATATAAAGATAATGTACGAAGAGCACTAACCGAATATGAATATTCCTTGTTAACTAATAATGATTCCAAACGCCTCCATTCATACTTGAGGAAAAAGAAAGTTAATCGACCATCGGTTAGTCCTCTTTTAGTGAATGGATCTTGGTTCAGTGATGCTGAGGTAATGGCCAATCATTTGGTGACTCACTTATCTTCGGTGTTTGTGGAAGGTTTTCCGAATGACCCTTTAGCTCACTAAGTAGCTCATAGCTCTTTTGTCTTCAATGACATATCAGTACAGTAAACCTTCGATATAACTAACCTCAATATAACGAATTTTGAATATAACAAACCAAATTTCCTGGCCAAACTCCATCAGGTTTAACAAACCGAACTTTGTTAAATCTGATGTAATCCACTTAACTTTATTAGTAATTACATACATATTATATATCCATGCAATACAGTCTTTATATACATATTTACATATACAGAGTAATGAACGAACCATCGTTATTTCCATCGCTTTTAATGACCATCAGGTTTAACGAACTTTCGGCTTTAACGAACGACTCCTGCCCCATATAGTTTGTTATATCGAGGGTTCTGAAAATGGTATTTTTTCTGCCCTCTTCTATTTGTGACCCGGAGGGTCTTCCCCCTATTGTTTTTAAGAAGTATGCAGCTGCCTTATGTTTTCCTTTATACCTTATTTTTAATTCAAGTATCTCATCAATGCATGTACCAATTCAGTGGAAATCAGCCAATGTTATGCCTTTATTTAAAGGTGGTCTGCACTCTGACCCTATTAATTACAGACCCATAAGTCTAACCTCGATTTGCTCTAAATCATTTGAAAGTATTATTGTTGGCCAACTATACAATTATTTAGATTCAAATTCTCTTATTTCACCTATGCAATTTGGTTTTTGTGCTGGTTTATCAGTGACTGACCAGTTATTGATTACATATGATTATGAGTCAGTATATGGATTTCCGAAAGGCATTTGATGTAGTCAATCATAGAATTTTGATGGATAAGTTGTCTCTACTTGGTATTGGCAATCCTCTTCTTGACTGGATTTGTGATTTCTTGATTGGAAGAAATTTCAAGGTAGTGAGTGGTCCATGATTCTTCTACTCATTTTTATTGATGCTGTCAGTGGTGTGCCACGAGGTTCAGCATTGGGCCCTGTTCTATTTCTTGTTTATATTAATTATGTTACTGAGGGTCTTTAGAAGTAGATTTGTCCTATTTGCTGATGATCATAAGCTTTATTTTGCCTGCCCTTTAGATAAGCCTGGTTACAAAATGATATTTCTTTATTGTATAATAGAAGTAAGTCTTGAGGTCTAAATTTTTTTTGTTAATAAGTGTGCTAGGGTTAATTTTTGTTGATTTAATTTGTTTCCTGTTTTTAATTATTACCTTGGCGATGATCCAAACCCTAACAGAGACGCCTTCAAAGATCTTGGCATTTTGGTTGACTCCTCACGTAAGTTTCACTTACAAGTTAGAGAGGTATATATCAAAGCCAGTGGTGTTGCAAATTCCATTCTTAGAGGTACAATCTGTTGTTCCCCTGATTTCATGACCCAAATATTCATCTCTCATATTAGACCAATTATTGACTTTGGTAGTGTCTTGTGGAACACTGGATATTTGGGTATTTCATCGATTGCTTGAATCAGTTCAGAGGAGATGGACAAAAAAGATTGCTGGACTTTCGTTTTACTCCTATGCTGAGTGATTGTCATATCTTAACTTGTACTCAATTAAGGGGATTGATTTGCACTGATATGATTGTTGAGTAGAAAATTTTAAATGGTCATAGACCTCACCTAAATGGTCTATTCATGCAAGCAGCTTACAACAATACTAGAGGTCATATGCCACATTTTGCTACTAATGTTAGATCTCTCTTTTTCTCTGTTCGTGTTATTGAGCTTTGGAACTCCTTGCCCAATCTGTTGTATCAACATGCTCATTGTCTGTCTTTAAGAGGAATCTGAAAGTGTCCCTTGGCAATGTTGTCTTTGATTATGATTAGCTTCCACCTTGGATCTGGTATTCACAAGAAATGAGCTTGAAGTTGATGAAATAATATACAAAGCACCTATAGGGTCTAGTGATCATGCAGTGTTATCATTTGATTTCAGGTTGTAGGGACAACCTCAAGAGAACAGTCCAACTACTGAAAAATATTGTTACTACAGGGAAGATTACGAGGCAATGGACAGAGTCTTTCAAGAGACAAACTGGGGCTCACTTCTGGGAGAGAAACCTGTGGCAGACATGTGGAGAATTTTCATGGAGGTGTATAACAATGCCACAGCAAAATGCATCCCAAAGCAGACTCAAATTGCTCAGGCAGTGCACCATAAGTCTAAGTGGATGACCAAGAGTGTGATGAAAAAGATTGAACACAAAGAGAAGGCTTGGCAAAGGTATAGGAAAAGGAAAACTAGACTGAGATACCAGGACAACACCATAAAATGAAACTTGTGCACTTCAGCAGTATGCATGGCTAAATATATATTTGAGCAAAGATTAGCACAAGAAGCAAGAACCAACCCCAAAACTTTCTATGCTTACTGACAAAACAAGACTACTATCAAAGAGGGGGTTACAAGGTTTATAAGACATGATGAAACAGTAACAAACACAAACCAAGAGGCCAGCGAAGTGTTAAACAAAGAGCTCCAGAAAGTATTTAAGAGGGAAGATGACAGTAACACTCCACACATTCAAGACACTCATGGGGGACAAATTTTAAGAAATGTCAACATTGCAGAGAGAGATACGGGAGAAGTAATAAAAGAATTTAAGTGCTCCTCTGTGCCAGGTTCAGATGGAGTTCATCCTAAAGTCCTCAAGGAGTGCAGAAGTCTTGTACATCCACTAACTATAATATTCCAACAATCCCTTAAAATAGGTGAATTACCAGACAATTGGACGACAGCCATAATAATACCAATTTTCAAGAAAGGTCAGAAAACCAATCCCCTAAACTACAGGCCAGTGAGTTCAACATCTGTCCCATGCAAAGTACTCGAGAAATTAATTAAAATGAAGATTGTCAACTGCTTGAATACCTTCTTGCTGTTGATAAGCAAGAAAATATTGATGCAGTATACTTAAGACTAGGAGCACTAGGGATCAAAGGGGAGGTATACAACAGGATTGAAACATTTCTGAGAGACTGAAGACATCAAGTCAGGGTGAAAGAAGCACTCTCCAGTTCGCATGACATATACAGTGGAATACCACAAGGGAGCATTCTTGGTCCAGTCCTTTTTCTGATATAAATTAACATCTTCGATGAATTGGACTCTACTGGGAAGCTCTTTGCAGACGATGCAACGCTCTACAGAAAAATAGGATCACATCAAGATACAATTACTCTCCAAGATGATCTGAATAAGCTACAAGAATGAGGTGGCAAATGGCTCCTTGACTTCAATCAGAAAAAGTGCAAAGTCATGCACATAGGACACAACAACCAGAACCACCAGTACCAAATAGGAGATACAATATTAAGTTCATCAACAAAAGAGAAAGACCTGGGGGTAATGGTTGCAAATAATCTTCAATCATGAGACCATGTAATTTAAATTGATTCAAGAGAAAATCAAATTCTTGGGAGACTGAGAAGGACCTTTACCTTCATGAACAAAGATGTTCCAGTCCCTCATAACATAACAATTTCATGGATGACAAAAGCCACAAGGGCCTATAACATAACAAAATCCAAATCAATCGTAATATACAATAATAAAAAACTGAATCAACAGGAATGAGTCCAGAATACCCCCAAAGTTAACCCTCCCTCCCCATATAATCATCTAATCTGCGTTTGAAAACATCCAAGTTTGGACTGTCTACCGTTTCAGATGGCAAACTATTCCAGTAATCTACCACTCTATTAGTGAAAAAATATTTTCTAACATCCAACCTGCACCTCTGTTTTTTAATTTTTAAGTGGTGACCCCTAGTCCTATTACTACCTTCCAACTCAAATAACTTGCTAAAATTCACATACTCATTCAGTTCAATTGCACGAGACAATCATTCCATCCCCACATCCAATCTCGGAAGCACACCTGTAACAACGCCTTTCACTCATCCTTTCAGCTAACCTTTTGTACCTCTCTTGTAACTCACTTGAACCCACCTTCTTTACATCATTAACTCCCACATGCATAATCACAACTGCATCCCTCTCACACCCAGAAAATCATACCTCTCAGACACATCATTTACACCAGCACCCAACAAACAAACTCTCTCTCCCTTCCATTTGCTTGCATTCAACTTCCTATCTAAATATCACAAGCACCTCAGTCATCCTCTTAGTCCCCCTAGGCCTAGCATTACCCTCCCTCCTGTTCTCATTCAAACTACCCCTTATTTCACTTTCTGCCGCAACCATATCAGACAAATCACTTTCAACCTCTTCCTCTCTCAGGGCATCGAATCTGTTAAGTCAACCTAACAGGTTCCATGTCCTTCTTACTCACAGAGCTAACCAATCTATTCTATCCATATTCACCCACCATTCATCTTCACTCACATCAGTCACTTCTTTCTCTCCAGTCCCTAGTCTAGGCCTATCTTACACCCTCCTGGTCCCAGCCACATTCTTCATGCGTACACTCACATCCCTTCTCACTTCATTCACCAACTCACTTAATCTCTTGCACTCATCACGCAACCAACTCACCTCCTCTACCAAAGCCACATTTGCACTAGTCACATACAAACCAGGCATTCATATATATTTGCTCTTCTTTCAACACCACAAAAATCACAACTACATACACACTGCTTACATCAAAAGGCATACTCACTTCATCCCAAGCAACAGCCATATTGAAAAACTTGAGAAAATATGATAGGAAGGGATAGAGCAAGTTGTAAGTTTATAGAATGCTTTGAGGATAATTTTTTGACTCAATTTGTTAATAAGCCAACAAGGGGTGTGAATATTTTAGATCTGGTTCTTTCAAATGATGATCACTTGGTACAGGAATTGACTGTCCGGGAAGCATTGGGAAATAGTGATCATCAGATGGTTTGTTTTAACTTGGGAATAATGAAAGGTAGAACATCAACAAACTCCACAAAAACTCTAAATTTTTATAGGGGAGATTACGATAAATGGTAATACTTCAGTTTAGGGGCGCTGTTTCTGGGCTACAAATTTGGGCCTTATGACATCAGAGATCAAAAGGCGAAGCCCCTCATTTTGAATGTAACTAAAAATGTTAATTTTTTTGTGAAAATAGCCAAAAGTAGGCAACACTATCGTCTTTATTATTTATATAACAAAGACAATAGCGCCGCTATTGCCACCAAAAATAAAATAAAAATTAGTTACTTTGGAAATAGATTTCAGCCGAAATCTATCGGGACCAAGTTGCTTTTTTGTTTCGTTCAGACGCACAGAAACGATTTGTTAAAAAAAAAATTTAATGTGATAACATTATTCCATAAACAATTACGATTATATACTGGGGGGTGCAGCCCCAGACCCCCCCCAATTGATTGAAATCTCAGGGTCATCGCAGGGCAATCCCTTTCATGAGCCATAACTCAAAATTAGTCAAAAAGATTAAACATATTGGAACATGGAAGAAATATTATGCAGCCAGGACTGGGGAACAGCAGAGGTGAGTGCATGAGGCAGATCTTTAGGTTTACCCTATCTCCACTTTTCACTATTATAATTGAGCTGTGCTTCTTTTAAATGAGACCACGATCTATAGAAAAGTCTATTAGGTTGACCGAAGAATTAACACAAGTCGTATTGAAGTCGAACAAACTGAATTCATAAATATTGCGCTCTTTTAACTGCTCAGTTTCAGGGTTGCCAATGTTTGAAATAAGGTTGAATTAAGGGTTGCCAGTGTGTGAAATTAATGGTTTAGTTTCACAAAAAAAAAACCGACACATACAAAGTTTAATACATTAGTAATTATAAAAAAAATCAATGCATTACTAAATAATATAATTAAGTAGAAGTGCAGGCATTTACTAAATAATGAAGGAAAAAACAAAACAAGTACAACACCATGATTGGCCCCCTTTGAAGCTACTGTCTGATGTCATAAGGCCTAGATTGTAGCCCAGAAACAGCACCTTCTATCGCGCGCCCCTAAACTGAAGTATTACCTGATAAATTACAAATTCAAGGGAAAGAATACTTATGAGATGTGGGACACTTTTAAGACTATAGTCCAGGAGCAGTGTATTCCAATGAAGGCTATTAGGAAGAAATGTAGGAAGCCGTTATGGTGGAATCATGAGATAGCTAGGAAAATTTTTGAGAAGAAAAGGGCATACCAGAGATTAGAGAGAGAAAGTACTTTTGAGAATTTAAATCATTATAGGTCGACCAGAAATTAGTTAAATAAGACTATTAAGAAGAGCAAAAGGGTGGCAGAAATGAATTTAGCTCAAGAGAAACAAATTCTTCACTGCGAGGATTACAAACAAGTGGAATAGTCTCACTGAGTATATAGTTAGTAGCTCTAGTGTTTAAAAATAGGTATGACCAGTACGAGACTAAAAACCAGAGAAGAGGCACTTTATATGAGCTCTGACTCTCCTGCCTCTTAATTTTCACTAAGGTAAAGTAAGCAAGATCCAAGAAAAGTCTTTAGCTATTATAAAATTAATAAAAAATCTAACAGTGATAAAATAGGGCCTATTAGATATGAAGAGGTTTTGAAAGAATCTGATGAGGAAATAGTAGAGGTTCTTAATGATCATTTTTCTTCCGTATTCACACAAGGATTTTGGGTCTGATATGATCTTGGCTGCACTTGGGTTACTGAAGACCATCTCAAATTGACTTTTAAGGATGGCTGCCATTTCCTTTGGGTCATCTGTTGTCTCCCCATTTTCTTCAATGAGGGGGCCTACTGCTGTTCTGTTCTTCAGTTTCTTCTTGGCATATGAGAAAAAGTATTTGGAGTTCTCTTTAATGCAAGACACTGCTTCTCTTTCTTCTCTCCGGTGTTGTTCCTCATGGGATTGTTTGATTTGCCTCTCTATGTTTTCCATTTGGGCTTTAAATCTCTCTTGCGCAGGTTGGAATATGGTTTTCAATAGTTTTCTTTTTAGCATGCTCCTCCTCCTCATGAGATTTTTCGGCCTCAGGGTATTTGGTTTCTAGTGTTCTTATTTGTCTTTCTGGGTACATGTTGGAGGCAAATTTCCCGACATTTTGTGATTATTGTTATTATGATGTTAGCTATGGTTCTCTTGCCTAGGTGTCTTTTCCAGTCTATTTCTTGAATTTCTAACTGGATCTGCTCCCAATTTATGTTTGGGCTGTAGAAGTTCAGGCTTGCCAGAGTGTCTTCCAATCTCCTTTTGTCTCCCTGTTGTTCAGTCAACTGGTTTGTGCATGACTTAACAGTATATAGGCCTCCCTCAAACCCTCCTGAGGAGAACAATGCCCTTGCTGATTTTATACAGAGATTTAGCCTGGAAAAGGAGGTGTTAATAATGGGAGATTTTAACCTACCATCCATTACCTGGAATGGACCCATAATTGATCAACAATTGTCCCATACTGACTCGCTCTTCTTTGACCTATTTACCACTCTGGGACTCCAACATATGCAGGAACCCACCTTCATAACATCTGGCGACATACTAGATCTTGTTTTGACCTCTGAACAAGACCTTAAAATTCATCCCCCCTTTCCTCACTGTGGCTACGTTCTGATCCATTTTACTTATATCTTCCAAAATGATCTAATCCCAAGCTGCAATCCCCACAAACACCTAAACTACGCTCGAGCAAACTACCAAACTCTAAATAGGGTACTTAACACCTATGATTGGGACTATGAATTCTTGCACCTCAAGAATGGATGTCTCGTGCGATTGGGCTGAATGATTATGTGAGGAGGATGTGTGAGATGGAAGGTGTCATGTTTTTGGATGTGTGGGATAGGTTTGTTGGAATGAAAGAAATGTATGCGATGGATGGACTGCATTTGAGTAGGAGGGGTGTAGATGTGTTGTGGGAGGAGTATGATTGTGTTATTAGGTCTTTGAGGGTGGGAAACTAGATACTAATAGTGGTCAGGGAATTATGAGAGGACATTATAGTACTGAAAGTAGAATGGACTTGGCAGATAACAGAAATAGGTTCCAAGGCGATAGAGGTGAGGTCATTCAGGTTGGAAGAGGTGCTTCAGGGATAGGGGGGTTAAATTATTTCTATATAAATGCTCGTAGTCTTAGAAACAAGAAGGAAGAGCTATTTAGTTATATTAGCGATGAGGATATAGATATAATATGTGTTAATGAATCATGGGTTAAAGAAATAGAATTTAGTGACACTATAAGTGAATTTGATTTACAGGGTTATAATATGTATATTAGTCAAAGGACAGGTAGGATTGGTGGAGGAATAATTATCTATATAAAAAACATTGTTTCAAGTTTAAATACTTCAATAAAGCAAGATGGAGTTGAGTCACTTTGGATAGATATTAGGTTCAGTAAAAATAGAATGGTGCATTTGGGAGCTTTTTACAGACCACCTAGGCAGACTGATGATATAGATGAACTAATGATAAGGGAAATAAGTAAGGGATGTGAAACAGATACAGTTATTATTGGGGACTTCAACTTAAACTCTGTGGACTGGGAAAATATGATAGGTAGGGATAGAACAAGTGGCAGGTTCATAGAATGCTTTGAGGATAATTTTTTGAATCAATTTGTTAATGAGCCAACGAGGGGGAACAATATATTAGATTTAGTACTTTCTAACAGTGATCATTTAGTTCAAGAATTGACTGTTGAGGAAGCATTGGGAAATAGTGACCATCAGATAGTTCGTTTTAACTTGGGAATTGAGAAGGGTAAAATAACCGAGAATGCTGTAAAAGTTCCAAATTTTCATAAGGGAGATTATGTAAAACTTTGAAGCTTGCTAAATTTGATAGACTGGGATATAGAATTCAGAGGTAAAAATGCTTATGGGATATGGGATACTTTCAAGCATATAATAAATGTAGTCCAAGAGCAATGTATCCCAATGAAGGCCATTAGGAACAAAAGTAGGAAACCATTATGGTGGAATCAGGAGATAGCTAGAAAATTTTTAGAGAAGAAAAGGGCATACAGAAAATTACAGGTACAAAATAATATTCAAAATTTAAGTGATTATAGAATGGCTAGGAATGAGTTAAATAAGATTATAAAGAAGAACAAAAGGGTGTCAGAAATTAAATTAGCTCAGGATAGCAACAAAGATCCTAGAACATAACATAACATAAGAACATAAGAAAAGAAGGAGACTGCAAAAGACCATTCATGGCCTACACTTGGCAGCTCCTGTTCCAGTCAACACACAAAAGATTTCTTACCAGAGAAAAGTCATCAATATTGTCACCCTTTAAGGAGTTCGTCAGATCTAATCTACAATATACATAAAATGCATCCAGACGATTATGTCCATTCATGCAACAGCAAAATATAATCTCCCCACTCCTTAGAAAAATATATACATATGTACATAAAAAAAAAAGTCAGTCCCATCTAGCAGCTTCATCCATATATTTATCTAATCTATTCTTAAAACTACCCAGAGAGGAGGCTTCTATCACATGTCTAGTGAGCCTATTCCATTCATCTACCACACGATTTGTAAACGAATTCCTCCCAATCTCCTTCCTAAACCTATACTTATCAAGCTTAAACCCATTGCTACGTGTCCTGTCATATTCACTAAGTATAAGAACCTTACCCAGATCCCTTTATTATATCCTTTTACCCATTTGAAGACTTCAATCAATTCCCCTCTGACTCTTCTTTCCAATGTATGTAGATTTAGTTTTCTGAGCCTTTCACCATAAGGTAAGTTCCTTAGCCCACCAATCATCTTTGTCATCCTTCTCTGCACAGACTCAAGCAAATCAATATCCTTCCTATAATATGGTGACCAAAATTGTACTGCATAGTCTAGATGAGGCCTAACTAGCGCCAGATACAGTTTTAAAATGACTTCAGCACTCTTATTGCTTACACTCCACCTAATGAATCCCAATATCCTATTAGCTTTATTCTTAGCATTTAGGCATTGCTTTCTAGGACGAAGGTCTGAACTTACCAAAATACCCAAGTCCCTCTCACAATCGGTCCTCCCTAAAATTCTCCCATTTAATTTATAACTATTCAATGGATTATTTCTACCTATACTAAGTACACTACATTTGTCTATGTTAAACTTCATTTGCCATTTCTCGGCCCAATTGGACAGAATGGTCAATTCCTCCTGCATTACAACAGCATCAGAATCAACCCTAATGGCCCTACCTAGCTTAGTATCATCATCAAATTTACTCAGGTCACTACTTATACCTATGTCAAGATCATTAACAATAGCAAGGGACCCAAAACAGATCCTTGCGGAACTCCACTGCTAACACACCCCCACTCAGATTTGACTCCATCTATACTAACTCTTTGCTGTCTGTCACCAAGCCATGACTGAATCCACCTAAATATACTGCCATCTATCCCGTGTGCTTTAACTTTGCTCAGAAGCCGTAAGTGTGGCACTCGATCAAAAGCCTTACTAAAGTCCAAGTATAAAATATCATAGTTTTCATCATTATCTGCTGCTTCATACACCTTACTATAAAAAGACAGCAAATAAGTCAGGCAGGATTTACCCTTACTAAAGCCATGCTGTGATTCTTTTATCAACTTATGCTTATCCAAGTGATCTCTAATATTCCTTGCTATAATAGATTCAATCATTTTCCCTACCCCTGATGTCAACCTTACTGGTCTGTAATTAGACATATTTGTTTTATCCCCTTTCTTAAATATAGGTATCACATTGGCTTTCTTCCATGCCACTGGCACAGTGCCACTCTCCAATGATTTCCTAAAGATGCATGCTAGGGGCTCACTTAACACATCCTTACATTCTTTCAAAATTCTAGAAAAGAGCTCATCAGGACCGGGTGCTTTACTACTTTTGATTTTATCAATTTCCCTTGTCACTATCTCCTTTGTGATCAAGATATCCTTTAATTTCTCTTCATCATTACCCCGAAAGATCATTGACACCTCGGGTATATTTAGAGTATCCTCCTGTGTAAATACTGAGAGAAAAAAGTCATTTAGCATTCCAGCCATTGAGTCCCTATCACTCACTAATTCTCCATTGGAATCTATAAGTGGGCCTATTTTATCTCTAACCTTAGTTTTGTATAATTGATAAAAACTTTTAGGATCTTCCTTTGCTCTATTTGCCACTTTAATTTCATAATTTCTCCTTGCTACTCTAATTAACTTTTTAACATCTCTTACTAGTTCATTATATCTCTGCCTTAAGTGATCCTCTCCATTTTTTATTTTCCTATAAATGCCCTTTTTAATGCCAATATAATGCTTAATTTTATCTGTCATCCATTTTTGGTCATTATTTTTAGTCCTAATCTCCTTATATGGAATGTTAGAAAGTTCTTTAGCTACTATAAAATTAATAACAAGTCTGGCAGGGTTAAAATAAGACCTATCAAATATGAAGGGGTTGTGAGAGAAACTGATGAGGAAATAGTTGAGATACTAAATGGTCATTTTGCATCAGTATTTACAAAGGAGAAACTAAATAGCCTTATATATAGTACTCATGGGTGAGGGAAAGAGGTGTTTACTACCATTAGTGTGGATTGGAGGACGATAAAAGGACTAATAGGTGAGTTAGATGCTACCAAGGCCTCCGGCCCTGATAATATTCCTTCTAGGATACTTAAAGAAGGGGTAGAAAGTATCTCAATAGCTCTGGAGAAGTTGTATACTAGGCCACTGGAATATGGAGAAATACCCGATGATTGGAAGAGAGTGAATGTAGTCCCCATTTTCAAGAAGGGTAGTAAAGAGGATCCAAATAAATTTAGACCGGTTAGCCTAACTCCTGTAATCTGTAAAATTCTTGAGAAAATAGTTAAAAAAGGGATTTGCCAAAATCTAGAGAGGGAGGGGTTAATCAGTGATACTCAGCATGGGTTTAAATCAGGTAGATCATGTTTGACTAATTTACTAGACTTTCTGGAGTTCGTAACAAATCAAGTAGATAAAGGAGAGAATGTAGATGTAATTTACTTGGATTTTAGTAAAGCATTTGATAAGGTACCGCATAGGAGACTGGTTCATAAATTAAAAATGATTGGGATATGTGGGGGTATTTCAAATTGGATAGCTGAGTGGCTGAAAGATAGGAAGCAAAGGGTAGTGCTAAATGGTGTAAAGTCAGAGGAGGGATGTTATCAGTGAAGTTCCTCAGAGATCAGTTCTCGGTCCATTATTATTTGTCATCTATATAAACGATCTTGGGGAGGCAGTTAATAATAAAGTGTCAATTTTTGTGGATGATACCAAATTAGCAGCTGTAGTTGAAGATATTGATGATAATTTTAAAGTGCAGGGGGATTTAAATAAATTGTTATCCTGGGCACATAAGTGGCAAATGACTTTCGAAGGTCAGTCTTCGACTGACCTTCGAACAGGTAGCACGTGTTTTATAGAGCTCTCAGTCTGTTGATCTATTTTTCAGATTTTTCTATAGTTTGTTTGTTTTTTTTGTTTTTTTTCTCACCACAATCAGCGAAAGCTAAGTTGCTCTTCTTTTTTTATTTCTTATTGCTACTTAAATTCTTTCTTTGTTTGAATAAGTGATGGAGTTTGGGGATGAAAGTGAGCATGAGTGTCGGAATGTATGCATTGGTTGTGGTGTATTAGGTGAGGGGTATACATGTGTTGTATGTGGGCTGCGTGAATGCATTGTAGATTTAGAGGGGATGAGAAGGCAGGATTTAGACAGGATATGTAGGCTGGAGGGGTTAGTTGCTGAGCTCAGGAGGGAACTTAGTGTTAGGCCTAGAGCTGGGAATAGGTTAGGTGGTGAGGTAGGCCAGTTAGATGTTTCAGGTGAAGGTAGAGGGCCAGTGGAGGAGGTAGGATGTGATAGTTCTAGTGATAGTGAAGTTAGCCCCCTTAGATTAGTTAGAAATAGGCCTAGTGAGGATGGGGGACAGTGGAGAGTGGTTAGGAAACATGAAGCTAGGGAGGCTTCTCCTGTTCTTTGTGAGAATAGGGTTGCCTCTTTTGAGGTGGTTAGCCAGGGGGAGAATAGGTGTGTGAGTCAGAGGGACACAGATCCTATTAGCTTGACTAATAGATTCAGTGCCCTAAGAGAGGAAGTAACTGGAAGTGATATGACTGATGGGGGTGGGGGTGGAGTTCGAGTGACTGGTAGTTTGAATGAGAATAGGAGTTGGGATGGAGTTAGGTCCGTGGGGGTTAGGAATAGGAGTCTGACTGAAGTGCTTGTGATGGGTGATTCGCGAGTTAGATATTTAGATAGGAAGTTGAATGCAAGTAGATTGAATGGTTTGAGGGTGTGTTTGCCGGGTGCTGGAGTGAGAGATCTGTCTGATAGGTATGAGGAACTGGTGTCTGGCTGTGCAAGGGATGCGGTTGTGATTACACATGTAGGAGTGAATGATGTGAAGAAAGTGGGTGCATGTGAGTTACGTGAGAGGTACAAGAGGTTGATTGAAAAGGTGAAAGAAAGTAGAATGAAAGGTGTTGTGACAGGTGTGCTTCCAAGAATGGATGTTGGGGTAGAATGGATGTCTCGTGCAATTGGGCTGAATGATTATGTGAGGAGGATGTGTGAGATGGAAGGTGTCATGTTTGTGGATGTGTGGGATAGGTTTGTTGGAATGAAAGAAATGTATGCGATGGATGGACTGCATTTGAGTAGGAGGGGGGTAGATGTGTTGTGGGAGGAGTATGATCGTGTTATTAGGTCTTTGCGGGCGGGAAACTAGATACTAATAGTGGTCAGGGAATTATGAGAGGACATTATAGTACTGAAAGTAGAATGGACTTGGCAGATAACAGAAATAGGTTCCAAGGCGATAGAGGTGAGGTCATTCAAGTTTCAAGAGGT
Source organism: Ceratothoa steindachneri (assembly GCA_963969495.1). Classification (NCBI taxonomy): domain Eukaryota; kingdom Metazoa; phylum Arthropoda; class Malacostraca; order Isopoda; family Cymothoidae; genus Ceratothoa; species Ceratothoa steindachneri. Next base: position 38,512,607 of record OZ018324.1, on the reverse strand, counting down.
GCTTCAGGGATAGGGGGGTTAAATTGTTTCTATACAAATGCTCGTAGTCTTAGAAACAAGAAGGATGAGCTATTTAGTTATATTAGCAATGAGGATATAGATATATTATGCGTTACTGAATCATGGGTTAATGAAATAGAATTTAGTGACACTATAAGTGAATTTGATTTTCAGGGCTATAATATGTACATTAGTCAAAGGACAGGTAGGATTGGTGGAGGAATAATTATCTATATAAAAAACAACATTGTTTCAAGTTTAAATACTTCAATAAAGCAGGATGGAGTTGAGTCACTTTGGATAGATATTAGGTTCAGTAAAAATAGAATGGTGCATTTGGGAGCTTTTTACAGGCCACCTGGGCAGACTGATGATATAGATGAACTAATGATAAAGGAAATAAGTAAGGGATGTGAAACAGATGCAGTTATTATTGGGGACTTCAACTTAAACTCTGTGGACTGGGAAAATATGATAGGTAGGGATAGAACAAGTGGCAGGTTCATAGAATGCTTTGAGGATAATTTTTTGAATCAATTTGTTAACGATTCAACGAGGGGGGACAATATATTAGATTTAGTACTTTCTAACAGTGATCATTTAGTTCAAGAATTGACTGTTGGGGAAGCATTGGGAAATAGTGACCATCAGATAGTTCGTTTTAACTTGGGAATTGAGAAGGGTAAAATAACTGAGAATGCTGAAAAAGTTCCAAATTTTCATAAGGGAGATTATGTAAAACTTCGAAGCTTGCTAAATTTGGTAGACTGGGATATAGAATTCAGAGGTAAAAATGCTTATGGGATGTGGGATACTTTCAAGCATATAATAAATGTAGTCCAAGAACAATGTATCCCAATGAAGGCCATTAGGAACAAAAGTAGGAAACCATTATGGTGGAATCAGGAGATAGCTAGAAAAATTTCAGAGAAGAAAAGGGCATATAAAAAATTACAGGTAGAAAATAATATTCAAAATTTAAGTGATTATAGAATGGCTAGGAATGAGTTAAATAAGATTATAAAGAAGAACAAAAGGGTGTCAGAAATTAAATTAGCTCAGGATAGCAACAAAGATCCTAGAAAGTTCTTTAGTTACTATAAAATTAATAACAAGTGTGGCAGAGTTAAAATAGGACCTATCAAATATGAAGGGTTTGTGAGAGAAACTGATGAGGAAATAGTTGAGGTACTAAATTGTCATTTTGCATCAGTATTTACAAAAGAGAAACTAAATAGTCCTATGTATAGTACTCATAGGTCAGGAAAAGAGGTGTTTACTAACATTTGTGTGGATCGGAGGATGATAAAAGGACTAATAGGTGATTTAGATACTACCAAGGCCTCCGGCCCGGATAATATTCATTCTAGGATACTTAAAGAAGGGGTAGAAAGTATCTCAATAGCTCTGGACAAGTTATATACTAGGTCATTGGAATATGGAGAAATACCCGATGATTGGAAGAGAGCGAATGTAGTCCCCATTTTCAAGAAGGGTAGTAAAGAGGATCCAAATAACTTTAGACCGGTTAGCCTAACTCCTGTAGTCTGTAAAATTCTTGAGAAAATAGTTAAAAAAGGGATTTGCCAACATCTAGAGAGGGAGGGGTTAATCAGCGATGCTCAGCATGGGTTTAGATCAGGTAGATCATGTTTGACTAACTTACTAGACTTTCTGGAGTTTGTAACAGATCAAGTAGATAAGGGAGAGAATGTAGATATAATTTACTTAGATTTTAGTAAAGCATTTGATAAGGTACCACACAGGAGACTAGTTCATAAATTAAAAATGATTGGGATATGTGGGGGTGTTTCAAATTGGATAGCTGAGTGGCTGAAAGACAGGAAGCAAAGGGTAGTGCTAAATGGTGTAAAGTCAGAGTGGAGGGATGTTATCAGTGGGGTTCCTCAGGGATCAGTTCTCGGTCCATTATTATTTGTCATCTATATAAACGATCTTGGGGAGGCAGTTAATAATAAAGTGTCAATTTTTGCGGATGATACCAAATTAGCAGCTGTAGTTAAAGATATTGATGATAATTTTAAAGTGCAGGGGGACTTAAATAAATTGTTATCCTGGGCACATAAGTGGCAAATGACTTTCAACCTTGATAAGTGCAAAGTTATTAACATGGGAAAAGATAATAGAGAATTTAACTATGAAATGGATGGGCATTGGCTGAGCTCAGTAGAGGATGAGAAAGATCTAGGAGTAGTAATAGATAAGTCATTAAGGTTTTCTAAGCAGTGTATTGAAGCAAGAAATAGGGCAAATAGAGTGCTGGGTTTTATTAAGAGAAATGTCAGTTACAAAAGTAAGGAGGTTATTCTTAAACTCTATAACTCTTATGTTAGGCCACATCTAGAGTACTGTATACAGGCATGGTCCCCACATTTTAGACACGATATTAACCTTCTTGAGTCAGTGCAACGGAGGGCAACAAAGATTATTCCTTCCCTGAGGCACCTTGAATATGAAGATAGACTGAGGGTATTAAATATGTTCTCGTTCGAAAGGAGGTGTGTGAGAGGGGATATGATTGAGCTGTTTAAAATTTTTTCCGGGATAGATAAATTGGATGTTAGCAAGTTTTTTGAGTTAGATGATGGAAATCGGACTAGAGGTCACCACTTGAAAATTAAAAAGCAAGGGTGTAGGTTGGATTTAAGAAAATATTTTTTCACCAATAGAGTGGTAGACTTCTGGAACAAATTGCCGCAGAGGGTAGTAGGTAGTCCAAATCTAAATGTATTTAAGAGTAGGTTGGATGAGTTTATGGGAAGGGAAGGTTGTGATGGTTCCTAAGTTTTGTATATATTAATATTGTTTGTATATATCTATAGCTGCATGATTTAGTTCTTGACAAGCCTTGATTGGTGATACCCTTGTTTCTGGATGCAATCCTCTGGATGTAGTTTTCCTGGGAGTTTGGGTGCCTTGAAAAAGAGGCCGCTTGACTCGGATGACCTATGATGAGCCCTTGTGGCTTTTGTCATCCGTTATATTATATTGTGGGGGACTTTGATTTTGTCTTCCCCTGGTGATGGTGCTTTTTGTGGGTGGGTTTTGACGGAGGCGGATGACCTTTGATAGGCCCTTGTGGCTTTTGTCATCCGTGTAATTATGTTATGTTTTTATGTTAAGATAATAGAGAATTTAACTATGAAATGGATGGGCAATGGCTGAGCTCAGTAGAGGATGAGAAAGATCTAGGAGTAGTAATAGATAAGTCATTAAGGTTTTCTAAGCAGTGTATTGAAGAAAGAAAATAGGGCAAATAGAGTGCTGGGTTTCATTAAGAGAAATGTCAGTTACAAAAGTAAGGAGGTTATTCTTAAACTCTATAACTCTTATGTTAGGCCACATCTAGAGTACTGTATACAGGCATGGTCCCCACATTTTAGACACAATATTAACCTTCTTGAGTCAGTGCAACGGAAGGCAACAAAGATTATTCCTTCCCTGAGGCACCTTGAATATATAGATAGACTGAGGGTATTAAATATGTTCTTGTTCAAAAGGTGTGTGAGAGGGGATATGATTGAGCCGTTTAAAATTTTTTCTGGGCTAGATAAATTGAATGCTAGCAAGTTTTTTGAGTTAGATGATGGAAATCAGACTAGAGGTCACCACTTGAAAATTAAAAAGCAAGGTGTAGGTTGGATTTAAGAAAATATTTTTTCACCAATAGAGTGGTGGATTTCTGGAACAAATTGCCGCGGAGGGTAGTAGGTAGTCCAAATTTAAATGTATTTAAGAGTAGGTTGGATGAGTTCATGGGGAGCGAAGATTGTGATGGTTCCTAAGTTTTGTATATATTAATATTGTTTGTATATATCTATAGCTGCATGATTTAGTTTTTGACAAGCCTTGATTGGTGATACCCTTGTTTCTGGACGCAATCTTCTGGATGGAGTTTTCTTGGGAGTTTGGTGCCTTAAAAAAGAGGCTGTTTGACTCGGATGACCTATGATAGGCCCTTGTGGCTTTTGTCATCTGTTATATTATATTGTGGGGGACTTTGATTTTGTCTTCCCTTGGCGATGGTGCTTTTTGTTTTTGATCCGCTTGTATGACTAGTTTAAATTGTATATTTGTAGGCGCGTGATCTGACACAATCCTATGGATTGTTTAAATTGTGTATTGTAGATGCATGATCTGACACAATCTTATGGATTGTTTATAAAGTAGTTGATGATCTGATATAGTCCTATGTGGGTGGGTTTTGAGGGATGCGGATGACCTTTGATAGGCTCTTGTGGCTTTTGTCATCCGTGAAATTATGTTATGTTAAGACTGACCACCTGACGACCATACTGTCGAACCTGGCTCAATGCCACATTCCTGAGAAACCCTCATCATCCACCAGAAAACCCCCTTGGTATAAACAGGTTGCACAGGCTTTTCAAAGAAACAAATCAAGGGCGTGGGCTGAGTACCTGGCAGGTTGAAGGGTAAATGGGCACAAATGCTATGTCACCGCTTTTCACACGACAAATGCAGCACTCAGGCGAGCCATGATCCAACAGCAATCAACTTATGAAAACCAGTTAATAAACTACACAAAACCAAACCCAAATTATTCCATTCGTACATTAGGACCAAAAAGATTGCACGCCAATCCGTTGGCCCTCTCATGATAAATGGTATACCCTGTGATGATGCCCATGAAATGTCCAATAAATTTGTAGAAGCATTTGCCACTGTCTTTACCAATGAAGATCCAGTCAACCCTAGGCCCCACCAACACAGTTAACACACAATCTCCAGCATCAAAATCAGCATCTCGGATGTTCAATCCCAACTAAGCATGCTCAACACTGACAGTGCCATGGGATCAGACAATTTGCACCCTATGTTCCTCAAACATTTCTCTCAGTCACTTGCATACCCATTTTTCTTGATATTTGAAAATTCTTTAAGAACAGGAACTGTTCCCAGTGCCTGGAAGCACTCCCATATTACCCCAATCTTCAAAAAAGGATCTCACACCGATCCTCTAAACTACCACCCAATTAGCATCATGTCAATTCCATGTAAATCCTTGGAGCGCCTTATAACAAAGACCCTGTATTCCTTCATTGATGACCATCTCCTTTTCGATGATGCCCAGTATGGGTTCAGAGCCTGCAGATCAGCATCAGACCAACTGTTCCTAACCTACAACCAAATAACTCTATGGTACGACCAAGGAGATACAGTTGACTTGATACTGTTTGACTTTGTGAAGGCCTTCGACTGGGTTCATCATCAGGCACTACTAACCAAACTTAACTGTATTGGCATCGCAGGCAACCTATTTCAATGGATCAAAAGGTTTCTTCCCAATAGGTTCTTGAGCGTGGTCATACATGGAATCCAGATCAATGCCCTACCGGTCACTAGTGGGGTGCCGCAGGGCTCTGTCCTGGGCCCCTTACTATTCATACTCTTTGTCAACAACTTATGCGCCAATCTAACTTGTAAATACATGCTATTTGCAGATGACCTCAAATTCCAGCGCGGCTCTAAGGCATTCCCTCCCCAGTGCCTACCATATTGATGGCAACAATCTTACTACAGTCGAATCTCACAAAGATCTGGGTGTATTGGACAGCAAACTGAGATTTCACTCACACATCAGGGACACAGTCAACAAAGCAGGAGGAGTTGCTTCAAATCTCCTTAAATCCACAGTATGTTGCACCCCTACATTCATGAACAACCTTTTCATCTCTGACATACGACCAGTTATTGACTTTGCCTCTGTTATGTGGAATACAGGTTTTCTTGGTGACCTAAGACTGCTGGAATCTGTACAAAGACAAAGGATCAAACAAGTCACAGACTTAAGCAATCTCTCTTATACTGACTGGTTAGCGACTCTGAACCTCTTCTCCATCAAGGGAAGACTTCTGAGGAGTGACTTGATCCAATGCTACAAAATCTTTAATAACCTATCACCCATTAAACCCACTGACCTATTTACCATGGCTTCACACCAGGGAATGAGGGGCCACCCATATAAAATATTTGTCACCTGCATCTCAACAGAGGCCAGAAAACGGTTCTTCACATGTAGGGTTGTCAAACCATGGAATGCCCTACCTAATGATGTAGTCCGCTCAACCTCATTACAAATGTTCAAAGCTAAACTTGTACAACACCTACATGACACACTATAACCACTAATCACAGCCTTCTCTATCTCAATTCACCACTCTTTCCTCCCCCAACATTGGTCTGCTAGCTCAAGTGGAAAACTAGCTTTATGCATCCATCAACTCATTGCTGGACATACAATACCAGTCGTACCAATCTTAATCAATCATTTATTCTATCAATTGACTGGTGTATCCATTTAAACTATTGGGCTGCTTGGTCATTGGCGCCATGTGCTGCCGTAAGGTAATCCTACCAGGTGAGTAAACCAGGTGAGTGAGACGGTAGACAGTCCAAACTTGAATGTATTCAAACGCAGATTAGATGATTTTATGGGGAGGACAGGTTAACTTTGGGGGGTATTCTGGACTCATTCCTGTGGATGCAGTTTTTTATTATATTATATTACAATTGATTTGGATTTTGACGAGTCTTGATGATGATACTTTTTGTTTTAGACACATTCCTGTGTATGGTTCAAATTGTATATTGTAGATGCAAGATCAGGTAAACATGTAGATTGGCAACACGCTGGAAAAAGTGTATTTTTGTGTGTTTATATTTCATTCACCCGTGCTGGAATATTCATGCAAATTTGAGTCCTAGCTAAGTATATTTAAATGTATAAAAAAGGTAATCAAAATAGTAAAATGGGGACAAATATATTGACAAATAAAAATGGTAAATATGTAAATGAGCGGCCCGGCCAATAAGACGTACTATTTTCGTCCGTGTTCCAAAATGTTTCACATTTTTGGAGTACATTTAAAGGGACGGCTCATGTGGGGAAAAACACAAGGGGATACCACACTATGAATATCGTGAGTTTCATTAAATTGGGGGGTCTAGGGGGCACAGCCCCCCAGTATATAATCCTAATTTTTTATAGAATAATGTTCTGACGTTTACAGAAGTGAATGCCTTAACTACATCATGTCAGCGCCTTTAATCGTTTTGCGAATTATAATACGGGTTGGGGTAGATGTCAGAAATGCTTGATTTCACTTTTTTTTCCCACTTAATAGCTTTTTATTATCCTTATTTTTATTTGTCAATATATTTTTCCCCATTTTACTATTTTTATTACCCTCTTTAAAACATTTAAATCTAATTAGCTAGCTCATTTTAAGGAACTTATTTTTTTACCCAATTGCGTATCATAGAGATGTTTTAGACATAGTTTCAAAATCGTATCGGTTGGCGAAAGTGTGTCCGTCATTTATTTCCGTATTATTAACTCTAGTTTCTGATAGAGAAAAATTTGTAACCTTTTTGGACATTCATAATTTAGGTAAATTAAAAGCGATTGCGAGATTTGTGGCCGGGCATTAGATGTGGTAAATATGTAGATTAGTGACTCCAACGGCGGGATGTACTATTTCGTCCGTAGTTCAATCCCTACATACAGAAGAAAAAATGAACAGTTTGATGCCTATCTTGCAAGCTATATTTAGAATAGGACTCAAACAGCGTGTTTCGTTTGTTTTTTTCGGGCAATTTTGTAAAAAAAATGGCCTACGTAAACAGTGTTTTCCATTTGTTTACTTTCAGAATTTTTTTTTAGAAAAAAAATTGCACCAACTATAATTCCGACACGGGTGAACGATAATATTTACACAAAATAATTTTTTTCCGGCCGGGCCGCTCGTCTACATGTTTACCATAAAATGACTCCAAATGATAATAAAAGATATTAAGCAAACAACAAAATAAAATTTCTATTCATTCATTTCTGATGTTAGAGCCTTCCCCCCTTTCCATTATAATTCGCAAAATGATTAAAGTTGCAGAAATGATGGTAATACTTCAGATTCAAGGCGCACGGTAGATGGCGTTGTTAGTCGGCTACAATTTGGGGCTACAGCATATCTCTTATGACGTCAGGCGGTAGCGTCAGATGTGACAATCACTGCGTTATATTTTTTTGTTGTTTTGGGGATTTGTAACTTTTAGTCTATTATTTACTAAATATCTGCGCTCTGCTCGTTTATAGTTTTTTTCAGTTATGTAAGGTTTCTTGATGTCTTTTATTGTTTTTGTTTTGTTTTTCATATTTTTTGTTTACTGCGAACAATAACAGCTTCTTACTGGCAACATCGTAGCTTATAAATAGGACCCGTTTTGCAAATGTTTTTTTTTTCGTTATTGTGTTTTCGTGCTCTCCATGTGCTTCTTTGTTATTCAAATTCGGCTTTACTTTGTATGATCGCGAAAAAACTTTTAGATTATTTAGATGCGCATAAACTAATCAAGAAACCTATAAAAGTAAGAATTGTTTGTTATTAGGTTAGGGTTTTCTGCCAGTAAAAAAGCTGCTGGGGAGAAAAAAAACCCAGGAAATTCAAGGGGACTGCTCGTGGGGGAGATATCACTGCAGGGAGACCACCCTGCGATGATCCTGAGTTTCAATCAATTGGGGGGTCTGGGGGCGCAGCCCCCAGTATATACTCATATACAAAAAATAGTACGCCGATATTGTTCACAGCTGACGCTACCATCTGACGTCATAAGAGATATGTTGTAGCCCAAAATTGTAGCCGACTAACAGCTCCATCTACCGTGCGCCACGAATCTGAAGTGTTACCGGTTTTTCTGCCAGTAAAAAGCTGTTGGGGGAAAAAAAACCCCCGGTAAATTCAGGGGACTGCTCGTGGGGGAGATATCACTGCAGGGGGACCACTCTACGATGATCCTGAGTTTCAATCAATTGGGGGGGTCTGGGGGGTGCAGCCCCCCAGTATATACTCGTATACCAAAAAATATTACGCCAATATTGTTCACAGCTGACGCTACCGTCTGACATCATATGAGATATGCTGTAGCCCAAAATTGTAGCCGACTAACAGCGCCATCTGCCGTGCGCCCCGAATCTGAAGTGTTACCGAAATGATTTGGTTAAATTATTCACTTCTGTAAATGTTGGAACATTATTCTATAAACAATTGGGATTATATAGTGGGGGCTGTGCCCCCCCCCCCCAATTGATTGAAACTCAGGATCATCGTAGGGAGGTCCTCCAATTGTGTTTACCCCCCCCATGAGCAGTCCCCTTAAATCTACTCCGAAAAGGTGAAACATATTGGAACACGGACGAAATAGTTTACGTCCCATCGTTCGCGCCGCCAATCTACATGTTTACCCGCCGCCAAACATGTTTACCCATGATCGGACACAATAACATAACATAACATAACATAATTTAACGGATGACAAAAGCCACAAGGGCCTATCAAAGGTCATCCGTATCCATCAAATCCCACCCATATAATGCATCCATAGGATTTTGTCAGATCATGCAGCTACAATATACAATTTAACAATCCATAGGAATGTCCAACCATGCATCTACAATATATAATTTAAAGCCTCCATAGGAGTCTGTCAAAAACAAAATCAAAATCCCCCAAAATATACAATAAAAAGAAACTGCATCCACAGGAATGAGTCAAGAAACATATCCACATACTAAAAAGTAAGAAATTAACCCTCCATCCCCATATAATCATCCAATCTGCGCTTGAAAACATTCAAGTTTGGGCTGTCTACAGTCTCAGGTGGCAAACTATTCCAATAATCCACCACTCTGTTAGTGAAAAAATATTTTCTAACATCCAGTCTGCACCTCTGTTTTTTAATCTTTAAGTGGTGGCCTCTAGTTCTATTACTACCTTCTAACTCAAATAACTTGCTGAAATCTAATTTATCCATCCCAGAAAAGATTTTAAAAAGCTCAATCATATCTCCCCTCACACACCTTCTTTCAAATGAAAACATATTTAATACCCTCAGTCTATCTTCATATTCAAGGTGCTTCAGGGATGGTATTATTTTTGTTGCCCTCCTTTGTACTGACTCTAATAAGTTTATATCATGTCTAAAATGTGGTGACCATGCCTGTATACAGTACTCTAAATGTGGCCTGACATAAGAGTTGTATAGTTTAAGGATGACCTCCTTACTCTTGTAGCTAACATTTCTTTTAATGTAACCTAGCACCCTATTTGCTCTATTTTTTGCCTCAATACACTGCTTTGAAAATTTCAGTGACCTATCTACTACCACTCCTAAGTCTTTCTCATCTTCAACTGAATTAAGCCAATATCCATCCATCTCATAGCTAAATTCCCTATTATCTCTCCCCATGTTAATAACTTTGCATTTATTAAGGTTAAAAGTCATCTGCCACTTCTGAGCCCAAGCTAACAGCTTATCTAAGTCACCCTGCACTTTAAAGCTACCCTCAACCTCTTTGACTACAGCTGCCAATTTAGTGTCATCAGCAAAAATTGACACTTTGCTATTTACACCTTGCCCAAGATCATTTACATAGATTATAAATAATAAAGGGCCTAAAACTGATCCCTGAGGTACGCCACTAATAACATTCCTCCACTCTGACCTCACTCCATTCAGTACAACTCTCTGTTTCCTATTTTTCAGCCATTCAGTTATCCAATTTAAAACGTTCCCACATATCCCATGCAGCTTTAATTTATGAACTAGTCTTCTATGTGGAACCTTATCAAAAGCTTTGCTGAAATCTAAGTAGATCACATCAACTTTCTCACCCCTATCTAATTCTTTAGTTACATAATCCATAAAATCCAGTAAATTAGTTAAACACGATCTATCTTTTCTAAAACCATGCTGAGCATCATTAATTAACCTGCTACTCTCTAGATGATCAGAAATTCCCTTCTTAACCATCTTCTCAAGAATTTTACAGACTATAGAAGTTAAGCTTACTGGTCTAAAGTTATTTGGATCCTCTTTGCTTCCCTTTTTAAAAATTGGCACTACATTTGCCAATTTCCAATCATTTGGTATTTCTCCAGACTCTAGTGATCTAATAAATATCTTCTCGAGAGCTACTGCAATACTTTCTACACCTTCTTTGAGTATCCTAGAATGAATGTTGTCAGGGCCAGATGCCTTACTAGTATTTAACTGAATTATAAGCCCTTTAATTTCTTCTCTGTCTATATTAATAGAATTTATCACTACTTCCCTTGACCTAGAATTATCATCAATTAATCTAACTGGTTTCTCTTCTGTGAATACTGAAGCAAAATGATCATTAAGGACCTCTACTATTTCCTCATCAGATTCTTTCAAAACCCCTTCATATTTAATAGGCCCTATTTTATCACTGTTAGATTGATTATTGATTCTATAATAGCTAAAGAATTTTTTAGGATCTTTATTATTATTTTTAGCTAAATTAATTTCTGCTGTCCTTTTGGTCTTCTTAATAATCTTATTTAGTTCATTTCTGGTTGACCTATAATGGTTTAAATTATCTAAACTACTCTCACTTTGTAATCTCTGGTATGCCCTTTTTTTCTCTGAAACTTTATTAGCTATTTCTTGGTTCCACCATAATGGTTTCCTACATTTCTTCCTAATAGACTTCATCGGAATACACTGTTCCTGAACCATGTTTAATATAGTCTTAAAAATATCCCACATCTCATAAGTATTCTTTCCATGGAATTCTATATCCCACCTAATCTGATTTAGCATGCTGCGTAATTTATCGTAATCTCCCCTATAAAAATTTGGAATTTTCGTGGAGTTTGTCGTTGTTCTACCCTTAACTATTTGCAAATTAAACCGAACCATCTGATGATCACTGTTTCCCAATGATTCCCCTACACTCAATCCTTGAACTAAGTGATCATCATTTGAAAGAATTAGATCTAATATATTGGCACCCCTTGTTGGCTTATTAACAAATTGGATCAAAAAGTTATCCTCAAAACACTCCATAAACTTACAACTTGCTCTATCTCTTCCTATCATATTTTCCCAGTCTACAGAAGTTAAATTAAAGTCACCAAGAATAACTGTATCTTCTTTGCATCCTTTACTTATTTCCCTAATCATTAACTCATCGATACAATCAGTCTGTCCTGGTGGTCTATAAAAAGCTCCCAAGTGTATTTTCCTATTTTTACCAACCTTAATATCTATCCATAATGATTCACCTTCTCCTTGCTTTATAGAGTTATTTAGATTTGAAGAAATGCTATTTCTGATATAAATAATCAACCCACCACCAGTCCTATCTCTCCTTTGACTAATGTACATAGTATAACCCTCTAGTTCAAATTCACTGACATTATCATTAAATATATTTTCATTAACCCATGATTCAACTATACATATTATATCTATATCTTCATGAATGATATAACTAAATAATTCATCCTTCTTATTTCTAAGACTACGAGCATTTGTGTAAAGACAACTCAGCCCACCTATCCCTGTAGCACCTGAGGGCCTATCTCCTCTGCATCTCCTTTCTCTCTTTCCCCGACCCTGTACTCTTGTATTTCCCTGACCACTATCACTACTCAAGTAGTTTAACCCTAAAGCACTTCCATTAGCCTGCCTACCTTCTACAAATCTGTGTTTGCTTCCTTTCCCTGCCTCACTTTGAGCCATTAAATTTCCCTGACCACTATCAAAACCTAGTTTCCCGCCTCTAAAGACCTAATAACACTATCTAATTCCCGCCACAAAACCTCAACCCCATCTCGGCTCAGATGGAGTCCATCCATCGCATACAAACCCTTATTCCCATAAAACCCACTCCAAACATCTACAAATACCAATCCTGACTCCTCGCACAAACCTTTCACATATTCATTCAACCCCATTGCACGAGACAACCATTCCATCCCCACATCCATTCTGGGAAGCACACCTGAAACAACGCCTTTTACTCTACTTTCACTCTACTTTTAAACAATCCTATGGATTGTTTAAATTGCATATTGTAGATGCATGATCTGATACAGTCGTATAGATGCATTTTGTGGGTGGGTTTTGACAAATGCGGATGAACTTTGATAGGCCCTTGTGGGTTTTGTCATCCGTGAAATTATGTTATGTTATGATGAGCTGGTGATTTGGCGTTTCTATCAGTACTTCAAATATTTTCAGGTGTCATGGTTTTTAGCAAGTATAAAAGCATTGCGTGATTCGATATTGGTAGGAACATGTAAGGCAAATAGAGTCTAGATCATATTATGACTGTTAAAGGAAAATTTAAAGTAAAAAGTTATTTAAATAAATTAGGATTCTGGGCACAAACGGGGCAGATAACTTTTAATTTCCACAAATGTAATGATATTAACATGAGAAGGGATAATATGGAATTTAGCTTCGTAATGGATTGGCATTAGCTTACTTTATTGAATGATTACCTTAGTGAAAGTAAAGAGGCAAGAGAGTCAGGTTTACTCACCTGGTAGGGCGGCCTACATGTGGGGGCGCATGGCATGTGCAATGTCGAGCAACCCAGATAAGATATCATGACACGCCAGTCAGATGTTAAAATAAGAGTTAGGGTGTATTTATAAGTGACTAGTGGTGTGTGTCGAACATAAAATAATATGGATATAGTCATGGGATGAGATGATTATGTAGCATGTAATGGGTTATGAGCTGGGATTGAACAGTTTTTTATGTAAGTAATATAATAGTTTTAATTTAAATAATGAGAGAGATAAGGAGTCCACAATATCAGCTGGGAGGGAGTTCCAGTGGTGGATAAGTGGGCGAGAGAAGAACCTCTTCAGAGTTCTGTGGAAGCGTGAGTGAAAAACACTTTGTATCTATGACCTCTTGTTCCATGGTGAGATGATATAGTAAACAAGTACCTAGGTTTATATGGTTTTAGATGTATATTGCGTCAATACACTAGATAGCTCAGGTAACAATAAACATAAATACCTATATTTCGTTATTCAAGGGAATGAAGTTAAATGATGAAGTTAAATGTCGAAGGTCAGTCTTCGACTGACCTTCGAACAGGTAGCACGTGTTTTATAGAGCTCTCAGTCTGTTGATCTATTTTTCAGATTTTTCTATAGTTTGTTTGTTTTTTGTTTTTTTTCTCACCACAATCAGCCAAAGCTAAGTTGCTCTTCTTTTTTTTCTTATTGCTACTTAAATTCTTTCTTTGTTTGAATAAGTGATGGAGTTTGGGGATGAAAGTGAGCATGAGTGTCGGAATGTATGCATTGGTTGTGGTGTATTAGGTGAGGGGTATACATGTGTTGTATGTGGGCTGCGTGAATGCATTGTAGATTTAGAGGGGATGAGAAGGCAGGATTTAGACAGGATATGTAGGCTGGAGGGGTTAGTTGCTGAGCTCAGGAGGGAACTTAGTGTTAGGCCTAGATTTGGGAATAGGTTAGGTGGTGAGGTAGGCCAGTTAGATGTTTCAGGTGAAGGTAGAGGGCCGGTGGAGGAGGTAGGATATGATAGTTCTAGTGATAGTGAAGTTAGCCCCCTTAGATTAGTTAGAAATAGGCCTAGTGAGGATGGGGGACAGTGGAGAGTGGTTAGGAAACATGAAGCTAGGGAGGCTTCTCCTGTTCTTTGTGAGAATAGGGTTGCCTCTGTTGAGGTGGTTAGCCAGGGGGAGAATAGGTGTGTGAGTCAGAGGGACACAGAACCTATTAGCTTGACTAATAGATTCAGTGCCCTAAGAGAGGAAGTAACTGGAAGTGATATGACTGATGGGGGTGGGGGTGGAGTTCGAGTGACTGGTAGTTTGAATGAGAATAGGAGTGGGGATGGAGTTAGGTCTGTGGGGGTTAGGAATAGGAGTCTGACTGAAGTGCTTGTGATGGGTGATTCGCGAGTTAGATATTTAGATAGGAAGTTGAATGCAAGTAGATTGAATGGTTTGAGGGTGTGTTTGCCGGGTGCTGGAGTGAGAGATCTGTCTGATAGGTATGAGGAACTGGTGTCTGGCTGTGCAAGGGATGCGGTTGTGATTACACATGTAGGAGTGAATGATGTGAAGAAAGTGGGTGCATGTGAGTTACGTGAGAGGTACAAGAGGTTGATTGAAAAGGTGAAAGAAAGTAGAATGAAAGGTGTTGTGACAGGTGTGCTTCCAAGAATGGATGTTGGGGTAGAATGGATGTCTCGTGCAATTGGTCTGAATGATTATGTGAGGAGGATGTGTGAGATGGAAGGTGTCATGTTTGTGGATGTGTGGGATAGGTTTGTTGGAATGAAAGAAATGTATGCGATGGATGGACTGCATTTGAGTAGGAGGGGGGTAGATGTGTTGTGGGAGGAGTATGATCGTGTTATTAGGTCTTTGCGGGCGGGAAACTAGATACTAATAGTGGTCAGGGAATTATGAGAGGACATTATAGTACTGAAAGTAGAATGGACTTGGCACATAACAGAAATAGGTTCCAAGGCGATAGAGGTGAGGTCATTCAAGTTTCAAGAGGTGCTTCAGGGATAGGGGGGTTAAATTGTTTCTATACAAATGCTCGTAGTCTTAGAAACAAGAAGGATGAGCTATTTAGTTATATTAGCAATGAGGATATAGATATATTATGCGTTACTGAATCATGGGTTAATGAAATAGAATTTAGTGACACTATAAGTGAATTTGATTTTCAGGGCTATAATATGTACATTAGTCAAAGGACAGGTAGGATTGGTGGAGGAATAATTATCTATATAAAAAACAACATTGTTTCAAGTTTAAATACTTCAATAAAGCAGGATGGAGTTGAGTCACTTTGGATAGATATTAGGTTCAGTAAAAATAGAATGGTGCATTTGGGAGCTTTTTACAGGCCACCTGGGCAGACTGATGATATAGATGAACTAATGATAAGGGAAATAAGTAAGGGATGTGAAACAGATGCAGTTATTATTGGGGACTTCAACTTAAACTCTGTGGACTGGCAAAATATGATAGGTAGGGATAGAACAAGTGGCAGGTTCATAGAATGCTTTGAGGATAATTTTTTGAATCAATTTGTTAATGAGCCAACGAGGGGGGACAATATATTAGATTTAGTACTTTCTAACAGTGATCATTTAGTTCAAGAATTGACTGTTGGGGAAGCATTGGGAAATAGTGACCATCAGATAGTTCGTTTTAACTTGGGAATTGAGAAGGGTAAAATAACTGAGAATGCTGAAAAAGTTCCAAATTTTCATAAGGGAGATTATGTAAAACTTCGAAGCTTGCTAAATTTGGTAGACTGGGATATAGAATTCAGAGGTAAAAATGCTTATGGGATGTGGGATACTTTCAAGCATATAATAAATGTAGTCCAAGAACAATGTATCCCAATGAAGGCCATTAGGAACAAAAGTAGGAAACCATTATGGTGGAATCAGGAGATAGCTAGAAAAATTTCAGAGAAGAAAAGGGCATATAAAAAAATTACAGGTAGAAAATAATATTCAAAATTTAAGTGATTATAGAATGGCTAGGAATGAGTTAAATAAGATTATAAAGAAGAACAAAAGGGTGTCAGAAATTAAATTAGCTCAGGATAGCAACAAAGATCCTAGAAAGTTCTTTAGTTACTATAAAACTAATAACAAGTGTGGCAGAGTTAAAATAGGACCTATCAAATATGAAGGGTTTGTGAGAGAAACTGATGAGGAAATAGTTGAGGTACTAAATGGTCATTTTGCATCAGTATTTACAAAAGAGAAACTAAATAGTCCTATGTATAGTACTCATAGGTCAGGAAAAGAGGTGTTTACTAACATTTGTGTGGATCGGAGGATGATAAAAGGACTAATAGGTGATTTAGATACTACCAAGGCCTCCGGCCCTGATAATATTCATTCTAGGATACTTAAGGAAGGGGTAGAAAGTATCTCAATAGCTCTGGACAAGTTATATACTAGGTCATTGGAATATGGAGAAATACCCGATGATTGGAAGAGAGCGAATGTAGTCCCCATTTTCAAGAAGGGTAGTAAAGAGGATCCAAATAACTTTAGACCGGTTAGCCTAACTCCTGTAGTCTGTAAAATTCTTGAGAAAATAGTTAAAAAAGGGATTTGCCAACATCTAGAGAGGGAGGGGTTAATCAGCGATGCTCAGCATGGGTTTAGATCAGGTAGATCATGTTTGACTAACTTACTAGACTTTCTGGAGTTTGTAACAGATCAAGTAGATAAGGGAGAGAATGTAGATATAATTTACTTAGATTTTAGTAAAGCATTTGATAAGGTACCACACAGGAGACTAGTTCATAAATTAAAAATGATTGGGATATGTGGGGGTGTTTCAAATTGGATAGCTGAGTGGCTGAAAGACAGGAAGCAAAGGGTAGTGCTAAATGGTGTAAAGTCAGAGTGGAGGGATGTTATCAGTGGGGTTCCTCAGGGATCAGTTCTCGGTCCATTATTATTTGTCATCTATATAAACGATCTTGGGGAGGCAGTTAATAATAAAGTGTCAATTTTTGCGGATGATACCAAATTAGCAGCTGTAGTTAAAGATATTGATGATAATTTTAAAGTGCAGGGGGACTTAAATAAATTGTTATCCTGGGCACATAAGTGGCAAATGACTTTCAACCTTGATAAGTGCAAAGTTATTAACATGGGAAAAGATAATAGAGAATTTAACTATGAAATGGATGGGCATTGGCTGAGCTCAGTAGAGGATGAGAAAGATCTAGGAGTAGTAATAGATAAGTCATTAAGGTTTTCTAAGCAGTGTATTGAAGCAAGAAATAGGGCAAATAGAGTGCTGGGTTTTATTAAGAGAAATGTCAGTTACAAAAGTAAGGAGGTTATTCTTAAACTCTATAACTCTTATGTTAGGCCACATCTAGAGTACTGTATACAGGCATGGTCCCCACATTTTAGACACGATATTAACCTTCTTGAGTCAGTGCAACGGAGGGCAACAAAGATTATTCCTTCCCTGAGGCACCTTGAATATGAAGATAGACTGAGGGTATTAAATATGTTCTCGTTCGAAAGGAGGTGTGTGAGAGGGGATATGATTGAGCTGTTTAAAATTTTTTCCGGGATAGATAAATTGGATGTTAGCAAGTTTTTTGAGTTAGATGATGGAAATCGGACTAGAGGTCACCACTTGAAAATTAAAAAGCAAGGGTGTAGGTTGGATTTAAGAAAGTATTTTTTCACCAATAGAGTGGTAGACTTCTGGAACAAATTGCCGCAGAGGGTAGTAGGTAGTCCAAATCTAAATGTATTTAAGAGTAGGTTGGATGAGTTTATGGGAAGGGAAGGTTGTGATGGTTCCTAAGTTTTGTATATATTAATATTGTTTGTATATATCTATAGCTGCATGATTTAGTTCTTGACAAGCCTTGATTGGTGATACCCTTGTTTCTGGATGCAATCCTCTGGATGTAGTTTTCCTGGGAGTTTGGGTGCCTTGAAAAAGAGGCCGCTTGACTCGGATGACCTATGATGAGCCCTTGTGGCTTTTGTCATCCGTTATATTATATTGTGGGGGACTTTGCTTTTGTCTTCCCCTGGTGATGGTGCTTTTTGTGGGTGGGTTTTGACGGAGGCGGATGACCTTTGATAGGCCCTTGTGGCTTTTGTCATCCGTGTAATTATGTTATGTTATGTTATGTTATGAGGCGAAATCTAAATTTTTGCAGACGAACTTCGTTAGGCCTAAATCTGGGCGTCATTGAGGAAAACCTATTAAAAACAAAGAGTTAAGAAAAATATATATTATGGTTAAACAGTTATTATTGAAAAGTGAAATTATACAGTAACAGTTTATGATTGGATTGAATTAAGCGTGTGAATTAAATTTGCATGAGTTAACGAGAATGGATTTACAATTGCTAAATATTGAATAGATTATAAATTGCTAAATGTTGCTAAATCGTTAAATGCGGAAATAGATTATACGGTATGATAAATAGATATTAAATAGTAATTGGCTAATAGATAATTGATAGATAGTAATTGGTTGATTGCAATTGAATTGGTTAAATAGTGGTTAAATAGATTGTATTATAAATAATTTGTAAGTAGTAATGGTTAAATAGATTATAATTTCAATTGTTTTATGGGATGATAAATAGATTATAACGGAGTTGGAAGGGTCTGTAAATGAGAAAAGAATCACGCATTAAATCAGGATTCTTTTTGGCAATTTTTAGCTAAACAATTACAATTATATTTACAGACCTGATTCACCGACGAGGCCAGCAATGCGAATGAACCTCATGTTAATTTTAAGACGCTCGGGAGAGCGGGAGTAACAAATATAAATATTCAATCCTAACTATATATATATATATATATATATATATATATATATATATATATATATATATATATATATATATATATATATATATATTATATATATATATATTATATATATTATATATATATATATATATATATATATATATATATATATATATATATATATATATATATATATATATATATATATATATATATATATATATAGTTAGTTAGTTAGTTAGAATTGAATATTTATATTTGTAGGGGTATAGACCGCTACAATACTGCCCCACCGAGAGAAAAGCTCGCACAACACAAGGTATTTACATAAATTTTGAGTCTATATAACGACGAGGCCTACTTACAACGGGTTATCGTGCCAATTGACTGACTCGGATTGCGGGCCAGGTGGCCATTAGGAGTGCCACTCGATTAAGGCGGGAGCTTGTCGCGAGCGAGGACCGGAGCGTTGGGTGACGATTGTTCTGGGCCTCCCGAAAAGGCGACTGTCGGGAGTTGCGCATTGGTCGCTTGGTGTTCTTCAGCTGCCTTCGAGTGGTCCTGCAACAAAAAGGGAGGCGGCAGCAGTTGGGAAGAAGAATTTGGAGAGTGTAGAGATGGTTGGTGGAGGGTTTGCGAGTAAAGAACTAGGAGGAAAAGTTGCAGTTTAATTTGAAAGAGCCGAAGGAGGGTTCGGAAGTGGAGTTAGTTGGTTGGGAAGTGTTGAAGGAATAGTTGGGTGTTGAAGGTAGGCTGGGATGACCACTAGACCTTAATTAGTGAAAGAGGAAGGTAGTGGCTATTCCAGATGAACGGCCTC
Organism: Ceratothoa steindachneri; assembly: GCA_963969495.1. Classification (NCBI taxonomy): domain Eukaryota; kingdom Metazoa; phylum Arthropoda; class Malacostraca; order Isopoda; family Cymothoidae; genus Ceratothoa; species Ceratothoa steindachneri. Next base: position 38,492,605 of record OZ018324.1, on the reverse strand, counting down.
TATGAAAGCGAGTTTAAGCTGATCGATGGAAACCGTGTCCTGCTTTGTGCCAAGCAGCAGTCCAAAGAATTTCGGCTTCCTGGAGACGACGAGAAAGGGTCCGTCATAGACAGGTTGCAAGGATGTGCGAGTGGAATCGCACCATTTTGTGCTTAATAGGTCTGTCCTTAGAAGAAGGCAGACAGAGGCTTGGGAACTCCCGCAAAAGTTGCTGGAAGTGGGGAGCAGTTGCAGGGATACGAACAGAGAGGAGAGAGCTGGTGGAAGGAAATAAATAAGCAGCAACTGTTAGTCTCCTGCTTCTGTCGATAAGCTTGCGGCGACGAGAATCGACGAGAATGTCGTGCGCGGAAAGGAAGTTGAAGTCCAAAATTGGAATGTCGATGTCGGCAATGATGAACGTCCATGGGAAAACATGACGCAACCCGATAGAGAGAGAGAGAGAGAGAGAGAGAGAGAGAGAGAGAGAGAGAGAGAGAGAGCTCGAGGATACGCCTCCCATAAGTCCTTATGCCCGATGAATTGGCAGTTTTAAGGACAAGATCAGAAGAAATGCAAGCTTTCTCGACTGAAGAGGCTGGAATGACACTGCATTGAGCGCTAGTGTAAACCAGGAGGGAGAAACCATAGAGTTGGCCATGAATACTAAAAGGAGGATCGGCCTGAAGAGATTAGGTTGCAGAGGTGACAGGCCCACGTATCACTTGCAAATTCAGTTTAAAGTTTCCTGGACTGAAGGTGAAAGTTAGGTACGATAACCCGTAGATTTTGGGGGGGTTTAAAGGTGGGGAAGTTAGTCTAGGCGCAGTTTGAGATGAAGATTGAGCATTTTGATGGTACGAGCATGGGCTTGATCATTTCTCTGCTTTTGCACCAAATTTGAGGTAGTGCCGGCAAAAGCCTGAAGGCTGAAATATAGCAGTATGAGCAGCACCACCAGAATGAGAGTTAAAGTTGTGGACATGAAATGATGCTCGGTAAAAATTGCAAGTCTGAACTCAGCGGACAGCGTTGCTCTCATAATTAGAGTGGTACCAGCAGCTGCCCTGAGAGTTGTCAGGATTGGGGGAATTAGGCCTAGGTTGGAAATTAAATTGCTGTGCCTCACCTCTTGTGTTGGAGTTCCCTCGTTGGTGTTGCTTGTTACGGGAGGAGGAACGACGTCTGACTCCTCCATCCTGCCCACGATGTTACTCTCGGTGAAGACCCGTTCGTACCTTTAGGGCACGAATATCCATTTCAATCCTCTTCAGAACGGATAAAAGACCCGAAGCCTGGGAAGATTCATCCTGAGGGAGTCCTGGCCGGTTGTAAGGAGTTCCGGCCGGTGACCTAACCTGAGAAATGGATACATGTGAGTGGTGTTTGACATTAGAGTTGTATGATGTGTTACGCCCCCTATTTTCATCGCTAAACGACCCGGTGCTCGCATTTCCCCAGCTGACGAATGGTTTAGTATACAGGGCGTCAGCCGCCTCTACCATCTTCTCCACGTTCGCTGGGGAGGACATTAGTATGAGAGTCTTAATTTGATCCGGCATCCCACGCATGAATATCTCAGTTATGAGTGGCTCGAGTTGGTCGAGCTCTGCTCCCTTGGCATGTGTCGGGGCCTTGAGATGGCTCAGAAAATGCGTTGGGCGCCTGTCCCCCATCTCCTGCGTATCGAGAAGGATCCGCAGGTCATCAATTTGCGACCTCCCAAATTCCTCCATGAACGCCCTCTTGAACTTTCTCCATGAACCAGAAATTACCTCATCAAGCAGAATACTCTAAAAAGTGGAAAAAATACTTAGGAGTAATTTCTGGGCTACGACGATTGTTCTATGGTCCTCAGGAACTACCTGGTGCAAGAGGATGAGCTCGACCATTTCCCACCAGCCGATAAAATTTTGTGGGTCGAATAGCGGAAGCTGAATCGGAGAGGGAGTGGGGAAAGGTCGTTGAGTGGGAGGCGAATGAAGGAGAATGCTTGCGTGGGGGGCAAAGGTGGATGAATACGTCGTTATTGTTGCGGGGGAGGTTATTTGGGTGGTTGTCACTGTGCCTGAAGTTGGGGCGTAGCTTGGTGCTCCGTTATAATCCATCTATAGAAAAATATAAGTGTGTGTGTGTGCACAAATTCAATTCACGGTCTTGTACGTAAAAATTCGAGAAAAAATGATCGAAAATTGGTCACTCTCTGTATTTTTTACTGTTTATTATAAAATAATTTTACGAAATTGCTAAGGGATCACCTAAGGATGTTAAGGTCACTAAGGATAGAAAACGAGCACGTGTCGAAAAGTCACTCGTGAAAAATGAAAGTCCACGCGAGAAAAAAATGGGACTGAGTGAGGCGGAATGCGTCGTCCGAAAAAATGCAACACACGTGACAGTGAAAATTAATTTAATATTACGGATGAATGGATGAATGGGAGATAATTAAACTATTCTGGGCACCATTTATAGGGTTTTGGATGAATATTGCGTCAATATTCTAGATAGCTCAGGTCACAATACACATAAAAATCTATATTTCGTTATTCCAGGGAATGAAGTTAAATAATAACGTGAAATATAAATATTTGCAAACGAATTTCGTTAGGCCTAAACATGGGCGTCGTTGAGAAAAAGTATTAAAAACAGAGTTAAGAAAAATATATATTATGCGATAAACAGTTATTTTGAAAAGTGAAATTATACAGTAACAGTTTATGATTGGATTGAATTACGCGTGTGAATTAAATTTGCATGAGTTAACGAGAATGGATTTACAATTACTAAATATTAAATAGATTATAAATTGCTAAGTGTTGCTAAATCGTTAAATGCGAAAATAGATTATATGGTATGATAAATAGATATTAAATAGTAATTGGCTAATAGATAATTGATAGATAGTAATTGGTTGATTGCATTAAATTGGTTAAATAGTTGTTAAATAGATTGTATTATAAGTAATTTGTAAGTAGTAATTGTTAAATAGATTATAATTTAAATTTTTTTATTGGATGATAAATAGATTATAACGGAGTTGGAAGGGTCTGTAAATGAGAAAGAATCACGCATTAAATCGGGATTCTTTTTGGCAATTTTTAGCTAAACAATTACAATTATATTTACAGACCTGATTCACCGACGAGGCCAGCAATGCGAATGAACCTCATGTGAATTTTAAAACGCTTGGGAGAGCGGGAGTAACAATCTCATGATTTATGTCAGGGTTACCAACCCTTCTTGTAGCAAATAACAAGGTCAGTCCTCGGGAGTCTGCCGCTAATTGAGAATAGGTTGATCTGGGTTAGTTAATTCTTGTAAGGCATGTTGCTGAGGTTATCCACTTGTTTGGTCCATCGGCGCTGGACTGACTCCAGAAGTGTAAGATCGCCTTGAAATCCTGTGTTCCAAATAGGAGAAGCAAAATCAAGAAGTCATCTGATATCGGTAGTGAAGAGGGAGACCATAAAGGAAGGATAGTGACAGATGGTGGAGTTGAGGAGGTTAGTGGCCAGCCCTCCGGTTTTGGACACAGTATTTGTGATGTGGGAGTGGAATCTTGGTTCCGCATCGACGCTAACATCCAAGTCTTTGTGAGCTGGGACAGGACGTATGTCTCTGCCATTTATATTGTATGGTGATTACCAGGTTGGGTCATTCCGCGTTTAAATCTTAGGTGAATACATTTGTCTGGTGCAAATTTAACGGGCCAATGAAGAGGCGGTTGATGCTAGTGTGTCGATTTTAGATTGAATTGCAGGTGAGCTCGATGATCGTGACTTGGTAGGCTGTTGGATAAAGAGCTTGAGGTCATCAGCGAAGAACATATAATTGCAAGTTAGATTGGTTCCAAGATGGTTAACAAAAATTAGGAAAATCAGGGGCCAAGAACAGACCCCTGAGGGACGCCACTGGTTACAGGCAGATATCTGCTGATGGTGCCATTTATTTATACGACCATGGTTCTGTTATGTAGAAAGCTTGATATCCAGTTGAGTAGGTTTCCCGGAATTCTTAAGAGTATAGTTTGTTCAGCAATGTCTGGTGGTGGACTCTGTCAAAAGCCTTGACAAAGTCGAACAGGATCAAGTCTACAGTGTGGCCAGAATCGTACCACAAGGTGATCCTGTCATAGGTCAGGAGGAGTTTGTCAGTGACCGATCTGTTTCTTCTAAAGCCAAATTGAGCGTAATTTAGGATAAAATAGTTTTCTACGAATTTATATAAAGAGCTTGTAAAAATTCTTTCCAAGGACTCGCAGGCTACTGGGGTGAGGCTGGTGGTAATGCAGTTTAGTGGGTCTGAACGAGGGCCTTTCTTGTATATGGGTATAACGTTAGAATGTTTTCATAGTTCAGATATAGTGCCTGAATCCAGTAACATTTTGAATAAAATGAAAAATGGGTGAGAGAGGGTTGAGACGCATGGTTTAAGTAGTATGGGATAAAGATTGTCTGGGTCCATTGCACTGTCGGATTTTAGTGACTTAAGTTGACTTTCTACCTCAGAAATTGATAGATCGATGGAGGAGATGGTTGCACGGCATTGTTGGTGGGGTGAGGGATTTTCAATTGTTTCATCCACAAAAAACTGATGCAAAGTCAGTTACAAACTTGTTGGCAATCATCAGAGGATCATCTGTCAGTGTGTTGTCATTTTGTAGAGGCCCAATAGATGATCTTGCCTTCTTTTTTCTCCTGATGTAGGCATGGAATTGTTTTGGTTTGGCTTTCCTATCTTCAATGAGATTTTGTTCATAGCTGACTTGGACAGAGGAGACAGAATGATTTAGAGCAATGTTGGCAGACTGAAAAGCAAACAGTTTTGTTGGGTGATGTGGGATCTGCTCCCAACACTCCTGTAATTGATGTATTCTGACCAACATTTGAACTTGTGTTTATGGAGATGCAGGGGGACCCTTTTGTGCCAGGGCGGGGTAATGAAATGTGAAGACTTGACACGAATAAGTTGTGAACCAGGTTGGAAAGGGTAGAAGTTATGTAAGTGACAGTTTGACTGGAGTTTTATGTGAGTTAATTCGTGTTCCCATCCATCAGAGCGTTGAGCGGAGTTTATGGACCTGTAGTTGCCACGAGCCCAATCTAGGTATATGTAGGAGTTGGCGATGTCAGAAGGTTGTCGTGACTGGAATAGGTATGTGAAGTAGATAAGTACATGGCCACTACGAAGGAAGGTGGAGAAAATGTCAAATCACATCATTCTGTCGTGGTTTGTTGTAAGAACGAAATCAAGAATATTGCCCGAGGGGACGAATGTGGGCTCAGTAACATGTTGATGTAGACCTAAGGTCGTGACGAGGTTTAGGAATTGGGCATCTGTGGGTGATAAGTTATGATCAATGATAGTTGAACCCCAGGAAATAGAGGGGAAATTAAAGTCACGCAAAATTATAACTTCTATTCCTATAATAATTTGTTGAATATATGTGATGAGGGTGAGGTTGTCTTCAGGGGAGTTAAATGGGGGTGGGGGCTGTAAACTGCCAAAACATGTAACATGAAGGCAGGAAGAAAAATTATTACGGTGTCGGGACAGTGAGGTGGCTATTTGCAGACAACAGGTTTTAATGCGGTATTTATATACATACTCATGTAAGGGTCGAACCAATTATAAAGTTCGAGTAAAACTTGAAACGGGTAACACAGTGAACCACAAACATACCTTTGTAAATGGGAAGATAGACTTTCCGGGATGTAGTATTTTCTCTTTTGTAAATGGGAAGATAGACTTCCCGGTGTGTAGTATTCTCTCTTTTGTAAATGGGAAGATAAACTTCCCAGTATGCAGTATTTTATCTTTTGTAAATGGAGGAACGAAATTCCCAGTATACACGGTCGGTGAAGGAACTTCCCGAAACCGGTGTCTCCTGTGGCGGGTAGTGAGGTAAAGGGCCAATTTGATGTATTATTTTCTTGGAGCCCCAGTCGTGTCGGTCGCAGAGAGCGACATTGTTAAGTCGATGCTACTTAGAGCTCCTTCTGTTATTCTCCTTGTAAGATCTCGTAGGGAAAAGAGTTCACGCTTTCGAGGTCGATTTCCCAAACCTTTACCTCCAATACATAGAATGCACATTCGGTAGCGTAACAGTATCCGAACTCTGATTGAGCGCTTAAAAGCTCGGAGCTGGTGTACTAAATAGTGGAAGAATTTAGATAGTAGTAGATGATAGATGGTGAAAGTGGGATAGGATTGCTCTTGTTTGAGGGGCATCGCAGGCATTTTTATTCTCTAACTACTTATTTTTTCCTTTTTGTTTTATTTATGTTGTCAAGTGTTTGTCTCAGTGTGTATTCTTCTTTGTGTTTTTCTGTTTATTTGTCTCCTCGTCTCGTTTACTTTGTATTCGTGCAGTGTTTTTGGTGAGCTTTCGAGCCTTTATTAGTGTTCGAATTTAGTTTTTTAGCTCATGTTTTTTATCTGATGTATTTTCTTGTTATTTGCTGATTGTGAGTTTAGTATTGTCTCGTAGTCTTTTATGTCATCCTCTGTGTTGTTGATGTTTATGTGTAAATTGGTAATGTATTTTCCTCGGAACAGAGTTTAGTGCTTGGGAATCGCCGGTTTCGAGCGACCTTCCCATGCAATCTGGCAGGGATATTAATACTGCCTCCAGTTCTTCTTAGTTCTGGGATGATATCATTGGCCAGTTTCGGGTTGCGACGTTTATTGGCTCAAGTTTCTGGCGGCGGTGCAAGTCCCTCTGCCGAAGATGCTATCTTCGTCTGGTTTTGTTTATGCAGAGTTCTGCACTCGTTGAAGCCTCCAAATAGCGGTCTTGATGGCCGTTTGAGTCAATGCTGTAGGGTAGATGAGCTTAGCCCGGATAAACGGCAGGTATAGTTTCCTGATATTCGTCGAGCTAAGATTACTGAACCTATATAGCTTAGAGATTTATCTCTTCGCCATATTCTGCCTCTCCTTGTAGTGACTCGAGTATCCGTAGTCAGAGATTTTTAGGCCCAGGATGGTGCCTTCGGCTGAGTAGTCATATCTCATCCCATCTATTACAATGGGCCACGTCAACTTACGGCACAGCGGGAGGATCTTAAATTTCTCCCTGTTTGTCCGGATTTACCACCTTCTCTCGAATTGGTTGATGTTCGAAATCTCTGCGATGGTGTTGCTAGCCTGATCCCTTGCTTTCCAAACCATGCTGGGGACGATCTGCGTGACGTCATCTGCGTATTGCAGATACATCGTGTCCCTGTGTATTGGAGAAGGGAGGTTGATGGTGAAGACCAGGTAAAGCGGGGAACTCAGGCAGCTCCCCTGGGGAACGTGCGCTTTGATTTCGAATTTTGGTCCTTTGTGCTCTTCAAACACGATACGCGCCCTTCTGTCCATGATGAAGTCACAAAGAATCTTTTCCAGGACTAGGTTTAGCTGGAGGCCTAGGATCTTGTATTGTAGTGTTCTCAGCCAAACCTTGCCGAAGACCGTCTGCACGTCCCTCATCACGTTGTCTACATAATGACCCTTCGCTCGGCAGTGTGCGATCTTTTATGTTAGGAGCGCCAGGGCTGTTTCAGTGCCCCTTTTGGGTCTGAACCGATGTTGTTGTGGGTTGTGTGCTCCGAACTCGTCGAGTTGATTTTGTACCCTGTTGGCTATAATCTTCTCGAAGATCTTGCCGGGTATTTCTAGGAGAGAGATTGGGCTATAGTTAGCCACTTGGTCTGGGGGCTTATTTCCTTTCGGATAAAGATGATTTTTGCCACCTTATACCCGTCAGGGAAGTAGCCTGTATTCAGGGATGCATTCATGATGTTCACCATGCCCTGAATAATTTGCCGTGAAGCATTCACTAGGTTGTTCTTAGTGAGCCCAGACCAACCAGGGGCCCTTTGTTTGAAGGACATTATGGTGTTAATGATCTCTTCTGTAGTGATAGGTCGCCCGTGGTTAACCATCTCTCTCTCTCTCTCTCTCTCTCTCTCTCTCTAAACACTTGCGGTTGTGGGTGGGTCCTATGTATCATCGCTCCGAGGTCCTCGATCAGTTGGTCTTCGAAGTCTTGGTCGAAATCGTCGTTTTCCTCAGGTGAGATTGCAACGACCTCTTTTCAGTGGCTCCTGAATCTTCTTTCGAGGGAATCCGGATCCTCTATGATGATGTCGCCTTCCTTTATTTTGATCCCAGGCCTGGGGGCAATCCCCTAAGTCTTCGGATGCTATTCAAAAAACTTACAGGATTTCTCTCCCTGTCTAGTCTGCCTATGATATCATCCCAGATTTACTTCTGTTTCTCGAAGATTATGTTTTTTAGGTCGTCGCTTAGCTGTCTCATTCGGGCTTTCCTTTTCCTGATTGAGGATGTCCTACCGACTTCTTCGTAGATTTTCCTGTGTTCCCTAGCGATATCCCTCATTTCGTCCGTCTACCTAGGTTGTGGGAGCATTTTGTACGAGATTCTGGGGATGCATCTTTCGTCAGCTTGAATGAGGAGATTAGGGATTTTATCAATCTCCTCATCAATTTCTCAAGATTTGCGTAATCCAGGTCAGTTGTCTGATAGGTACTGAACATTTCTCTGTACTTCTCCCAGTTAGCTTTCGCGTAACTTTTCCTAAGTGGAACAGGCTTGAGCATTGGCGCAATCGAAATGGTGTTGATAATTGGGATATGATCGCTCGAGACGACCACTGGGCCAGGGGCGTTGGTGATGTTGAAGGGGAATTCCGGACTTACCAACACAATGTCCGGTTTTGTCGCCGATCATCGTGTAGATAAGTTGAGAAGTCAGGTCCTACTCTCCGGACCCTATTTCTTTCGAATAGTAGTTCCAGGTTTCGTCCCCTTTGGTCGACGCGCCTGTATCCAGATGCACGGAAGAAGGCGTTTATGTCCCCGCCTAGCAACGCTAGCCTTTTGTGCCCGAAGAGGGTTGAGAAGTTGTTGATCGGTAGGTACTGTCGCATAGGCGGCTGGTAGGCCGCCGCCACAGCTAAGCCTCCATCTAGGGTCGGGATCTCGACAGACACGAATGATTCGTCTTGGTCCGGTAGTGTTCTGAATTTTATGTTTTTTTCTGATTGCGATGGCTGCGTCATCGTATCTTTCTTGCGAGTGGTTATTTTCTATTACTGTGTAATTGTGTATTTTTATGGTGTCTGTGATTGTGTTTATGCCATGTTCCGATATGAGAATGATGTCCGGGTCCACCGTACAGAAGATATTTCCGTAAGCAATGGCCTTTCCCTTCCATCCATTCACATTCAGTGTGAGTATTTTAAAGCGTTGTTTGTGTTTTCCATGTTCTTGTTCTTGTGTTTTTGTTCTCTTTGGTGTGTCTTATGTGTTGTTCTTTTTTCCGTTACGTATCCTCTTGAATTCTGCATCACTTAGGGTAATGCAGGAGTTTTTGTGAAGTTTCACCGTGCCTTCAAGCATAGCTTGCTCTATATTTGTTTTTTGATCTTGAGCTGAGTAGGTCCATTTGATTTTCCTCAGTTGGATCCCCTGAAATATCTCCTTGGGGGAGAACTTCTCAGATCTGCTCATCTGTGATTATTTTTAGGTCTATTTCCTTTCCATTGTACTTGTAAGTACGTTTCAAGGTCTTCGACCTACTTCTCGAGCTAACGGGGCTCTTGGTCGCCCTGTTTTTGGCCTCTTCAGCGTCAGAATCCGAGGACGATTGGCTAGCGAGGTTGCCCTCTGCTTCTCTAATTCTTCTTGCCGCTTTCTTTTCTTTCTTTTCTCGACGCCTTTGTGCTGCCAGTCTTAGGTCTATCCTGGATGTGTTAATTTTTCCAGTTGTGCTATTTTCCTCTTTCGCAGATTCCGTTGTTTTTTCCTCTGTGGGAAATGGAGTCTCGGGTGCCTCTGTTGCGCCTTTTACCAGAAATTGGAGCTGTAACACATCTCCCGATGGTGGATCGTCCTGAAACCACATCTCAGACATGCCGTTCTTTTTCAGCATGAGATTTAGGGTTTTTGCGAACGTTCCCGGGTTTGTCAGATTGTTTACGTGCGCGAATAGTATGCACGTAAAGAATCTTAGTTGAATTTTCGTTCTCTAGTTTGAGATACGTCTTCGGCTGTTGCTTTGTTGTCTCTTTGTTTGGGGCTGATCTGGTTGCCTGTGCGTAAGAAGTGGTATTCCTCCTCATTTCTTCTGATTTCTTCTTCTTTATTAGTTTTTTCCTTTGGGGACAGAACATGGCCATCGCCCCGTGCTTCAGGCCGCAGTTTGGACATTTTTCCATTGCTGCCGAGCACTCGCTCCATCCGTGGCCTTTACCACTGCATCTAGAGCAGGTGATGTTTTGCTCTTTGCAGTCTTTAGTAGTATGTTGCTCCAGCCTATAACAGCGAAAGCATATCTGGATTGGGGTGAATTCTTTCCTCTCCATTTGGTTAGCGCTGATCTTAGCGTTAAACAGCAAGAGTCCCCTTTCTTTGGCCTTCTGGGCCATCTGAGTGTCACTAAATATGACTTTAAATACGTGTTGGTGTTCCGTGTTGTCCCGTTTGTTACGGAACTTCACGACTTCCACCACGTTGGCCCACGATTGGTTTCGGTTAATCTCCTCCTTAATCTCCTATTTGCTGTGTTGACCGATCCAGGGGTTGAGCTGTCTGCACACCACACTGTGGTGTGCCTGGATCTGAGGGGGAGTGCTGGGCAGGAGGTTTATTTCTTTCAGCACCTTCTGACCTTCTTCTTTCGTCAGCATCTCCACATCTGCCTCTTTCTCGCAGACTGAGAGTATCCGACTAGGGTGTCTATCAACCTTGAGATAGCCACGTGTAGCCTACCGAAGATCGTTTGGAACAGCGTTTCTTGGTCCGGCTTCGGTTGTCCACCAATTGTCCTTAATGGAACTCTAGTGGCTGTTTGGGACGCCATTTTTTGGTGCGTTTGCAGCCCCTCTGTTATTCTTGGTTTGTAGCACGGTTTGTGATTTTTGCGTATGTGTGTGTATAAATTTTTACATTTTTATTATGTTGGGTTTTCCTTGGGGGTGAAAAGAGACTCCCCTCCCACCGCGTTCGCCAGCCGCCTGGATGGAAATGAGAATTGCCTTTAGGATGGATGATATGATGGATGAGATGAATCCGGGTGGGATCCTCTCAGGGGTGTGATTGTATGGTGGACTTATTGACAACGCCCCCCCTCGCCCCGAGGGTGTTTTAATCGCGACCGCATCCCAACATACCATTTAGACACTTGTGTGTCCCTCTATGGTCCTGGAAGGGGCCTACGCGTGAAGAAGCAGTGGAGGTAGCAGTCCGTCCCTTATCCGGAAAGGTTTCTGACATTGTTATCTGCTGTGGACTATTCCTCAAACCAGCTTCCTCCAATGCCCCCAATTATGGCCATGCTACTGCCTGGCATAGTTGGGACGAAGCATGAATGGCAATCCCCTTTCACATCTGACAGCGGTTTACGCAGGGGGGTGGGTCGGGGACTTAAGCAGTCATCTGCTTAAGTGGGCCACTGTAAAAGAAAGATGGTTAGTAGTGAATGATGATGAGGATGAGTGTGGCACCAGGATAGTACTCTCTCTTTTAAAATCTGGTTCCAAAATTAGCGACCAGATTTTCTTAGGCGTAGGCAAAATTTCACCAAACTTTTCCTCCTTTACCAGATAGCGAGATGCTTCTTCCGAGGTATATCTGCCGAGAATTCCGAGCTAACCAAGTTCGGAGAACAACGGTTACGGTTTATTAAGTAAATAAATACAAAAAGTAATTACATACATTGCAGCATAATTAAAATATTAATTACAAACATTGTAGCAATAATGATATAAAAAATAGTGGTGAAAATAGATTTTAGCAGAGGAGGTAAAAGCACTGAGTAGAAGTAGGAAATGATAGCTTCCCGGAGACATGGAAATCATTACCAATTGATTTATTTCTAAGTTAAATTCGAATAATATAAAAAAGTTTAAGGATAAATTACTATAAGTTCTTAATATTAATGTTTATATTTACATAAAGCTAATAGCTATTATAATACATTAGTTGTAATTCATTTAATTAGTTAGTTTATTATAATTCACTTTAAATTTAATTTCACATTTAATTTTGTTAGTAATTTTTGATGATTAGTTAAATCAGCTTGTTATATTACACTAAAATTATTTTTCATTAAATTCATTTACACTAAAATTTGATTTACTATCACTGTATATAATTTAATAATTTTCCACTTTTTGCTATATTTATATTTATTTTATTTACTACACTATTTTCATTAGATTAATTTTCACTAAATTAGATTAGTTACACTTAATATGATTAGATTATTTATTTGCTTACTTATTCACTTTTATTATTCACTTTAATTGTTCATTTTTTCATATTCACTATTTAATTTCTGATGTTTTTTTGTCCACACCGTATTGCCTTGAATGTCGTCATATTCACATTATGAACGTCTTTTAGGTTAATATACATTTATGGCTTTTAGGAGTAGAGCCACCACTTCTTTCCTGAGTATGGTCCCCCGTACGTCCATTTGTACTCACCTGCAGTTAGGCCGATGATGAGTAACTCCATATCGTCTTTGGGAACCGAGGACAGGGGACAGCCGAGAACACAGAGACCCACGTCTTTCCCGTCAAAAAAGAGGCATCTTTCTAGGATTTCCTTCTTCCCGGTGAGGGGGACCCCTTCGTATTTTCCTTCCTCCTCTTCTTCCTCGTCCGTAGTATTTTGCTGTGGCGTCTCCTCGGTAATCTTCTTCTTTTTCTTCCTTGCGCCCTTTTTCTCTTCTTCTCCTTCCGAAGGTGTTTGTATCTTTTCTTCTTGTGCAGTTTCCTTTACCCCATTCCTCGATGGTGCCCTTTTTTGTTCCTCGATGAATTCGAAATTGAAAAGGCCGGTCGAGTCTGGGTTTTCGGGAAACCAGACCTTCTTGTTACAGCCATTCTCCTCAAGAAGAAGGTTGAGGTGAGTTGAAAAAGAGCCGGTGGCGTTTATAAGATTTATTATGTGGGCAAACATGACCATGGCCATGATTTCTTGCCCTTCCTTGGGCATGACCAACCTCGGAGCGTTTGTTCGTGCAGGGGTGGTCATTCTCGCTGTTGTATCCACGTATGTTGTTTCTGTCTTTTCTTCTTTTTCATTCTTGATTTTCTCCCGCTTTTTGCGGATCGCCTCTTTTCGGATGGGGCACCTCATGGCCAAAGCCCTGTGGTCACCCCCACAATTTACGCACTTTTGTACCTTTTCCTTGCACTCTTTCCAACCGTGTCCGCTTTCGGCGCAGTTGGAGCATGCAGGGTCGGTAGTTGTGCAGTCATAAGTACCGTACTGTTCGACTGCGTAGCACTTGAAGCAGCAGTCGATGTTGATTTATTCTTCCTTCTCTATTTGTTCGGGGCTTACTTTAAGGTAAAAGCCGAGCAGCCCCTCGTTTTTCACCCGATTTGCCATTGCGATGCTGCTGAAGACCACCTTCACCATTTCGCTTCCTTTCCCGAACTTGTAGACTGCTGTGATCCAGGCCCACTCTTGCTTCGCCGTTATTTCTTCTTTTCTCTCTTCACATGTGTTTTCTGTGAAGAGCGGGTCCAGTCTTCTTAATACGATGGTACGTTGGGCCAGGATCTCTTGAGGTATACTAGCTTCAAGTCCAATCTTTTTGAGGTGTGCTTGAGCCTCGTCGGAGGCCAGCTTCTCGACGCCCCCCATTGTGCTGCATATGGTTGCATACCCATTGGGAGTGTCGAGGAGTCGGATCAGCACCAGGTTGATTTTCTTATAGATTGTTTGTATGACTGCCAATTTTGTCGGTTTAGACGCCCCTCCTATAGTACGGAGGGGGATCCTCTTGCAGTCCTAGGGGACCGCCCCCATGTTGGGGCCCCTCTTCTTGAAGCTCTTTGTTAAAAAAGGGCGCGTAAATAAAAGTTTTTTCTTCCGCACGAATAAAATTAATACTTATTGCGGACCGCCTTTATCTGCGTCCGCCTTTTCACTTCAACAAAAATTTTGACTCACACCACTGATGATGATGATGTACTCAGATTTTTCGTAGAAGATGGGATAGTGGAAGATATAATGGGTCAAATTTAAAGATGGGGAGGGGTGGTATTTTGCCCTAGTAGGCAGGGCTTCACTTTATTTTTAATTTCTTTCATTTTGCCTTTATTGTGTTTTTATTTTGTGTTTTTTAACGTTTGTTTATGTTTTTTCATGTGTTTTTAATGTTCTTCTTGTTGTATTTTGCTTGTTCTTTGTTGTTTTAACTTGCAGTGGAAAAAAGGTTTGTAGCATTCAAGCTTTTCATAGCTTTCTTGCCGACAATTTCCCTTGTAAAGCTATTTTAGTGTTATTTGTAATGTTTGATAATCTCATTTTTTGTGTTTTACTGTAGTGATTTTGATGTGATGCGTTGCGATATTTCTATGTGTATATTGGTGTAATTTCTTCTTGTGAACAAATTTTTGTGCCCGGGAACCGGCTTCGTCGTGAGACTTTCGCCCGTAGCCACGCAGGTATATTTAGCCTGCCGCCTGTTCCCTGCAGTTCTGGAATGACACCATTCGTTAGAGTGGACCAGATCTTTTTGCCCAGTTTCTGGGTTACGACATTGATGGGCTCCAACCGTTTCCTCCTGTGCAAAACGCTTTGCCTTATTTGATCACGCCTTCTTGCTTTGTTAATTAGCAGAGAGGCAGTGTTCTAGATATGTTGGAGCCTTTTCATCGAGGTTTTATTAGCCACTTGGGAGACCACTGCGGCGTAGATCAGCATAGCCCGGACATACATCATATATATTTTCCTGATGTTGGCCGAGCTTAGAACTCTAAACTTGTAGAGCTTGGAGATTTCTCTCATTTCCAGGTTCCGCCTCACCGTTTGGTGTATCGAGTATCCATGGTCGGCGATTTTAAGGCCCAGGACGGTGCCTTCGGCGGAGTAGCCGTATCTCCTCCCATCTATGATGATGGGCCATGTCAACTCGCGGTTCAACAGGACAATTTTGAATTTGTCCCTGTTGGTCCTGATTTTCCATCGTCTCGCGAATTGGCTGATGTTGTTGATTTCCGCTATCGTGTGAGCCGCCTGCGCCCTTACTTTCCTCTCCGGGCACGGGACAATTTGTGTGACGTCATCTGCGAATTGCAGATACATCGTGTCCCTGTGCACCGGAGTTGGGAGGTCGATGGTGAAGACCAATTGAAGCAGATGACTCAGGCAGCTTCCCTGAGGAACGCCCGCCTTTAATTCGAATTCGGGGCCTCTGTGCCCTTCAATCATGAGACACGCCCTTCTGTCCATGATGAAGTCACAGAGGATCCTTTCCAGGATTGGGTCTAGCTGGAGGTTCAGGATCTTGTATTGAAGTCCTTCCAGCCAGACTTTATCAAAGGCCTTTTGCACGTCCCTCAACACAATGTCTACATAGAACCTGTTCGCTTGGGTAAAATCTTTTCAAAGATTTTACCCTGTATCTCAAGAAGAGAGATCGGGCGATAGTTTGTCACCTGGTCGGGGGCTTGTTCTCCTTTGGAATAAAGATGATTTTGGCCATCTTGTATCCATCAGGGAAGTAGCCTGTATTCAGGGCGGCGTTCATTGTGTTCGCCAATCCCTGAATAATTTACCTTGGGGCATTTATGAGGTTGTTTTTCGTAATCCCAGACCAGCCTGGAGCCCTCTGTTTGAAGGACCTTATGGTGTTCAAGGTCTCTTCGACAGTTATTGGGCATCCGTGGCCAACCATCACTCTTTCCTGAGATACTTGCGGATGGGGGTAGGTTGTATGTATCATTGTGCCGAGGTCGTCGAGCAGTTGGTCTTCGAAGTCCTAGGCGAAATCGCCGTTCTTCCCCGGTGAAATAGCGAAAATCTCTTGCCAGTGTGATCTAAATCTTCTTTCGAGAGACTTTGGGTCCTCTATGATGTCGTCTCCTTCTTTAATTTGGGTTCTGGGTCTGGAAGGCAATCCCCTAATTCTTCGGATGTTATTCCAAAATTTTACAGGATGCTCTCCCTGTCCAGTCTCCCAATGATGTCATTCCATATTGTTCTTTGTTTTTATGTTATAATGTCTTTCAGTTCCACGCTTAGATGCCTCATTCTGGCCGTCCTTTCCCTATTGGTTCCTGTCCTGCCGATATCATCATAGATTACTCTATGTTTTCGGGCGATTTCTCTCATCTCGTCCGTCCACTCAGGTTGTGGGAGCATTTTATAGGAGATTCTGGGAACACATCTCTCGTCGGCTTGAATGAGGAGATCTGTGATCTTGTTAATCTCTTCATCAATCTCTTCGAGATTAGCGTCTCTCAGATCAGTTGGTTGATATGTTTTGAGTATCTCTCTATATAGCTCCCAGTCAGCTTTCGCATATCTTTTCTTAAGTGGAACGGGCTTGAGTATTGGTGCAAGCGAGATAGTAGTGAGGATCGGGATATGATCGCTCGGTACCACTGGTCCGGGCTCATTGACAATGTTGAAGGGGAAGTTTTTAGATGTCAACACAATGTCCGGTTTTGTTGCCGAACGTTGTGTTAAGAAGGTCGGGAAATCTGGCCCGGCCCTCTCGAGTCTGTCTCTTTCGAGCAGCAGTTCCAGGTTTCTTCCCCTTTGGTCGGTGCTTCCGTAGCCAGATGCACGGCATCTGGCATTAAGATCACCCCCAAGCAATGTCAGTTTCCCGCGCCCGAAGAGGTTGTAAAAATTAGGGATTGGCAGGTAATCTCGTCGCGGAGGTTGATAGGCCGCCCCTGGTCACCAACCAGGGTAGGTATCGCTACTGCGACGAATGATTCATCTAGACTTGGAAGTGTTTTGTAAGTTATGTTGTTCCGGATCGCGATGTCAGCGCCATCGAAACGTTCATGTGTGTGGTTTTTGTTTATGACTGTGTAATTGGGTATCTTGATGCTGTTCGTGTTTAAGTTGACGCCGTGTTCGGTGATGAGGATTAGGTCGGGATCATAATTACGAAATATGTTCCCGTAAGGAATGTTTTTCCATACCCAACCATCAACGTTAATTGTGAGAATTTTTAGTGTGTTGTTATTGTTTTCCATGTTTGTGTCCTGTAGTGTTTGTGTGTGTTGGTTTGTTCTGTCCGTGGTTTTCGCTGCGTGAGTATTTTCCGTTCGAATTCTTCTGAACTCTGCCTCGCTTACGGCGGGTCAGGAGTCCCTGTACAGCTTGATTTTGGCCTCCATGAGCGCTGCAACTACCATCACTTCTCGGTCTGGGGAGTCGTAAGACCATTTTAGTAGCCCCGCTTTCACTCCTTCTATTATATCCCCCACCTTGGGGTCTTTTGGGAAGGAGGTTTCAGACGTTCTGAAGAACTTGATATTCAGTTCCTTTCCATCGAATTCCTTGATTTTTTTATTTCTATTTCTTTTAGGGGGTTGAGAGATCTCCCATTCGTCCTCTGATGACGAAACCGAACTTAGGAGATTCCCTTCAGCCTGCTTTATACGTCTAGCTGCTCTCTTCGCACTCTCTTCCCTTTTCTTCCTTGCTTCTAGTCTTGGGTCTTTGTTAGGTGACCTATGTGCGACAAGCTTTTGTTCTGTTTTGTTGCTACTACCCTCTCTCTCTTCGGTTTCACGTGGGAAGGGGGTCACAGGTGCCTCTTTCTCTGCTCCAAACCGCACTTTTAGGACTTCCCCTGAAGGGGGGTTCTCCGGGAACCACATCTCTGCCAAGCCATTGTGTTTCAGCATGTTGTTAACTTCTCTGACGAAGCAGCCTGGGTTGGTCAGGTTCCTTACATGCACATAGAGAATGCACGTAAGGACTTTTGTGGCGTTCTTGTCATCTTTGTCCACCTTGATGAAGGTTCTCGGAGCTTGGTTGTTTGGGACGTTTGCTAAGGGGGTGGCTTTAGCCGCTTGGGCATAAGTGGTATTTGCCCTCCTAATACCTTACGCCCTCTTTGTTTCCGTCTTTCTCCTAATAATTTCCTTCTTTTGGGGGCAAGACATCGCCATTGCCCGATGTCTTTGCCTGCAGTTTGTACACTTTTCCTCTTTGGCCGGGCATTCGCGCCAGCCGTGTTCCTTTAGGCTGCATCTGGAACAAGTTGGTTCCTGTTTCTTGCAGTCCTTCGTAGTGTGATGCTCCAGACGGTAGCAATTAAAGCAGATCTGCACGGGGGTATACTCCTCACGCTCGACCTGCTCACCACTAATCTTGACGTTAAAGAGAAGCAGCCCTCTCTCTTTCGCCTTGGACGCCATTTCTGTATCTGTAAAAAACACCTTAAAGACATGGGTGTATTCCGAATTGTCTCTCTTATTCCAAAATTTTATGATCTCGTCCACTTTCGCCCACATTTGGTTGTTCTCGATTTCCTCCTTCATTTCCTCTTTTGTGTGCTGGCCTACACAACGCTCCTGTGCGCCTGGATTTGAGGAGGCGTGGTCGGGTAGAGGTTTATTTCCTTAAGGTGATTTATTCCTTCTTTCTTTGTCAGCGCTTCGATGTTTCTCTCGCGCTCTCACACTGCGACGTAACCAACTGGTGTGTCGATTAGCCTTAGTACTGCCACATTGAGCTTACCGAACAGAGTCTTGTAGACTGTGCCCTTGTCCGGTTTCTCTTGGCCGCTTATACACCTAAACGGGACCCTCAGGGCATCTTGGGTCGTCATTTTTTTCGGGTGGGCTCCCCTTGAAGAGGGAGCACACTTTATCCTCTTGTATTTGACCTTTTCACTATTTCGAGACTCACTATTATTTATTTTATGGGTGTTTGTAGTTCCTTTTACTTGAAAAGATACGTTTTTTGCTTTGGGGGGAGAAGAGGGCAACCCCCCCTCGATAAACAGCCGCCTGGATGCAAAAAGTGATTTGCCTCTGGGTGGAAGATGAAAGATGGATGAGATAAATCCTGGTGGGATCCTCTCGGGGGTGTGATTGTATGGCGGACTTATTGACAACGCCGCCGCCCCCCCCCGAGAGTGTTCTAATCGTGACCGCTCCCCAACATACCATAGAAACGGTTGTGTGTCCCTCTATGGTCCTGGAAGGGGCCTCCACCGTAATGGGCAGCGAAGGTTGCAGTCCGTCCCTTGTCTGGAATATTTCTGACATAGTTCTCGGCTGTGGGCTATTCCTCAAACCAGCTTCCTCCAATGCGCCTAATTATGCCAATGCAACTGCTCGACATAGTTGGGACGAAACATGAATAGCAAACCCCTCTTACATCCGACGGCCGTTCACGCAGGGGGGGGGGGACCGGGGCCGGGGACTTAAGCAGTCATCTTCTTAAGTGGGGCCGCTAAAAAGAAATGATGAATATTAGTGAGATGGTGAGTGGTGATGAAAAAAAGAGAGTATTATTTCTCTTTTTGAAGTTTGCGGAGGCGTTTGGGATATTTCCACAAACTTTCCCTCCTTTTCCGGTTCTGAGATCGTTGTCGGATGCTTATGAAACTAAGAATTCTTTGCCGTCTCACACCACTGGACTTTTGACATAATAAGTGATGAAATTTAGGTAGAGTTAGAGAGAAAATAGTGAGAGAGTAAAGTGGTTTAAGGGTGAGTTTAAAGAATAGATGATGTGTGGGAGACAGAATAAAAAAAGATCCCTGGTGAAAGAGTAGCTCTGTTTTTGTTAGTTTTGGGGTTTTTAATTTAATAAACTATCATTTTATAGTTTATTTAATTAAATTAACACTGTTAATTTAATTATTTGTTTTTCATCTTAATGATGATTTTGGCATTCAAGCCTTTATTTGAGACGGGGTTTTAAATCCCGCTCTGGGTATTTGAACAGATATATTGTTTTAAAATGTTAATTTGAGTTTGAAATTTTTTTATTATTAAAGTGAATTTGGGTTTAAAATGAAGTTAATTTTTACTAATAACACTGGTCGATTCTTGTCTATTGTCGATTCTGTAATGTGTATTTGGGAGTCACGTCACCGTCAGACTGTAATTTACTGCTTTTAAATGGTCTTATTTGTAGGGGTCAAGCGTGCACCAATGGCTTGCCATATCCTCGTAGCTCTTTCGTGGAGCGCCACGTTGATTGGAGATAATCCAACCGAGTCGTGGAGCTCCCTCTGTCGTTTATGTTCTCTTCTTCGGGTGTTTGTAATAAGTAAAACCGCCTTGTTCTGGATGACTTGTAGTTTTGCAATGTGGGTCTTGGCGTTCGCATTCAATGGCACCGGGGGGTATAAGAGTCTCGAGCGAAGGCACACATTGAATATATTGAGTTTATTTGAGCGAGTTAGCTCACGGAACCTATAAAACTCCCTCAAATCTCTCTTGCTATTCGCGACTGTTCACTGGATATGACTCTTGTAGCCCCCTGTGGTGATTTTGAGCCCCAGAACCGCCCCTTCCAGGCAGTAGGGGATTCGCTCCCCTCTACCCGTATATCATTGAAGGTCTTGCGAAACATGGGAATTATTTTGAATTTGGGGGCATTAGTCGATATCTTCCATCTCCTCTCGAAAGAGTTGATGTTAGAAATCTCCCTAGCCGCATTTCTCGCCATAAATTCCCTGTGAACGTAAGCGGCTGTACAAATTTGCGATATATCGTACCTTCGGATAGAGGTTGTGGTAGGTCACGTGTATATATGTTGTATAGAAGGGGACTGAGACAGCCCCCTTGTACGACCCCTGATTCGAGCTCGAATTCGGGGCCTTTGTATCCTCTGATATGTATATATGCTCTCCTCTCCATTATGTAGTCGCATAAAATCCTCTCAAGAATGGGGTCGAGGCCTTCTTGAAGGATCTTAAATTGTATTCCTCTCCCAAACCTTATCGAAAGCTTTTTTGACATCTCGGAGCGCCAGGTCGGCATGTCTTTTGTCTGCCTTGATCTTAGCGAGCTTTTCTGTGATAACGGCTAGTGCCGTATCAGTCCCTCTTTTCCTTCTGAAGCCGTGTTGTTGCTCGTTATGCAAGTTGGCTTCGTCCAGAAAAGAGTTGAGTCTATTGGCTAATATCTTCTCGAAGACTTTGCCAGCAAATTCTAAGAGAGATATCGGCCGGAAGCTGGCAGAGCAGTCCGGGGGCTTTCCCTATTTGGCAATGAAAATCATCTTGGCCAGTTTCCACTGATCGGGAAAGTAGCCCGTGTTCAGAGCGGCATTCATGATGTTAAGAAGCCCACTCCAAACATTAGGAGGGGCCTTGATGAAGTTTTCCCTGGTCAGCTCCGTGGTACCCGGTGCTCTTTGACGAAAGGATTTTAGAGCGACGGAGAGTTCTAGGGCAGTTATTTTACTACCATAGCCCTCCATCACTCTTTCCTGCGACACACAATGATGAGGTGAGGTTCTGTGTATTTAGTTGTTCGATTATGTCAATCTCGAATTCGAGGTCGTAATTGTCATTTTCTTCTGGGGTAATTGTAAAGATTGAGGACCAGAAAATCCTAAACATTTCCTCAATCTCTTCAGGCTCGTCAATTTCTATACCGTCGTTTATAAGCGTGATTCTTTTTTGGGGAGGTCTTCCTTTTAACCGTTTAAGTGTTTGCTAGAAAGTGTGTGTCTCTTTCAATGTCGAGTCTTTCTATTAGTCTGTCCCATGTGAGTATCTGTTGGTCCGTAATTAGTGTCTGGAGTTCGTCTTTAATCTGTCTTAGTCTTCTGTGGGCATTGTGGTTGGGGCCTATCAGCGCTACTACATTGGACAGGTTCTTATATTCCTGGGCCAAGGCTTTCATGGAAGGGGTCCAATGGCGAGCTGGAAGGGTTTTATACTTGATATGGGGAATACTATTTTGATCGGCTTTAATTAGGAGGTCAGTGATTTTATCCAGCTCTTTATCTATCTCTTCTAAATTGGCATCTAGTAAAGGGTCAGGGATATAATTTAGAAGATAATTTCTGTAGCTTTTCCAGTTCGCCTGCTTGTAGCTTTTGCGTTCTGGGATTGCAATTTGAATGGGATTTACACCAATTGTAATTTTAATAGCCTGGTGGTCGCTCGGAATGATGGGGCCTGGTTCAATGTAGTAGTTGTATGGAAACCTGATACTGGATAGAACAATATCAGGTTTCGTTGTTGCTTTTCCCGTTATATATGTCGGGAATTCTGGTCCGATTCTTGTCACGTATTGCCTGTCAAGTACTACTTCGATGTTTCTGCCTGCATTGTTGTAGGAGGTATACCCCGCCGCTGCACACCTTGCATTCAGATCTCCAGCAAAGATGACGTTTTTCTTATGGCTGAAAATCTGTAGAAGGTTGTGCATGGGTACATAGCCGCATCTTGGGGGTTGGTACCCCGTGGTCACGATCAAACCCCCTTAGGGTAGTGCCTACCTCAATGGCAAGGTAAGATTCATCTAAGTCGGGTAGTTTTTTGTATTTTAGTTCTTTTTTGACGGCTGTTGCGCAGCCGTCATACCGTTCCTGGCTATGATTTTTGCTAATGACGTCGTATTGAAATATTTTTAACTCTTTTTGCGCGGTCAGTCCGTGTTCAGAGATAAGTACAATGTCAGGGTCGCTTTGTCGCAAAATATTACCATAGATGGAACCTTTTCCGTCCCATCCATCGACATTCATTTGTACAATCATAAGTCTGTTGGTCATTTTGTGTAATGTTGTTTTTTTTTAGTGTGTGGGATTAAAGTGGACGCTTATTCGCGATCCACTTTAGCCCCATGAGGTGTACTGGGCGGGGTGTGCTCCCTGCCGTTTCTTTTTTTTCTGAATTCTGTGTCCGCGAATGTGAGAAAGCAGTCGGTGGTCAATTTGATCATGTTTTGGGAGAGAGCCTCCTCAACCTGCCGTTCCGGAACCTCATCAGAGCATTCCCACTTGTATCTTCCGGTCCTAAGACCCTCAGATACTTCGCGGGAATCAATTTCGGTTGGTAAGGGGACGATTCGTGGGCATACATCTTGAGATTGAAGCCTCTCGCATGATATTTTAATTGGTGCTCCCTGCCTCGAGATGAGGAGGTTGACCTGGGACCATGTGTTTTTGAAGTTTTCCTCGACCTTGGAGACCAGGTCTCTTTTGGTCGCACTGCTTCCTTGTCAGGTGTCTTGGTTTGTGTTTGTGTTTTTGGTGTATCGGTGTTAATTTTTAAGGGGGTAAGTGGCGCTTGTTTTTCTGTTCTGGAAGTTTGTTTGGATTTGTTCAGACGTGGGTCGCGTGTGGTGGCTGTGTTTTGGGGTGCGAGTACCTTTTGGCACGTTTCCGGGCACTGAGGGGCTACGCTTATGCGCATAACCTCCCTTGAAGGAGGGTTGTTCAGGAACCACATCTCCTGCAGGCCGTTCTTTACGAGCATGCTGTTGACCTCGGTGGCAAAAGTTCCAGGGCGAGTAATGTTTGCTATGTGTGCATAATAAATGCAACACATAATTTTGGTGGAATGTTCATTTTCAATGTGGAGATAAGTTTTATGGTTGTTCGTCTCGGCAATCGCGACTTTAGCTACTTTTGCATAGGTCGAATTTAAGAACATAAGAACACAAGAAAAGAAGCAGACTGCAAAAGACCATTCATGTCCTACACTTGTAGCTTGGTTTGTTTTTGTATCTCGGTTTTTCTGATCGGGCATGCCATGGACATAGTTCGGTGGGGGCCTTCACAGTTAAGACACTCTGGAGAGTTACTCTTACAGTCGCGCCAAAAATAGTTGCGACCGGCACAAATCGAACACAGTGTAAGGTCTTTTTCAGGGCAGCTTGAAGTGGTATGTTTGCCGTACTTGTAGCACTGAAAGCACATTTGCAAGTCGACAAACTCTTCTCTTTCAATCTGCTCTGGGCAGACTCTTCCCTTTCAATCTGCTCTGGGCAGACTCTTACACTAAACAGAAGTAGACCAAGATCCTTTGACTTTTGAGCCATTGCCGTATCTTCGAAAACAACCTTGAAACCGTGCGTGTAGGTTTTGAATTTTATAACCTAAGCAACTTTTGCCCAAGGATGGTTCCTTTCAACTTCGTCTTTTATGTCCTCTGCCAAGTGGATCCCGACTCAAGAGTCTAGGCGCCTGCAGATGACACTACGGTGTGTTTTTATTTGAGGGGGTGTGTGGGGTTTTAAGTTAATAGTCTTCAGGCATTCAACTGCTTTGCTTGAGGTCAAGGCTTCACAATCGGCCTCCCTCGCACAAATAGCAGAGTATCCATTCTGAATGTCAATTAGTCTTACCAATGCAATTCTCAAGTTTTAATATATTTGTTCAAAAACCTTGCCTCTGTCCGGTTTCGGGCCCTCCGAGAGGACCCGAAGAGTGATGCGAAGCGTCTCTCTCATTTCTTATGCATCTTACCGTACACTGGATGGTTACAATTCATAAAGTCGGTTATGTGTAAGGAAATGTGCTGAGAGATAGATAGATAGATAGATAGATAGAGAGAGAGAGAGAGAGAGAGAAAGAGAGAGAGAGAGAGAGAGAGAGAGAGAGAGAGAGAGAGAAAGAGGGGGAGATCAAAGGCCAATGTCCAAGTACAAAAAAAACCCACTTTACCTCAATAATTTCCTTCCTTCTGGAGATTGCGAGTGAGCCAAAGAAGTTTTAATCCTGTCTCCACGAAGGAGTGAAGATTCGTCCGTAACCGTTCTTAAACGAAGAAGGCCAGTGGTCCACTTTTCGAACGATTGAGCTTTCACAATTCCCAATATTTAGTCACTAATCGAGACGAGTCACGTTATTCACAATTCTACGCAAAAATTCACTTTATAAATTTCCGAGTAAGCTGTCAAAGCAGGAGTCAACTGACTAAGGCAACCAAAGTAGTCTATCTCACACCACTGACTCCGATTTCAGCAGTGTTTATATGCGAACCAGTTTGAACGTTATTCATTCCCTTAAATCTATCGTGACGCTGATTGGCCAATTTGTTAACGCTTAGGTCTATTATTTCAGAAATGGACATTAAGTGTGTCTAAACCCTGTTTGGTTGAATTTTGTATAGTTATGAGTAGATGGAATGATTATTTATATAGCTGTATTTTGTAGCTTAGAGATTAGCGACTGCTATGATTGATTATTGTGTTTACATCTCTCTCGTATGTTCTGATCTGTAAAGGCGGCAAAGATAAGTAAAATTTAAGGAGGCAAAGCCAAGCGAAAGTGGGAAACACCCCAAATTTTCGCGTTACCACACCCAAACTTAAATATTTTTCTCCGAATGTGATTCCAATGGAAAGTGAAGTGCCTAAATAATTATAAACTAAGTGCAAGGATTACGGTAAGCAAGAACAAAAGGGAGAAAACCCCATCACGGACGAGGTAATGTGGCATTGGACGTAAAAATTCCTTTTCTTTCTTTCTGCTCTCCCACTATAACCACCACACTCATCAAATAGATAGGGACAAAAAGACAGGCAATGAAAACATGAGGGGGACATCCTTCGGATAAATCTGAGGACCCTCCTCGAAAGGTCAAACCAGACCGTGGGGAGGTCTTTGCTAAAGTATATTGGGACCTAAGTATCGCATTAGTTAGATTAATAGATACCCCAACTGGATACACGGCCATATGCCCAAAAGAGCATGACACTAAGCTTTTAGCCTCATCAAAGGTCACCCAAATCCTGAAAAGGATCAACCTGATCCCCCAAATCCCACTTCAGATTCAGGCTCACAGGAGCATTATATGTAGACGCTTAGACTCTTGGGTAGGACATCACTCAAGCGACGAAATCGTAAAGGAAATAAAGAGGAGCCAATGTATCAGAGGTAATCAAATTTGAAGATTACACACATATCTTTAACGTTATTTCCCAAGAAACAGGCATGACACAAAAGGCAAAAGAGCTCGGCCTCCTTCTCTTTCACGCCAGGGTATGCCCCTGACCAAATAGAAAGAGAGGAATTTACGGAAGTGCAAACATGTTTTAAGAACTATAAATACAACCAGCACACAACTAAGACATGTCCACAAACACAAGATATTTGTTCTATATGTGGTCAAGTTCGTCACGTTTGGTGTGACTGCAGGAGCAGCGTACGCAAATGCGTGAACTGCAACGGAGACCACGGGGCCATGACAGTATCATGCCCAATAAAAAAGACGCAATAAAAAGAAAGAAGAGGAAGAGGCTAAGACCTACAAATCGTATGCCAAGGTGGCGAAGGCCGTTATTAACGAGGCTACGGCTAAGCGAACCTACCTCAAAATAGAAAGCGAGCCTTCTACCAAGATTATATGCTGCATATACTATGCACACATAGCAAACCTCACAAACCCGGGATCATTCAAACGAAAACTTAACCAGATGCTCGTGAAGAACGGAATGCAAGGGATGTGGTTCTCCGAGAATCCTCCATCTGAAAACATTCTGAGGATCCAGATGCAGCCTCCGCAAACAATTTCCATGAAAATAGAAACTGTTCCCGCTCCCGTTCATACCCCAGCAAGCATCCAACAAGATCCCGAACCTCAAACAATAGACCCCCCCCCCCCCCAACAAAAGATGAAGCAATTAAATCAACCAGCAAAGCAAAACAACTCTCCCAATAAGGTTCTCGCATCAGAAGATCCCCAAACCGACAGAGGATGCGGGCTACCTCAGCTTTAAAAGAGCATAAGCATGCCTATCACGGTAGGAAGATCAACCTGAAGACCTACGCCACGGCGAAAGCTCCATTCCATGATGTAAGAACGGCCAACGCCATCAGTGAGTGCATGAAAGACGGACTGTACAAGTGGGATTACTGTGAAGACATCCCTAAGAGGGTAATCAAAGAGACCCTCCTACTTGGGATGGTATGACTGAACCAGGATGCTTTCACCACGATTATGGACTCAGAATTAAAGAAAAAGAGATCTGGCAAATGTCGATCTCCACTAGCCAGTGCCTCCAACTCGAAGACGCACGACAAAAGGAACGAGTAAACGATATTCAACATGGACAAACTGACGAAAGACCTAACAATTCTACAAATTAAAGTTGACAGATGGGACAATAAACAAACGACTTACGGAAACATAATTAGACAGTGCGACTCTGACATCGTTCTAATCTCTGAACATGGAGATGACGTGGCTCAAAAGAGAATGAAAATCTTCACCTACAACGTCGTTTCAGAAAACTACACCTCGGAACGTTACGATGGCGCTGCCATCGCAGTCAAGGACTGGATTCAATTCAAGTAACTACCTTCTCTAGACGAATCCTATCTGACAATCGAGGTTCAAACCACATTGGGACCCCTAGTGGTGTCTAAAGGGTACCAACCCCTAAGAAGAGATTACCTGCCGTTGCACAATTTCCTTCAACTTTGTGCACACAGAAGAACAGTTTTGTTTGGCGGAGACCTCAACACCAGATGCAAGGAATCAGGATACACCAGCCGTCATAATAAGAAGGGAAAGAATCTCAATACCATTTTAGACAGGAGCATTGTAGTCCGCGCTGGGCCCGACTTCCCCCCTTACATCACCGATCAGTATGCAACCAAACCCGATATCATCCTAACCAGCCGAGATTTCCCCTATAACTATTACATACAACCTGGACCCTACATACCAAGCGACCACATCGCCACATAAATTAAAATATCCTCCAGCCATATTCAGATCCACGTTAAGGGAAGCAAATGATTCTCCTGAACAAACTGAGAGGAGTACAGAACTCTTCTTAATGAATATACTCCCCAACCACTTGAAGAGGCCAGACTGGAAGAAATTGACCAGGAGCTGGCAACTTTAACGGAGAAAATGGTGAAAGCAGACCGAGCAAAAGTACCCAGGGCAACATTCAAGATGCTCCCAGCACCAAGATGGACCCAAGAATTACATGGCCTAACTGACGAATACAAAATACTATACGAAGAAATAGACTAACGGGTACAGACAGAGTCAAAGGCAGACGACTAAGAACGCTAAGGACAATTAATGAAAACACATATAACAGAACAACGGACAGCACTATGGAATGACGTTATAAGTAAGCTCGACGAAGAAATGGGTCGCAGAACATTTTAAAATAGCGTATCAAGGTTGACGGGAAAACCACCAGACACAGACGTTCACCTAAAAAAGGACGACGGGACAAAGTTGGACGATACGAACGAAACTGAAGAAGCGTTCAGAGACTTCTGAAGTAACATATTTGCCATCACCCCAGAATAAACCGAACACTTTGACCACAACTTTGAAGAGTACTTCCACGACCAACTACGACAAAAAAATATATAAGACTTACCCCTTCAATAATACATCTCCCGACAGAGAAATGACGGGGTACGGGGGAAAAGTAACCAGAGAAGAAATCACTAAGACGCTAAGCACTTTTAGATAGAGAGCATCAGGTAAAACGAAGTTAACCAAAATTAACTTCACGAACGCCCCTCGCAACATCATAGAGGGGCTCGTTAACTTAATGAATGCGTGCCTAAACGTTGGCTACTTTCCGGACGAATGAAGATCACCAAAATTACCTTCATTCACAAACCCGGTGTAAGCCGCCCGACACACCAGCCAACTTCAGGCCCATTTTCCTCCTTGAAGTGGCAGGCAAGCTCTTCGAAAAAGTGCTTGCTAACAGAGTCCACGAATTAATGGAGGATAACAACCTCCACAATCAACATCAACATGGATTCAGAAGAGGGAGAGGGACTGACACTGCGCTGGCTACCATCACCGAAAAGCTGGCAAAGATTGCTAGCCAAAAAAGGTAAGCTGATCTGGTGCTCAGAGTCGTCAAGAAAACACTCGACAAGGTATGGAGGACTAGACTACAGTACAAGATACTAAGCCTAGGATTAAACCCAAGACTAGAAAAAAATACTTTGTGACTACATAACAGACAGAAAAGCATACATACAGATTAAAGACTACCAAGGACCAGACTTCCAGCTAACTGCAGGCGTCCCGCCAGTAGGGTTCCTAAGCCCCCTCCTGTGCAATATCTAAACCCTTGACATCCCGAATCCAGATAGGGAAGACTCACTGTACGTCCAATTCGCAGACGACATATCCCAGAACCATATTATTACTGCCCCCTTCAGAAACCCTGACCTCCTAGCGCAATTAACAGCAAACGAGATCAACCATGTCAGCAGATATGAAAGAAGGTGGAAAATCGCCACCAACACCCAGAAATTCAGGGTGATACCACTCTTCCGTAAGAAACTGGGCCACATCGAAACAGATGACGCGCGAATTCCCTACAGCACAAAGGGGCCTGTCCTTGGGGCTAAAGATAGGTAAGAGTGGGTACGGTTGCCACGTTGCTCAAACAACAGCACGAGCGAAGGTCGAGCTTAAAAAAAACTCTACAGGTTAAAAAACCTGAGCAAGGCTAACAAGAAAAAGATCTATAATGCACTCATTAGATTTAAGTTGCTGTACACAAGCTCCAAAACACAAGTAAGACATATACAAAGGATTCAAAATAAGGCACTACTTCCAATTATAAACGTTAGAAGAAGAGAAAGAAGGAGGCGGAGGGACCTACACGAGGAGATTAAAATGCCTCCAATTAACATCGAACTTCAAGCAAGGGCCCAAAAAATCTGGAAAAAAGTCACGGGACAAATGACGGACGCAATAAGGCAAAGACATATTGACATACCATTGGAGGACAGATACAGAAGGACAAGAAGCTTCACTAGTAGTAAAGAACAGACTGAAAGACGAGTAGAACCTATCTACAGTTAAGATCACGACTATAAGATAACAACAAGAAAAGTACAAACTACGAGCGAAACGCATAAAATCACCTACAAAAGCTTGAATGCCTTAAAACAACTACCACAAAACCCCCCTTAAGAAATAAAACAAATACAAAACATATACCGCTACACAAAAAACTAGAACAACAGATGCCGAGTACACAATGCTTGAAAGAAGAACACCAAGAGAAACACCAATCTATGAAAGAACAACTCCTGGGATACCCTTTCACCAGGAATCTTGAAAAAAAGCCACTGAGAAGAACACAAAACTAAAACAACAAAAAATCCTGCGATACCCTATCACCAGAGATCTTTTAACTCAATTTATTTTTCCTATATTTAACCTTTTCTCTCCCCATCTCTAACTTCATTATGTCCAATATCCTTAGGGATTAGCAGTCATTATTCAAGAAGGAAGAAGAAGTTATCCTTACTGTTCGCCTTTTCGAGACCTGTTCCCGCAATTTACGACGAAATAAAGAATCCAGCTGAATATTTTCCTTTATCCTAAGGAAGCTCGTTTGATCACTTAACCCAGCCTGCTACACGAGAAGAGCTCCCCTTTTCGCACTTTAAATAAAAGGGGCATCTAACGTACGAATAGTCATACCTATATTCACACTATGCTTGGGATAATTAGAAATAAAATTGTCTCTAAATAGGAAGTAGCCCTTAATATTTACAATGTAGTCTGGGTTTATAGGCAGAAGCCAGGTTTCGGTGATGGCGAATATGTCAATGTTTTTATTTTGACAGAAATTGTCAATGAAGTAGATTTTGTTAGGGAGATAGTTTACATTTTTTAGGGCAAAATGTAGGAAACAATTGGGTGATTTGGAGGAGGTTAAGTGATCTAAGGGGGTGTTGGGTAGTTATGGTGTTGTTCAAGGCAGAGGTAGCTTGTGGGTGGGTATTATTAGGTGAGGATGGATATTGTTCGTGGGGGGGGGGGTCCCGAGGAGGTGCCCAAATATGCAATGGAGCCTTGTTGATGAGTGAGAATAGGTGTTGGGTCATGGTTAGATGGTCTGATTGCTGCATATCTTTTCTTGATCTCTTCTCTTTGTTTGAAGGTTAGGTATCTAGTGATGTGAACATTTGAAAATCTGGAGTTTTTTTAGATTTTTGGAGGTATTTAACAGTTCGCGCCTCAGTAATGGGTCTAGGATATTGTAGCGAATGAGATTTGAATGTATGGGGCGATATTGTGGAGGGTTATCCGCTTAATGGGAATTAATGAGGTGACTAAGTCTTCAAATTTGCCTTGGATGTCATCAGCATAGGTGGGCACTATAACGAAAAAATGTATCACGATAAATGATAAATCGATAACAATAACCTTATCAGCGATAACCGATAATCGATAACTGGCGATAAATTTATCGCCTGATAAAGTGATAACCGATAAATCGATAAATCCAAAATTACAATATTGATTATTGACTATATATATCGTTATTTTATAATACAATAGTATGCATATTTGAATTCTGTTTCTTAGTTTCTTACCTGGTGAGGATCTTCTTTATTTCCTCATAGGTTTTGAGGATCCTCCTCCCAGCTCAGACCTACCTATTTCTGCCTCCAAGGCACGCGTGGCTCGCCCCTGTGCTAAACTGGAACCCAAAACTGAAATTATCGATTATCGCTAGTTTGTAACCAAAAGTATCGGCGATACCGATGAATCGATAACGCGAAAAATATCGGATAACCGATAACCCGATATCGTTATTGCTATAACAATAGTCAACCTGATGAGTCAACCCTGATGACTCATCAGGGTTGTTTCCCAATCCACGAATCATAACTGAATTAGTTCTATTTTCGAATTCCCTATCTTCACTTACTTTTTCCCTTAGAACTTTGTGGAGGGAGGCAGGGAAGACAGACTGCTGGGTATTTAGCTTGATTTTAAAGAGTTTAATTTATCTTGAATTGTTTTTACTGAATGGAATAATGGCTTGATGAGTAGTATGTCGTAATGGAGTGTTTGAACAGATTGAGCCAGGAATTGGATTTTGGCGAATATTTTTAGTATATCTGCATGGGAGATAGAGCGAGTAGCGGGAGGATGAGAATAATGGATATTGGATGAAGTCTGTGAAGGGGGTGATGAGTTGTTGTGTGGCCTGCATTGCATGTGTGGGACTTGCGACTGGGGAATGTGTATTCTAAATTGTCTGTTGTGGTTAGGAGTCTGAAGGTTTTGGAGTCTTTGTTGCTACACTTTAGGTCAGCATGGATCCACATTTTACATTTAGAGCATTCAGTAGAGTTGTCATCATGGATAAGTTTTTTTGCAAGTTCCGCCGGGAAAGTCGGAAAGAGGATGATGTGTGTTTGAGTTCTGGGGGCGAGCCAGCTGGCCTGGTTGCTTGACTTTACTGCGGACACTAGCCATGACGCTTACCTTATTTAGGCGTATCATACCAAGTGTTTGAGTGGAAAGTGCAGGCAGGCAGAGGTTCAATCTTGGTCTCACTTAATTCTGATTCACTT
The DNA here is from genome assembly GCA_963969495.1 of Ceratothoa steindachneri. Classification (NCBI taxonomy): domain Eukaryota; kingdom Metazoa; phylum Arthropoda; class Malacostraca; order Isopoda; family Cymothoidae; genus Ceratothoa; species Ceratothoa steindachneri. The sequence goes on along the minus strand of OZ018324.1, from coordinate 38,460,548 downwards.
GTAATATTCACTTGTTAAATAAATCTATTCGATAAATTTACTTTAAATATTCCAGTTTCATATTTCAGTTTAATAATCCAGTATAGCCTTTGCATCTGCAAAAGATTGTGGGGGTCGAACCTAATAAACATTCGTTTGAAAATTTTAGACGGTTCACACATTGAATCTTATAAATGGGAAGATAAACTTCCCCCTTTGTAGTATTTTTCTTTCGTAAATAGGAGGTTAAACTCCTCAGTATGCAGTACTATATCATGGGACGGCTATGCGTGGCCCCGTACAAAATAGATCTTGTTCTTGAAGTCCCCGTGGTAAAAAGGTAAAAGTTGATGGCGTTTTCTTGAGCTGACCGCCCTCACCTTTTCCTCCTTTGCCGGCTGTGAACTTTTCGGTGAGCTTAATTTTCTTGTAGATTTCTTCCAAGTCTAAAAATTCGGAAATTGATTTGATTTGATTTGATGAATAATAATTAAGAACAAAAATTGGTGTAGAAGATGAGATGATAGATTGTGGGTGAAGAGAGTATGTAGGGTTTGCCCTGGTAGTGAGGGCTACGCTTTTCCTTTATTTAGATTTCTTTTTCTTTTTCCATGACCTTCAATCCTGTAACTTGTATTTTTGTGTGAACCTTATTTTGTGTTTTAACGCAATTATTCTTGTATTTATTTAATTAATTTACCCATATATATATATATATATATATATATATATATATATATATATATATATATATATATATATATATATATAAATATTTTTATCTCCTTAATATTATACTTATTTTGAAGAGCAATCAAAATTTTGAAAAGTAATACTATATGTAGTTAATCAAGTAATCTAATTCTTCTATACTATATTTTATTTATTTATTTTTTATTATTTATTTTTTTCTAAATTACTAGTTATTGGGTTGAGGAATAAGTTCTTGCGGTTTTATCAAATTTATTCATTACCATTAACATTTTTAGAAAAACTTCATTTTTAATTGATAACAATATGCAATTTAATCAATAATGTATACTCCATTGTTATTTACGACTTCTTCTCAACGTTCAACTAATTTTCGATGCCTCTGCAATAAAAATCTCTTCATTTTGACTTCGTCTAACTAGGTTCTTAATTCCACATCAGTAGGGAACGAAACGCCGCGCAAATTGTTGGAGAGCGATCGGAACAGATGGAAATCCGATGGAGTCAAGTCTGGCGAATATGGAGGATGCGGCAGGATTTCCCAATTAAGCGTTTGGATGGCATCTTTTGTCATATTGGCAATGTGAGGACGAGCATTGTCGTGTTGCAGAAGGACTCCATAAGGTGGATAAGGTCGCTTTTCACGAATAGCTTCGGCGAGTCGATACATTTGTTGAACGTAGAGTTCTGCATTGACAATCTCGTTGTTCGCAAGGAGCTCATGAAGAATGATGCCTTCACAATCCCACCACACACACAACATCGTCTTTCGTGGATAAGGTCCTTGCTTTAATAGCGGAAGTGGTTTTTTATTGGTGTTAAGCCATTGTTTTCGAAGGTTTATGTTGACATAAACACACCACTTTTCGTCGCCAGTGATGATGCAGTGAAGAAATCTGTCTTTATATCCACAAGTAGCCTTGTGACGAGCAAGCAAACTTGCGGTGATTGTGGAGCGTGGAAGTTTGTTGCTTTCGCTCAAAGTGTGCGGAACCCATGCACCAAGTTTTTTAACTTTCCCTATCGAATGAAGGTGATTCACTACAATTTTCTGATCACACGCGAATTGTACAGCCAATTCTCTAGTCGATTGATAAGGATTTTTAGGAAGAAGGTCGTTCAATCGATCTTCATCCAACTTAATGGGGCGACCAGAACGTTCTTCGTCATTAAGATTGAAATGACCGTTTTTGAAACGTGAAAACCACCATTGAGCTGTCCTTTCTGGTAAAGCATTTTCTCCGTACACAACACAAATATCGCGACGAGCTTTGGCTGCGTTTGCATTGTTCCCGTCTCGATTGAAAATGAATAACAAGTGTCGAAAATGTGCCTTTCTTTCAACTTGACATTCCATTTTGAGGGTACAGAACAAAAATTAAATTAACACAACTTTTAAATGAACCGCAGTGACTTATTACTCAACTTCAAGACGTAGCCTAAGCAAAAGCCTTATAGTCTACGCTGTTAAGAGACGTAGCCTAACCTTTGGAAATTTTGCTCTCATTATTTATTATTGTTTCTTAAAATGTGCACAAATCACGTCAACAAAACTTAAATCAACACAACATTAAAAAAACGCAAGAACATATTCCTCAACCTGGTATAATGAAATATATACATTTATATAGCTTTCATTCAACACATTCATTCATGTTTGTGAATGTATTTGTTAATATATAGTGTGTGTATTTGTTTGTTCAGTGTTGTCTCTATGTGAACAACGTTGCCAACTGTTCCTCTGAGCATTGTCTCGAGCTGGAAAATTGCCTTGTTCTGGCCACTTTATCCCTTTTGTTCGCTGGGATGTTTAGACCCTCCGCTAGTTTGGGTGCCGTTTCATGCAGGATCCTCTCCCAAGTTCCTTTGGCCAAACTTTGGGTCGCCAGATTGATATGAGTCAAGGCGGCTCTTCGGTGGAGTTCTCTTTGGGGTATTTGATATCCCCTTCTGTGTTTATTTATATATAGAGACGCCTTGTTCTGGACTCTTTGTAGGCACTTCAAGCGAGTCCTACTTAGGGTTTAGGCCACAACCGCGTGGTATATGAGTGTTGCTCGAATATGCATAAGATATAACTTTCTGATGTTGTTAGAGCTCATATTTCTAAATCTGTGAAGTTTGTTGAGTTCTAACTTCGCTAGATTTTCCCGCGTTATGAAGTAAAGGCTATACGCGGTTGAGGTGATGTCGATCCCTAGAACACTCCCTTCCTGGTGATAGGGAAATATTAGCTCCCCTATTGTCACATCTGCTGTTTTTCTGCGGCCGAGGGCGAGGATCTTAAGTTTTCGGCTATTCGTGCGGATCTTCCACTTTCTTTCGTACTCATTTACATTGCTGATTTCATTTGCATTCTCGAGAGCCTGAGCCCTGGGATTCCTGTATGTACCAGGGATCACCTGGGTTATAACGTCCGCTAACTGGAGATATAATGAGTCCTCCTTTACCGGAGTTGGTAAATCTATTGTGTAGATTAGATAATGGAGGGGCCTCAAACAACTTCTCTGTGGGCCTCTGGTCTCGAAGAGAAACTCTAGTCCTTAGTGACCCTCAAGCATGATTCGGGCGCGTCGTTCCATGACGAAGTCGCAGATAATGCGTTCCAGGATCGGGTCTAGCTGAAGGTTCAGGATCTTATGTTGAAGGCCCTCCAGCCAGACCTTGTCGAAGGCCTTTTGCACGTCCCTTAGTACGATGTCAGTGTACTTTCCATCCGCTCGGCACTTGCAGGCGATTTTCTCGGTTAGGAGCTCAAGTGCGGTGTCCGTTCCACGCTTCTTTGGGAACCCATGTTGTTGTGGGTTGTGGGCCCCCTTCTCATCAAGTTGTTTCCGAAGCCTCTTGGCTAGGATCTTTTCCAGAATCTTGCCAATGATTTCCAAGAGGGAGGTGGGCCTGTAGTCCATCTGCTGTTCTGGCAACTTTTTCCCTTTTGGTATAAAGATGACTTTTACCACCTTGTATCCATCAGAGAAGTAGTCAGTGTTCAGTTCCGCGTTCATTACATTCGTAATGCCTTGTAGCGGGCGTGGGGGAGCATTTACCAGATGGTTTTTGGTAATCTTTGTCCAGCCAGGAGCTCTTTGCTTGAAGGATTTGAACGTGCTCAGGAACTCCTCAGCAGTGATCGGTCGTCGGTGGCTTACTATTCTCCTCTCTTCGGAAACGTGCGGGTGGGGATGCGTGCGGTGGATTATGGTATTGAGTTCGTCAATAATCTGGTGTTCTAATTCCAGGTCGAAATCCTCGTTCTCTTCAAGGGGGATGGAGTATATTTTTCTCCAGTACCTTCTGAACCTTCTTTCGAGTCTCTCCGGATCTTCTATAATTTCCTCATGATCTTCCAGCCTTATTTTCTCCTTCGGGGCATACCTCTCAGCTTTTTTTATCTCTTTCCAGAATTTATGGGGGTTCTGCTCTGTGTCGAGCCTTTCGATAATTCCATCTCATATGGCCCGTTGTTGTACGTTGATCCGGTCTTTGAGTTCCTCTCTGAGTTGTCGGAGTCTTCTGGTGTTATCTCTGTTTGGGCCAAATTGCCCGACTTCTTCATAGATCTCTCTATGTTCTGAGGCAATATCTCGCATATCCTCGGTTCACCTGGCTTGCGGAGGGCTTTTGTGCGTGATGTATGGAATACACTTTTCGTCCGCTTCCATGATCAGGAGTGTTATGTAGTTTATTTCCTTGTCAACCTCTTCGAGGATAGCTTCGCTTAGGTCGGCTGGTTCAAAGCTGTTGAGCATTCGCTTGTACAGCTCCCAGTTTGCTTTTGAAAAGCTCTCCCTAGGTGGGATAGGAAGCATGATAGGTGCAAGGGAGATGGTAGTCATGATGGAGATTGGAGATATGGTCGCTTGGAACCGTGGAGCCAAGCATACTGATTAGATTGAAAGGAAATTTGGTACTTGTTAATATTATGTCCTGAGCTGTCGCTCAGGACGGAAATTCCGACCCGGCTCTCTCGAGCATATCCCGGTCAATGACAAGCTGCAGATTTCTGCCCCTTTCGTTTGTTTTGGTGTAGTCCGAGGACCCCAGACTAGCATTGAGGTCGCCCCCTATGAATACATTCCTGCGGTGGGCAGTTAGGGTTAGAGGATTATTGATGGGCAAATATCGATGGCGAGGAGGCTGGTATGCTGCTGCAATCGTGAGTCCTCCAACAAGTGTAGGGACTTCGATCGCTACGAAGGACTCATCAAGTTCTGGGAGCCTTTTGAAGGTGATGTTCCTTCTTATGGCGATTGCAGCACCGTCGAATCTATCTTGTGTAGAGTTTTTTTGCCAGGACGTGGTATTTCGGGATTTTCATCCGTATGTTATTAGTGTTGACACCGTGTTCAGATATTAGGACAATGTCGGGGGCCGCCCATTTGAATATGTTGCCTTATTCACTTGCTTTCCCCAACCACCCATTTGTGTTTACTGTTAAAATTTTCAAGGTATTGTTTATGTTCTCCATGATTTGTGTCTACTTCTAGTGTGCTACTTATTTCTCGTGCTTGCGTACCTTTCCGTTCTTCACCTTCTTATATTCCATAGCCGGGATCGTAAAAAGGGAGGCGTTGTTGAGTAACACTTTACCTGATTAGAATGCTGCACGCAACTTCAGTTTCGTCTTCTGATTCTGTAATTGTCCATTTTAGTTTTTGTTTTTTAATGCCTTTTGTGATGTCCGCGAATCATATTTGTTCAGGAAAGGGGGTCTTGTCAGGAGCGTAAACCTTCAGACCAAGTTCCCTACCGTCGTACCTGTGTTTATTTTTCTTACCTTTTTCCTTTTAATGTTGTCCTCTCTTGTGTGTTCGCTCAGGGTACTGTCACTGTCCGAGTCTGCACCAGTCGTCGTTTGACGTTCCCTTCTTTGTGGTTCGTTTGTGGCAGCTTTTCTCGCTACAATTTTGGGGTTGGATCTCCTGGCGGGTTCTTGAGTTTCTTGTTCTTGGTCCTTGTGTTGTGAGAATTGTAATTGTAGGACATCTCCTGAGGAAGGGTTCTCTGGGAACCACATCTCATTCAGATTGTTTTTCTTTAGCATCATGTTGAGCTCACTTGAGAACGTGCTCGGATTCGTAAGATTTCTTACGTGCGCATAAAGAATGCAGGTGAGAATCTTCGTTGATTCCTCATTCTCTAGTTTGATGTATGTCTTTGTCGGGGATTGTGTAGGGTGGGACACTTTTGTTGCTTGCGCATACGAATTAGTCCTCCTCCTCTGTTCTTCTTTCTTTGCAGCCTGTTTACTCCTAATTATATTGATTTCAGCCGTGTTTATGTGCAAACGGTTTGAGCGTTAGTAACATTTTAAATCTATCATAGCGCTGATTGGAAAATTATTACAGTGCTTATGTCTAAAAGCTGATTGGTTAATTTGTCAACGCTAAGGCTGTTTTTCCAAAAATGAACGTAAGAATGTCTATTAAATGTACATCAATCCTGATTGGTTGAATTGTTGTAGTGTCATGTGTAGATGAAATAACTATTTATATAGGTATATTTTTGTGTAAAAGTGGTTAGAAGAGTCAGAAAAATTATTATTATTCAAGAAGAAAAGTTATATTTCCTGTTCGTCATTTTGAAGCTTATTCCAGCTATATACCCAGGAATAAAGAATCCACATATATATATATATATATATATATATATATATATATATATATATATATATATATATATATATATATATATATATATATTTTTTCCTTCATCCCATAAGGAAGCGGTTGATCACTTAACACAGCCTACAAAATTAAAAGAGAGAGAATACCTTACCCAGACCCCATAAGATTATTTTAAGCAAAGTGCCATCTGGGCTTATAAGAGGTGCATCTTCTTGGTTTACGTTCAGTCTCAAACTGGTCGTATCTATTCTTAAACACGTTGGCACATGTACTACTGACCAGATACTCAGTGAGACTGTTCCATTTGTTTACCACCATGGAGCTTGTTCCTCTTTGATGTCATGTGGCGCGGTTTCATCAGCTTCAGGTTGTGTCCCCTTGTTTGAAGGTGCTGGTCTCTAGCAGATAACTGTTGATAGTTGTCGTCACAAATCTTGTCGAAGCCTTTTAGGATCTTAAAGGCTTCAATCATATCACCTCTGGTTCTCCGTTCTTCAATGGTAGTGAGACCTAGTTGGATTAGTCTCTGTTCAGACGTGTATTTTACTAACTCTGGGATTGGCCTGGTGGCTCTCCGCTGAACTTGTTCCAGTTTCTGTATATCCCTTCTGGTGTATGGGGAGCATGCCTGAATACAATGTTTAAGGCGTGGTCTAACCAAGCTCGTGTATAAGACCGGCAGCATCTCCGAATCCAGACAGGTCATAGTTTATTTTTCAGGAGTCCAAGCATTGAGTTAGTATGTAGTGATCGAACTACGCAATAGGGAGACCTCTGGCACCAAAATTGTTGGATTCAATAGGCCCGAAAGATACCTCCACAAAACGAACGCGTATTGGTCCTATTAAATCCAGGCATGCCTTATTAAATGTAAAGATTCAATAATGTATGTGAAATAGGATGGGATTTGTAAATGTACATATATGTAAGCAAGCAAGCAAGCGTGAGAGACAGAGAGGAGCAAAGAAATGGTTGAGCACCTGCGTTTGATAAAGCTAACCAAGTTGTCTCTCGAGATAGAATTATCGAAGACGGATATTTAAGGAAGAGCCCGAGTAAACACAGCTGTTGGCCGTAAGAGATGGCGCAGCGACAATCGTATAAAATTATACAAATAAGAGTTTATCATGTAAATGCACACACCGCGTGCACAGACTTCCTAGACCCGCCTAGTGGGTGGATAAATGACCATAACGGATGTAGGCCGTTCCACGGTCATCTCTAGGCCACGCTCCCTGCATGAGGAGCGCACATATAAATAAGAAAAGAAAGAGGAAGACAGAGAGAGAAAATAGTAACGAATTAATTCGCGTTCACGCTCTCGCCTAAATCCACTAAGTCTTGCCTTGCCCTTAACTCGTACTCGCGTTGATAATATATAGATTACAAGTCTCCCGCTTGGTATGCTCCATGTCACGCCGCTTGCATCATAATATTCCGTTATTAGAATAGAGAGTTTATTTTCGTATGTCTATCTTTGATTTGAACCTTCGATAAGCCCAGCCGAGTAGAAGAAAACCGTATAATCTTTGGAGTCAGATAAATAATTCGCCGTATTACCATCCTTCACCTATAAACTGGAACTAGTCGCTCCCTCATAAGGTGGTGGTTTACGGAAACATCTTTCATTCACCGTCGTCAGGACCTATATAACTGGTAACTTTGTCGTCTACAATACCATTTACCTAACTCCCTTATAACTGGCAACCCCTAAATACGCATTTGCTGCAGCCTTGGTTACCTGCCTTTAGGGTTTTAGGTCGTTGGTGATGATAATCCCAATATCCTTTTCTTCGTTTGATTGTTCTAAAGCAGTTTGTCCCAGATAATATTCATAACCTGGGTTCTTCCTTCCAATACGCATGAGTTTGCATTTATCTTCATTAAACTGGAGTAGCGATTTCTGGTTCCATTCCTGTAATTTATGTAGGTTCTGTTGCAATGTCATGCCATCTTCCGCTGAACTCAGTAGATGATGAGAAGGACTAAGGAGTAGCAATGGATAAGTCATTAAAGTTTTCTAAGCACTATATTGAAGCAAAAAAAGAGGGGGGAGAGGAGCGAATACAGTGCTGTGTTTCATTAAAAGGAATGCTAGTTACACGAGTAATACCAAATATACAATTCCAAAATGTTCCAAGTGGCTGTGGAAAAACTTATATATATATATATATATATATATATATATATATATATATATATATATATATATATATATATATATATATATATATATATATATATATATATATATATATATATATATAACTAAAAGTGCTGCTCTCTTTATGGCCTTCTTGAAGTAAGCTCACTGCAGGGCCAAGTTCGGTAACTAGATGTATAGCTAAATTCGTCTCAGCCCCCATTGCTGATCTTCAGCCGCCGATAGGTTTGTTAAGTTTTGCGCTCTATTTATTATTGTCTAGTTCAAAATGTAAACAATCTTTAAAACTTATTATTTTTGCTCTCTTCAACAGGCTCATCTTATTCTAATATATTTATTTTTTGATTTTGTATAACCCTAAAGTGGTAGCCAGCCAAGTTAATTAAATAAGCATTTCATTCTTTTACGGAGCTCGTTTATTCTGACTTCGTTGCTATTGCTCCTCTCTGCGTTCATAATTCGATTTCCTCTTCAAGTCTTCAATCGTTACCCACGTCTTCGATCCTAGCCCCAGGTTCACTCACCATGTCGTCGCCCTTTAAATTCCGGCTTGGGGACACGCGTACCACGTGCCCAATAATCAAACAGGCTTCTGCCATACGACTCCACTGACTCGATCAATTGGTTAGATTTTGCGAAGTTATCATGAGGCCTTATCTAATCGACGACCATGGCAGAATATCTCCACATTGTACAAGACACTCCTCTAAGTATTTTTAATATATTTAAGGGAATTTTTCTTGAAAGTGAACGACAGGGCGGGTGGGTGGATTTAAGGAACCATTTTCTCCTTGAATATGGGAGATCAAAATTGAACAAGTTACGTGAGCTCCTGGCTACTCAGCTTATCAGAAATTGTCGGCCGACTCGTTTTTTGGAGCACATGAAAAAGCTCGTTAGGACCGAGGGCACTAAATCCGAGCTGTTCGACCCTTTCCTTGCGGAAATTTTCTCGCGAAGCAATGCCCGAACACATTAGGCCTCTTTTAACAATCATAGGCCTACGTACTCTTGAGGGAGATGGCCAAAGTAACAGAGATGCTATTTGGAAACTCATATATCTAGTGGGGAGAACGGCCATCGATAATTATGCCCTAATCCTAATATTATAAATAGTTCGAAGTTGCAGGTCTCACGTGATCTTTTCAACAAACGGCCTGAATGTAATCAAATTAGGCCCCTTCCTCCGTTCAGGTTGGGCTGTAAAAAGAACTACGTGACTTAAAGTTACGTAGCATGTTGGGTGAAGCAATAACCGCCTCTCGTCCTCCCATTGACCACACCAACGAGACCATCCCGGAACAAAAGCTGAGGCAAAGCATTCACATTCAATTTCTTCTTCTGTCCATCCTTACTCTCCTCAATTTTCTCGCTATCAACATCTGGTCTGTATCATTTAAACTACGGTAATAAAGCTGTATAGTGTAAATAGACATACCTCTATTTTCCTTTGTCCTTTACACCCTGGTTATTTCCTTCTCATCTTATTTCTACTTTTTTTTCTTCTCAACCAACGGACTGGTGCTGGTACCACGCCATATTTAGGGCACAAGATGTAAAATTCTACAGCCATGCAAGTACTCACAACCAGTATCTTTTTCGACCTTCTCAATATTCTCACCAACTCAGTTCACCACTATATACTGCAGCATCTGCTCAACCTCAAAACTCTCTTTTTTACTCCCCATTCTTCCACCCCTCAGGAACTTTTAAATTAGAAATACAAGTGGTTGGTGGGTCTATCACCTATCACGTCTCTTCACTTCCTTAGATTTTGTCTACCTTTTCGTATACCTCACCTACTTTCTGGTTTTTCCTATCTGGTTGACACTGACGACAAAGCTTGTTGTTCGGAATTTGTTCTTAAGACCGCAAACTCCTAGGACATAAATACCTATGGAAGACAAATCCTTCAATTGTTTGTCGGCCTCCGTCGTTTTTTTTTGGATGTACCATCATTGTCGCCGAGGTAGACGTTCCTATTTTGATCCTAGATTTATTTATATCCTCACGACCTTTTTGTTGATTCTCCATGCCTCAAGATTGTTGACCGCACGACTTATGCCACTGTCTCTGGTTCCCTTTTCCCATCTTAAAATTATCTCGTGTCTGTTCTTCTTCCTCCATCTGAGCCCCACGTCCAGCGTCTCCTTCATCTGTTTCCTGGTATTAACCATTCCATCTTTGAAGGACAGGCTTATTAAACATAGTATAGTTAACCGGATTGAGACAAAAAGATGACCAGTATTCTCCCACTCCTGTCGTTTATCCATAGATAGACACGTATTAATGAAACAGAAGTTCAGTTTCATGGTGGATGCTGGTAAAGCTCAGCATGCTACTTCTATTTGCACCTCTCCGCTTCATGTAGTACCGAAGTCTAGTTGGGTGAGTTCTAGGAGGGGGGGGGGGGAGTTGAGTGATTACAGGCAGATTAAAGCTTCTACTATCCCAGATAGGTACAGTTTTCCATATATCTCTGATTTTAACTATGCTATCTTTGGGTGTTCTATCTTTTTTCGACTCGACCTAGTTCGTGCTTTCAACTAGATCAGTATTTACCCAGATGATATCCCAAAGACAGCTATGTCCACGCCATTTGGATCATTTGTGATGTTTCGAATGCCTTATATTATAAGTAACATTTGTCAGACCTTTAAACCTTTCATAGATCAAGTTCTGAGAGTCTCTCTTTCGTCTTTTGTTACAAAGACCTCATAATAGCATCTTAATCTTTAAAGGAGTATATAGCTCACCTTCGTCATATTTTCACTTGTCTTGAAGAGTATGGTATCGTGCCTAGCAATTCTAAATGTCTTTTTGGTGTCACACAACTCTTCTTTCGTCGACATTACGTTTCTGCGGACGAAATTTTTCTTATCGAGAACGAATTTGCTGTCATTTGGAATTTGCCCCGACCGTTTTCGCCCAAGCAACTTCGTCGGTTCTGTGGTATGGTTAATTTTTACCAAAGATTTATACCTGACTTTTCCCGGGTCATGCAACCTCTCCAAGCTCTCCGCTCAGCCACCTAAAACAACTCTCCTCTGGCATGCTCTTCCGAGGCGTGTGCAAATCCTTTCCTAGCACCAATTAGGCTATGTAAACCACTGTTTGATTGGCCAAGCTTTGTCCAAGGGCTCCCATAAGCGTTGCCTCGGATGCGTCATCCATCCAGGTTGTTGCTACAACAGAAGGTCTGTGACAATTGACAACACTTCTCCTTCTTCTGAAAATTCTTATCTCCTTCTCAAAAGATGTACAGTAAGTTATTAAGGGAGGTGCTCAGCGTTTACCTCATTATCCGCCACTTCGGTGAGTATTTGGAAGGGCGTGATTTTATTGTACTCACTGTTCATAAGCCTTTAGTTGGTGCACTCTCTACCCCCATAGCACGTATTCTGTACACTCTGCAGATGATACTCGTCATTTGGACTTTATCATGTAGCATACGAGTGACATTTGCTACATTCCTGGCTCTTGAAACATCTTACTGGACACGCTTTCTCGCATTTTTTCCATCTCGTGAACGCAACTCTCTCGTCTTTCCTCCATTGAGCATGTAACGTTAGCGGTAGCTCAGGAGCAAAATGAAGACACGCACAAATTGCGTCACTCTTCTCACAAAGACGCTCGTGAGGTCGATCTTCCAGGCGCATTTTGGTTGATTTACCATGCCTGAATATCCTCGTTCCTCTCCCTTTTTGTCGGCCCGTTTTAACCAAATTCAGGTTCTTTCCTATCCTAGTGTTTGAGCAACACTTAAGCTCATTGTACACAATGAGACTAGTTCATGCTTGTCTTGTCGGCGTGCCAATGTTCAACGCCACACCAAGACACTTTTGGTTCCTTTTCATCTTCCTTCTTCACGCATTGATGCTGGACATGTCGATCAAATTATCCCTCGTCTTTATTTTCATGGTTATACCTATCTCCTCACCATGATCGACCGATTCGCACGCTGGCCAGAGATTGTTGCTATTTATGATAGTGGAGCTTCCGCAAACACTCGTTTTGGTGCCCCTTCCCCTGCATCTGACCGTAGGAGCGAATTCGAATCCCATTAATAGCAAGGAGACATCTTAGTAATTGACTCATTCCGCATACGTACCATAAACCACCATGATTAGAGCAACGGAAGGTTGAACACATACATTGTCAGATCAAGGCTAGTCTATGCTTCACGGATCCGAATATTACGTGGATGGACAAGCTGTCTTTGATCCTGCTTGGGATTCGTTCGTCCTTTAAAGAGGACCTATCTTACTCGGGGGTATAACTAGTTTACAGTACGCATCTCTGTTTCTCCAGTCAATTCTTTTCTTATTTTGACCAACTCCTACCTTCTCTCAAACCTGCTTTCTAGGTGCACATTTGGTACCGGTCATGGCTGAGATTTACTCAATCGCGCCAAGAAGTCCTGCTAACCAGAAACCTTTCGTGCCAAAAGAGATGACAACTTGTTCCCACGTCTTTGTCCGTTGCGACTCAGCTCGATCGTCCTTTGAATCTGTTTATGAAGAAACCTTTCTCATCATCCCCAGAAAGCCTAAATTCTTTGTTCTACAACGTGGTACCAAACAGGATACACTATCTCTGGACCGCAGGAAACGCCATTTTTTATCGAAGCTAATCAGCCGAAGAGACCCCTTCTCCCTCTACTCATGTTCTTAATTATCCATTGATTTTCCGTAATGTTCATCTAACCCCTCTCTCTATCACCTCTAGTGTATCCGCTCCCACTTCCCGAATCTGCCACATCCTCTTTTGTTGCAGGAACCTTAGTCGTCAGCAGTTGGCAATCACGACCAAATCCCTCTAGAACTGGCCGTCCAGTCCATGGCGAACCAGACTTTGAACAACCATGCCTCGTCAAACGCCAGCTCAGGAGGCCCAACGAAACCTATCACCTTTGGTCGTGCTAGTGCCTAATCTTTGTCAGTTGGCACTGCCAGAAATTCGTTTCTCCAGGGTCCTATTCATACAAATGGCATTGTGACAAGTTCTTTGCACGTTGTGAGAGGCCACGTAGACTAATGGACTAAAACTTGTACTCACACACTCTCTCTCCCCCTCACACATACACACACACACACATATATATATATATATATATATATATATATATATATATATATGAAGGGAGGTCAATAAGTTTTGCGAATCGGTAGGGCAAAAAAGAGGAAGGGGGATGGCTGTTTGTGGGGGAGTTAGGACAAGTTATGACAAGTCAGGACCTGCAGCCGCACGCTCCTGCCTCGTCTATTTAAGAAGCAGTAGCTGATCGCAGATCGTCAGTCACAAATTTTTCAACAATGGAGAAGGTTGAGCACCGTGCACTGATCAAATTTTTGACCAAGGAAGGCAAGAATGCAAAAGAGATCCATGAACGCATGATTGCAGTGTACACCGACACCGCCCCTTCCTATGCAACTATTGCTTGCTGAAATAGGGAGTTCCGCCATGGTCGTGAGTCCCTTGAAGATGACGCCCGTCAGACGTGACCGACGAGGACAATGGGGCCCGTGTGGAGAGGAGGATCTTCGAAATTCGACGGGTGAAGGTCGAAGAAGTCGAGCGAGTACTTGTAATATCAGATGGAAGCGTTATCAACATCACCCACGACAATTTGGCCATGACGAGGTCTCTGTCTGTTGGGTCCCTAGAAACCTCACGAAACCCCACGCCCCATGATCGACTTCAACGTCGTCAAAGTTCGGAGGAGCTGCTGCTCCTGTACACCTAAGACCCGGCGAGATTCGAGTCACGCATAGTGACAGGTGATGAAACGTGGGTCCATCCCTGGGATCCCGAGACCAAGCTCAAAAGCATGGCCTGAAAGCACAGGGGCTCTCCGACCCCCACAAGTTCCGGACCCATCCCTCAGCAGGGAAGATCATGGCCACCATCTTCTGGGATTCTAAGGGAGTGTTGATGGTGGACTATGCGTCTCGTGGAAGGACCATCACATGCCAACAATACGCCGAGGAACTGGCTGGGTTGAAGAAGTGCATCCATCAGAAGCGGCGCGGCATGTTAACACGCGGTGTCCTGCTTCTCCACGACAATGCCCCTGTCCAAAAGGCCAGAGTTGCACAAGCTGCCCTGCGCGAATGCGGATTCAAGGAGCTCAAACGTCCCCCCTACGGTCCAAATCTGGTCCCTAGCAACTATTTTTTATTCCACTAGCTCAAGGCTGCACCGCGTGAACGTAGGTTTGGGGACGATGAAGATGTCCAGCTCGTCGTCCAGGAGTGGATTGAACAGCAGTCTGGAGATTTCTGGTTCTCGGGAATTCGAAGCCTCAGGGACAAGTGGCGCAAGTGCATTGAAGTCGAGGGTAGTTATATTGAAAAATAATAAAACACTTTTCCTCATATCTTGACTTGTTTCCTTATATCCGAATTGCAAAACTTATTGACCGCCCTTCGTACATATATATAGGGTCTTTCAACAAGGACGCTTGGGCTTTGTCAGGCGATAGTGGGCATATTGTTAAAGCGACATCTGGCACCCTCACTGTGAACTATTCAGTAGTACTTGGCAAGTCCCGATAAAAGGTTATAGCGTTGAACAGCGTGTGTACATCATCAAATGTTATTATCAAACTAGTGCTCCATTCGACAAATGTTCCACGCATTACGTGATTTCTATCCTCGCCACAATCATCCTGCCGAGTCCACTGTTCGACGCTTAATGGCCAAATTCGAGGCGAAAGGGTCGATCAACAATCAGCCAATACCTGTACGTCGCCGAAACGCAAGGTCTGCTGAAAACATCGCTGCCGTAAATGAGAGTATACGGGAAAATCCGAGGCAGTCAATTTCTCGTCGTTCACAAGAACTTGGCCTTTCTGCGACTTCAGTTTGGCGAATTATGCGTAGAAACTTGGGTCTGCACCAGTACAAAATCCAACTTACCCAGGATCTTAAGGTAAGCGACCATAGAAAACGCCGTGTGTTTGCTGATTGGGCTCTAGAGCAGTTAGAAGTTGCCCCGCATGCGATTTATCAGCACCAATTGCACCCCAACAAAGTCACTGTTTGGTGCGGATTTTCGTCTAACGAAATCATCGGTCCGTATTTTTTTGAGAACGAAGATAGGATTGCCATAACCGTCAACGGCTAGAACTACATATCGATGATAAGCAACATCTTTTGGCCTTAACTGGATTATATGCCTGATATGGATACTGACGATATGTGGTTCCCACAGGACGGCGCTACGTGCCACACTGCGCACGCCACGATATACATTTTGCACCAGCGATTTCAGGGTAGGGTCATCTCGCGCGGCGGCGACGTCAACTGGCCACCGAGATCATGCGATTTAACGCCATTAGACTACTTTCTTTGGGGCTACCTTAAATCGCAGGTCTATGCGAATAATCTGCAAACAGTTGATGTCCTCAAAGTCAACATAACGAACACCATCCAGCAAATTCAGCCAGATTTATGTGACAAAGTCATCGCAAATTGGGCCTCCCGAATACGTTCCACCAAGCGAAGCCACGGCGGACATTTAAACGACGTCATATTCCACACTTGATGCCAAAAAATGTACTTTCATATTTTTAAAAAAATTGAGTGCATATATCACACATGACTTGTTTATTTACATTTAAAAATTGAGCGACCTTATTGAAAGACCCTATATATATATGCAACAAAGCCCACAGGGAAAATTAATACGAGGATTCCAAGTACTTAGAACTTTATTTCGAGTTCTTTATCAAGGAATAACAGAAGTATTGAAAATTGTAATATTTTTAAGGATAATCCAGAGGAGAGGGAATGCCCACAAAAAAGCAAAAAAACAATCAACAAAATGAAATAATATGAAATGGAAACCTTAGGAGTGAAGATAAATACAAAATAAGATAATTAAATCAGGTAAATTCAAAAGACTAAAGGTTGAGAAGAGGATTAAAATACCGGGTAGGCAACTAAGGAGGGAGAAAATCTTAACGAGAGATTAACCCCAGAGATCAGGATCTAAAAACCAAGGTAGAATAAATACAAATGTTCTAAAGATTTGACTCAAATGGAAATAAATACAGACAAAAACATAAGTCTACATAGATGCACACAAAATAAAATTAAATTGTCTATTAAGATTAATATAAATATTTAGTCTCAAATTAAAAGTTTCGACAGTACATTGTGACTATAATTTTAAAAGTAACCATCAAGTTTATATAAGCCAGGACTTAAATTAAAATTGGGGAATTTAGTAATAAAGGTTGATTCAATGATATTTCGGGAAATTGTATCGTTATTATGACAGATGATTTTAGCAGAATTCCAATCAATATTGTGATTAAGATACGACATATGAACATAAAATGCGCTGCTTTCTTCGCCACGACGGACATTATATTTATGCTGAGAAATTCGTTTTTATAAACATTTATCTCTTGTCAACCTTTAGTCTTTTGAATTTACCTGATTTAATGATCATATTTTGTATTTATCTTCCCTCCTTCTAAGGTTTCCATTTCATATTAATTCATTTTGTTGATTGGTTTTTTGCTTTTTTTGTGGGCGTTTCCTCTCCTCTGTATTATCCTTATAAATATTACAATTTTTAATACTTCTGTTATTCCTTGAT
Source organism: Ceratothoa steindachneri (assembly GCA_963969495.1). Taxonomy (NCBI): domain Eukaryota; kingdom Metazoa; phylum Arthropoda; class Malacostraca; order Isopoda; family Cymothoidae; genus Ceratothoa; species Ceratothoa steindachneri. Next base: position 38,443,457 of record OZ018324.1, on the reverse strand, counting down.
AAAGAACTCGAAATAAAGTTCGAAGTACTTGGAATCCTTGTATTAATTTTTCCTGTGGGCTTTGTTGCATATATATAGGATAATGAAATAGGCATAAAGGTTAGTATGACAATCGCTGGTAAGCCCAAAGTCACCAGGGCCAGATGCTCTTTGGAGGAGAGGTGCCAGAACGTATTACGTTTTAACAAAAAGGAGTAACAACAAGGAAATGACACCAAACATCGTTCAGGTGGAACCTTCGTCGCCCCGGGGCAGATGGGACTGTTCTGCTTCATAGGTATGTGGATATAGATAATCATAGGCAGGATTCCTTGGAACAAAGAGTGTGTGTGCTGTGCTGCAAAGACGGGAGAGGAAAGAAAGCAGTGTTGTGATTAGCTATGTGTGTGGTGAGAAGCTTAAGATCTACCCACCCTAATACAGGGCTGAGCGCAGCGCGTCCACCAATTGGTCACCAGATCTCTAATGGCGCTGACGTTTGTGTCCGCTCTTGCCGAGATCGAACTGGGTACCGCGACGTTGACAGACCAACGCAGTATCCACTCGGCTAGCAATAGCTCTAGCTGAGTAGCGAAGCCTGCCTTCTTATCTTCGTAGGTGTTATAAAATTTAAGGCAAAACTTGGTTATTCCTTGGAGTAAAAGAGCTTCTTGCGCTTCGCAACTGAGCTTCCCTCTGTGGACTGCGGCGCTCATGGAGCTCTAGTATCGATCTCCTCGGCCTATTCTTCCGAAGATCGGGAAAAAACAGCCCTGAGACACACTCTATGATATGGTGGGTTTGGTTAGGTTAGAAAACAGTCCTTTAATTTTGCAATTGAAAAATACGCTCGTCGTATTTTCAAAAATGAAGAAAGCACTCTTCTAAATATTAAAGGGACCAGTCAGTCCCTATTTTTCCGCCTCTAATTTTAATCTTTAGTTGGAGCCAAGCTTTACTTTCACCTCTATTTAATATATTCTGCTTTTTGTAAAACCCCATGAAAAGGAAATCAGCTTTCGAGCGCTTTTGTCTTTATTTTCAAAGAAACGCTCAAATCTGCTTTATTTTCCTTTGTTGGGTATTTTGCACAATTAAATCACATGCATAATATATTCAATAAATATACCAGTCATGTATATTTATTGCGCATATACAATTCCACAAGCATAAAATGGGTTGCATTTTATGAACTAAGTTTAAACTTAAAAATCGCTTATAAGATATTGTTATGTCTGGATTTGATCTAAATGTACACATTGAATCAGAAATTAAGCTGAGCTATATTCGAAATTGGACATTTGTTATTTGCCATTGATGCCATGTGATAGCGAAAAGGTAGAGGTGGGCACAGTTAATCGTTGATCCGTTAAAAATGTAACGGAAGTTAACGCTAAAGCGTTAACGTTATTATTCTAAAACGATAGATAAAACATTTTTGCCCTGAAACTACCTCAAAACTGCTCCTACTATAAAATATAAAAAGTACCAAGATTATTAAAGAAAAAAAATGAGAAAAAACCCTCTTAACGGATGAACTGCGCCCATATATGATTAAATACCCTTTGCCCACCTCCAAATGAACAGGAAACGCGACAGGTGGTGATAGTACCAACCCGCTCGAATTCACGAACCCCCAGATGCGCAGATAAATAGACCAGTAAAGAATAACGGCAAGAGCTACCAAACTGGCGCTATTTCACGTTTCTTTGCCAAGCGGGGATTACTTTCCCCAAAGGGCTACAGGAATCCCCTTCACCCTACGATGGGAAATGCTTTCTCTTCTCGTTATTTCTAGGAAATAGTAGCTCTACTCTTGTGGGTGGCCCCACGCCCACCTGCGTGGAGGCTTTTCTCAGGTTGTTGAAAATTGAACCTTTTTCTCTCATTTCCGCATGCTTCACTCAACCACAGTAACTCAGCAAGTTGGCCACACATTTTTACCGATGGGACTAAAGTCCCTCTTTCACGCAATGAAATTAAGGTCAAAAAACGGAATCCTTTTCACAGCATTCTTTAGCAATCATGATTCCTTTACATCCCTTCACCCTTTCAATTTGCCTATTTTGTTCTGTTTGTTCTCACCCTCGAGTATTTATCCCCCCCCTTCAATGCACCGGACTAGGGGCGAAAGAGGTCGTCAAACCACTTAGAAATAAAAGAAAAGTCAATGCATTAAAGTAGGCGCATGCTATGGGGGTAATTATTTTACTAAGTCATGTTAGAGATATTAGTAGTTACGATCTTGTGATGGTATTTGTTGCAGCATCAGGAGTTAACCCCAACGATCATAATAGTATGGTAAATAGAGTTACGACGGTCGGTGTGAACGTATCAGAAGAAATAACTCTTGAGGGCGTTCACATTCGGAGAATGGGAGGAATTTTCTGGTCTTGGAGCCGCTTCAAAAATGTACCTGAAATAAATGGCGACCTTAATGCCGGACCATGCAGATGAAGGGTAACTGCGGGAACCTCATTCCTTAATTGCTAACAAACTACGTGAGATTATGCAGACTGGGGGTAACTACTCGAACCTCATTCCTTAATAGGTAGCAAAATATGTGGGGTCATGCAGATGAGGGGGGTAACTGCCGAAACCCCATTCCTAAAATAGGTAGCAACTACGAGGATTTCATTCCCTAACCAAGTAGCAAATTACCCAGCTATCGAAGCTCTCATCGTGAGTCACACGTTTGCTATATGTGCTGGTTGGGAGCTAAGGAACGGGTTTTAATTAAGAAGAGATATTCGCGCCAAACCACAGAACAAAAGCATAGAACAGATACTCAGTAATTAAAAGTCCGTAGTAGACAGAATAAGGAGAAAAATGCCTGGGTAACTTTTTTTTAACCCCCCTCCGGTACTGATCTTGGTTAAGTTTCGATGTTAGTAATAAACTCGTGGACCAGTTTCCCTGATGAGATGACGAAATTCACATAAAGATCAGAATGACATTCACTGGCATGCCCGAAGGCACCATAGGTATTTCCTCGTTGCCAGCGAGCAAGGATCCCTTGGTGATCCAAAGGGGAGCCATACGTTCAAGTGACTGCGGACATGGAAATCCCTTCGGCATATTCCGAGGTGGAAGTGTGATGCGTTTTATGCGTGAAGGAAAGGGTGGGAGCAGCTTTGCTGTTATTGGCTGATTTATATTACAACTTCTTCCATAACCTTTGCAAGAGAAAATCCAAGGTTTCCAAAGTTGATGTACGAAAACTTACAGGTATTAACTGTGTATGGGTAAAGGTTATGTAAAATTAGATGGATAAAAGGAAAGTCATCATCAAATCACTAGAAAAATTGAAGTGTTAAAGATGATCCGAACGCCTAGGTTTCTTTTCTAGAGAACCGCCATTGTTTGCATGGCAACTAACTTCTTTTCAGGAAAAATACCCAAGAAATCTGTTACGCGAGCTGATCGTAAAGTTGCACCCCCAAGATTGTTCTTAAAATGGAGCCATTGCAGAGCCTGTCAAGCGCACCAAAAATGTAATCCATAATATTGTCAATCTATGACAAAACAGGTTTATGTGAGACTGGCCAATCAATCGGTAGGCAAAGGAAGACCGAGCCATTATCTAAATTGTGAAGAAGGGTAGTTTCAAGATGCTGCAGCAGGTTCTCGAGAAAGCAGTGAGATTTTGGCCATCAATGTCTCCACACAGTTTGTGCATCCTCGTCTGGAAGACGACAATTTTCACTCTCGCACATTCTTGGTCAAGCCATTGGTAAATTCGAAGTACATGGAAGCTCATATTGCATTTGCCACTAAGCACGTTAGATAGACGGATGACCAATGGAGCCAACTCCACTTTAGTGACGAATCTAAGTTCAATTTGTTCGGATCTAATGAGAGGAGGTTTGTTCGACACATGGCAGTCTAAAGATTGTTTGCCATTTAAACAAAAAAATGTGAAATTTGGCGGAGGATGTGTCACGGTCTAGGGCGTGATTTTAGTAGAAGACACTGGACCATTTGTGCGCTGACGTGGCACAGTGAATGTACAAATGTACAAGCAATTGCTGCAACAGCATGCTTTACTCCATATGTGAGCCCCTAAAGCGGAACCTGAAATTTTCATGCAGGATAACGCCCCCTACCACAACCTTCCTGGAAGACGGGTACATCGTTGTTATGAACTGGTCTGCACAGAGTGCGAAAGTGAATCCCATTGAAAATGTTTGGAAGAAACTCGGAGAAAACTAAAGCGACGAATCCGAAAACAGTTCAAGAACTCTGGAAATTCTTCAAGATGAATGGTGCAAGATTACTGCTCAAGTGTGTCACCAAGTTGTTTGTTCCTGTAGTAGATGTCAAAGCATCATCGAGAATAAAGGCATCCAAACTAAACGCTGTTTGAATGTTAACCACTGATAATTTAATTGCTATATTCAAATAGAAATTTGTTTTCGTTGTCGTTCGGATATTTTGGACACTTAAAATTTTTTGAGGGGGTAAATTGCTTACCTATAGGTTATCGTACAGCAATTTTGGAAAAGGGATTTTCTCTGGCAAAAGTTATGAAACATGTGATAGAACTACAGACGTTCTGATATTTTTGCACGGTACTGTAGATAAGAAAGATAGATGTTGAGGTCATTTAGGACAGGGTTTCCCAACCTCCTTTAATCCATGGACCACTTTAAATCCGGAATTTTTCTGTGCCCCATAATATTTTTGCACGGTACTGTAGATAAGAAAGATGGATGTTGAGGTTATTTAGGACAGCGTTTCCCAACCTCCTTTAATCCATGGACCACTTTAAACCCGGAATTTTTCTGTGCCCCATGGAATTATTAAAGCCCCCCAAATAGTTCAATTTTACATATGCAAAATATATCCACTAAAGATACCAGTCATATCTATTTATTGTGCATGCACAATTCCACAAGCATAAAAAATATTTTGCATCTCCAATGAAACAACCATTTATAACCATTATATATTTTCACAATTTTTCTAATATAATATATAATAAAAAAAACTTTCACTGGCGAATAAAAGAATAAAAAAATAAAGACAAAGATAATATTCTTTGGCTTTAAAATATAAACCTTTTCAGAATAAGAAAAACTATAAAAAAATTGAGTTTCGAATGCATTTATTCAATGAGATTCTTGTAGCTGATACAGTTTAGCAAGTTTTTCTATGTCAGGATCCATGCTTGCTAAAGACAGACGAAGATCGCCTCGACTTACAATTTCTAACCAGTTTCGTTCTTTTAATAATAGCTGATAGACTGCAATTTCATTACTTGTTCACAAGTAATGGAGTCCGTGTTTAAATTTAGCTCAAGCAGTTTGATTACTCTGCAACTCAACGAGGTTTTCTTGTAATATGATGTTGGTTGGTTCTACCAATCAACCTGCAATCTTCATTTATAGGAGATCTTTGAACTTAATTTCCATATCATCGTGCAATTTTTACAGATGATCGATGTAAATGAAAATATCATCTTCATGCAGCTCCACAATAGTGGCAAGAGTTGGAAAATGAAGCAATTTCTTACGTCAGTTATTAATCTTGAACAAACGAAGGTTTGCAAGAAAGGCACTGATTGCCCCTTGAAAATTAAAAGATTCATGCTTTTTCCTTGTAGTTGTTCTTTGTTCAGCTATTTAACTTTTCAAATATATCTAAAAGGTAGGAAATGTCGGATTTTGAAGCTATGATTTCTTCTCCAAGCTCCGTGCCATTCAGGAATAATTCAACACTTTCCCATTTTCCCATGATTCTTTAGAGAGCCATCTCACCTCCGTTTGAAAAATTAGTTTTCTAACCTCTTTATTATTAGCACAAACTTGGCGAAAGAGATGATCTTGAAGTGGATTTGACTTGATAAAATTAACAACCTTTATTACATTATAAAAAAACATCTCTCAAATGTCCGCCCCATTTTTGGCATTTAAATGTTAGCAATGAACCACGCAGTCAGTGTATGCAAAACACATTAGGGACAGTCTCTTTTAAATATGCAATAAAGCCCCCTTATCTACCTACTATAGCAACAGCACCATCAGTTGCACATGCTATGATGTTACCCATTGGAACGTTTTTTCTTGGAAATACTACAATACTTCTTTAAATATTGTTGCTCCTTTGGTATCTGTGACAAGACTGCGAGAAAAAAAAATCTTCTCTCAGTTCACATTTATCCTAAAAAAAACCCCCTAATATACGCCATAAGAATGGCTTGATTATTAGGTAAAAGTGTTTCATCAATCTGTAACGCAGAATTCCTGACTTGTAAAAGTGTAACTAGTTGATTTTCAATATCCTCTTGATAGAATCAGTAATTTCTTGGGGACTCTATTGCCTAACAGTAGAAACCGCCACAGATATTGAGGGCAAAATTAAATCTTCACCAATAGTATGAGGTTTTCTAGTTTTTTGCTATTAGCTTGAAAATTTCATTAGATTCGAGGAAACTTTTCTCTAATTTATTGTGATACTTGCGGAATAAGGAAGTAACAGTGCTCTGTCTTTGGAAATCATCACGAGGTTTTTGGAAATAATCTAATGATTTGTCTTTCTTTTCCTTGTGCTTACTCTTCAGATGATATTTAAGTTTACCAGAACGAATGCTATCGTTAGAAAGTTCTGTCATGCATATGAGACACATTGGCTTTGTTATATTGCTTGCAGAATGTACAAAGCGGTATGCTAAAAACTCGTTTGAGTATGGTCGGCATGGTTTCTTCTTATCAGCCATGGGTAAATAGGTAGTCTGTGAGGAAAAAATAAATTGATCTAAATACAAATATACTGTTATATGATTGGAAAATTGACTTAAAATAATTGAGGATTGAGCTGCAAATTTTAAGTAAAGTTATTCAGGAATGACTAAAATGATTTAAGGAAGTAACAAACTCTTAAATAAACAATACACAAACTATCAGGGACGTATATTCTGTGTGTGCTACTTGTGCACCGAACAGGCAACAGAATTAAATTCTAATTTCTATATTAAAAATTAAATTCATCCAATAATATTTTGTGATTAACCAATTATTTGCAATTTACTTTTTATGCCCCGTCTGGTATAGAAGCACGGCTCTGCAGAATTTACGGTAAGCCACTGAAAACGTATAATTTACAATTTGTTATACGAAATAACTATAACTAATATTAGAGCTGAGTAAAACATTGAAATACAAGTTGCTGACCTTATATAATAACCAAACAGTGTAGAACAGTTATAAACAAGATTGTCACAATATTGCAATGGTGGGGCAATCAATTTCCAGCTGTGCAATAATAAATATAAAATTTCTTTTTACAGACAAAGAAAACGGTATTTAGAACGGCTGACTAATTAAAAATCATTAAAACACTAGGCTAATTAGTAAATCACAATAATCTAAATATATTTTAATTATATACATGTATTTAATTTCTTTAATCCAAAGACTAGGAGACAATATAAGTTGTATGCTTCATTTAATGAGCTGTGGCCCATATATTAGGCCTATGGCCCACAAAAATAAAAAATTTCTCTGGCCCTCATGTAATTTACCATGGGCCATTTTGGCCATGTGGCCACAGGTTGGAAACCGCGGATTTAGGAGACATCAACATATTACGATGGATCAATTCTAATTAATCGATCGTAATATATTGATCGATAGATTTGCAATAACGTGTACTCCTTAGGAAAATATGTAGATATTTAGTGACGGGCAACAAAGAGTTGAAACAATAAGGGCTGAGTTGGAGTTAAAACGAGTAATGGTGAGTGAAATTAAATTAAGATGTTTGCCGTGAAGAGATGGAGAGTGTCCGAATTCTTGCCGTGTCGATGGACCGCTTTGATGCTTAAGGTTGGCCAAGTGCCATGATCGGATTCTAAGGGGCCATAGCGTTCGGCGAGCGTTGCGTGGGTGCTTCGAATCGTGAACTGTAATTCGATGGGAGCAAGCGAGGGGAGGTGACTAGAAACGAGGAAGTGCAGGGAGCTTGCTTGGGTTGCGACCGTCGCTCGACTAGTAATTGCTTGCTTCTGTCGAGGGGTGTGCTTTCGCCTGGGGAGATTGGTTGCTTCATGTTGTAAGTGAAAACTGATGAAGTGGCCCCTGTTCACGGGAAACTGCTCAAAGTATCATATGGTTGATCCAACCTTTGAAGTAACACATTGTGATCGTTTGCCAAGGGAGAGCCTTCCACTAATAGTGAAGAAGACATATGTGCGATGGAATGGAGTGTAGTTGGCTCGATGTTTCACTGTTATCAGAGGTTTGTTTGACAAGCTGCATTTGGATTTATGTTGCCTTCATTTTTTTCTCACTAAGGGGAGTGGGGGCCATGAGGATCCACTACCGACTTCACAAAAGGAACTACCGTCATTCTGGAGTGGTCCATGTCCAAGAGAGTTGTGCAATCCCCCAAATCTTATCACTCCTAGTAGTATATTCGTACCATGTTTCTTCCTCACATTTTCTCTTCTCCTAACTTCAACTTTTTTCGTACGGGCCCCTTTGAAAAATGGGTAGGGGAAGGCATGCACTCATTCATTTCGCTTTATTTTTAAATTAAATGAATGTTACTACAAACATGGTGACACCTAAGATTTCAAAAGGCGACTAAATGTGACCTTAACCATATGTGAAATGGGCGGAAGCTCTTGAACTTTCCTGTATAATAATCCAATGAAGGCGTTAAATTGTCTTGAGGTGGTTAGGGGATGGGGAAACCTATCTTTAAAAGGCCTTTTAAATCTTAAACTCCTATTGTTTTCCTATTCTATGGTGTCAAGACATAGGAACATCCACTTACTTTGTGATATAGTATGGAAGAAGAAGAAGGAGGAGAAAAAGAAGAAGGAGCAGAAGAAGAAAAATAAGAAGAAGAAAAGAAGGAGAAGAAAAAGGAGACCACTAAACACCTAAGAATCCACTTGAGCCCAGCCAGGGGAAGAATAGAAAATGTAGACAACAAACTACATCAGTAGATGAACCAGATTAGTTTTCTCACAAATTAAGGGACCCAAATTGTATACTGTTAAACTATAATGTTTAGTCGAGTACTTCTGATACACACTTATATACATGTGTTGAAAAATATAATTATGCTTCTTTTTTACTATGTCTTTGACTACGGGTTAAAACTTATCTACTTTATCCACGTGTGCACCTGTGATTCCAGCAGGATTCTAATGGAGCCTCAAAGACAATAGCACTGCCTCGAATCCACTTCCCAATGGAGGATAGAATAGGAACGATCTTGCCCTTCATATCCGCTCTCGCCAACGTGATGGCAATTCACTGGCGAGAAAGTGCGAAAGTAATATGTACACATGCTTTTCAGGGGACTAATCGCTGATAACATTTATTTTTCCTCATTTCCCTCGCCACCCTCCTTGCTCGTTCAATGAACATTCTCAACTGTGATTTCTACTAGGAAATATTTACATTCACGATTAAAAAGTACTCAAGTCGATTTTAAACGGGTTAGGTGAGGTGCTTTCAAGTACTCGGCTAGGTAGATTATTCCACGATTGTCTTATTTTATAACTGAAGTAATTTTAAGCTATGGCTGTGGTGAAACTTCTTTTTGCCATTTTAAATATTTTAACTCCATTTGACGAGTATTGGCTCTACTATTCATCGTGAATGTAGTTTATAATTAATATTACTGAATACTTTTAGTATTTTAAATACTACAATCAATTTTCATTGTAATCACCTTAATGTAAGTGATTATAATGGGCCAAAGGATCAAAGTTTTTGTTTTTATACTTTATTCCTATGATCGAGAATTAGTATAGTTGCCTTATTTGCCCTCTTTCTACGTCTTTATTCAGGAAGTTAGAATAAAATAAACTTGCCTATTCGATATGAGGATTAATAAGAGATTTATATAGGGGCAAAATGATATATTTCGACTTAAACATGAAGGGCTGGCTAATGTATCCAAGCATCCTCTAAGCTTTCTTAGTAGCCTCGACGTATTGCTTAAACACCCTGAAGTCTTCCGAAATTAAAACCACTAGTCTACTTTCTAAGGTAACCGCATGTTAAAATTCATCTGCCATTTATACATATGTCAACTGAACAGTTTTATGTAGGTCTCGCTGTTAGTTCGCCACGTCGCATCTAAATACGATTCTGTTTCCCATCTGCGAATTTTGAGATTTCACTAATTAAACCATCATCAAAATCATTTCTATATACACTGAACAAATAAGGAACAAGTATAGATCTCCGCTAAAAATTAGAGCTAAATCTAAATTTGAACCATTTACGACAACGCACTGCGAGTGATTTAGGTAGCCAATTTTTTATTCACGTAAGGATTTTTCCTCCTATTTCGTACACTTTAAGTTTGATTCTCTTAAGTGGAACGATATCAAAGGCTTTTGGAAGTCTTGGTAAATTATATTCACTGCTTTGTGGTCATCGTAGATAGATTTTGTTTTGTAATAAATTCCCATAGATTTGTTAAATACAAGAGTCCTCGCTGAAATCCATGTTGTGCTCAGAAATAGATTATTTCACTTAAAATTACATACTTTTCTATCTCTAATTATTCATTTTAAGAGTTTACCAATGGTTAAAGTTAAGAAGTTAGATTAATATGCCGATAGTAAATAGAATCGGTTTTCTCTCTTTTTTTTGAGGATTGGTATGGCAGTTCTTTTGAACTATACTGAGAATAACTACTCCGTACCCCTATAGACAGGTTAAAGATCATACACATCGGTTTTATTCATTCGTTCTTTAACTCTTTTAGGTTAGTAGAGTACACGCAATTAAGTTTGGTTACCTTTGATCGATTCATATTGTTTATACCTGTAGTTATTTCCCCCTCATTTACTTACGTGTCGGAGAGAATTTGTTGTTGTTCCCCCCAAATCGATTTCTTCGCTTAGTGCGGAAAACCGGGACAAGTCTTCAAAAGTACAAAAAAAATCATGAAATGCCTATTTAAAATATTTACTGAGTTTGGAATCGCTCATCGAGTCTCTTAAGGGCTTTCTATTGATAAGGGAATTTTAGAAACGCTTGGGCTCATGTTTGCAGTTTTCTGCGAGGTCTTTTACATACCTTTTCACCTTCTTAACATTCGGCTTGACCGACCTACGATGTAATATTCATATATTTCGCTCAATTTAATTCTGAGTCTTTATTTTTTTTTAAATGATAATATCTGCTTTGCCCTCAAAAAGATTTCTTGATTTTACTGTTAAACCAGGGGGGGAGGGGGGGCTTCCTGAATATACAATGAGCACATCTCCCTGAGACCCTGAATATATACAAGGTAACTCTCCCCCCAAAACGGGTCCTTACTTTCGATAGGTTAAATTTTTAATGTTTTGTCAAATTAAGAAATGAAGCTATCAAAAGTTGAGCCCAGGTTTTTTTTTTGTTTTTTTGTGTGTGTGTGGTGGGAGGGGGGTTACCCTGTATTCTGGGCATCCTTTGTGTCATAACAGATACACCAGGCATTTGGCGTCAGACATTAACGAAAAACATCGAAATTACACCTCCTCCAAAGCGGTGTTAATTGATTGCCGCCATTTGCTGTAATTCTTTATCTTTATTTGGAATCTGACTAAGTTTCGGTCATTTGTCTGCAGTTAAGTACCTACTTGAACATTTTCTACTATGTACTCGTTCGTGGTAAGAAATAACGCAAATATAGTTTGGCCATGACGTGTACCTCGTTTTGTAAAAGAAAGTTATGAATAAAGTTTAGCAGTCGCTACCTTTCTTTATCCGTTATATTTTCAATCAAATCAACACTCTGAATGTCAAAGTTTTCGCATGTTACCGTTGTATTGAATTTAAGAATAGAGAAGAGACAGTCAAAGAACCTGCTGTCATCGCTTTCGCATCGAACCGATGTCCTATATACAATTGCGATAGTATTTTTAATGTTGACAAACAAATTCCGCGATCACTCCCTTCAACTCTATATCCTGATCCACATCTACCATTACTGAGTCCATTCTTATTTCAAGTAAAGCAGCAGATTCCACACACACATTTTACTCAGCAATCGGTCTCTAGTGAATATTTTATAATATTGATACTAAAATCGCTAATTAAGTTGGGTCAACTTGCATTTATGGCGATTATGTCAAAGTTTTGTCTATGAACCAAAACTTTAAGTTCAGTTAAATTGTTTCTTAAATTGGCCTATTTGTGTACATGCAATTTAGTTTGACCCTTAAAAAGATGTCTCAATTGTCCTCTTCGTTTCCATGATATCCTGGATTTTCCGTTGACGAATGAGAAAGAAAGAATGAGATTAAGGAAGAAGAAAAATATTACAGAATGAATATCGGCAAAGACTCAAGAATTCACTCAAGGCAAAAAACAACGAGTAGAAGGGAAGCTTTAGCGCAAACAAACTACATACATCCGATTAATTAGCATCCTTTTAAGGGACATACATATATATAATAGAGAGAAATGGTACATTTTCTAGATCTACTTGTACACACGTTTGCTCCAGAAGGTATTCATACCCTACCTTACACCGCAAATTTCGCTATAGAACTGTTTATTGCAGGGTAACGAAGGTTGGGAGTTATAAGTGGAGTGTATTAATAGACAAATAAGGAATAATAAAACTTTTTAACGAAAATGTACAAAAAAAATATTCAATCCCAATAGAATCTGATAACTAATAGTCAATATTATAACAACTTTGCTTGATGACACTCTTCAAACGATTTTGATAGTTTTTGACTAAGTTCATACAAACTTCGTGCTGGATTTTTTGTTCCACTTCTCTTTGAAAAACTTCCCCAATTCCTTCATGTTTCGGAAGTGTCTTTCATAGACTTGAACCTTCAGTTTACGCTAAACATTTTCTATCCATTTGAGGTCTGGCGACTGTGATTGCCATTCCAAAATGCTTCCTTCAAACAGAAAGAAACCATTTTTATGTGTGTTTGGGGGCCATTGTTGTGCGAGAAAGACATATTTTCTTCCTAGGCTAGGCATGCGAGCATCACTTTTCAGATAAACTTTAAGAATCTTTCTGTTATATTTTTTATTCATCGATCCGTTGATTCGATGAAGTTTACAAATGCCTGTTGTACAGAAACTGCCCCATAACAATAGATTCAACTGCATGTTTTACTGTGACAACAGTGTTTTTTGAAAGACAAGTCTGACCACTTTAACGACAAACATCCATGACCTCATTTGTGCCGAACAACTCAATCTTCGTTTCAACTGGACATAGAAAATGGCTACTAAAATTTGAATCTTTCTACAAATGATCGTTGGCGTAGGTCCGACTGGATTTCAATGAATGTTTTTCAATAAAGGTGTCTTCCTCGAACGACGTCCATGAATTTCAACTTTATGTAACATATTAGACACTGTATTTAAACTAACATCGACTGTTTTTGCTTACAACTGATCGTTCATCTCATTTATAGTCATTATTCTTTATTTGTTAGCAGATTTAAGGATCCTCTAAACCGTTTGGAGTGGGATTTTCCAAGGAGAATTTGAACGAGTCAGATTTGAAATTGTCCCCAATTCCATCAACAATCTTATTACTGACTGCACTGTAGATTTAGAGACATTTACTGGTTAAATATAATCCTTCCCGGGTCACACTAGTAAAGATAATTCCTCTTCAAAATGATCAAGCAAAGTTATCGCGTGTTGCACTCGTTACGACACTCTCAACATAGGTCACAATGATAGTTTTGATGCAGTTAGACACTATTTATTGTACTAACATATACAGATGTGTTTAAATTGTAATATAAATCAATGTGTCTACCTTTTGCGGCTAGCACGCGCTCCAGGCGAGACCTGAAAGCCACGCACACGTTGCAGACGAAGGCTTTCCTCATACTGGTCCACACGCCGTTGGAAAACTTCAGCTCGTCGACGTTGCTGTGGTGGACTTTACATGCTTTGCCCTCGGCAGGAGCCCACACGCTGTAGTAGAGGGGATTGAGATTGGGCGACTGCGGTGGCCAAAATTTCTTCGACCAGAAGTTCATGTTCGACCTCAAACACTCTTGCATGGTCTTGGCTGTGTGGGCGGGGCACTGACCTGCTGAAAGACCGCCTTCTTCATGATATTTCTTACCAAGGTGTCCCTGTAATCGGCTACAAACCACACCGGCGGCATCTTCTAGCCATTCGAAGCCATGACGCCGAGCATCATTACGGAGGCCGGCTGCTTGGTGGTGGACGCGTAGCGAACCTAGGGGACGTCCTGGCTGAAGCTTACTACGTGGTCGTTCTACTTGTTGATGACTGGATCGACCTTGGAGATTTTTTCATCAGAAAAATATAAAAATTCGATTGCCATGTGTGAGGGAATAGATGCCCCCCCCCCCATCCCCTCACAAGTGAGCCTCTGGTCTTTTACCACAACGTCCTGTCAGTGGAGGTAGCCTAGCCCGACCACTTAACTTCCTCCCTTCTCGCCCCTCATCTCGATGAAAAGCTGAACGGCCGGCCCAGACCACATAATGCGCCAATCAGCTCAGGTCGGCCTCGAGACCTTAACATCGGTTAAAACAGCAAGATTTTCCCTAAGAGGCGATATTCAATTCCACCGCATAGGCGAACTTAGAGGAGCGTCGCCCTAAAGCCAGAAGGTCCCTCAGGGCCAGCTGTACGACACCCTGAGAAAAACCGTGGCTAGTTCTGGGTGGTCATACCGAACTTTAAGTTAACTTGATTTAACCCTAGAACCCCAACGTTCATTTTTAGTCACACTAGCCACAACCCCGGGAGAATTTCACCCGTTTTGGGAAAATCAAAAAGGGATAATATTTTCAATTAAGGTTTATTACAAAGTATACAGTGAAAAAGTAACTCTTTAGCTTTGGAATGCTGCCTAGTATCCTTAATTTGTACTTTATATCTTAATACTGTTACTGATTTTATGGTGAACTAGACTAAAAGAGACTAAATTTTAAGATGTGCTTAGAAAAAGAAATCATTACTGCAGCTAGAGACTTCTCCTGTTGTACAATGGTCCTGAGGTAATTGAACCCTCGCCTGAGTCAGGTACAGCCCTCTACTACCACTGGGATCTGTATGGAAGACACGTGAAAAATGGCTAGATTTTTTGTTGAATTTTTCGTTTTCATTTGTTTTTCATCCTTTTTCCAAAGCTGATAGTCATTTATTTCAACACAAAATAAGGACACACAATGAAAAATAAACTTACCTTTTACAGGCAGTCACCGCAGGTGGGGCACTTCGGTTTGGCACACCTGTTGCGGCGGTGCCGGGTCTTCCTGTCTGACTTGATAGGGTAGTCAGAACAACATACCAGGGGTGACTTGTTATCAGCAAATGACTTCACTGGCGACTTGGCAGCGCTGCCTAGTGATGGAAGGTCACACACTGTTGTTATCAAGGTGTGAAGTTGGCGGGACATAACTGGTGATGACAGGCGTGACTGAGCCTAGGGAGTGATGAGTACCCTCCACACATTCATCATGAATGCCATCCTCTTCAATATGCTGACGCCCTTCCTTGCACGGTTCTCGCAGGTGATGATGAAGGCATTGATGCTCGCTGAATTGAAGATGTCATACCACACACAGAGGGGCCAACATCGTGTCTTCCTAGAGCATGAACTCATTGCACACATTTGGTCGAATGTGTCGACCCCTCCTTTTGTCGCATTGTAAAATTCTATGATATCTTGATTGCCACTTAGTGCAATGGTAGGCTGGGTGTGCTGGGATGACATGAGCAGCACCATTTTCTTCTTTGTGTAGGATGTCTGTGCCACGTACGACACAAGCGTCATCTCTTTGGTGAAGAGGAAGGCACTCGAACCGTGCAGTCGTGTTTCCTTTGCCTTCATCTCCTGTGGAATTTCAGCCTTGTTCGCTCGAACTGTGCCAACAAGGGTCATTCCACAGTTGTTCAGAAGGTCGGAGATGAGAGGTGCTGATGTGAATCAGTTGTCCGTGGTCACATATCTGTTTGTTCCGTGATATGGCCTGGTGAGTTCCTTGGTGAAGTAATGCCCGAGTTTCACCCCATCCCGTGGCCTTGGCCCTTGCTTGCCAAGGTAGGGTATGGCTCTAAGCATGTACTTAGTCTCAGAATCGCAGATTAGGACAAGCTTGATGCCATATTTGGCAGGTTTGTTGGCGATATACATCCGGAAGGGGCAATTCCCTCTAAACACCAACAGTTGTTCGTCCGCTGTGAGGTTTTCGTGTGGGACATAGAGCCGGCCACAGTTCTCGATAAACTCGTCCCACACCTTCCTCACATGGGAAAATTTATCCTGTTTCTGCCTCTCGTCACGGGTTTCGGGGTTGTCAAACCTCAAGCAGGATAGGAGAAACTCAAACCTCCCCTTGGACATTGCTGCCCGATACAGGGGACACCCACTTACAGTGCTCCCCATCTCAATGAGGGAGAGATGGTTATCCCTCTGCTGCCCTGCCCCTATGAGCACTCCCAGGAGTGCTAATATCTCCTTAGGCTCCGTAGCACCGTATGTGGCACTTTGAATTGCCATACTTTCCTCAACACGCTCTTTACGTTTGTTTGTCCAAGTGACGATTTCCTGAACAATGGAATCAGTAATAAAGAGCTTGATTTCCTTTTCAGGTGTGATTATATCCCTTGCCTTCTGAGTTGGCCCTGGAGTGTGTCTTGCTAAGATGTTCCTTGACAACCTCCTCGTTGTTGCAACGTGCTGGGGCTGACAGCTCCACCTGAAATTACTTCTGGTGGAAATTGATGTTTTGTTGAAGTCCACAACGGGTGGAGCATCAGCCCTCAAGCGGCGTTTTCTTCTTCGTCCACCACTGGCAGGGGCAGTAACAGAGGTAATAGCAGGGGCAGCAGCAGAAGTACTGGCAGGGGCAGGACTTTTTATTGGTGTGGACGTCGTGAAAATCTTCCGTTTTCTTTTCTTGGGAGGAGCATCATCCCCGTCAAACTCATCACTCTTCCTGGTTCAATCACGGAGACATACTTTTCATCATCGTCACTATCGTATAGTTCGTCTATTTCTAGGTTGTCACTGAATTTACTTTCATTATCAATATGTGACATAACATCATCAACACCTTCACTATCACTACTATCTTGTAATGATAGGCCTGATCTGTTTATTATGTTCGAAAGTCCATCTCTACTGAGCCACTTGCCTCGACCAGCCATAACTTTGTTATTTATGAAATAAATAACTTAATACTTGAAAAGAAACACACGTAAGACTTCACAAAATAGTACGGTCACCACAGTGTAGGGAGTATATCACCCTGGTAAAAATTCTCACACTCACCATAACGTCGGGTGAATTTCTTCCCAAATCACAAACTTTTCCCCGTGATGGAAAATTTCAAACCCCGAGTGAGAGCACACACCCACCTTTCAAGACGTTACACAAAGCACTGAATGTACTAAGGGACGGAGCGTGCTCCCGCGCTTGCATGGCTATGAATCACGTGACCACACCATGCGCTCGGGTGAAAATCTCCCCAAGATTTGGTTCCAGGGTTAAGAAGCAAGCTTAACTTATTCTCGTCAGAGAAACCCTCCTATCCTGGTGGACCCCAAAGCACCGAGATATTCCTTGCCCTTGAGGAATACCGGAACTAAGAAGAAGCTCATCCTCAAGCCCGTTCCTGGTGGTCACACCGAACTTTAAGTTAACTTGATTTAAGAAGCAAGTTCAACTTACTCTCGTCAGAGAGACCTCCTATCCTAGTGTATCCCAAAACACCGAGATAGTCCTTGCCCTTGAGGAATACCCCGAGTGAACTCCTTCCAGCATTCCTCTGAGTCAAAGGATTCAAGCATTGACTTATCGCTCGTCAGTGCCAATTATTCCCCGAGTATCCTGAAGAGAAAAAGAAATATTCTTTTCCTGTCCTATGGCCAGATCATTTCCTCCTGCCACACGCTCCGAAAATCTCTGTGGCTTTAAAGAATTTCCCCCTTGAGAACACAGCTGTAAGCGCGAATCCACGCGTCATTGCGGCAACGACATTCTTGAGGTGACGTAACAATTGAGTACAAGGCCAGACTCAAACCCGATTCTAATATAAATCTATAAAGGTATTTAAACCCTGTTATCTGTTTCAGTGTAGATCAATTTGCATTTTTATATAAAAGTGAGCTGTGGGTCAACCATAAATATAAATTCAAGTACGAGGGGCGGTCATAAGTTTTGCGAATCAGTAGGGCAAAACAGAAAAAAGGGGATGGCTGTTTGTGGGGGTCTTAGGACAAGTTATAACAAGTCAGGACCTGCATCTGCACGCTCCTGCCTCGTCTATTTAAGAAGCAGTAGCTAATCGCAGATCGTCAGTCACATATTTTTCAACAATGGAGAAGGTTGAGCACCGCGCAGGAGTCAAACTTTTGACTCTGGAAGGCAAGAATGCAAAAGAGATCAATAAATGCATGATTGCAGTGTACACCAACACCATCCCTTCCTATGCAACCATTGCTCACTGGAATAGGGAGTTCCGCCATGGTCGGGAGTCCCTTGAAGATGACCCCCGTCCAGGACGTCGGTCAAACGTGACCAACGAGGACAATGTGGCCCGTGTGGAGAGGAGGATCCTCGAAAATCCACGGGGGAAGGTCGAAGAAATCGAGCGAGAACTTGTAATATCACATGGAAGTGTTATCAACATCATGCACGACAATTTGGCCATGACCAAGGTCTTTACTAGTTGGGTCCCTAGAAACCTTACGAAACCTCACGCCCCATGATCGATTTCAACGTCGTCAAAGTTCGGAGGAGCTGCTACTCCTGTACAATTAAGACCCGGTGGGATTCGAGTCACGCATAATGACAGGTGATGAAACGTGGGTCCATCACTGGGATCCAGAGATCAAGCTCGAAAGTATGGCCTGGTAGCACAGGGGCTCTCCGACCCCCATCAAGTTCCGGACCCAACCCTCAGCCGGGAAGATCATGGCCACCATCTTCTGGGATTCTGAGGGAGTGTTGATGGTGGACTATGCGCCTCGTAGAAGAACCATCACAGGCCAATATTACGCCGAGGAACTGGCTGGGTTGAAGAAGTGCATTAGTCAGAAGCAGCGCGGCAAGTTGACACGCGGTGTCCTGCTCCTCCACGACAATGCCCCTATCCACAAGTTCAGAGTTGCACAAGCTGCCCTGCCAAGTGCGTATTCTAGGAGCTCAACCATCCTTTCTACAGTCCAGATCTGGCCCCTAGAGACTACTTTTTATTCCGCCAGCTCAAGGATACACTACGTGTACGCCGTTTGGGGACGATGAAGATGTCCAGCTCGCCGTCTGGAGATTTCTGGTTGTCGGGAATTCGAAGTCACAGGGACAAGTGGCGCAAGTGCATTGAAGTCGAAGGTAGTTATATTGAAAAATAATAAATTATTTTTCCTCATATCTCGTTTCCTTATATCCGAATTGCAAAACTTATTGACCGCCCCTCGTATGTCAGTTATAAACCTCACTTAAATTTTTTGAGTTCATTTCTATATATGTAGTGTGTTAAATTTCGTTGGTTCGTTTTTTTTTAATTAAAGTTTTAGTTTTTTAGAAACAAATTTTTATTCATTTCTCGAAGCGTTAAGCAAGGTACTAGGAAGCCTCAAGGATTAAAGAAGTAATAATCAGATAATAATAATTAATCATAATTAACAATATAGCACTCTTAGAGATAAAACGTAATCGTGGAGTTTTGAAGTACGTAAAAAACCCATACGTACGAACTCCAGCCATCACCCGGTCCTTCCTATACCACGAAACCATGGCTCTTCAATTCGTTGAGAGGGCGATGACAACACTCCCGACGTTGTCATCGCATACGGCTGGTGAGCTGAGGCCTTTCCACGCACCTTAAGCTCCTGCGTCCCTTTTTCTTGACTACCCTGGACACCGAGATCTTCTTCTATTTCTTTTTTTTTTTTTCCTTCTTCTTCTTCTTCTTCTTCTTCTTCTTCTTCTTCTTCTCGAGCGCTGTTATTTTGAGCTTCGGAACGCTTTCGAAGGCTATCCTCAAAGCTAAATCGTTAGCAACTTGCGGTCTGCCTAAACGAGGACTATTTTTGAGCTCTTTCCCGTTGTTAAGTATCTCCGCGTCTATGTGGATGGCAATCCGGCTGAGGTTGAGCCGCTAAGCAATGTCTGGCTTGATGTGGCCCGCGAAAGGAGAGCAGAGATCTCGGTTCATTTAACTTCCATCTCAACACACGATGGAAAAGACCTTTTAATGAAACATGCTAGAAAAGCTTAATTTTAAGTTTGTTTGACGGAACCTTTTCTATCACACGTAAATCTCTCGAAAGATCAAAAGCCAAGTGTAACAGAACTTTTTAAAAACCCCAATAAACACTCCCAACAAAAAGGGAAGTATTATCTTTACTTGCTGCCATTTAGTTAAAATTTCCTTGTTTACCATAAATTTAAATTCCGTTATTATTCTCGATTTGATGTCGATAGAAAGTTCAACACAATTTGCAATGATGATTACTTGTAGAATAAGACTTGATTTTGCGATGGCAAAGAAAGGGTTGTTAGAAAGTTATAGACAATTCTTCACTACCTCAAATTAGAAATACAAGGTTAGAGAAACGACTCGTGTGACGTACTCGTAGATACTGTCATAATTTAAACCAGATAAATTAAAAATATGGATTTCAAAATAATATCGTAAGAATATTTTTCGGGTTGGGAATTTTCGTAAAATGGTTTTTAATCTTAAAATCTTCCATCAAACTTGTTGAACTTGTGTGAGTGTGTCTAGTAATGTAGTCCCTTCGATTTCTCCAAATATTCTGCACTAAACTGTTAAGGAACTATGACGAAAAGTTATGTTCTTAGGTAGTGGTATGAAGACTTTTCGGAGAAAGTGTAATTTCTCATGCCATGCACTCTTAATGAAGGTTCCACACTACCTACCGTATTTTAGTATTCATATATAGTTCTATGTAGGACTAGAATAGAACATTTTAAGTTATGTTAGTGCCATGTATGGCATGGTGGATTCAAAGTCTCATTATACAATAAAGGGGGCTGACAGCCAAGAAACTATGCCCATATCATGCAAAATATTCATGAGCCTACATCGGAACTCCGGAATTTATTCCTAATATGCGGTCGATACTATTAAACACAATCTACTATATGATCAAAGGAAAACTCAAATCTGAATAAAATTTGAAACCACTTACTCATTTTCACTCATAGATACCTGAGTTTACCATCATCACTTACGGTTCACTCCTGGTACCATCGATCAAGATGTATCCAGCCAGATTACCGCTCCTGTAGCAGTAATTTGGTGCTGAGAATATGGTGACGACTGCATCATCGTGGCACCAGTCGATACCATCATTCACTACTTGATGGGCTCTGGTTACCGTCCCGAGTGCGTTATCTTCCAATACACGGGGCAAATGAGGCAAGATAGAGAACTTCATAGTATGCATTGTACAGATATCAATATTTAATACACTATCATTCACACAAATACCACACCATCAGGGTGTTTGGTTTTAAGTTATGCTAATACAGCTAAGTATCATATCTGTTCCAATTTTCATATATATTTGACTAGTTTAAAAAAAAATAGGAAGAAAAACATATCTGAAAATTTTTAACCATTAATATAAATTCTCCAAAAATATATAAAATTAAATTTTGTAGTTTTATACACCTATTTGCACTATACGACCCAAATCAAACTACCATCTTACGAATAACCATAAAACCGGGTATAACTCCCTCCGAAAGTTTTGTCAAGATGTTTGTAACGAAAGCAGTGAATTAGGGGGATATGAAAATTTGTAGAGAGTACATAGATCGAGGAACTAAAAGAGGAGACTACTCGTAGAGCATGATGTGTCAAGTGTGCTCAATTATAAATTTTTCTGGATAGGGATTAATGGAATGGATGCAAGTGCAATGATATAAAATTTCATCCTCTATTAAACGTCATGTCTGTCCATAGAGCTAATGAGCGGCAAATGGCCCGATACTTTTTAGATACTGAAACCTGGCCACTTACTCCGGATAAAATGAGAGGAGATATCCGCACCCCAAGTGCACCCTGCCCCTCGGGGGCTATTCCGAAACCCCGTAGCTTCGGGTTTATCATCCGGGTCAGACCACAGCAAGTCACATATGGGTCCCTCGTGAGGAATTTCTTTAAACCTGAAGAGAGACCTGATTTGATCCAGGCTTGCAACGGAAGGAGAGAGGCCCCCGTGCATGCACAGGTGTGTGTCATCGATCAGGGCACACAGGGGGAGGTAGTCGAACACACTCATGAAGATTGACCAGACCCGACACGGACCATAGAGGCTGAAACATTCGTCGTAAAACCCGTAGACCTGCGTCGTCTGGCGAGACTCGTGATTCCCTCTCAGGAGCGTAATGCGCTTCGGATAACGAACCTGGAACGAGACTTCTTTTTTTTACCACAGACAACTGCGCTTGTATAGCGAGTATCTCGGTGTGGAAGCAATATTAGAAAAAACATGGAATCTATGACCAGTATTTAGGGAGGGAGGTAGATCTATTCTATAAGGAGCAAGAAAACGTATTTGGGAGCCTCTTGAAATATACGATTGCAGGATTCCTGATGGCGAGCCTGGCTCATAGACGTTTATAATATACCAACCTGCCCTCACCAGTCTGGGTCTTTGGGCTGGGTATAACGCCAAATTGACACCCTTATTTAATTCGACCGAGTGAACAACACTCCTTGGATTATTACCAGTTTCCTACCATTTACCAAGAGATAAAAAATAATAAAAAATTGCGCTAAACCTATCGAACCGGCGCCTATTAATGAGGGTCGAGGTCATGCGGTAGGCGAAGAAACTTTAGAAAAAGCAACCCATTAATCAAGGTTGTCTCTTCTCCCCTCCCCCCTCATCCCATTCAATCGGGGGTAGTTATTGTGCGGGTGCGCTCGAAAGGGTGTGTATTTTGGTTGGACGATTCGCTCGAGTTACCGACCTTGAGAGCCAAGAGAAGCGATACTACGACGACGGAGAACCTTCCCCTGTCGACATAGTCTCCCATGAAGAGGAAGTTGACATCGGGCGGCTCCCCAGCGATCTTGAAGAGCTCCTTGATGTCGTAAAATTGGCCGTGGATATCTCCACACACGGTCACAGGAGAATGAATGGGCACCAGATTGCTCTCTCTCACCAGAACTTCTTTCGCCTGGGAACACACAAATAATCTAAATAAGAGAGAGAGAGAGAGAGAGAGAGAGAGAGAGAGAGAGAGAGAGAGAGAGAGAGAGAGAGAGAGAGAGAGAGAGAGAGAGAGAGAGAGAGAGAGAGAGAGAGAGAGAGAGAGAGAGAGAGAGAGAGAGAGCGAAAAAATAACACTTAGAGGAGAGTGTGAAATAATAGATTTCATATATAATGTGTAAGAAAATGGCATGATTCAATGCTTCATTTGCATTTCTTTTTAAAAACCATTAAGGATTAAGGTAACTATTCCTTAGCATCTACAGTTAGTATGGACTTATAACGACAACGAAATGCCGTGATTGCGGTTTAATTTAAACAATATATATCTACTAGATTTATTAAAAAAATTATAGTGAACAATTTAATGTTTGGGCTGGGGGGGGGGAGGGATTAGCCGTACACAGAAATAAATCATGATAAACTTCTAATACTTGTCAGACTTTAACTAATGGATATCCGGCAGGGTGGTGAGGTGGACTCACGCATACAACATTCCTACAAACTGCAAGGGAGGAGCAAAAATATTAGTGATTTTTTTTACTGTTATTTTTTGCGATTTTTGTCAAAAAGCAGCAAGGGTCATTCATACACTACTGGTATAGTTCATAAGAGTCTGTATGCATCATGTATACATATTTTAGTGAACATGAGACCTATCACAACCAAATTTTGTCTTATATGAGACCTATACAATGATTTTTTTCTACTTTGGTTTACTCGCAGTCTGTGCAAAGGAAAGGGCTGTGCTCTAGCCACACTGGCTTCTGGCAGCTGCTGCTCCTGTATTTGTTTTTTTTTCTGTCCTTCTTGGCAGGACAGATGGAACACCTCTTCTTTGTTTCACCATCAGGAGCAATCTTTGTTGGTATGTTGAGGTTAGAGAAGAATTATGTGATGGTTATTTGAATATGTCGTTGTTGTCCTGGGGATACAAGCCGTTCTCCAACCCAAGGTTTGATCAACTCTTGGGCCAGATCGTTGAGGAAAGTGCGTCTGTCCATGGCATTATTACCAGCTTTTACACGTTCCTCATAATGTATGAATTGACACCTGCAGTATTTGCCATTCTATAAAACACAGCAAGAGCCATCGTTTCGTCACACATTTGGTCGAATGTATCAACACCCCCTATTGTGACATTACAAGACATGATGATATATGGCTTTCCTTTCTCCGTGATGACAGGCTGGTCATGAATGGAAGACAGCAACAAGACAAGCTTCTTGCTAGAACTTTTTCTTTTTTTGCGTAGGTAATCATAGACATATTTTTATCAAACACAAATGCGCTTTGGCCACTGGCAAACCTGCTCTTGCCAATCATTCGTGGTGGTATCTCTTTCTTGTTTACCTGTACTAGTCCTACATATGTCAGACGTAGTTCTCGAGAAAGTCATTTACAAGTGAAACAGATATAAACCAGTGTCACCTGTGATATTTCATTTGCTGTTGGCATAGGGGGTTATAAGTTCTGTGCTCACATGATGTCCTAATGATAAACCATGTGGTGGTTGGGTATGCTTACCAAGATATGGCACTGCGTTCAACATATAGTGGGTCTTTGAATCACAAACCATGATCAACTTGATGCCATATTTGGCCGGTTTGTTGACAATATGCATCCTGACGGGACATCCTCCTCTAAACCCGAGCAACTGCTCATCAATTGTTATTTTCGCCAGGGGAATAACGAGTTGTGCAGTTGCTGATGAATCTGTCTTAGATCTCTCTTATTGGAGCAAATATATCTGTCTTCCTCCTTTCTTCTCGTGTGTCCATATTGTCGAAGCGTAAAGCTCGTAAAAGAAAGCAGAAGCGACGTTCGCCCATTGCAGCTCTGTATGTAGAATGGAGGTCCAATACTTCTGGAGAAAATTTCTTTTGTTGGTATGTGATTGTATTGTTTCAGCCCTGACATAATGGGGATCCCAATGAGTGTCATTATTTCATTATAGTAGGTCTTATCGATTGTTGGGGTTTTCTTATTATTGTATGCTGCACTCAACCTTTCTATGGATTGATTTGTCTATTTTAATATTTCTTCAATCATATTTTTATCAAACAGAAACTCCAAAAAATTGCTAGGTGATGATGCCAATGTCCATTCTGGCAACACAGGGCCCTTTGTGATGGGTGGAAAAATGTTGCGTGAGAGAGTTCTGATAGGCCATCTGGTTGCTGCAGTAGTTAACCAGGCATGCCCATTTTTTCTGCTAAATTTGACCATCAGGCTCGATTCCTCTTCTTAACCCAATGAAAGTGAATATTCCTCTGGGCCACTTGCCATTCCAGGATCTGTAGCTGTACTGTCAGTATATGTGGACGGACCAGCACCCGTAGGAGTGGAGGATAATTGTAGGCGTTTCCTAGGTGACCACTTGAATGAAGATCGTTTCCTCTTTATCTCTGGGACATGTTGATGTATTTCACCATTACTGTCACTTTCCAATAATGCACCATGTGTAGGTAAATATATTCGATCATATTAACACTGTCATAAACTGTTTCAATATTTAACTCATCTTCAATATCACTCATAACAATAGATTTCTCATCAGAACTGTCACTGGCACTCTCTTTTCTAGATGCCATTGTTATTTGGTATTATTTATTTATGTCTGTATTTATTTTACCTATTTATTTATTGCCTTTCTGAAATTATTTATATTACCTGGAAAGAAAAACAAATATTAGCACTCATCTAATTCATATATTGTATAAAGACATTCATCAACTTTTCATTTGTTTTTACTACTGTTCTTTTTAAATATGCATTTTTTTTATCAGCATCACATCACCTGTAATCAAAAATAAAACATTAGTAAGACAGGCAGTGACAATATGCATCATGTACACAATAATAATTGATATTCATAAGAAAACAACTACAATTTGTCCTGTTACCTATAATTCTAGACACTCATAAACCACCCCCACCATGGGTACTCCTGAATATCACAGACCTGTACACCATCGATACACCTGGGTCTCACAAACCCCACTGCAACTTGAAGGCACTATAACGAAGAAATAAAGAGTGATCTTAAAGTAACCCCCCTACACCTCACATGGGCACATAGAAGTTGGAAGCGATAAGGAAGGACAGAGGTCCCACACATATAGAAGTTAATGTAATAAAGCATTCTAAGGTATCCCCTGGGTCTGTCAGACCCAGGGGTGACTGAAGAGGGTTAAGGAAGTAAAAATCTGTTGTTAGCAACCATATAAATGCTGCGAAAAAAATATTTATCCATAAACTTGGAATTAGCAGAATCATAACATACCCAACTCAACGTCACATTTTGTTAGGATACCAAACATTTCACATTTCGCTTGAGTTACTAGCTAAGAATCTGTAGCCCTCAATTGCAAGGTTGAGTAGAGCCAACAAGAAACCTCACAAATGATCACTCTGTTGGCACTATGAAATATTGAAATTGGGCACACAAATCGAACATTCAAATAATATACCATCCATCCTGTAATAATTAATTAATGTAAGACAAAACAAATTCTTGTAAATAATGTAAAATTACAATTTAATAATCTATGCATCAATGCAAAGCATAATATTTTCAAAATAAGGCAAGTGAAATCGTTGTGCTCCCTCACGAATATACAAACATACATACATTAGGAAACAGGTGCAGCTGACGGTCTGACTGTAGAGATAAACAGAGAGGGTGGAAACAGCTCATATACAACAGAATATGATCTGACCCGCCTGAGTTTACAGAAGCCCGTGAAAAGACAAAATTAATCTTGCTACAAATGTTGGTTGATAAAGCACGGTTAGGTTTCCTAAATTCAGATACTATTTTGATACACACGCACCCTTTGACCAAATAAACTCCACCCAGCAGTTTTAGTAGAGAACACCCGCACATGCCCTTTGATCCGATAAGCTGCGCCCCGCGTTCAAATTAGAGAAGCGAAGCCACGCCCCCTTAATTGGCGTTAGTATAAATAAGCAGGCAGAAACATACAACAACATTATTATAATTAGTATAATTATTACCATTGGCCTAGAGCCAGTCATTACCTCGTCCTCAATCCGTCCGTCCATAGTCCCAACAATCTGATGCAGAAGGAGACTTACAAGAAACATTGAGTATTAACACTAATAGTGTCAAAGACGTGAGCACACAAACAAACCACGGAAAACTCAACAATTTCACTTGCCCGAACCAATTTAACCCTAAGCCAAGATTAAAAGCCTGCAAAACCGCCATTCTATCTTTCCGAGTCCTTCCTTCTGCCTAACAACAACCAGATTAGCATTCAAACCCAACCTACAAGCAGATTACCCAAAAGAACACTTTGGAGTCAGCCCAAACTCGATTGTAAGGCCGCCTTACCTCCTCTATCAAAGAAATAGGATCATCAACCAGAACCCCTATAACTGGTGACCTACCATAAATCTTTATAAGGGAGTTGCTTTGAGATCTTTAAGGTAAAATTATTAAATATGTAGTGTCATGGATTAAATTTACCCAATTTGATCCATTTAAATAAAAATCAAATACACTCTTATACATGGTCTTTTCCCCGACTCAGGTGTTTCCGACCGACCATTAATTTTGCCTTTGGTCACATATCTTCCTTCTAAATCACAAGAACCTTGGTCCTCACAAAACTGTCATTTAACTATTTCGTTCTCTTTGTTCATTAACTCCAATCTGCTAGACTGAAATCATATAAACACTTCCCAAACTTTCTCCCGACTTTATTATCATTCCTCTTCTCACTCTTTATCTTATCCTCCCATAAATTCCTTTGATCGAGTCTGCTCGGCTCTTTCTTTGTCTCTCGAAAGCACATCAACGAACATTTACTTCAGCCAAAGCTCCTTCCGAGAAACCCAATTGGCCATGCCTACTTTCTCTACACATATAAAACAATCGGACATTATATCACATTACACGCACACAGTCGATCACTCTTCTTCAAGTTGTGCTCCATTCATCGATGACAGACTTTTCCACTTCCTCAACCAGTCCTCGGTTGATAGGATTTACAGGTTTTTTCATCCGCATTTCACATTTACTGCCTCAACCGAAAAAATAATATAAGCTCACCAACTCCAGCCTTTCATCTTATTAAACGTCGCGTTCAAAATAAAACTTATTTTATTAACTTGTTTGTAAATCTAAATACGAACTTATGTGGTGAACACCCTCAAACGAACTCGAATCCCGATCTTGGATTCATATAGTAGAGAAGAAATATTTGTTCCAATTTGGAACTGGCGACCTCCGACATAATCAATCAACTCATTCTCTCGCTACAACGGGTGACGCCCGGAGTGTATCTCATCATTATACAAACCATTGCATCAAATTCTCTCATCGGAATGCAAGTACAACCATGGGCCCCATCCAACCTTTCAGCAAGGACCCCACATTCATCTTAGTGAGGCACCAAATCGACTCAATGGGACGCTCAACGTCCGCGCCGCGCAACTTTCCCACTCTCATCACTCTTCAGTAAGTGATACAATTTACCAATTTTAACGTACAGTCGCAGAAATGGACGCAAAACCCCTCTCTAGCCGACTTGCTAGATCGGTAAATTATCAGAACGCTTCACTTTGCATTAATTCATTATACTTTATTCATTCGCACTCACATAGTGCTAACTATGGCAACTCGCCAGATCAGAAAAAAACAAAAAGAAAAAAACACAAAGAAACACAAAACGGGGGAAAAGTCATAAATCAGGGGGTGTAGAAAAATAGTAGAATCAATATTAATAGGAGAAATTCTCAATTTTAATTTGTCAGATGGGCAATTGAAATGCAGCCCCCATTCTCGTAACCTCATCGTAAACAGCTTAGTCAACGATCTTAGACTTACACATCCTGTTTAATGACCTTTTCCCCCGTTTTGTGTTTCTCTGTGTTTTTTTCTGATCTCTACGCTATACGACTGAAGAGGGTATGATAAACTACCTGCTGAAACTAGTCTCAAAAATTAAACTTTTGGCTCCTATACAGTGGTTTCACTATCATATACCATAACGCGCCATTGAGTTCTTTTACTTATATATATATATATATATATATATATATATATATATATATATATATATATATATAATTCTAGCTAAAATTCAAACTACAGTATACTCTTGCAAATATTTCTTCAAAAATAATTCTAAATTCTCAACGCTGCAACTGTGTCCAACCTTTGCGGGAAGTTCATTCAATTTTTGCGTATCCAGTTTGTGCGTAGAGGTTCACCAAAGTAGTCCAAAGCTAAGTTGATGCGAGGTTCTAACTATCATTCCGGTTTGTTGTTGTTGTTTTTTACTAGGAATGAACATTTGTCGAAGGCAATATTCTAGAACAAGGGGTGACCAAACTAACGTCCCTCTGGCCGGATACGGCCCGCGAGGTCAGTTCATCTGGCCCATTTAAATTTGCTTGATATAACATAATTAAGACGAGACGTAATAAAAAGTAGCAAGGCTGTCGCATATGATTTCGGGTCAAGTGGCGGACAGCCCTATATTTCTTATTTGTTCAGCGATAAAGAAACGTGGCATGCATATTTAACAGTGTTGCTACAAAAATATTGTTACTTCTGTTCATTTTCCGTAGTTTTAAATAGGATAAATAATTTAACAATTATGTTTAGAATACAACTTGAAGGAATATTAGGAGAATATATGATATTTTGTTAAAAAACCCCCGCCAAAAAGCCTCTCGAGCGGCAACACTAACGCAGTCCAGTGCTTCCACTCTAATATTCCCAGTTTCACTGATTCTCTCATTCCGTCTGGCCGACCTTTCTCTTCTCCTCATGTCGACAGTTGAGTGTGAGTTGCTAATTTTATATATTTTGAGTTATTGGGGATTATGGGGATAAGGTTAACCTACTAAATTCAAGGCACTAACGATTTATTTCTGGGCCAAATATGATGCTTTTTCATTTCGAGATGGTTTTTATTTCAGGAAACCCCCCCAAAAGAGTGACTTTTAAAATTTCTATTTGTAAAATTTCATTACTTTCGTACTTGAGCGATCATTACCGATGCCGAGGAAGTCGGTTATATTTTAGGTGCCGTTTGTTTGTTCGTTTGTCTTTTTTTCTCACCGAAAAGATAAAGCTAATTCACTTCTCTCTGATTCTACTTGGCTGTCAAAGTTGTTCTTTTGGTTGACATGAATTAATTGAACTTGAAACTTCAGGGCATTGATAACCTTGTCTGTACATAATCATCAAAATATATGGTTGGTCAGAAAGTCCTGACTCAATTAGGAAGCGGAAAGAAAACAACAAATTTTTATGGAGCAACACCAACATTAGGTTATGTTCGCTTTACTCATTCGACTACAAGCCTCTGCACACTGATGTTGTTTGTTGCTCTTGCGCAGTTTATTTCTCTTTGCGTTAGACCCTTCTGATAGAAATGAGTTTGGAAGAAAGTGGAATGAGAGTTTTGATTCGCTACTGTTACAAGCGAAAACTTTGATCAAGAGTTGTTGTGAATGAAGTTTACAATACTGAAGGAGAAGGTACAGTCAGTCAGGGGAAAGTCTTGAGGTGGTACAACGTTTGAACTTTGGGGATCTTAACATTGAAAATCAACTATGTTCCAATCGACCATCAACCTTTGACAGCGAGGCTTTAGTGGCAGCATTGAAAGTTGAACCTTTTGCAAGCAGCTGTGATTTTTCAAAAGTTGTTGGAGTGTCATCCCATAAGATTGTGCTGAACCGATTGAATCAAATAGATTTTGTTCACAAGAAGACCCCGAGTGGATACATATGACCTTGTAGTGATCGAACTACGCAATAGGGAGACCTCTGGCACCAAAGTTGCTCGATTCAATATGCCCAAAAGATACCTCCACAAAATGGACGCGAATTGGTCCTATTAAATCCAAGCATGCCTTATTAAATATATATAATGTGAAGATTCAATATTGTATGAGAAATATGATGGGATTTGTAAATGTATATATATATATATATATATATATATATATATATATATATATATATGTAAGCAAACAAGCGTGAGACACAGAAAGGAGCAAAGGAAAATATTTAAACACCTTCGTTTAATAAAGCTGCCCAAATTGTGTCTCGAGATAGAATTATCAAAGACGGATATTTAAGGAGGAGCTCGAGTAAACACAGCTGATGACCGTAAGAGATGGCACAGCGACAATCGTGTGAAATTATACAAATAAGAGTTTATCATCTGAATGTACACACCGTGCACAAGCTT
Organism: Ceratothoa steindachneri; assembly: GCA_963969495.1. Lineage (NCBI taxonomy): Eukaryota > Metazoa > Arthropoda > Malacostraca > Isopoda > Cymothoidae > Ceratothoa > Ceratothoa steindachneri. The sequence goes on along the minus strand of OZ018324.1, from coordinate 38,412,065 downwards.
CCTAGCCCGGACCAGAGGGTGGAGAAATGCGACCATAACGGAAATCTGTAATTCGTCCCACGGTCACCTCCAGGGCACGCACGCCCTCTACATTAGGAGCGCACATATACATAAAAAAAGAAAGAAGAAGACAGAGAATAGTAACAAATTCATTCGCGTTCATGCTCCAGCCTAAATCCACTAAGTTTTGTCTCGCCCTTAACTGGTACTCGCGTTGATAATATATATACTACTAGTCTCCCTTCCTAATATGATTCGTGTCGCGCCGCTTGCATCATAATATTCTGTTATTAGAATAAAAAGTTTATTTTCGTATATCCATCTTTGCCTTGAACCTCCGACAAGCCCAACCAAGTAGAAGAACACCGTAAGATCATTTATTCTTAAAGTTAGATAAATAACGCCATCCTTCACCTATAAACTGGGACTAGTCGCTCCCTCATAAGGTGGCGGTTTACGGAAACATCTTTCATTCACAAACCATTGATTCACCGTCGTCAGTACCTATATAACTGGTAACTTTGTCATCTACTATACAATTTACCTAACACCCCATAACTGGCGACCCTCTTAACCTCACAGAAGCACAAGCTGCCCGTAGATTAGAGATTTGCAGCCAACTTCTCAATAACGCAATGGACGACTGACTATGTAGGCGAATTGTTACATCAGATTAGAAGTGGGTGTACTTGGTTAATCACGATCGGGAGAGGAAATGGATTCCACGAGGTGAACAACCGGTATCCGTTCTACAACGGAATCGGTTTATCTGATGGAATTTCCAAGGAGTACTGCATTTTGAGCTTGTTCCATATGGTTGCGCCATCAACACTAAACTGTATTGCTAGTAGCTAGACCGCAAGTACGACAAATTAAAGAAGGAGTATCTTGCTTTGATCAATTTAGGTCAGGCTTTCTTTCAGCAAGACAATGCGAGGCCACACTTTGCCACGTTGACTATGGACTTTTGACTTGGACTATGGACTTTGTTGAGATTCTTCCACATCGACCATTCAGTCCCGATGCTGCTTCGTGTGACAATGGCATATTCCCCTCAATGGCGCACTTCGTCCGCGAACAGCAATTTAACACTTTTGCTGGAGTGAAGGAAGCTTGTTTACAGTTTTCTTTTATTCAAATCCAGCTGACTTGTATCTGGGACAGATTCGAATAGGGCCTGATCGCTGGAAGAAGATCGTAGAGAATGACGGATTTTATTTTGAAGAATAAATATTGGTGTTGCTCCATAAAACTTTGTTGTTTTCTTTCCGCTTATTAAATGAGTCAGGACTTTCTGGCCAACCATATATTTTGGAGAAAGCTATCATTGTTTAAAGCAAGAGTGCAATGAGTAAACTTCTCTCATTATCAGTGTTTCAAAGAGTTTCGCGTTAGAATCGCAGATGTCAATCTCAAGATTCTGAAAAATATTATTCGTGTCTTGAATGAAGCATTTTTAAAAAAATTTTCAGATCTCGACAGAATTTAAGTGACATTTTTCTGTCCTGGAATCTGTTTGATTGTAACCTTGATGACGTGTCAGTCGAACGATAGTTAAAACTCTTTAATTTGCGAGCAAGTGACAACAAAAGTGTTGAATTTTCCGCTACTTACCTGCTGATGAGTTTTCAAAGTTGAAAAAATTGACTCTGGTATGTCATCAGTGTTTGGAACAACTTATGTATGTTAGCAGAACATTTAAAAAAATGAAGTATGTGAAGTCAACACATCGAACGAGTTTGATTGATGAACATTTTAAAGTAATTTTCTTGTTGGATGCAGCGAATCCAAACCAAACATTGCTGATATCTTGAAGGCCAAAGACCAGTTTCTAAATCTAACTAACTTTTTTTGCTGTATAGTTTATTTTATTAAACTTACTAAAAAATTATTTTGGATTCACTCCATTTTGATTTTTTTGAGGAGGGTCAAATTAACCCCTTTAGGCATTAAAGGTAAACATTTTAGTGTTAATATCAGTGAGGCTCAGTGGATGCTCACTAGATCTTTTTGCTGGTCATGCGGCCCGCGCTCATCATTCTTTCAGTTATCCGGCTTGGTCTGAAAAGGGTTAATGGCCACTGTTCTAGAACAGAGGTGGGAACTAGCGGGCTTTAGGTCGCATGTGGCATTTTTGCTCAGTAAATTCGGTCTTCTGAATGAATTGAAACTTTTTCAGATCAAATCATTTTGTTTTCCTACATAAAAGTATTCGCAACAAAGTTATTAGAAGATTAGTTAAATTTTGAATTTATAATTTTCTCAAGCGGATCTATAGACCTATTAGTTAGTTATACACCAAATAATGTGCAATTTGCAGTATATGTATATAACAATAATCTTATGAATGGGGCCTACGGCTAACTTAGTACAGCCTTCAATACAGGAAAATTCCCATCCGTTTTCTAGAATCGCCAAATGATTTAGTATATATTTCCGAAATTTATATATATATATATATATATATATATATATATATATATATATATATATATATGACTGCTATACAAAGCCAACAAAGGTCACCATTGGAAGTAACTTGACTCCGGAAGTAACATAGGCTATTCAGATCTGGCAAAAGTGGCGCCACCTAGTTGTTAGGATGGGTGCGGAAAAAAATAAGGTTTGCCAGGCCAATTATGCGACTGCAATATTTAAAAAACGCGATAATAACTATTATCAGCATGCCCGGGACTCGAATAATTTAGATATTTAGTTAAAACTCGCGCTCATCAGCTTTAGGCGCACTTTCAAGTCTGTGGTTACCACTCGCGTAATCAAGTTTGCCTGCCCGCCCACCCACTTGCTCGCCCTGACGAACTATTGTAATGCGAAAATATTTCTCTGTTAGTCTTTCATGATACACTACTCCATTACTCAAAATTAAAATAAAAATTATATTTTATACCTATCAACCTTTAATTGCGTAATTTAACTCAAGCAGAGAATGTAATTTGTTCAAGATAGTTTTTTTTATACTCTGACCTCGCCGTTTATCTTTGCTAGTTTTAAATAATTCTATCCGCTGCCCGCGAAGGTATTGAGTCTCAAGAAAGAACAGAGCGAGTTCTTGGATTCGTGTCTGATCGCTCCTATGCAGAACCAAAAGCCAAAAGGCTTAGGGTATGAGTGGCGTCGATTAGAGGTACAGGCACCGTCGAAGTCGGCCTCGGATGCAGTGAGAGCCGTTGTCAACTGAGAGAGACATCAGGCGCACGCGTACAATGGCATAATGCACTGTTATTACGCAAAACGAGTGAAATATCCCCGATATAGACAGGTAGGATCTCAATAGGGGACGTTCGTTAGGAACCAGTCGTCAGACAGAGACCGATGCGGTGGATAAAGTTCACTTTCCGCAAAACACAGTCAGGCTTCGAACGAACAGAGGATCTCCAGAAAAGTAAGGCATAGCCTATCAGCACCCATAGTGCTGAACGTAATGGAACAAAAAATATCCTTGTCGTGGGTACAAGAGACCATAAGGCTACGGAGATAAGCATCACAGGTTAGGCGTCGGTCGAAAACATGACCAAGCAAACGGAGGGAATACACCACTTCTAGGTGAGCTACGTTTAAGAACAAGTCCATGTTTGGGATGGTGGCAGAAATGCCTCATTTTAGTATTTGCCAAAGAAAAACGAAAACTGTGCGTTTCGGCATAGCGAGAGCGGCAGAACCAGGAGCCGTTTCTGCACATGAAGCGGGAGTGGAACGCAACTCACTCAATGTAAACCTGTCTTTGAAGGGTTCTTCGGCTCTAGAGGTAAAGTCCAGTCGGCGGCCTTCAGCAACATCACAGCGTGGATTGAATGCTGGTTGAGCAGCAGCTCGGCTAGAAAATACAGAGAAAGCGGTCGCGAAGAACTCCGCCACGGATGCAGGGTCCGAGATTGCGGTCTCGTTCTCCTGGGAAACGGAAGGGAAGTCATAAGAGAACTTGTCCCGAATCCTTTTAATTCACTTCCACACCTCTGCAGGAGGGGAGTTTTTCCAGTTAAGTGATGACAGGTATGGCTACCAGGAAGAGATTCGGAGCGTCTCTAATTTGCGCTCTGTCCGTACGAGAACAGTTCCTCCTGGTACCAAGTGCAGGTAGACACTTAGTACATTAGAATCGAATCTATGCTTACCACCTTACGTTTGAAACTGCCTTTCCCAGTTGCCATCGTCTTTGATGAGCACTCCCTATTTCTGAGTATGTTACTATTTAATCTTCTCCAACATTACTTATTCTGAGAGATTTTATCATCCCCTTGCATATTCCTTTCCATCTGCGACTCCTTGACATATTTATACTTTATTCTCATTCTCAATCTGTCTCATCCCATCTCGCACACATGGAAATACATGACCTTGTCATGTTCTAATCCCAAATTCATAGCCTAGCCATAACTGAACCATTCCACAACTTTTCATGACTACTTCCTCATCCATTTTTGTTTCTCTCATCCTCTCCAACCAAACCCTGACATATATTAGGCTACCATTAACCAAGAACAGATGACAATGGTTCTCGCCACTCCATCCCCCCATTTGACCCTATCTTAATCTCTACTGAACTCTCCATACTCTTGTCTCAACTTCCATGGCCTCCTTCTGTCAACCTATAATTGCCGACAACGTGCTCCCTATATCAATCTAATCTTTGTAGAATACTTGTTAATAATGACAGTAAAAATACATGTGACGTTTATTAGTTCGAATTCTCAGGTTGCCCCACCAAATAAATGCTATGGACAGACAGTTAAACAACTTTTGGTGCGCTTTAACCAATATAAATATAATGCAAAAGTGTAGGGAAATCGACACCCCACCCTCACAATTAAGCCACTGGTCTTTAACCACAATGTCCTGGCATTGGAGGCGGCGTAGCCCGACCCCTTAACCTCTCTCTCTCTTTCCCTTCGTCTCGAAGAGAAGCGAAAAGGCCGGCCAAGACCATAGAATGCATTATTCCTCCCATGTCGGACCCAGGTGAGCCTAACATGGGTTAAAACAGCAAGATTTCCCTTAGGAGTTGATATTCAATTTCACCGCATATGCGAAATTAGAGGAGCGTCGTCCTAAAGCCAGAAGGTCCCTTAAAGCTAGCTGAAAGACGCTCGGAGAAAAACCGTTGAAGGAGGAGATTTAATGCAGCCTGTCCATGTATCCCCCTCCTTCCCTTACCCCCAGTGGGGTGGCGAAGTATATATGCCAATAACTTTGGAAAAACGAGGTAGATTACGTTAGTCATTAAGGCGACGAAGACTGGCAAGAGGCCCGGCTACCAACATAAGGAACTTAGAAGAAGCTCATCAGGAGCCAGTTCCTGGTGGTCACACCGAATTTAGAAGCTTGTCAGAGGTAGATCGTTAGAGATATCTCAACAGCGAAGACCGGCAAAGAGCCCGGTAAACCAACGAGAGGGATTTAGAAGAAGCTCATCCTCGAGCCATTTCATGGTGGTCACACCGAACTTTAAGTTAAGTTGATTTAAGAAGCAAATTTAACTAACTCTCGTCAGAGAAAACCCCTATCCTGGTGTATATCAAAACACAGAGATAGTCCTCACCCTTGAGGAATACCCCTAAGTGAACTCCCTCAAGCACTCCCCGGCGCCAAAGGATTCACGCTTTGGGCTCATCGCTTGCTAGTGCCAATTATTCCCAGAGTAACAGGAAGATTAGAAGGAACATACTTTCCCTGTTCCGTGGTGAAATCATTTCTCCCAGAAGGCGTGCGTCACTACATCTGCTACACGCTTTGAGGTCCTCTGCGGCTTTAAAGCATTTCCCCTGCTGACCAGCTGGACGCTCTGGTCACGCGCCGGTCCAGAAACAACATTCTTGAGGTGACATAACAATTGAGTTCAAGGTCAGACTCAAACCCGATTCTCGTGGAATCTCGAAGGGTATTTAAACCCCTGGTAGCTGTTTCATTGAAGGTAAGTTTGCATTTAATATTAAAGGAGCTGTGGGTCAACCATTACTGTAAATTCTAGTGTGTAATTTAGTAAGCCTCACTTAAATTTGTTTAATTCATTTCTGTGTAGTTTGTGTGTTAAATTTAAATCTTGGCTCATGTTTTTAATTAAAGGTCTAGTTTTCTTAGAAACATTTTTTATTCAATCCTCGAAACGCTGAGCAAGGCAGTAGGAACCCTGAACGATTAATGTAATAATAATAATAATCATAATCATAATAAAAATATAGGACTCTTAGATATAATACTTAATCAAGGAGTTTTGTAGTACGTAACCAACCCATACATATGAACACCATTACTCGGTCCTTCCTATACCACGACATAAATAGATAAGAATTTAATAGTGCTTTCCTTGTCCATATTTCTGAAACGATCATATAATCAATTGGAATTCCACTAAATTTTAATATTTCGCCAGGACCTTTTAAAATTTATTTATTTTTGTCTTGTTTTGTTGGTTATTTCTTTTTTATCACTGTATTTTAATTTTCTCTCAATCTTGTTTATTTATTTTTGATTCTCTCTTTCCCTCTTTTTCTTTCTTTCCATCACTTCTTACACTCGCCCTTTTCTCATATCCCTTTCGTTAATCTTTTTTTATTGGATCTGGCTGCTTTCTTTATCTCGGGCACTTCTTGGTTATAACTTGCTACCTGCCCCTACTAACTGTTGATGTGGTTTTCCTTCCCTTAATCCTTCTTTCTCCTCCTTCATTGTTAATTTCTTCTTTAAAAGACGGTGTTTCATCTTTTTACGTATTTATAGACACCCTTGTACTATTTTTCTTATATTATTCCTTGAGAACGACATGCCAAAGTAACCCAATTTGAAGAACAAAATCGGTTAGTTGGGAAGCACATCCGATCAGTTCAGACGACGAGTCAAGTCAGAACCACTTTGTCTGCACGTCGAGAAGCCTCCAAGTAACACCTACCAAACGAGACTCCTCTTCTGCTGGTACCATTGGAAACGGTTTTCTGCATTTCTAGGTGGGTGCGACTTAAAGCTTCATCATAATTGCCCGGTAAATTATATACTAGCGTTTCATTAACTTCATTGAATTTAAAGACCATTTAATTCCAATCCCGTGTTCACAAACTTTAGCATACGGGAAAAACCATAATTATAAATTCACATAATTACAGTGTTTTGCACAGTGCCTAAAGTAAAGTTATAAATTTACTGCATTCAAAGCTATTTAATTTCAGAAGTAATTTTTATGGAAATTAAGTCTATCATTTATGTATTATTAAATTATTTCTCATATTTAATTAACATCATTAAATTAATTATTTTATTAAATCAAGCACAAAATCCAATACCTCTCCTTGCAAAGTGTATACAATAAAAAACTTCGAAATTCACTCTGAGCCAGAGGTGAATGACAGCAAATAAGTCCTACTGTTTTACAGTTCATTGCAAGTGATGTTTACAAATTTAGTGTCCTTAACTGGTCAAATTTTGGATCCAGAATCGAGCAAAATTTCATCTTTCCTGTGACATTGCATTCACTATATACATGTATTCTTATAGTAACCCCCCCAGGCTGATCAAAATGACCTGTTGGCTGACTGATCTAAGTAATTTAATCAACGGATCCATTATATATTTGATGGTTACTCTGTCTTGGAGATTCTTAGAAGCTTTGATGCAAAGTAACACTCAGCATACACGTATGTTATAAACAAGTGAACGCTTAGTTATGACGATCAAGCAAAAGAAAGCATCCAACAGTCTGTGTTCAATCAGTCATTGTTCTGTCACCGTCCGCGCCCTAGTTTGTATCATTGAAAATAAAATGATACTTATTCTAATCAAAGCTTACGAAAATGGAGATTAAATAAACCTAAAACGGCTGATAGAAATGGCTAAGCACAGAATAACGAGAATAGCGCTTGTCTAAATGATGGCGCTGGGTTGTGATTGTATTTGAAATCCTTTTGGATGGAGGATGTAAAAGATGTCAAATGAAGATATCTATATTTAAGGAACTTTTTTATTATTTAGGAAAGGGAAACTTCTGTAATCCAACAGAGCTCGTATGAAAATCTTAAAAGCAATATTTCTTTCGCGCTGAACATTTCTAAATGTAAATGGAGGAGATCCAGGAAAATAGGGAAATATTGGCGACTCTAATGTATAACAGGCTTAGTGAAAGCGTCCTTAATTGCATCAGCTAAATTATTTGGTATTTCAGGAGAAATGGTATCCACTAATATTATAAGTCGAAGGAAACTCAAATTTAACGCACTCTATTTCTAAGCGCAAATCTATGACAATATTGGTTACCAGCCATCCCAATTTCACCCTCCACTCCAGTAGACCTTATAGGAAACATATCAAAATTTATTTGACCAAGGAAAATAGTGAAGGAAGAAAGATAGGAAATAGACTCATTATATACACTTCTCATTAAACCTTCACAAATCCAACATTTACTGAAGTCACGATTCCTAGACGCTTTAATCACTGAAAAATGGTGACGAAACCACAAAAAATAGACAGCTCATAACTGTAAATACGGTTCTGTGACTCCTTATATTATTTTAGCAGCAAGTAGGGCGTACGCTTGGAAGTATCAAAATGAAACATACAATCAGAAGTATCTGATTACCCATAACTTCCTCCAGGTATTCGGCATGAGTACTCTTCTGTGATATTCCTCGGCCACTTGAATGCGCGTTCGAGACATTTAGGATATTTCATGGAGAATAGGATGGGCAAAATCCTAGATCTGCTAATACAAATGGAATTAGTGATAAGAGCTGGGCCGGAGTTCCTCATGTATGTGACTGATAGAGACGCAACTAAGCCAATAGTACTGACCAATACGGGGTTCCACTGAAATATACATATATGCCCAACCGACCTCGGTGTTCCCAACGGATCACTACTCCATAATGGTGGTCACGCTAGCACTCAACCCAATACAAGTACCAAGCTCAGCCAGGAAACAATATTCGAAGGCTGTCTTGGACAAGTACCAGACGAATTTAGGGACTACTGGCCCCAATGTTGGAATGGAAAGTTATATGGAACAATGACCGGGAAATTAAGGGGATTGAGGAAAAGATTAGGGAAGCAGATGGAAAGAGCATAGACAAAGTGACCATGACAACCCTCCTGGATCCATGGTGGTCGCCGGAAATAAGAACGTGTATAAGGGAAATAGAACTCATAAATCAAATCTACAGAAAGAAAAGGGAATTGCTAAGGGACGCAAGGGACCCGATGAGAGAAAGTAAAAAGAAGCTGTGAGAAGGATGGATTGACCGTATGGACATTTAAAATAAACGCGGCTGCTTTTGCAATTGGTTAAGAAACTTCAATGAGCCCCGCCAACAAAAAAATGAGGATAAAGAAGGGAGGAGCGAGTTTGTGACGAAGGAAGCAGAAATTTAAGCGCTCTTTAGGGATCACTGGAAGGAGGTATTTAACATCACCAATGAGGATAATGCTACCTCTGGATGTGAATCGTGAAACGAGGATAATGGAGGAAATAAACAACAGCTGGACAAAACGTACCCGTTAGGGAGGATAAAAAGACGTAAAGATGAAGAGACGATGATAACAAAGGCACTGGGAATATAACAATGGTAGAAATTCTAACAGTAATCCAAGTTTTCAACCAAAAAGCCATAGATCCATTGGACTGAGAGGAACACGTCTGCTGATTAAGCTTCCGGATAATGTCTTGGAGGGGTTGCTTGAAGTATTCAATGCGTGTTGGAAAATAGGTTACTTCCCGGATCGATTCAAGGTGGCAAGAATGATTTTTGTGCCTAAACCGGGTGAACCACCAACGGCGTTGAATGGTTCCCACCAATCTCGTTGCTCAATTTTATAGCCAAAGTACTGGAGAAACTAACCACAAGAGCAACCCTCAACAATACGGATTCAGAAGGAAGAAAGGGAAGGATAAAGCCCTGGCCCTCAGTGAGTGGCGCGAGACGTACAGCAGGTGTTTGTTAAGGCGTGGAAGGATGCGCTTACGTATAAAATGGAACCTCTGCTGTGCCACTTCATCGGCGACAGACAGGCCTACATAGCGATATAATGCCATGAAGATCCCTTCTTTAAGACTAAGGGGGAGTTTTCGCAAGTGAGCTGTCTCTCCCCGGTCCTCTACGCCAATTTTATAGTGTGATCAAAAAGTCACTGTGCACTTATATTTTTATTAACAGAAACACGTTTTAATATTAAAAAACATGAGAATATTATAAATATGAATAAAGTTAATAAATAATGTTAAAAGTGAACCCCGTTAGAATAAATAGAGGCTTGGATTCTTTTTATTTTATTTCTAAAAACCTCCATAAAATCTGAAATAAAAAAAAGAAAAAGTGCACAGTGACTTTTTGATCAGCCTGTACTAAAGATCTGCCATTCTCACTGAACCGAGATTTATCCCTATATTCAGTTTTCGGATGACGTCACCCAAATTATAATCATCGCGACATCGACATCGAGAAGAAGAGCAAAAGCAAAGCGACTCGAAACATGGCCAAGGAAATATTCAATCTCAATAGATACAAAATGAAATGGAAAATATAGACGAATAGGGTTAAGTTTGTAATGATACCCATAAACCTGAGGAAGATAGAGGAGATTAATGTTGAGGGCAAGAGATACGAGTATGTGAACGAAGAGAAAGTACTGGGACTTAAGATCTAGAAAACTGGGTAGAGAATACATGAAACGGAAAGGCTAAGAATAGCAAAGGTTAAATTGGGAGAGCTGGGAAGGTTAACGGGACTGTCGCCCAGACATAAAATAATACTTTAACTGGGAATAATTAGTGCCGCCCTAATGTAAGCGACTGTTCCGCTTCATGGTACCACGAAGAGTTTAATGGTTAAAATCAAAGGGGCGCAAAAACAAAGTTATCCGCTAGATTACATGCACAAGAAAGGAGGAGATAATTAATATGAATACATAGATTAGTTAAAGTAAAACTAGGCAATGTGGTGTTACACAAAAGAGCGAAGAAGATATGGAGGAGAAATGAAGAAGAGTTGAAGATAAACTGAGACTAATAAAGGGAGTTGAAACGAAACGTCAATTCACAAGTACCTAGTAGTAGAACAAGGTTTGCTAACCAAAGTAGCTGCTCTCACTTATTTTGATTTATAACCTTACGACCTTCAAAACTTTCAATAATTCCCTGACTAACCTTTGGAGGAACTTGACAATTATATCATTTGAAAGAGAATGTAAAACAACAGAAGAATTTCGAATTTTGTTAGAATCGGCCAAATAGTTATGAAGTTATTGCCAAAAAAAAATAATTCCCGGGCTAACAGTATATATTTATAGGCTAAAAGAAGGGGAAAACTATAAAAATTGATGCGGAGAGGAAGAAATGAGTAAAGCAAAACTAATCCAGTGTCACAGAGAGAGAGAGAGAGAGAGAGAGAGAGAGAGAGAGAGAGAGAGAGAGAGAGAGAGAGAGAGAGAGAGAGAGAGAGATATTCACTCAGACTAAGAAGCCTAAGGGAGTATCTCAGATGAACGGATATTCAACCGGCATCTTTCGGTAAACTTCCGGAGCGATAACGAAGTGAGACGAGTCTAACTGGAGCCCAGAACCCAAAGCAGCGAGAGGGCGCTAAGCCTTTACTCGCCGCGTCTTGAATCGGAGTGGGACCCATTTCCGACTGCAAACAAAATTGCTTCCGGCGAACCTTATATATTTCCCAACGCGGATAGGAGCAAATGAGTATTCAACAAGGAGGTAGGCACTGCTCACGCGGTATCCAAGCAGTAATCAGGAGGATTCATTCAAACCAGCCTAAGGATACACGCGATCCTTCATACGCGACTTCATGTTACTCTAAGGACTCGCAGGCAAGAAACCAGTTGTTCAGAACTGCGGCAGTCAAGGACGTAAGGACTCATTCTGGAATATACGCTTCACTCCGTGCCCTGCAAGGATACTCCCTGGAACTACCACTCGAGGCCCTCTCCCCATTCTTGGAACATCGTAAGCCTATTACTGATTTCTCGATCACCGTCGAAGAGGCGTGACGCTTGCCGATTACGAAGCTTCACCCCCTAATCTCTTCCCGTTTTCGCTCGAGTAAATATTGTGCTACTCATAGCTTGTGCCGAAGCATTTCATTGTAAATTAATTCCTTTGCTGAACGATTAGTTTTCAAAGTTTGGATCACTTGAACATCTTCTTGTACAACAAACTTTATGGGGGGGGGGGGAGTATCACTACCGAAAACTAAGGGAAAAGGAATGTTTAATAGAGAAAACTTGGGAGGGTGTGATTGTTCAAGTGACCCCATAGTTTATATAATCATAATTGGAAGCCAATTTGATAGATTTTTAAAAAGGTTTTTAATGACCTTTAGAAAATTAAAATTCGGCGAGTCTCGCATTTTTAGGAGGTGGGAAAGATAAAAAGGAAGGCCAACGAGGGCATTTGAGCCGTAAAAAAATAAAAAGAGGTTTGTATGATTTTATAGGAGCCCATCTGGCGACTATGTACTAGGGCATACGTCGCCATAATCGCGCTACAGCCTAAAACTAGGCTAGATTAAAAGACAAACAAATCAAAACAAAGGCAAAGAAAAAAAACAAAAAAAAAAACAAGAAGGAAGCACGCTCTGGCGACCGGGGTAGGGTATCTCTCCCCGGTGCAGGAATATGCGACCTACAACAGAGTCGAATAAAATGGAGGAGGCCAGTCTCCTCCAAAAAGCCAGATACATGTCTGTGGGTACGAACCGGACGAGCAGTAGCGATCCCGCTCGTCCCGGTACCGGGACAGGTAGTGTGTGCGAAGATCATCCAGACTGGGACATTCCACAAGAATGTGCCGAACAGTCGTCTGGGAGACAACGCAGTCGTCGCAATAAGGCGCAGGCGAGCGCTCCATCAAATGCCGGAGGGGGCCCCGAGTAAACCCGAATCAAGGACGACAGAAAGCGACCTAAAGCCGTGTCTGCATTTGGGGCACAGTCGCGGTGCAATGGCACGCAACTTTAAAGAAGATGTTTGTAATGAAAGGGAAGTTAGAGAGGGTGAAATGTGTGAAAGATGCATAACTCGAGTGCTTAGGGTGCTATCCACTTCCTCCCTCATCAATGACCCCGTAATTATTTGGTTTCACGAAGTAGGGACGCTGGCGTCCTCCGGAGGGGCAAAGAGATAAGGAGAGGAGCATCAGGACAAAGATCCCAATAGCATACATACATAGCTCATCATCCTTAAGCACTGGGGCCGGAAGGGCGCATTTTAATCTCCCAGGCCAATTCGTACGAAGAGGAGTGAGACTCAAATGTACATAATCGAACCTTCTAGTTCACGCTTGTTCTTAGATGGCGTACCAGGGGCAATGCCCCTGGTACAACTGAAACCTAGAGGAACGGCAAGCCCTGCCGCCTCCAGTGCTATCAATTGTGCCCTCTGCCCCCGGCCCCAATGCTTGCAGGAGGACCTGACGCTATATATCTTACCCTATTTTTACTTCGTCTCTCTTCACTACTTTCTTTACAGATCTCTCGTTACCTTCTGTGTGAATATGGCCTCGTTGCTATTGCGCTTTATAAAATAATTATCAGGTAGTTCCTATTAATACTTATGAGCGTTTGAAATGAGTACCAAATTGGTCTTGGTTCAGCTAGTGACCTCCTTGATCCCCCTGTATTTTGGGTAAAGTTTCCTACTGCACTATTTGGGATCTCCCTTTAATATTCCTATTCATTCAATTTGTTTACCTTTTCTCCTTATGCCCCCCTCCCCCGGTGTTATGGACACTGAGTGGAAAGGCTTTCGTTGGATTATACCTTTGTTTTATTCGCGATCTTCATTCTTAGATTGAGTCCTATTGTAATCTCCATCTCGTGCCTCCCGAGTTCCATTTCTGCATTAAACAAACTCGGCTAAATAGGCCCATGCGTTCTCCTATTTATATTAAATAGGCCACGCCTCCTCGTATTTGTATTAAATAGGCCCGGATAAATAAGGCCACGTCTTCCCATATTTGCGTTCTCTTATTTGCATTTCGTGGGCCCACATGATTCCTTATTAGCATTAAATAGACCAGTTAAATAGGCCTACTTACCTTGTCGCATAGCCTCTCCACCTGGGGCAGGGCCAGGATCTTCCTTTCTCTCAATTGAGTTATCCACTCGTCAATATTGGGAGAATGGCACACATCCTCAGCCCAGTCTGACGACGAGTCGCTGACGGCATAGGTCTGGCACTCCCGAATTGCATTCTTTGGTGGTTTAGTGCCTCCATCTGGCGTAGCTGAAGCGAGCGAGATGAGTTCGAGTGGGTTGTCGAAGAATGTGAGGTAGGCCAAGTCGTCTGCAAGAGACGCGGGATCCGGGCGAAGTAGACGAAGGAGCGAGATGTCGTTTTCTACAGATTGGTGGTGGGTTGGAGTTGAGCCTTCCATTAATTCGAGGGAAATCGCTTTGGGAGTGGTTGGTAGGGTTGTATAAAGTAATTAATCAATCACGGGACACTTTCTAAAGGGGGTAGAACACATTTGCATCGGTATAATTCGTCATCGAATTTAACGACAGGTTAGAACATTAGAAAAATAGATTTGAAGAAATGACTTGAAGAAATGAGTAGAACTGATTTGAAGAATTGAATTGGAGACTTGATTTGCACATTCATTTAAGGGGACCTGAGTCTATTTCTAACGAATGAGAGGTAACTAAAGTTGCTTGATATGGGTCGAATGACGAGGACTCCTAATCTTTGTTTATCTTATCTAAAAGTACGTCGTATTGTTTTGATCGAGCTTTTTATTTGCAGGTTTCGATGCTCGGGAAGGTCGTCCTCGATGTTTGTACGTTTGCTTTTCCCACACTGAGATCGGTGTGCGTCAACGACACTAAAAAAAACTGACCCTCCGTATTTCTTTCCAGAGTAAAACTTTCAGAGACGCGAATTCCAGGCCACGGACACTATCCGGGCATAACCGCCTTTTACAACACGCCCTGGAAGAGGGTATGGACAGCTACGCGCATTCTCATCCTTCACGTTCTGGGTTATTGGCCTTACATACATTTTAACTTACCTTAAATTCACCACATTCTTTAAGAACGACTTTTCAAACACTGGTAGAGAAACTCTCGTTGGTATTTGCAGTGTTTTAAAATTAAATCACGGATATTTACCGCCTCACTTTTCCCATCAAATTCCATATACCAATTTTTTTAGTGCCTCTGTTCTTTGCTCCTTCGGCCACTTCTGTTATTTCTATTTTTTCTTCCTACAGTTGCGACCATTTTCTTAATTACCACAAATTTCTCACATTCTAATATTTCACTGTTTTCATTTTAAAAAATAATCAGCTATTTGTAAAATAGTATTTTTAAAAATATTAATAGCGCCCATCTGGCGACTGCCACCTAGGGCATAAGTCGGCAAAAATCTTTTTAGCCTAAGATGAGACTATTTTGCTACCTCACCAACAGAAAAACAACAACAAGAACAAACTATCTAAATAACTAACTAAAGAAAACAAAAAACGAAAGGCATGCTGCAGCGTCGGAGGAAGGCTTGCCTTTCCCCCGGCTACTGAACATACACCCAACACCATAAAAAGCTTAAATCAGATGGAAGAAGCGAGCCTCCTCCAAAAAGTCATTTACTCAAAAGATTGATGCGCACGAATCCATCTTATACACAAAGGAAAAACAGTAGCTACCTCGCTCGATCAGCTACCAGGACAGGAAGAGTGCATGGAGATCTTCCAGACTGGAACACCCATTAAAAATGTGCCAAACATTCTGGGGGACCATCTAGTCGTCGCAGTAAAGTGCAGGGAAGCGCTCCATCAAATGGCGGTGCGTCCCGCGACCTTGCCTAATTTAAGTGACTTAAGGTTAGGGAGGCACTGTGATGTAGGTCGATGGAAATAGTGCGGCGCTTTGTCACGCAACTTTAGATTTTCGTCTGACGTCTTTAATCTTCTTTACCAGTCTGGCAGGAAAAGAAGAGCGAAAATGCTCGTCTGGTCGCCCAGTCCTTACTGACTCTTTGGAGCACTGATCAGTACGCTAATTCCACGCCATTCCTGCTGGTTCAGAAACCAAGCAGAAGATAATTTCAACATCCCTCTGGCTCACGGCAACCATGACGTTACGGAAACTGCGAACCAGGTGTTGCGGAGATTCCACTGGCATAAAAACACTAAGGGCACTTTGTGAGTTGCTAGAGATCACGATCCGGTCTCTAAACTAGAGACAAAGCGTTATCCCCTATACCGAGCGGTGTATTACAATCAACTGGGCCTCGATTTTTTTAAGGCGAAAATCTGGCGACTGCCCTGTTCTGCAGCGAAGATAGACGCAACGGCCAGTAGATCTCCACTGAGTTAAAAAAAGGGGATATACCGCTTGGAAGTCGACTCTCTTTTCGGACTGAGAGCCATTTATGTATGCTGGTTTCAGCGTGACACGAACTATCCTCTAAAAAATTCGATTCAGTACTCCCAGGGTTGCAGAATCGTCGTTGACAACAGAGGCGTGGCGAAAACTGGCCAATCCTGGTATCTTCTAGGGTGGTGTTATGAGCAGAAACACGTTTCACCATTTGTATGCTTCCAAAGCTTCTACAGACTAGGGAGATTTGCGTTCGAATTTTTTGGATCATAGGCTGTGTCACGCTGGAGCCGTGTTAGTGTACACGGATGGCTCCAAATCAGAAGAGGGGGTCGGCTTTCACGCCTTGTTTTCCTTGTGCAGAAGAAAAGCTCTTCCGCTGTCCTGAAAATAAGTTGGTAATACTTCAGATTCGGGGCGCACGGTAGGTGGTGCTGTTAGTAGGCTACAATTTTGGGCTACAATATATCTCTTATGACGTCAGACGGTAGCTTCAGATGTGACCAATAACGGCGTTATATTTTTTTATTGTTTTGGGGGATTTGTAACTTTTAGTCTGTATTATTTACTAAATATCTGCGCCTCTGCTCGTTTATAGTTTTTCTAAGTTAGGTGAGGTTTCTTGATGTATTTTATTGCTTTTTGTTTTGTTTTCGTATTTTTTGTTTGCTGTGAACGATAACAGCTTCTTACTGGTAACGTCGTAGCTTATAAATAGGACCCGTTTTGCAACTGTTTTTCTTTTGTTATTGTGTTTTCGTGCTCTCCATGTGCTTCTTTGTTATTCGAATTCGGCTTTAGTTTGTATAATCGAGAAAATTTTTAGATTATCTAGAGGCGCATAAACTAATCAAGAAACTTATAAAAGTAAGAATGGTTTGTTATTAGGTTAGGTTTTTCTGCCAGTAAAAAGCTGTTGGGGGAAAACGCCCCCAGTAAATTCAAGGGGACTGCTCGTGGGGGAGATATCACTGTGAGGGAAGCTCCCTGCGATTATTCTGAGTTTAAATCAATTAAGGGGGTCTGGGGGGCGCAGCCCCCCAGTATATACTCATATACAAAAAAATATAACGCCGTAATTGTTCACATCTGACGCTACCGTCTGACGTCATAAGACATATATTGTAGCCCAAAATTGTAGCCTATAAACAGCGCCACCTATCGTGCGCCCCGAAACTGAAGTGTTACCAATAAGTTAACCTAATATTTACTAATTTTTCCATCGTCTTCCACACGAAGAAAGTTAGAGAAAGGATGTTAATAAGTTTGGATGCAATGATTTCTCCAAGGTTTAAACAAAACAAATACGGACAATAATCCCTCCTGTTAAACAAAACTAACAGAAAGGCCGATCATCGCTCATCTCGGTGTCAAAGCATAGCGTGGAATGCGGGTGGACTAGCCTCAGGTAGAGAATGCGTGTAAGTGGTCGTGTCATGGAGACATGCTCCGAGATGATGGCACCCGCCCTTGACAACATGCGCGCGAAGACGTTATGATAATCCTTGGTCCTTTGTGAACTTTCCCTAAATCCTGTTGATACGCTTATACACCTTTTCAAGAGGGGTTTCTCATTAAGTGGAGATACGTATGCCCATATCCAACGAAATTCACACATAATGAAATCGCATGGGCGGCTTTTATATTAATGGTAGGCATATCGCTTCTCTCCTAGGGCTGTCTTGCAGTCGGCTCACCACCAGGGAAGCGGTTGGCGTTCAATGCGGCCATAGGTTCGAAGGAAAGAAGCCCAGCCAGCATCAATGAGTTTGCTGCAGAGGAACTAACCGGTCTCACCAACCGCCCTAAACTCCTCGACTGAGATAGAGAAACGAGTACTTTTCCCGAATGCGGGCTGCCGTGTTCAAATCAACCACCACAGAGGTAGTTCACTTTGGTGATGGAGCTGTGCGAGAGATTTGAAAATAAAAGTGGTCGTCTCCACAAAGGTCATCGAGCACCCTTCATTTAAAATCTATGGGAGCTATATAATAAAAATCACTCAAAATCCGTTTGTGCAACAAATAAGCACGGTGGCACATCAAAACGAGAAAATCAATAGGTTCTAGTACACAAACGCTAAATACTGACCGGGTAACTATTTAGAAAACCAGTCTCACTCTTTTTTACCATTAAAATAACACATTCCTGTGGTATCTTCTGCGCTTTGCTCAAATTTAACATCCATTTCTTTCGAAAACGAACTAGAGTAACCTACCTAACCGTCTTTAGGGAAAGTCAAAATTGCACGTACAACGGACATCGCGCCAAGAATTTTAAAATTGCGTTTGCGGGATTTTTTCCTTTTTCTATCCCCTTCAATAGCGCAGAAATACTTGCAATAATAGATATAAATAATAGCTCTTTACTCAACGTCTAATTCTTCTTCTTCATCTTCTCGGCTTTTTCCTGCCCGGGGTCGCCGTTCTTGATGAGTAGTTTCCATGGATTTATGTTTAGTGCATTCGGTATAAGACTCATCCATTAAGGTTTTGGCAGAGATTTTACGGACGGATGCCCTCCCTGACTCCAATCCTCCCTATTTATCTGGGCTTTGGGGCGCCATTAAGTTGGCTGGCTTGCCCAACCAGTGGCTAGGTAACGAACCTAGGATGATTGTCCTATAATTTCATTGTGAGGATCAATTCAATTCTTGAAAATCTCGTTTACGATTACTTCGAAAATTCGGGTCGAATTCACAGCCGGAAATTTTCAGTGAAGAAACTTGTCACAAAAACCAGTGTTTACGTAGCACCACATATAAGGACAATTTTGAAGCACAACGAATTCCCGTAAAAGCACAATGGACAGGAGAAGAAAGTTTGGGATAGCTTTGTAGGCAATCACGAGGCTGGAAACTATGTGAAGCTGGTTATAACTCTGGTTTAGAACCACGGTAAAATGAGCTGTACGATGCCCCCCAAATTACATATCCTTAAGGCTCATCTTAATAAATCAGATGATAACATGTAAGCCTATTTAGTGAAGCAAGGCGGGTATTTCCTCTCGGATATTTTGGAATTTGAAAGCCGCTACTAACGAGCGTATAACGAAACATGAGTGAAAATTATTTATCGGATGGGAAAATATTGTGATAATTTCCAACTTCTAAAGCATGGAGAACAAGAGTAGCTGCTTCGCCACTCCTCCTTACTTAACCCTAACCTCTTGCGTCGACACGGTCTGTTGAGACCATAATTTATGACCATCCGAAAATTTAGCGGTAGAGCGCGGAGCGTGCAAAGTTTTGAATTTTTCTCCTTTTAATATTTCTAACCGTTTATAATTGTACCGAAACTTTCGCTCACCTGATATATAATTGTAAATTGTTTCACAATACGAGCACTTTTTCACGGAACACAAAATACCACGCTCGACAAGAATGCTTATTGCTTTTTAGATCTGAGTTGGTGATTAAGAACAGAATGTTCTTCCAATTAAATTTCATTCACTAATGTTGAAACATGACGGAGTTGGTACCGATTATAAGAAAGTTCACTGAGATTTTTCTATTTGAGCAATTTCTGTCTAAAGGGGATTAAAAGAAACAATAAAGCTTCTCATCCCCAATATTGTTTCTGTATTCACAAGAATCATTTTATAATAAAATAAAATGGGAGCTTTTGGAATGGATTACAACGAACCCTCAAGTTTTTATTGTTATACTATAACGAACAGTCAACAATCAAATCTTTTCCGTGAAGTAACCAATAAATATTTGGTAGCAAATACCACTTTCAATCTCAGGTTTAGTATGTGTGCTTGTTTGTTTGTTTTTTTAATGAGAGAAGAAGGTGACCAGCGAATGACCAAGGTCTGTGACGCTCATCAAAGCTGATTATATCAACAAGAGATAGCAAAAAGTAAAGTAGAAGCGGGAAAATGGGAGGAGAACATTAGTGAAACTTCATCAGGAAAATAAGACGAGTAACAGATAGGAAGAAAAACAAGAGCGAAAGGCCAATGACCTGCGGCGTTTTGTGATGAAATGATAAATGGTTATTGCATTGATGGTTTCTCATGGTTCAAATCACTTACAAGTGCCTTTGAATGGCTAAATGAGGCTTTTGCCAATAGATGGCGCCACCCAGCGCCAAATCCGATGGCAGATTTGAAATCTCCAAGGTGAATAATCATATGTCTCATGGTCATATAAGTCATTTCATGGCTCTAAATGGGTACAATTGAACTTTACTCCTTTTCACCTGGCGCTTCGCCGCAGGTAAAAAGGCTTTTGATAGGGAACAAGGTGCTTTGGGCAAGGATTAAACGCTATGCTCTGAATCAGATTAGGAAAGAAGCGGCGACGGAGATGAAATACTATACATAGGCCACTCAGCGAGCGCGTAGGACATAGTGGGTCTGTTATAGTTGGGATTAAAGGAGGGGGGAAATCGCAGGGCACGGTGTCCATTGGTTAATCTGCTATGAGCATGGGGTGGTGGGCGAGCACCACCTCCTTAATGCGTTAGCGGTGGAAGGATGATGCATGGCAGCAGCGAAATGGTTTAACGCCATAAAGTTTAGTGAGGGGCCAAAATTGTCAGCAGCAAGCCATTGAACATTAAATATCTTCACATATAGAACGAGATCAGGGAATGTGAGTTTTTTGGAAGCAGTTAGTCACTGAACTTAGTAAGGATCTCACCACTAGGCCCAAAGGGAGTTCTGGAGATCGTGAGGTTAGCCCCTTTAGGTTAGCTAGGAGGTATGGCTGGTGGAGAAAGTAGCGAGGAGATTGTGGTAAAGGGAGAAAGGAAATAATGAGCTAGTGAGGTTTCCCTAGTTCTAGATGGAAGTAGTTCTGCGAGGCCGTCGCGCAGCCACGATCGCCCGAAACAAATTCCTCAGCGAATGGCATTTGTCTCTGTTTGCTTTCCAGTCTTCTTTCTTTCCCGGAGCTGACCCTCTCCCCTTATAGACTGGGTCTCCTAAGTCATACTCACGTAAACATCAGCCGAGGAGACCGGATAACTGACGACGAAACCAATGCTCGGACACGAGCTGGAGCCGACGATCACGATTTTATAGTGATAAATGCCAGACAAAAGTTTTATCGGAAGTCTTTTTAAATCCAAAAAATACAATCTTCACGATTCTTTTTTTTTACATCTAAATTTGCTCTAATGATTTCATTTTGTTTTACTCGCTTTTAGGGGGCAGTAGCTCGATAATGAGTAAAAAAATAAGTAGCCGTGGACCAAAGCGCGGAAAAGGATTGGAGCCCTTACCGTGTACTATCCAAGAATAACCATGGAAAGTCGCACAAGAAGAGTACAGATTAACAGCGTGAAAAGGAGCCACAGCCAAGAAATCGAGGCAGCTGTCTCGCTCGGTATGGATGACCATGATGGACAAGTGGCTCCATTTCAATCCCAGGAAGAAGGACAAGAGGCAGACAAAGATAGTAAGGACAGTGAGAGACGGAAACACGGCTGGACAGATGCTACAAATCACAAGAGACAGAGAGGTGTGGAATTCAATGGGCGCCAACGTCTGCAGGGGCACAGCGCTTGGAGAAAAGAAGCTATTTCCTACTTAAAAAATTAAAATTGAAAATCTATTTTAGAAATAACTTGATAAAACTTTTGAATGAACCCCCCCCTAAAAAAATTTTTTCTAAATTTTCTGAACTTCACCAATTGTAATTCTTTTGTTTTAAAAAAATCCAAAACATTCGATAATCATCATCATCATCATCACTAAATCTATATTTTTTAGAAGGGGATTTTGGGGAGTATTTGAATAATAATATGACTTATGTTTTTTTATCAAAGTTATTTCTAATAATTCTCTTATAATATAAAAAAAAACAAAATGGTGAAGTTCAGGAATAAATTTAAGCATCGAAATTTTGTGAATTTTTTAAAACGCAAAGAATTACAAATGGTGAAGTTCATAAAATTTATTTTTATATATCTTCTTCTTCTTCGATAACTATATTTTAGCAACGTGATATTTTGAGAGGGGGGAAATTTAGTTTAGAGTTCCTTTTTAAAATTATTATAATTGGCGAAGTTCAGAAAATTTCTAAAAATTTAACCATGGCTGCTTTTTTTTAGATCTTAAATTTTAATCTTAGTAGCAAAGCCATTGCCTGGTTATATTTAAATTTTCTGAACTTCATTTTTTTTTAACCCTCAACGAACTATTAAAATGAATTTGGATTCAACTTAAAATATACCAAGGTCATAACCGAACTAAGAGAAAAAAAAATTCAACCCTTCCAAAAATTGCGTTCTTAAAATATAGGGTTATGGAGGATAATGACAGGTATAAGTAGCGAGCTGAGCAAGTTTGCTAATGAGACTAAGTTGAGTAGGATTATAAGGTTTGATGCTGAAGCATTGCAAGGTGAATTAACCAAACTATTCCAATGGACGGAGAAATGTCAAGTGGAATTTAACATAACCAAGTATAGATAGGTGTAATCCGTTGTATAATAATCAATTAAATGGGAGGGTTTTAGGAAGGTCAGAATGCGAAAAAGACTAAGGTGTCCTTGCAAGTTGCGAACTCCGGTCTAGAAAGCAGTGCTTAAATGTTAGGGTTGAAGAGCTTACCTTATGGTGAAAGGCTTAGGAGACTAAATCTACTTATATTAGAAAGGAAAGTACTGATAAATGTATATAAATGATTGCTTCCATGCAGTTGCGGTTTTTGATATGGGCGGCATTCCTCCGCTTTTTTAGCCATTATATAATGCATGTTTCTAACTTTTAAACTATTATCGTTAATTTTTCTTCCCCTTCTCATTAGTCTATACAGTCGCTAAAGATGGTCCTAGCGAAGGTCCAAAACGTCCGGCCAATAAATGATTAGTGTAATCTCCTGGGTCTTCATATTCTCACTACGTATCAGATTCCCAAGTAACAAATCAATTACAAGTATTATATATATATATATATATATATATATATATATATATATATATATATATATATATATATATATATATATATATATATATATATATATATATATATATATATATATATATATATACGAGGGGCGGTCAATAAGTTTTGCAATTCGGATATAAGGAAACGAGATATGAGGAATAGTGTTTTATTATTTTTCAATATAACTACCCTCGACTTCAATGCACTTGCGCCACTTTTCCCTGAGGCTTCGAATTCCCGACAACCAGAAATCTCCCAACTGCTGTTCAATCCACTCCTGGGCGGCGAGCTGAACATCTTCATTGTCCCAAAACCGGCGTCAACGCAGTGCAGCCTTAAGCTGGCGGAATAAAAAGTGGTCGATAGGGGATCCCAGTGATGGACCCACGTTTCATCACCTGTCACTATGCGTGACTCGAATCCCGCCGGGTCTTGGTTCTACAGGAGCAGCAGCTCCTCCGAACTTTGACGACGTTGGTCATGGCCAAATTTTCGTGGATGATGTGATGTTGATAACACTTGCATGTGATATTCCAAGTTCTCGCTCGATTTCTTCGACCTTCACCCGTCGATATTTGAGGATCATCCTCTCCACACGGGCCCCTTTTCCTCGTTGGTCACGTCTGATGGGCATCCTGGAAAGGGGTCATGTCCAAGGGACTCACGACCATGGCAGAACTCCCTATTTCAGCGAGCAATGGTTGCATAGGAAGGGGCGGTGTCGGTGTACACTGCAACCATGCGTTCATGGATCTCTTTTGTATTCTTGCCTTCCTTGGTAAAAAATTTGATCACTGCGCGGTGCTCAACCTTCTTCATTGTTGAAAAATTTGTGACTGACGATCTGCAATCAGCTACTGCTTCTTAAATATACGAGGCAGGAGCGTGTGGATGCAGGTCCTAACTTGTCATAACTTGTCCTAACACCCCCACAAACAGCCATACCCCTTCTTCTGTTTTGCCCTACCGATTCGCAAAACGTATTGACCGCCCCTCATATATATATATATATATATATATATATATATATATATATATATATATATATATATATATATATATATATTGATTAGAGTTTCTCTTATTGAGCTGTAATTTAGTTTGAAGTATAAATGATATGATGAAACACGGGAAGTTCATTTATTTTACATGATATGTACAACGTTTCAAGTAAATGTTTCACCCACCTCCTGTTCAACCGCATGCATCCCAATATCCACTTCACCTGTGAATAAGAGCTCAATGGTTCCTTATCATTTCTAGATATAAACATTTCCCATTTGCCCACTAGATTTTTAACCAATATTTTTCGAAAACCAACCTTCATGGATCAAAGCCTCAACTTCTTCAGCTTCTGCGACTTTTCTTTCAAAATTGGTGCAATAAAAACACTAATATTCCGTGCCCACAACATTAGCTCAACCTACACTGATTTCCACAAAGAAGTTGAATTTCTGTGTATAATTATTTCAAAGGAAACAGCTTTCCCGTGTCACTGGTAGAAAAAATTACGTCCAGATTTTTAAACAACCTCTACCAACCAAAATTAAAACTTCCTACTGCATGGAAAGACATTCGTTATATAGATTTCAGTTATATAGGTTTCTTAAACCAAAAATTCTCAAAAGAAATACCAAAAATATTAAAGGAATTCTTTAATCATACCGAATTTAAGATCATTTAAAAAATAAACATCTCCTTTGACAATATTTTAATTGTAAAGACAGAATTCCGTCAGAAGCCAAGTGCTCCGTCATTAATAAATTCACTTGTCCCGGATGCAATTTGGGGAATTACATAGGAAGTACGGTGCGCTCGCTGAAGGCGAGGTTCTGTTCTCATATGGCAATTAGCCACAGGACCGGAAGGGTTCCATCAAAGAAAGAGTTTTCACCTGTTCGGCTACATTCTATCGAATGTAAAACTGATGTATCCATTGAAGACCATCTCTGACCCATTATTCTTACGTATTCAAGAATCAATGTTTCTAAAAGTTTTTCTCCCACTCTAAATTCTAACTCCTCTTTTCACCCATTACTTCTTCTCTAAAATAAACCAATCCCCTAAATCTTTCTTTCTTCCTACACCCCTCACACTTCGTTTAACAGTTCTTCGCAAAAGGTTAGTGTTTTCCCCTAAAATCTTTTTCATGTTATCTCCATTTATTATTGTTAAATTTCATTATCAATTGAATTATTAACTTTGAAATAACAGTTCATTAACCTGTACAGCTCTACATCCCCTTCTCTTCATCTCCTACACCCATAACTTCTGAATGTTTATCACTATTTAATATTAGTCTCTTACGAATGTTTGTAATTTTTCTAGTACCAGAAGATGGGTGAAACATTTCCCCGAAACGTTGTACATATCACATAAACTTAATGAATTCCCGTTTTTCGCCATATCCTTCATCCTGCAAACTATACAAAACCTTATGAAGAAGTTAAGGTCACGAGAGGCTCAGACATGTGAGTTATTTGGGGAGCAAAGAGAACGTTTCGAGCATATCACCCATCTTCCAGTTCTAAATCATAACATGAAGATGAAAAAAGTATTTTTTGAGTAACTTGTTGCAGTGTCTAGTGAAGGATTTAAGTTACTACAAAGGATTTTTTTTATTTTTAGGAATAATCATATGACAAAAAGGTGGGGCGAAGTAAATTTTGTTTATATTGGTTAATTTATGAACCAAAGGAAAAGGATATCATTTATTTTAAATATATATATATATATATATATATATATATATATAAAAATTAGAAATTGGGATATCATTCGGAAACCTCGATTTTAGTATGTAAATTAAAGCCAGAACCAGTATTCGGAACATATATATTTTGGAACGTTTCGAACATTAGCTATGTTCATCTTCAGCCTATAATGGAGTAAAACAATAGGAAAACAAGCAAGCTTAGAATACATAAAGAGATATATGTATTAATGACTGACAATAAGTTTAAAGTTTGTTGAATTTGAGAGAAAATAATGCCGCAATATAATAATGAATAAATTTAGAGTTTAGTAAATTTTCGAGAAAACAATGCAAACAATTATTGCGAGGACAATGCAAAATTACAAAGAAAAACACTTCAAAATTATAAAAACAAACAGAAAACAAATCAAAAAATTAAAATTAGAAATGAAATAAATGAATAAACACTTACCAACTTGAGAAAAGGGCAAGAATCGAATGATTTAATATGTGGGAAATTTGAACTAAGCTAAACATGGTAGTTGTTTAAAATAACTGAAATATGGGTAAACAACTAATAGACCATTATAATTATCGGGTCATTGAGTGAGTTGTTATTAAATTTTAGGTAAAAATGAATTAGAAATCAAACTAAAATCAAGATATTTAAATTAATAAATGTAAAGTGGTGTGGACGACTGACTGGAATTTAATTCTGGAATTAACATTTGAATAAATAGTAATTTCAAAATGTTGAGATCTACGGATTTATCAACAGAACCCAAAACCCTGAAAATTGAAGGGGACAATAATGAGGGGAAAGTATCCCAATGATTTCTTAGTGCAGAGAATTCCGGTTTAGCAATGGGTTTGTCTGTGTAGTGGGAAGCCCCCTTAATTTTGAAAATCCTCAGCTTCAATTGAAGTGTAATTTTACTTACGTAACGAGTTTGGCAAGTCGCAAACATATATTGATAAACAAGTGAAGATCTGAGTAGCAAGGGTATTTTCTCCTTATGGGACAAGTAGGTTTTGGAAGAGATAGTATTAATTGGTATAGATTTGATTTTGATTTGTGGATAAACTTTAGATAATAATTGTTGTAAGTCTAAGATGAGTTTGTTGGTCAGCGAGCCTATTTAGGGTATTTTGGGATACATTTTGTGTTTTGATACATTAGATTTGAAGAGAGGAATCACGTGCATTATATTTAGGAAACTTTTAATCAATTTTCCGAGTAATGATGCTGGGAATAAATTAAATTTACAAAATTGATTTAAATAATACATCTCTTTATTAAAATAGTTGCAGTCAAAAGCATATTCTGAAAGCACAGTTTATTCTGCTTCTTACAGATGATATTTTGAAGCAATTTGGTAAACACAAAAAATAATTAGTACCAAGCAGAGTGGATGTGGGTTTTCTTTATGCTGAAGTGGAGACTTTGTTGTCTGACCGGGTGATCTTAATGTCCCAAAATGAAAGAGGGTTGTTAGTTTCATACTCCAGTGAAGGTTCTATGTTATGATGCTGGGAATTAATGTAGTTTTGAAACTGGGAAGCATGACTTATATTTTTTAAAAAAACGAAGCAATCGTCAATGTATCTTTTATAGAGTATATGTTTGAACTGTTGTGGACAATTGGACATCCATGCCTGTTTTAGTTTACACAGAAAGGCATTTGCAAACGATGGACCCAGAGGTGAGCCCATTGCCATCCCATCCCTTTGTTTATAAAGGCTATTGTTAAATATAAATATTGTGCTTTCAACGGCCAATTTAACAAGCCTAGAAAAATCAGGTTTATTGAGACCAAGAACTGTGAAATTGGTGTTAAAATGCGAATCACATATTATTATATTACAAGTTTCAAGAACAGGGATGTTGATGAATAGTGATTTAACATCGAAACTAGTCATGTGATATTGGGAAAATCTAGAGGAATTAATTAAATCTACGAACTCAAAAGAATCCTGTATAGTAAACTCACTTTTAGTAATAGGCTCTATTATGGGTATAAAAAAATTACAAAGATTATAAGTAGGTGTACAAATTGCCGAAAGGATCGTGCGAATTGGCAATCCGGCCTAATGGATTTCGGGGAGGCCACAGAGTACACCCCGAATTGAACCTGAAGTGAAAAGTCTATGGTAATGTTCTTCAGACAATCCTTTAGATTTAAGCTTACGAAAAAAATCTGTTAATTTTATCCTCTATCCTAATAACACTTTTAAATGGACCACAATCAACTTTGAGAAACTTAGAAGAATCATTCAATATAAAATTCATTTTATCCACATAATCAGTCTTATTTAAAAATGCCACACCTCTGCCTTTATCTTGTTTACATATGACTAAATCTGGACGTTTTAAGGGCTTTAAAATATTAATATCAGAAAAACTGAAGACGGGATGGAAATTCATAAACGAGTTAAACTTATGTAAGAATGATTGTGCTATAGATTTTAGGCTATTAACAACATAAGAAAAAAATCAGACTGCTAAAGTGGTAAAGTTGGTTGGTAATTATTCTAAATCGATTTCCTTCACAGAAAATCGCCTTAGATTATAACCATCTAGTCAATATTTTTGAAAAGTAAAACAGATTCATGCAGGCTCTCAACTCAAACTATGCATCCTAAAAAACTAGAAAATTTAGGTTTTTCTTCAGTTATGTCAATTCATCCATATGAGGTTGTTTTCAATTTCAGCGACTCCATTTTAACCAAAGACCAAATGAAAATTTTGGCTCTAGGATTGGATTTTAAATTGCCTCGCTTTAAGATTAACCGTATTATTTATCTTCATAAATTTGAAGTTATAGTTTCACACATAATGAATTTACCACTTTGGCAGTCTGATTTTTCTTATGTTGTTAATAACCTAAAGTCTATAGCACACTCATACTTACATAAGTTTAACCAGTAGTGAGAGGGCAAGCACTCAGCATGGTCTCCTGCAAAAAGATAGCTAATAGGGAGCGGGAGGAGACGAGCCTCAGTAGTTCCTCCTAGTTGGCCTGGAGTCCGCGGCAATCTCATTGAAGGAATATGTCCCCCAGGCCTAGCTTGAAGGAGTTGTGGGGCCTTCTTCGAAGAGAATGTCCTCACGGAAAAGGCCCTACGCTTCCCGGAGGCAGAAACTCGGGTGCTGTAGGTCGAACAAGACGCTGTCGCGTTCGAAGACTAATCGATCGGGGGGTGGGTGGTCAGGCTCCTTATCGGGGTATTTTCCTACCTCTGCATCGAAACCTTAGGTGGGTGGGTGGCTTCGGAGCCAGGTGTAGCATCCTTAGAATGATCCACATTCTCCGAACTACTCAGATAAGCCTTTTTTAGGGGCGCAGAAGCCGTCGTTCTTTGCTGCTGACCTCCATTCGAGTGGCAGCTTTAGGAACCCCGGAAGACGGCCTCATGACCTCCTTCATCCTCATCATGCAAATTACTTACAAAAGGCTGTCTTCCTCAATCTCCCAAGCGGTCAAAGGGAGCAGAGGTTCCTAGGCAATTATTAACAACCACAACAACTAAAACAACCACAACTTGTAACTCCTGATAGAAACATGAAAAATGAAATCAGTAGAACTAAAACAGGATGGAAAGAGGTAAGAAAGCTTGGCTATATACAGAAAGGATATACTACGATGCTAAAAACGAGAAGCATGTAATACACACAAAATACGCTAAAAGTGAGTACAACTCAATGAAACAGGCTAATACATGTTTGAAATAACGCACAACGACCATAAAAGAATTAGGTAGATAAAAAAGAACGCAAACACGAGTGACATATATAGTAAAAAAAAGAATAAAAGCTGAAGTACAAAATTAGTCGAAGACCTCGCAGAACCTGAGAGGATGAAATTCGCTCTAAGACACGAATAACTTGAGAGACGCGAGCGAGGTCCGCGATCATTAGATCCCACTTGGGAGGCTTTTTCCCACCAATTGGACAGAACTTGGCTGATGATAAGGATGGTGACTTGTCTATACATTCACCCGTGTGTAGAGACATATATATCTATAGAAAGGCAGACTTCATTTATGTAATCTTTAACATATGCGTGCAGCCATCCAGTGTTCATTATACAAGTCCTGCGGGTGGTAACAACCACTACAGGGCCTTCGCCATACCTAATTTCTGCCTTTCAAAAACCTTTGGAATTGAGTCACTGAGCCTGGTAGCTTAACGGTAGAACATCTGACTGGCAATCGGCAGGCCCGGTTTCGAGTTCGGGCCAGGATTACT
This sequence comes from Ceratothoa steindachneri, assembly GCA_963969495.1. Taxonomy (NCBI): domain Eukaryota; kingdom Metazoa; phylum Arthropoda; class Malacostraca; order Isopoda; family Cymothoidae; genus Ceratothoa; species Ceratothoa steindachneri. The sequence goes on along the minus strand of OZ018324.1, from coordinate 38,381,894 downwards.
CATACCTTTTTCCCTGGCGTTATTTCTGTCTTCTCAGTATGTATTGCCTTCACTGTGCCGTCCTTTGCGCTCTTTGATCCTTGTGTTCTTCCATTGTCCCTTTCTCTTGCCTTTAAAAACTCCTGTTTCTTGTCCCATTGCTCTTTTATGCGAAGTGAAATTTAAAATTTAATGCCATGGTTAGGTTGCTTTATCGCCTCGCAAATAAGTATCACCTGAACCCTAAGAGAAGTCAGCCTCTCCTTATAAATATGGTCTCCATGTTTTTTGTTTTTTTTTGTTCTTCTCGCAATCTTGTTTGAAGTTATTTTTTCTTTTTCTCTATTTTTTTTATATGAGGAATGTTTTAAGGTAATATTTTGTCAGTCATTGTACAACTGAAGGATAGAGCGTGATGGTATGAAACTAGCCCTGTACTTGTAAACTAATAGCGGATATTGCAAAAGTTCTGTTACACTCTTTATGAGTGTAACAGTTAGCAGTTAGAGTTTCAATTGCTTGCTTACACACGGTTAATGGAGGACTTCAGCTCATCGACGTTTCTGTGGCGTACCTCGCAGCCCTGCTTTCGACATACGCCCACACGGTGTAGTCGAGGGCAGTGAGGTCAGGCAACTGCGGCGGCCAAAAGTCCTTCGACCAGCGCAATCGTTTTAAACTTCGGAACATTTTCGAACGCCTTTCTCACAGCTAAACGGCTGACAACTTGACGTCTGCCTGAACGATGTCAATCTTTGAGGTCTTCCTTGTTCTTAAGCCTCTGTGGACGGTCATTCGGCTGAAATTGAGCCATTTCTGAGAGCAGAGATTTCGATTCTTCTCACTTCCATCTCGACATACAATGGAAAAGACGTTTTAATGACACGTGCTCCAAAAGTAGACTTTAAGTTTCTTTGACGAAACCTTTTCTCTGATACACTTAAACCTCTCGAAAGATAAAAAAAAGTGTCTCAGAACTTTTGCAAAACTTGGTAAAGTCTTTCTCTCTCAAAGCTTTTGTTTTTCATGGTAGAACTAGTCATAAAAACTCTTCTTCCAAAACGAATATCCAATTAAATTGGGACAATAGAATCCTATTTGCGAGACTGTATGGCCAGTGCATCTCTATACTTCCTTTCACGTCTACATCCTTTCGTGTAATATCCGACGCTCGTTTTTTTTTTAAGCGGATCTGTGTTCCTCTACAATTCATTTAACCTATATAGCATCGCCTTCACAAAAAAATAATTAGGTAGCACGCAACCTATCACTTATTTATACAGCCATCGTGTACATATAAAGTTCGATTGAGTATAGGTATATATGTTCGTGTATACGTTCAAAGGGGTTGCCAAAGAATTTACGATCGTCGCTCTTGTTTGGGGTTTTGTGTGGGTGGGTGTGAGTTAGGAGCCAAATTTTATAACAACAGGAATATTATGACGAGATATATGAGGGGGCTGTGTAATATTAATCTAATTTATGGGCATCATTTTGTCTTCAATTCTTTCATATATGCACCTATTTCCTCCAATTCTGACTTGTATTGAGATATGCATTCTGATTTCCGTAGATTTAACCCTTCGTATTCGCTCGTTGTCATAGAAACACCATAGCTCTGTATTATGGGGAGAAGATGAGCTGCCTACTTCCTCTCTCTCTTCTCTCTCTCTCTCTCTCTCTCTCTCTTTCTCTCTCTCTCTTTCTCTCTCTCTCTCTCTCTCTCTCTCTCTGCTTAGTTTCTCAAATTAGGGCAGTAGCCGAGAAAGGAGTAGAAAGGGTGATTAAAATTTAGGTCTTGGGGAAATGGCATCATGGAGGGGGATTAGGGAGGGATGTTGGAAAAAGATGAAGATTAAAAGTATTTAGGTTAATATCGGCGCCATGGTTTTACTTTCGGTTTTGAGTCAGACTCTTCTGAACGCACGGACAGTCGTGCAATTGGGACTAACATGCGACTAGGCCCTCCATGAACTTTTATGTTTGTTCGTATATATGTGTGGGAGGGGGGGATGGAACCTTGATGATCATTAAACGCAATCTCCTTGAAACAAATAAAGGGTAAAACTTATAAACATTATAAACAGAAAACCACGAAATAATTTTAAGTTAAGTTGTTGCGAGCTAAGAGAAGAAAAGTGGTGGACAGTAGTGAAAGAAGGGAAAGGAATGGATTCATGTCTGTTAAGATATTTTAAAAGGTAATGGCGAATTAAATAGACTATAATGAAGGGAGTGGGTCAATCATAATTGGTATTTGTGTAAAAAAGAGCGTAAGGTGTGACTATTTAATAATGGTTCCTCGTAGAAACCGATGAATTGGTTTACACATTCTTTTCCGCTCTATATACATGTTGTTCATCGAAACCACTCTTTGATGCGCGAGATAAGGCCTATCCGGAACCATCTTTATATCGTATAGTTTTGAAGTAGGTCCTTTACCTTCTCCTTATGAGAACCATTCGGGTAACTACGATCCAAAGCTCCTTAACTAGAGAGGAGCATGAATCCGGCCAATAAAAGGAAAGAATTTCGAAAGGAAATTCAACAGAAAAGGACTAGCAAATAATTTATAGCTAAAATGTGGAGGATTTGTAGCAAATGATCCCACGTTGCACTTCTTAAAGGAGAAACTTCATGTAAAAACTGCCTCGCTGAAGCGTTCACTCCCGATCCTTGAGCTGGAATTGTACCGGGAAGCGATTTTGGCGTTCATTTGAAGCTCTTAGGCGTGCATAAGACTTCTAACCAGGAGCGTAACCAGTTTTTTTAAACTCATTAATGCTCATAAAGCTGATGTTCCTTGTTTGACTACCCTTACCAACTATCTGGTTGATTGATTGATTGGTTGGTTTTAAGTCCTGCAATTATTAGGTTATTGATACTTATCTCCTTGAATTTCAGGACACTTTGATGCAGAGCAACTATGGTTGCTCACTTTTCTTTGGAAAGAACCATTTTTGGAATTAAAAAAGATTCAAACAATTATTTCTAAAAAATATATTATGAAATAGATTATAATTACACAAAATCACTCATTTAACCCATATTTATCACCTTTTTGCTATTTTGATCGAATAGCAAAATTCCAGGGATTGAAACTCTCCTCCTACATAAACTGGACCAGAGCGCGATTTTGAATAAGTTCAGACCAAAAGTAATTGAAAAAGATGAGTTCATCTTTAGAGAATAATTATAAAATTAGGACTCTTAAGAACAGAATTCTATTAAACTGACGCGTTTCGATACAACTCTTATCATCCTCAGAGAAAAAAATTAAAAAATGCCCTAAAATAGGTTTATATAATATAAATCACAATATTAGAAGTTTACATATGTAATAACAAATATAATAATACTAATTATATAAAATTAAAGTTAAAAATCTACAAAAAACGTTTGAGTAGGCAAGAAATAATCATAGGGGCGATGGCAAAATTAGCGGTCAATCTTAGACTTGCGATAATGAAGAAGAAAGGTAAATTTACGGCTCTACGCTGAGCTGAGGCTCTAAGAGAAATGATTAACTCCAGCTAGTCCTTCTATTCCGTACTCTTGCATTTGGAAATATTTCCTATCAATTCGATTGAATGTTCAGTCTTGGCGGCTTTTCTTGTATATTAGTTGGTTCGAGAAACAGTAATTGGCAGGGGTTTGTGGCAAAGTCTCAAATTTCCTCTATTTTCCTCCATCATTTTCCTGTCAAGACCTATGCCATGCTATGCTCTCGTATGTGTTTTGTAGGCTTCATTGCTTAAGTGGTAGGCCATCTTCCTTAAATTTTTTGTTTCTATCAGTCGTATGAATGGGAGGGTAGGGGGTAGTCTCTTAAGGTGCATTTGTATTCATATATTAGATGACTCAGTTGTTTGTATTCAGGTGGAGGTCTTTGATTCTTTTCCATATGGTTTGAGGTCAGTTTAGTTTGGTAGTAAATAAAGAAATTTGTATTTTCATGTTTGTTGGTTGTATCCTTCAGTTATTAATTCCTTTTCGTCCGTTTGGTTGGCCGCACTCATGGTTTTCTTAAAGAAGAGTTTTATGGAGTTTTTTTGTTTGAATTTCCAATTTTATGGAGAGTCTTGAAGGAACATCGGTACATCTTCTTTCTTAAAGCACTTGCATTGAAGAACATTCGCAGTATGGTTACTAATGAAGCGTTTGAAAATGTTGGATGTGGTTTAGTAAGTTCAAGAGAAGTGATTTTGATCTCTCTAATGGGGATCGATCAGAAAGACTCAATGTCCTTAAGAAGTAGCAATTGAAGAAGAGACACTGCAAAATATTAAAAAAAATCGTCTCTCAATTTTGTGATCAACTCTTCAAAATCAATGCTAGGAAAAAATTACTACACCGCACTTACCACTTATCTTTAACCTACACATAGAATTTGATTTTTTTCGTAATTTTTCAAAAATAATTAAGTTCCGATACTCTTAATTTAACTTCCCTTCCCACAACCATGTTTCCTTCTTGCCTCCTGTCTATCTTATTCGGTTGAGTTCATCTCGAGGCTCAACTTGGTGAGTTACTCTGCTGTATTCCTACTCGATTTCTTCTCCCCCCCTTTCTCTCTCTCTCTCTTTCTCCCCCCTCTCTCTATCTTCCCCTCTCTCTCTCTCTCTCTTTCTCTCTCTCTCTCTCTCTCTCTCTCTCTCTCTCTCTCTCTCTATATATATATATATATATATATATATATATATATATTAATATATATTAATTACTGACTGTATGCATTCTCCTTATAACTTGAACCCAAAACTCCAATCGCTCCATTTTTCTTGTCCTGTAAGAAACGTTGAAAATTTGAATTATTGTTTATTTGTTTCTATTTAACCGGTTTAATTTTAACAGATTTCTCGATACGTCTGCGCCTGTGTAGGTATGTGTACGGTATAGGTGCGTGTTAAGGAGGTGGAAGGATTTAGAGTAAGGGGGCATACGAATTCCCTCGGAAGCGGAACCAGCGAGAGGCTTTGTATTAGGTAAAACGGTGCGTGACTCTCCCCCTATCCCTCCCTTTTCGCTCCTCCCGTTTCCCCTCTTCCCCTTTTCAGTCTCCCTTCCCCCTTTCTCCATATCCCTTCTCAGTGAACCCGGTCACCAGCGAAGAGATGTGTGCGTGTGTCGGTTCATTCTGACTCTCCCCCCCATCGGTCCAATCCATCAGGGGAAAAGGGTTTATTTAGATGTCTCCCCTCCTCCCATGTGAGTTGTCCGAATTCTGCGGAAGGCCTTTGGTTGATCGACCGAGTGGAATGTGTGCGTCGTGAAGGGAATGAACGCGGTTGGTTCATCCTCGAATAGGGACTTCTGTCTGTTCAGCCCCATATTCTAAGCACCCCGTTTGCTTGGGGGAGGCAAATCTGTGAGGTTACTTGGCTACCAAACGCTACATTGTATTTTAATGGTGATTTAACGTGCGATGCGAAGAGTTATAATAGTGTCTGTCTTGATTAGTGGCGTAAATGAGTTACCCTTTTTAATGTTCTCCCCTTGTGGAAGGAAGTCACAAGCTTGCATGAAACGGAAATTACAAGATTTCATGACGTTCAACAAGATTCAGGAAATTTGGTGGAGGCAAATGAAATTTTGGTACCACTTTTGTCAATGTTTTCAAACTTCTGTGCATCTCTATAATTTCTATAAAGAGGCTATTCCATCATATAAAGTCTATTTTAAAAGAGGCTATTCCAACATATAAAGATGCTATTTTTAAAAAGTTATCACATAAAAAGAGGCTATTCCAACATATAAAGAGGTTATTTTTAACATAAAAAGAGTTTATTCCAACATATAAAAGCCTATTTTTAACATAAAAAGAGGCTATTCCATCATATAAAGAGGCTATTTTTAACATAAAAGATGCTATTTCAACAAATAAAGAGCCTATTTAAACATATTTTTACCAAAATAAGCCGATATATTTTTAATAGGTTTACTTTGATAACGACTGTAAAGATTTCGGATTTTTTAGTGAATATGAAGCACTCACATTTAATTCACTGATTTAAAATCCAATTCGATTTTTAACTTTAAACTGTTTAAAAAAGAATTATGTTGACATTTTTTCCCCTAATTTTATTCTTTCGTAATAAGTAATGCGGTGAAGTTATTTGTGCAAAATTTCATAAGCAAGCAAAAATACTCTTCTGTAGGTCGCTGCCTCCCCGCCGAACTCCAACGATCAGAAGGAGTTCTCCTAGATAACCGACCCCTAGTGTTGTATTTCTTCTCCTAGGTACCGGGTTAGATTCACAAGGCTAGGGCGCTATCGGGCGTGCGTCGAGTCTTAGACATACGCGCAGACAGCTCTAGCAACGCCTGTCACCACACCCACCATAGTCAATCGCAACACTGCTGTCTCTTCCATTCTCTATTCGCTGGTATCACATATCACTATTCGGCCCAAGAACACCCCGAAGGGGGTTTCCATATCCACACTTCCCTGACTCGAAGCGAGTGACTGTCCCTTGGGCCATGGAAGGTTTGCTGTTTGGTAGGAGGTATCAAAACACAGTAATACCCCCTTGTCTGCACCTTTTCCTCTAACGAGGACCGTCCACTGGCGCCTAAGGTATCACCCACGATTGTCAGTCTGATCTTTAGGTGAATTGCATTATCCGATCGTGGAGGAGGGGGGGACAATTAAGGATCAGGTTTTGTAACAATTGTTTTTGATTCGAGATTTTTGTGAATGAGTGTTGGACCGTGTCTGGTTCGTGTTGGCAACGGCGATAGATGTGTGTCGCAGAGGCCAGTGCAGTATTTGTGTGTTTAGTTTGGGGCATTGACCGCACCGGCCCATTGCACTGGCGACTCGTGTGTGACGTGGAAGGGATGTTTTATTTTGTCTCCTAAATCATTATGAGGGTAAACAGTTAATTCTGTACGTAATTAAAATGCACAAAAGATGATTAAATATTAACCCATTGATTCTGGTAATACCTATTTTAAAATTTCCAAATTTTATCAATATTTTTTAGTCATGAAGAAAACCAACGAGGAAATCTTCAGCAAAAAGTATTAAAGGGGAGATTGTAAAGAAACAGCTGAAGATGAAATAAAAATGTGGGTAAAATCTACATATAGACACAGGTCCTCCTACAGGCCGGAAGGAAACGCATCAGGTGGTGTTGGGATAGAAAGGCACGCAATTCTTCAGATGTCAGTTGCAGCATGCTTTCTATCCATACCTGACACCATTTGGGGAGGGGAATGGTAATAATAGATAAATATGAGCGGAGTATAAAGGAAAATGGATGGGAAGAAATCAGTCATGATAGGGGAGAGATGAATGTCTGGTAGGATAGATTCAGCAGAAGACAGAATAAAAGTGGAACAAAAACTCACGCAAGTTGGTGGCAAATAACGGATGGAAGTAGAAAACTCTATCATACGTGAAAGTTGAAGGAGGAAGAGAGAAAAAACTAGAAGTAAAAATGTGTCACACGTCGTCAAACAACTTGTAGGTGAAAAGAAAAGAAGTTCGACTGTAGGAAAAAAATATTGGAGTATGGTTTATGGCAGGACAAATCATGCTGTGAATATGCTATGAGTATGGCATTGTGAAAGGAAATAAATCAGAGAACACCAGTGAGTGAAAGGCGAGGACGGTAGATGACAGACAGCTGTAATAAATACTTGTGACGACTTTGTTATGAAATGTCTCTCATCAGAAGTGACAAAAGCTTCAGGACGAGGGGTTTGAACTTGTCTGTTTCCATGACATTGGTTGTCTGTCTCGCAGGAAAGGGAAAGACTCTGCCATAGCCCGTAAAATCGCTGGGGGGGAGGGTCTCTTCCAAAAATTGAGACTTTAAAGTCGAAATGCACCTTAACCCCTCAATTACTTCTTTCTAATCAACATGAAAATGATGGCTAATTTCAGACCATCTGAATAAAATCACTGGTAAACTTTCATATATGCTTTTTTTCCTTTATAGAACAATGACCAGATAAGAACATACTTTATACAAAGCTACGGCGAAGATAATTAGTTAATGCAACAGGTGTTACTTTAGCAGGGGAAACTGCAATATACCCAGTGATGGTATGCGGTTGGTATAGTAAAAAGTAACCACCTAAACACTACATCTGGCACCTCTGTTAGATCGGTATATTGGATACACTCTTGATATGGATGAAAAGCGTTTACCAGGCGTGACAGATGCAATGTTAAGGTTGCTACTCAGTGTTATACTAACCACAAGGTATTACTTGTTTAAATTGTTTTATTTTAAATAAAAGTTACTGGTCTACTGCTATTAGACCAAGGTCAACAGACCTAAGTCGCCTACTATCAATTATTCTGACATGACCATATGACCCTACAACCTTCATAACTTTCAATAATTCCCAGACTAACCTTAGGAGGACCTTGGAAATTATATCATCTGAAAGAGAATGTAAAACAACATAAGGGTTTCAATTTCGTTAGAATTGGCTGAATATTTACGAAGTTATTGCGAAATATTCCTAGACTAACCTTGGAAGGAGTTTGTAAATTATATCATTCGAAAAGGAATATAAAACAACATAAGGGTTTCAAATTTCGTTAGACTCGGCCGAAGAGTTACGATGTTATTGACAAAATGGTTACCATCCGAACGACATACCTCAGGACCGACATAGTAATTTATAGATTCAGTGCACGCGACTAAGAATATAGGGAATATTTTTGTTACAAAGCAAAGAAATTTTGCGAAAAGCTTCTGAGATCTTGAAACTAACCCCGCTTGGATATCAAGTCAGGTTTGAGACATAGTTGATCTTCTATTGTTTTTAATATGTTTGAGTTTGCTAAATGATCTTTCTGTTGGTGCTACTGTAGAATTTAACAATTCTAAAGGTTTCAGTTCTCGTTTTCCATATTTTTTTCTGAGTAATTATGGTAAATGCTGCAAAATCTTTATTATTAAGTTCATTATGATATCAGAGTGCTAATTTGTGAAATAGACGATTGAAAAAAAAAGAACGTGAAATTTAGGACCTGATAGACAGTAAACATGTTATATGATGAAATCGTCGCCTTCTGGGGTTAATTTTTAAATAAATTAAGCGTGAAATTAAAAATAATCGAATGAAAAAATCCAAAGAAAATATCTCTAGCTATGGGCGTTCTTCGGAAATCCCCCTGAATGCACCTCTTGCTTTTCTATGATGGCGTCCGCGATAGCGTGTTATATAGGAAGAGAAGCGAGGTTAACCTGCTGAACGGATAATAGCCACTTGATCGGGGGAAAGCAACTAATTGGGTGATGGCAAGCCAGCTTGGGTTGGGCTATTGCTCTAGGACAGTGGTTCCCAAACTTTTCGGATCTTTACCAACTTTTCATATATGATCCTCATCCATAGCCTTCTCTTCCTCTCAATCCACATCTCGTGACCTCAGTGACTCTCTGTAGTCCTACATTTATTTAGGTCCATTATAAAAAAACTCCTGCGGCAATACCTGTAGTTTCATTCATTCCACCTCATATTTTTCTTTTCTCAAATACTTAGTTATGGAAACTTGCAATTTTCTTTTTGCCAAATCTCAAATAAACATTAAAATGGTACTAGGGAGTAATTTGATGCACATAAAATAGTTTCCAGAATTTTAAAAAACAATTTTCCAAAAATAAATTTCACTGGATAAAATGTGTAATCAAAAGCTTATAGTCTCCCAAATTGTGCTGTATAACCCACCAGTGGACCAAGAACCCCAGTTTGGGAACCACTGCCCTAGGAGAACTACACCTTATTTCTCCGTGAGCTTGGTTTCGTGCGTATAGAGGCTACTCGGCTGCCTCTCACTACAGTGACATTAAATCGATTCATTAAAATCGGAGTTAAGAGTATCCCCTATTCTTTGCTCAGGGTTTGATTCCTTTAAGCACCACAACTCTCGACCCTACCTTTCCTTCTCTCAGACCTATTATAATTTACCGTTATTGTACCCTAACCTCTTTCTTTATAAGTGTTTTTCCCTTCCCTCTTTAATTGGTTACTCCTACTAGCAACGCTTCTTTGAAGGCGAGCGTTGGTAAATCGATCGGAATTGCATGGCGCGATCGACCGGCATCCCGAAAGTCTTCTATTGAAATGACATCCTAACAAAGAACTCGAGGCGTCGGACTCCTTTACTATCACATAAAGTAGTGAGGCATTTATGTTGAAATTCTTACAACAGGTGCTCAAGGGAAATAGTACTTGGTTAAATTTGATTTTTAGTTTTGGACTTTGGTGAATTCCATGATAAAATAATGAGGCCAAGGAAAAATAAACCAGGACTTATATCAAAGTTATGGAAGAAATTTATACAAACAAAATACCATCTGCGCTTTCACATTAAGTTGTTTCAAGGTGGACATGTGTACAAAGTGTCTTTGCCTTATAATTGTATGCATTAGCTTGTGTTATTTGATCCACACACCTGAAAAAATATTCTGACTGTTCGACGTCCATTTTTGGTTAATCACTGCATTCCTAGAGCAAGGTAAAATTTGGGAGCTGAATGTTATACGCTGCACTTGGTTGCGACGGTGCCTATGACCTTATGTATTCAGGCAACTAAACAAATAAATGATTGCGATGAATCGAATCGAGTAAAAATAAACAAACAAATTTTGCTACTTGTAATTGCGATACACTTTGTATTTGAATCTGCGGGGGCTCCTAGGAATTAACAAATCCAAAAAAGCAATATAGTATACGTGAAACAAATTAAGTATATGTGATAAGAGCAATCCAGCTTACCTTTAAGGATTTCATATACAAGTTTGCAAGGTTAGTGGAGAAAACCATTTCCCATAACCAAACTTCTGCCTATAGAATATCCAATTGAAACTAACCTTACATTCATTAATGCATAAAGAGATAAGTTGAATGAAAATATACGAAACAAATTGAAGAGGAAATTTCATGTTTCGCGAGAAAATTTAGTAAATGGTTAAAACACTATTTGTTTTTAATGAAATTTTGTATCTTTAACACGAAGGGATGACCAAGGGCTTCCCATTAAGTCACAGCTTTGCAAACGCTTTTATTTCTTACCACGGAAAAAACTGGTTAAGTAACTATCCTGTATTTAAACCGGTAGTGCTAAAAAGATACGTCGATGATTGCTTTCTCATTTTTAAACACAAAGACCACGCCCCTTTATTTTTTGAGTTATTTAAATAATCAACACCCTAATATTAAATTTTCAATGGAAACAGAAACAAACAATACAATCTTTTTTATTGACGTCACTGTTACAAAGATTGGCTCTAAATTTAGTATGTCAGTCTACAAAAAACCTCCTACTACTAAACTTGGCACCCATTTTTTCAGGTACACTGCTGCACATTTTAAACTTGCCAGCATCAAAAGCTGTATCCACAGAACATACATAACTTGTTCAGATTGGTTTCACTTTAATATCGAAATAGAATACCTTAGGAACTTTTTTCATTTTATTTTTTCCCACATCATTTATTTAACAACCTAGCCTCAAATTTCTTATCAAAATAGTTCTCTCGCCAAACACAACCAATAACAGTCCCTAAAGAAAAAGTGTTTCTTAAATTATGATATCCTGAACATTTTAGTACTAAATTCAATAAAATTATACTTTCTGTGCTTAATAAGTACTTTCCTCAATGTCAGTTCCTTCTTATTAATTCTAATATTCGTTCCATTAATTCATACTTTCGCAACAAAGAATCACTCCTAATCACTCTCATTATGCTTACGATCCTTCATTGTATATAAATTTACGTGTGCATCTTGCGAAAGTCGCTATGTAGTCCAAACTAGTCTACAGCTAAAATGTAGAACTATGACACAGCAGAACTAACATTACAATTTCTAAACCGGAATTCTCTTCGATAAGACAACGCTCACAAAAACTTAGCCGCCCGTTTAATCCTGATTCTGTTTGTTTATCAACTTCTGCTTTCTCTTCTCTTGAATTATAATTCTAGAATCTATATTTATAAAACAAATAAATCCAGAGCCTAATGATTACTCATATTTCCCCAAATTGTTTATTATATAAGCAAATAGACAAACAAACAAACAACTAAATCCCTCAACGTAACTTTCCTCTTGGCTTGTTTCCTCCATAATAATCAGTTGTCTAATCAACTCCAACGAATTAAGGTCGGTTTCTGTCTACAGTTTGTTTAGTTTGTTTCGTTTTTGATTCTTTGTGTCTTTATTTTAAAATTTAAATCTTTTTGTCACCGTTTGAATTTGAATGATTTTTTAGATTTTTCCGCTAGTTTTATATTTATTATTCTTATTAGTTACTCACCTTGTAATACTGATATTCTATTGATTGCCATGTTTTTAAAATTTTATGTTATGGTAATACTGACAAGATGGTCGTTGGTTGGAAATGACCGAAACGTCCGCCGAAAATTATAATGTTTGAAACTATCACATGGGTCTTCAAATTCTTATTACGATAATGTTACCAAGGGACGACTCCATCACCAGTATATATATATATATATATATATATATATATATATATATATATATATATATATATATATATCATTCACTTACACGCTCATGAAAACTCACTTTCATACACGGTATTTTCCCAGACTCAAATCTTGTGAGACCATATAAAAAAGACTTCCCTTGTTTCTGTTCCGTCGAATTCTTCTTCCCAAATCAACAGCCTCACTCCTCGCTCGCTCAATAGTCATTTACATTTAACCATCTACCACAAACCGCTATACATGGAACCTCTTAAACATTTGCCAAAACTTTCTCCTGACTGGGGAACACTCGGGAACAATGTATTTGGTGAATTGACAGAAGTACATTTTCCTACCTAATTCGAGCATACTGAATTCAAATCTGAAATCAGATTAGCTCTAAATGCTACAGATTTTTCGTGATATCAATAACTAATATTATACAATAATTTTCATTTTATCACGCCTATCATCATGCCCTGAAGTAATTTGGAATCATCCTTTTGCATTATTTATAGTAAAGCAGGTTTTTTTGCACAAACATTTTATTGCATATGAGAAGAAACTTGAATTACACATTAGGATTACAAATACTGTAATCAAATAGATGCTAATTTATGATGACCGTACATCAGACTGGAAGGCCTCTTCTTGATTTCAATCGGGCAAAAAATTGCATTTGTAAGTCTTCTCTGGCTGAGCTCTTCTAATCGTCCAGCAGTAGTCCGCCATCATGTGTCTATTCCAGTGACTTTGGTAGCGCTCTGCCATCGCCATCAAATCCTGAAGCGTTTCCCTTGTTCGTCGCTCACGGCTCCCAGATTCTATGGGAATGGGTCGAGGTGACTATTTAGGAAATGCAGCTTCACATTCAGGTTGAATCCCAGATCACGATATGCTAAAAGCATATTAGTAACCAGATCCTCGTAGTTATGCGCTTTTTTGTTTCCCAAGGTGTTACGAACAACGGCAGAAAATGAGAGCCAGGCTGCCTTCTCTTTTTCATTCATGGTGTTCACGAATCTAGAATCACTCAGAAGTCTTCTGATTTGGAGACCATCAAATACTCCTGCTTTTATTTTTTCGTTTGACAAGGCAGGAAACGCCGATAATATGTACTGAAAACAATCGTTGTCAGTGATTCATCACTGCTTCATCAACCTCAGTTTGAGATGAAGTGGAGGGAAAACGATCTTCTCTCGAATTTAAGATTGGCTCATTAACAATGTTTGGCAGTCCTGCTTTCAAAGTTTCTCGAACTGGCCAATCTTTTTGGGACCAGTGTTTGTCACGGGCTCGACTGTCCCATATACAGATATAGCATGGAAACTTTGTATATCCCTTTTGCTGGCCAAGGAGGAAGTTGACCGTCTTAAAGTTTACACATATTATCCAATTGTGTTCATGGTACTTAAGTAAATCCATGACCATTATTATGCCATCGTGAGTTTCTCGCAGATGGACAGAGTGACCGAGATTAACTGCACCAAAGTCATTGCCATTATGCAAAAAGCCACACTTGAAGCTACGCTTGGAGCTATCCAAAAACAGTCTCCACTCAGCAGGGCTATAGGTGCCAAGTCCCAACTCGGTAAACAGACCAGGAACATCGTGGCAGTATACAAATTGTTTGTCCTCAGAGAAATACTTAACAAATGTACTCTCCCTTGTTCGGTAATATGATACCCGTACCGACCTGTCAAGGATATGTCTTTCACTTAACCTGGAGGCTAAAAATTCTTCAGCTTTCTTTGAGAGCGCCAAATCACGTATCAAGTCATTCAAATCCTCTTGATTGAAACAATGAGGAGCTAATGACTTTAGCATCTGAGGATGAATCTGCAGAGTCTGAATCCATTCCGTGGACGTCCATATCAGGTACATCATTTTCATCCTCGGAGGAAGCATATCCACTGAAAATCGGAACTGGTAAGGACTCAGAATAACAGTCCGATACATGACCCTTTGAATCTCGCCACACCATGGGGATTCCAAAAGGAAGACATTTCTCTTTCCTTTCGTTCACTCACGAAGATGTTCCATACAACTATGGCAAACAGCATGTGGGGCCCACTTTTTATCTTGATCGCCAAGAGGAACATCAAAATATGCCTTATAAGTGTGGATCACAAAGTTTGATATATTGCGCCTTTGACGAACTAGCATGTAACAGCCACATATGTAGCAGAAGGTCATTAACGCAATTTCCTCTTGACAAAGCTAAGACAATAATACTTATTATTATCTTACTACTATGTAGTGTGAAGTATTTGATTTTACAAGCACCCTCTCTGTCCGTCTGGAGGGCAGTTTTCGGGGAAACGAGAAAATAGAAATTACAGAATAACTATAGCATGTAGGTAAAAATGGATTATATATTTGAAATCAGTATGAAAAAATGAATTAAAATTGGCATATAAATCTAAGTCACCAGAAAATGTGATTAAAATTGTTCCCCTGTGTTTTCAATCCTTTTTCAGATAAATTCTTTGATAACATTTCAGATCAATTCTGCTCTCTCTCTCTCCCAAACACACACCAACGAACATTTACTTCAGACAAAGCTGCTCCCCAAGAAACCCGATTGGTGATCAAAACTGGTCAAGCCCACCTTTTCTCCACATCTAAATACACTAAATTCGGTCACATCACTTCATGAAGCACAACACTCTTCCATTCGTGTTAACCTTGTGCTCCATCCAGTGGGGAAGAACTTTTAACTGACCTAAATCCACACATTCTCCTCCTCAAGCAGTCCTCGGTGGAAGAGTCACAAAAATTTAGACTCAGCGACTCCACTCATTCATCTTACCA
The DNA here is from genome assembly GCA_963969495.1 of Ceratothoa steindachneri. NCBI lineage: Eukaryota > Metazoa > Arthropoda > Malacostraca > Isopoda > Cymothoidae > Ceratothoa > Ceratothoa steindachneri. The sequence goes on along the minus strand of OZ018324.1, from coordinate 38,366,646 downwards.
AACGTCATGGGCCAAAATAAAGTTATCTTATGAAATTGTTATTTGGATTCAAACGCAAGAGAACAAATATCTGTTCTTAAGGAACTGGTGACCCCACTCCAATACAAGAGAACAACCTTCTCTCACCACAAATACCTTCTCCTCTTGCTACACATACACATACACACACACACACACACACACACACATATATATATATATATATATATATATATATATATATATATGCAATGTCCCGCAGGAAAAATGAAGAAGGTGCTTCCAAGTACTTTCGAACTTTATTCAGTTCATTCTCAAGGATAATTTGAGAATGAATTGAATAAAGTTCGAAAGTACTTGGAAGCACCTTTTTCATTTTTCCTGCGGTACATTGCATTCATTGCGAACCTCACGTGCTACTTTGTAAGTTATTGATTTCATATATATATACATATATATATATATATATATATATATATATATATATATATATATATATATATATATATATATATATATATATATATATATACAAAGTGACAACCGAAAATGTCCCCTTTTTAATAATGCTATAATTTATTAGGCATTAAAGCTTAAAGTTAGAAATAAGTATCATCACAAAGAACAATAGTTAAAATGTCATTAACTAGCTTTATAATATTCAAAATCACCCCCCACCGCACTCTATACACTTATCAATACGATTAGTAAAATATCTTATGACATTGTGTAAAATATTGCCATTCATGGATGCAATGATTTCTCGAAACTCCTCCTTCAGTTCTGCGATATTAGATGGTACAGCTCGAAATAGTCTTTCTTTTACTAAACTCCATAGAAAGTTAGAAATTAGTCTAAAGGTGACAAGTCAGGTGACATAGCCAACCAGGGGAAATTTGCGACATTAGTCGTTGAGGAAATCGAGCCTTCAACCATGTCATGGTGTCTTAAGCAGTATGGGTTGTAGCGCCATCTTGCTGAAACCATTTCTCTGGATTGTTTTTAGTGTCTTATCGTATATCATATCTTCTGAAGAAGCTTAAAGGCGAAACGTCAATAAAGAACTCCAGAGTGTTTTTCGGATTTTTACTTCCTCTGCCCAATCTCTCTCTCTCTCTCCCCCCCTCTCTCTCTCTCTCTCTCTCTCTCTCTCTCTCTCTCTATATATATATATATATATATATATATATATATATATATATATATATATATATATATATATATATATATATATATATATATATATATATATATATATATATATATATATATATATTCACCTTTTGAGGGGGTGCATAGAATGTAGGAAAGAGGGGAAGTGGCAGTTAATGTGTTTAAGCCAGGGAGATTGTAGCTGATAGCTATATGTGAGACAAACAAGAAATGGAATGAAGAGTTATTTTGAGATGGAGTAAATGGAGAGTTAACTGACGTAGATCAGAATTGTAAGAGTAAAGAGAGTGTCGCATTGGTACTTGAATGAGGAACCGCTTGATTCAATGGTTTGCTTTGAGTGTGGTTGAATTTGAGAATCGCAAGAGGTTTTCTTTTTTAATTTAAAGCACAATAACAACGAGGCTGTGTCACACAGAACGTTAGTGGGGAAATATTTGTAAAAGAAGTTTTGAACGGAGACATTGGCTTCGGGAAGGTGCAAACCCGTGGCTACTGGGCTTAGGAGGGGGGCGGGTATCTTTCCTTCAAGTTTCAGTTGTAGCAGGAACATTACCTCTGCTACACCATCTATCCCTTGCGAGTGAGATTTGTAAAGATGTAACTCTGCATGATTGAAGTGTATGAACTCTGCAATGATAGAAGTGTAGCCGGAAAGGAGTGGTTAAAGAATGACGGGTGAGTAGTGGATGGGAATGGCCATTGTTGGTGGTTCTATGAGATATGAATGGACAAATAGGTGGATGAATAAGAGAGGGCGTAACTGGAGCTTCTGCTACACCGGGAGAGGATGAAATGGCGAAAGGGTGACATGATTCTGTACCGGAAAAAATGTGTAGCAAATACATTCTTTTCGCACAAAGATATTCATAAATACACATGGGTTGGGCACGAGAGAGGTGGAGAAGTTGAGTATGGTTGATATGTGGTTCGTAAGAAAGAATAGACTGCGGGACTTATTTGAAGTGAAATCTGTGAGAGGTGTGTAAATGGGCCCATCTGATTACATGATTGCGCAGTGGAAGATAAATTAGTTGGGGCATGGGTGAAAAGACGTGAAGAAAAAGAAAAGAGAGGAACAAATTAAGTGAAAGGCTATTGAATCAGAGAGGGAGGAGAGAGTATGTGAGAATGCTTGGAAATATAAGAGAGGAAATAAGTGTGAGATTTCGGAAATGTAGAACAAAGTTAGGTAAGTGGCAATGGGTAGTAAAAGCAAGGGATGTGTGTGGGTGTGCCAGAACTGGAAAGAGCCAACTAAATGAGGAATGGTGGAATGACGATGTTAAGCGTGTATTGAAAAGCAAAAGGAACCGTACTTGCAAATACTTAGCACTGTAGATGTGGATGTCAAGGAGATGTGGTTGAATATATACAAAGAGATGAAAAGGAAAGTGAAACAATTGGTTAAACAGCTTAGGGAAGCAGCAAATGAAGTATGTATTTAGAGGGAAGATGAATAAATATTCCGATGGGAACAGGGGGCTATTGTGTAAGGATGTGAGAAAGATGAGGAACCAGAAGAATAGCTGTATGAACATCAATGATAAGACTAGCAGGATACTTACGAGCAATGAGGGGGGGAGGGGTATATTGCGAGAAATGTACATAAATATGATTGGTTTCGTGGGCGTAAATTGAGTGTCTTTCGGGGTATGGAAAGAGAGGACCATGCAATTGGTTGTTAGCGCAGTAAAAAGTAGGAAAATGGTAAAGAAGATGGATTAGATGATATAGTCGCTAAAATGGTAAAAAGAATATGGTAATTGTGTTATGGAATGGGTATGCTGGCTGTGCTGTAAGGCATTTGAAAGTAGGAATGAGCTTGAAGACTGTAAGAGTTCAGTAATAGTGCAGTTGCATAAGGGTAAAGGGAAGAGAGATGAATGAAATCATAAGTTTGTTGAGTGGTTGTGAATAAAGTGTATTGAAAAAAAGTGATTAGGTATATAAGAACATAACTGAGAGTTTGATAGATAATGAACAAACAGGGTTTTAGTGTGGATAGGAAGTGTGTGGCTCATGTATTTGCTTTGAGACAGCTAAAAACAATGGCTAAGAGATGTATAGTGTAGCAGAATTCATTGATCTGGAAATAATTCGTGCGTTGGAGTGAAAAATAGCTGGAGTGAGTGGTTTTAGATATGTGTAGGGGTTAGATAAGGTCATATAATGTTGCCATGGCTGTTTAGTATCTCTATGGATGGAGTATGTATAGGAATGGGGAGAAAGGATATGAAATTGATGAGGAAGGGTGATGATTGGCAAGGGATGAATCTATTTATTTTGATATATGGTGATGCCATAGTGTTATGGCAGAAATTGAGAGCGATTGAGAAATGTTGATCGAGCATTTGCTAGGGTGTGTGAGAGGAGAGAACTAAAAGTGAATGCAAAACAGAGTAAAGTATTTAGAGGTCAAAATGAGGTGGGGTGCGATATCCGAGTCCGCGGGATCAACCTTGAACAAGTATGAATTTTTAAGTATCTCGGACTCATTGCAAATGGAAATTGTCAGAATGAAGGAAGTTGCGACCACAAGGTTTTAAATAGTAGGGAAAGCACTGGAGGGGGGGATATATGAGAGCTAAGGGTTTGAGTTTGTAATGTGCCAGGAAGCTGCATGGAGTGAGACTATGGTATGGGAGGAGAAGGAAAGATCTGGAGTGAGAGCAGTGCAAATGGACAACTTGAGACGAATGCTCGGTGTGAGCTAGGGAGAGAGAGTGAGGAACGATTGGGTAACAGATGTTTATGTCGTGGAGAAGGGCGTAAATGAGGTTGGATTAAGAGTATTCTGAAGTGGTGTGGCCATGTAAGAAGAATGGATGGAAATAGAATTTAGGAGGGTGAGTGCGTGGGTATGAGAAGGGTTGGAAGACCGAGTGTAAGGTGGGTTGATAATGTGAAGGGGTGTTGGAGAGAGAAAGGGCCGAGTGAGGAGGAAGTGGAGGATATTGTGTAAGACAGGGGCGCGTGGGAGGGAGAGGGATAGTGAGAGGTCATGCTGGAGCCTTCTGCCCAGAGGTGAAGCCTAAGTAGATGAGATGTAACAGCACAAAGCACCCCATACCACATGAAATGATGGGTAGCTTTGTCCAAAATAGGGCATAAAGGGGGTGTGGGGAGGGTAGTTTAGTAGCGTTGATGCGCGCCGACCCCATTTTAGGGGAAAGCAATCAAGATCGTTCTTATTTTAGGGTTCAAATTACCCTTATGTGAGTATCCTTCTGCCCTTCCCTGGTTTTCCGCCCCCACCCCCTCTCGTTCTCCTTGCCTTCCCCGACTAGTTTCTTTCAATGGGTTCGTGTAACCTAAATGCTCTCAAATCTTTAAAGCATCATCAGCGACACTGAAATCCGTTGGTGGTAGTGGTGGTGGTGGTGGTTCGCCAGCCTGCCTTTATCCAGGCGGATCCCCGACCGGATAATGAAATAGATATAAAGGTCAGTATGACAATCGCTGGTGAGCCTAAGGGCACCAGGACCCGGTCCTCTTTGGGAAGAGGTGCCAGAAAGTATTGTGTTTTGACACCACACAACGTTCAGGTGGAACCTTCGTCGGCCCGGGGCAGAGGGACCTGCTCTGTGTCAGAGGTATGTGAATATAGATACCTATCGGAAAGATTCTTTGGAACAGAGTGTATGTGTGTTGTGCTGTGAAGACGGGAGAGGAAAGAAAGCAGTGCTGTAATTGGCTATGTGTGTGATGAGAAGTGTAAGATCTACCCACCCCAATACAAGGGTGAGCACAGCGCGTCCACCAAGTGGTAGCCAAATCTCTACATCTTTGACGTTTGTGCCCGCTCTTGCCGGGATCGAACCCGGAACCGCGACGTTGGGAGAGCAACATCGTATCCCCTCAGCTAGTAAGAGCTCTAAATCCGTTGGTGGTTGGTTGATTGGTTGTGTGGAATTCAAATTTGTTTAGGTGGAGAATTTTTAAAGGGAAATTTAGGAGCTGTGATTCCCATCGGTTGGGGTAAGATGGTAGCTGCTCAATCAGAGGCGCCCTCGCGAGTTATGCCCATGAAGGAAACCTTAGGTTTCCTTACGGGAGAGGCAGAAAGGAAGACGAATAAGTGGTGGAGAAGATTAAAAATTGATTGAGAAAAATAAGAAGGGTCATAGAAACCCGCGTCAACTGGCATTTTGAAAGTAGCAGGAATCAAACTGGGAATTAGTTGAGCCTAGTCTTGTTTTAGTAGTATTTCAACCTAGTTCTGACCTCTGTTAATAAGAGTTATTAGTTTCATGGCACTACATTATTAATAAGTCCTAATAAGTGTTAGTTGCAAAGTATTTTAGTACAAGGAACTAGAAAAGACCCTCAGGTACATACGAGGTCATGTCATAAGCAAGAAGATTACAGTATCATCATTCGTAACAGCCAGACGCCTAAGTACTGAGCAATGCTCCCTCCATAAAAGGCAACGGCTCAGTACAAACTCATTTCAGGCGTTAAAAATCCAGGTTGCGAGGAATATTTCGGGTGGTCAAATTTAATGAAATAATTATCTTTCATTTATTGCAACACCCCTGAATGGAATGAGGCCAATGACAAATACATTACTCTGCAAATTTCTTGTTGGCATGTTCATGTAAACGGTGTAATTGCCCCTTTTAGAACTTCATAATGAACATGGGGTGGTTAGGCGTGGGAGGCGGGAATGATGGAAAACATTATTACCTTTTAGTTTGAAAGAAACAAGAAGCTAATCATTTACGAGGGGTGAGTCAGTTTTACAAAGGCTACATGGGATACAATGCTAGCACAAAAGAGTGGGTAGGTGTGTGGTGTTATCATCAAGGCACGTTTGTTTGATAATTAGAATGAGAAAAAGAGTAGAGATAAAATTCGCAAAAGGGCTGTGTTCACCAACCTTTCGCAGATTGAGATAATAAATACTGAAAGAGGAACCTAATCAACGGCTCTTCCCGTCCTGAGTTGAAAAGGGAGGGGGCTTCGGAAGGAAGCTGTAGCTACCTATAAAGGAAAGAAGCTCTCTAAAGGCTCAAGTGTGGAACTGTTGGTTTCAAGAGGCCTGTATCGATCCAAAGAGTTCAAAACAGCTTTGAAATGTCATTGAATAAGAAAGCAATCTATATGGACAGGTCACATTACCACCGTTAATTATAATTTTGTCCTCCCAGTAATTTCTCTACTTTGCTACCAGACGTTACGAACTGTCCTAAGTAAAAAAATATTATCCAACCTGCTCTGGAATTTGATGGTTATTTTTAGTTTCTACATGTTTCGCAAAGTCATTATTTATGTTTTACACTATGGAAGAATAAATTTCAGTCAAAATAGGAGAGATGTGGCAATTCTGTCATCAATGATTCGGATTCTTCTGTATTTGAAGCAAATGATACTATATCAGCAATATAAACAGGGCTAAAATATCTTCCATTAAATTTAATCACGTTTCTAGTCATGCTGTAAACACATTTGATCGGAGGAGTATGGGGGAGGGGGACTCTTCTCCTACTACTTTCTTGGTCCATATTTTATAATGAGTGGATCTTTCTAAATGACGATATTTCGTGATTGTATATTTACGAGACGATTCCAATGTATGTATTTTATATTCTTATTTCTGTAGTAGAAAGAACACGAAAGAGAATAAGTATGGACTAGTTACAAGGATCAAACCATTAATTCCACGTTGCTGAGATCATGTGGCAAGTGGCGCGTCTCGCCTCAATCGAGACATTAAATCCATTTTGGTCCAGTCACGTGCGCCTCAAATCACTTAGTCTCTTCAATTTCTGCCAAAACTTGAGAGGAGGAGTATATAATCGTGGTGTCACTATTTTACATCAGGAATCTCGCCTCATTGGTGACCATTGAAGTTCTGTGAACGCTTAACAAACACTCACTCAAACTTGGTCACCTCCATCCGTGACCTTGTCATTTCGCAAACACTCAGTACGTGAACAATAATCTAAACTGCTAAAACTCGGTGATCGAAAAGCGAGTCCAGCTCGCGAGTGCGTTTCAAAACTTCGTGCGACTATTCAGCAACCTTCAAGCAACAACTCAAAGAACTTCAATCACTATTACTGCACAATGCAACACAAGGAGAGAGATGGTTTTAAGCAGCAACACTGAAACCACGAGAGGTGACTCTACCGTTTGTTTCCCTTTGTATCCCCACGCTCAGCTAAACCCGAAGTCTGGGACAATCGTTCAGCTAAACTCGAAGTCTGGGACAATCGCTCAGCTAAACTCAAAATCTGGGTCAATCGCTCAGCTAAACCTGAAGTCTGGGACAATCGCTCAGCTAAACCCGGATTCTGGGACAGTCGCTCAGCTAAACCCGAAGTTTGGGACAATCGTTCAGCTAAAGCCGAAGTCTGGACAATCGCTCAGCTAAACCCGAAGTCTGGGACAGTCGCTCAGCTAAACTCAAAGTATGGGACAATCGCTCAGCTAAACCCGAAGTCTGGACAATCGCTCAGTGAAACCCGAAGTCTGGGGCAATAGTTTGCTATTTAGTCTCCCTCCCCCTCTTATGAGAGTGTATTTTTTGGTTGACAGCGGTTCGAGTCTCTATTATTCTAGCGTCGCAAAATGATAGAAGAAGACCTACTAGAGTTTTCTTACTATAGAACACATCAAGTCAAGTCAGCCGATTCCTGTCTATCACAAAAAATATCTTCATATATATGTATATATATTAACAATTTTCACTACCAAATTGACTATTCAAAGGCACAAATCATATATAATTGTAAAGATTTCCGTAAAAGAAAATAGTAGAATTTATATTAATAGGAGAAATTCCCAATTTTAATTTGTCAGATGGGCAATTGAAATGTTGCCTCCATTCCCGTAACCTCATCGTAAACAGCTTAGTCAACGATCTTAGACTCACCACCTGATTAATGACCCTTTTCCCCGTTTTGTGTTTCTTTGTGCTTGTTTTTGATATGTACGCTATTTATAGTCTTTTATAACAATCGCATTCTCAGTATATGACTGAAACTACATACCGAAACTCCTATACAGTGGTTTCACTATCATATAACATAACTCGCCATTGATTTCTTTTACTTATATATATATATATATATATATATATATATATATATATATATATATATATATAAGAAACACGTGTAACCACGGTTACAAGTGTGATTTAGCCCAATTTCAGACTAGCGTTTGAGGGAACTTTTCTCGTACAAGATCTGCGAGAGATGGAACCATCTTCCGGCGGGGTGGTAAACAATTTTTCAGTTGAACAGTTCAAGTCTAGGATGGAAAGAGTACTGCAGAGGTTAGATTAGATGGACGTCGACGACACTGTTACCTACAAGGAATGGAGCCAAAGGTCTTTTGATTTGTCTCTATTCCTTGTGACTCCTTGTGAGCCTCTCTATCTACTTCAAACACATTTTCCCTCTCCCCCCCCCCCTCCTTCTCTCATTCTCTCTCTCTCTCTCTCTCTCTCTCTCTCTATATATATATATATATATATATATATATATATATATATATATATTTTTTTCTTTTATCTCTCGCATTCTCTCTCTCATTCTCTCGACTATATAAATTTTTAAATGGGGGAACTCCTAAAATACAAGAAAAATGTTTTGTTTTTTTTATAAAATGCATATCTTCTTTTGTATATTTTTACTTGGTCTCTTAAATGTACAAGGTTAAATATATTGAACATTTTAGGGCTTTTTGACAAATTCCCTGTATTTTACACGTTGAATCACTTTATGTTAGAAGGGAATTTCGCTTCTTCTTTAGGGGTCAAATGAATATGTGATTACAACTACTGCATTCAATTGGGGGCACTCAACACACTTAAAATGTATCCAGGAGGAGAGATGAAGGGGGCCCCTCCCCAAATTTCAGACCCGTTTATGCTTAGATTCCTTTTTTAAGCCATACTTGTATTCTGATATTCAGAAAAGGTTATGTGATAATATAGAATGTATATAAAACCTTTTTGATCAATTTAAGATTAAGCATCTGAGGGGCCTAATTTGAAATTGATCGAGACGCAGGTCCTTTATTTTGAGTTGAACGAAACGCAAGTGCAAATTCTTGAATTGAGTCACTTTAGGTGCCTAATCTTAAATTGATCCAACCTTTTTTTTAAAGAATGTATCATATATGATACATGTCTAAAATACAGATAAATTTAAAAAATAATTATTAAATTCACTATTATACCTTAGCTGACGTCCAAACTCCACAATTCATAATTTTCTGTGTGGAAAAATTCGGATCTGAAAAAGTTAGTGTTCCCTCCTTTATGAGATGCTGTTATTCATTATAATACTGTCTATGATGACCCTTATTAACGATCAATCCCCTTTTCCCAGGCTACTCAGAGGGAGGAATTTAGGTTAGCCTCCTCCATTTTTTTTAGCCTGGATCCGTCACTGCATGTATCCTCAGTGGACAAATAAAAGAGAAGCTGTTTTGCGAAATAGTTTGCGTGAAGTTAATATTACAATTTTGCTGTTAATCTGAGATTTATTCATTAAACCCTTTTCCATAAATAGCATTACCTATCTGTTTTTTGATGATGCATAATTCATTTGGTATATTTTATATTATCTATAAAATATAAAGGTATAAATGCACTCAACATTTTTGTTTCATATAAACTGTCTTGATGAATGTTTCTAACAAAGCCTAATAAAATAAAATAAATAGAAAATGTAAAACAATTTTTGTTTTAAATGTTTTTGTTATTTACAGACTTGGGAAATTCTAGCATCCATACAATTTTTCAAAATTATTTTAAGTAGTTTATTTAGTAACCTATTACGCTATTTTACGCATAATAACTTTTTTAAAACTAATAATAGGTAAATATAAGAAGTATATAAATGCCTGTGCTAACTCTTTTGTTATACATAAGAAACTAATAATAATTGCACTACGTCCTTTCACAAATTAAATAAAAAGCAGATTTGACACTGAAATGGAAAAGGAAAAAGGAGAAATAAGTATGCATAAATTGCTTAAAAAAAATAAGTAAACTTCCACCAGCAAAAAAAAATTTAGAAAAAAAGATATTTACTACATGTAGAAACAGTAGCAGCAGCAACAGTAGCTCCAATTTAGAAGATACTGTGCAAGTAGCTGACCAATATTTTTGCATTAACGAAACAAATGAAACACTTCCTAGTTTGTTCATCTCTCCTCTAAAAACCCCGTAAGGAATTATTTCAATTTACAATACAATGGTTTGTTATAAAATAAAAACGTATAGAAGTTGTGCCATTATCATTTTGCTGTAATGTTAAAGCCACAAAGAAATTTATATAATACTTATAATTATACTAATAGCTTTAAGTTACGTTAAACATCTTTATTAAATCATTATAATACAATTAGATCGAGTACATTGGTTTCAATATTAACTCAATCATTTTTAAAGAGCTGAAAATTCTCTTTTGAATGCCTTTTTGTTTAACCTTCTAGATAAATTAGGGGCAGAAAAACGACTCTATAATTTGGGGGCGGCTCCCAACACCTTCAAAATTGTGATGTCCATAACTTTGCTGGTAATTAAGATATTGAAACACTGATTTTAGACTCGGTGGTTTCCGCCAAAGATCAATCCATGCACCAATTTGAATCCAAATTTGCCTGATTTTTCAGAGAATCAGCCTTAAGGTTATATTTTTGTCAATAGACTTCTTAGACTCACGCTTGTTTTTTCCTGTGGATTTATTTCCTTATCACTTAATATTTTCATTTAGTCTCATTCATGAATGAGAAATTTTCTAAATCTGCCTGAAGAATTTATTTGAGATGATATTTAACAAGATGCTTCGATTATACGTTTTACCTTCGGTGTACCATCCTGTCTAATTTTTCGCCTCTTAACTCAACTGTGTTTAATGATTTATAAACAATCTCTCTTTAGCGTCTGAACATTTTCCCCCAAATTTTCTAAAACCTTTTTTTTCAGATGCGTTTTTGAATGTCATAAGTATAATTTACTAAATACTCACAACACTTTATCTCAGATATCACAGTTTATTATTGATTTACTGACAATACATTACAACGGCACTCCAATCATCTTTTACTAGAAGCATTTTTGATAAAATGGCATGAAAAAAGAAACTTTACCTGGAAGAGAAAAATGATATCGTGAAAGAATTAAGTAAAGGAAAGTCTACAACTTTCAAAAGATCTGAAGCATGAGGAAAATTTTATAAAATGGCATCTAGACAAAAAAAAACTAAGAAGAAAAGAGTTCACCAAATTTATACCTCTTACTTCTAGAGATCTTTTTCAAATAAAAAGAGATGTATCAAAATGCCCTCATTCTAACAGCAAAGCCATTTCCCAAGCTGCTGGAGTCCCTCCCGACTCGAGAGAATGAAAATTTAAGGCTATCAGAAATTATTTGGTCTCTAAGAAAAAGATCAAAAAAGAAAACCACTTCAAACAAAAAAACACAATGAAAAGCGTCTGTTGTGTGCCGAAACAAACATGAAAGCATCTGGAAGAGACGCTCACGCAGATGGCAGGCAAATTAACAACAAAAATAACTTTTTGGAAGCCATCCAAAATGCGTCAAAAAATGTTTCTGTTGATTGCATCAAAACTTTGTATTCTTCAGTAGTCAACATACTTTTTAGTTATTCAAAAGAAGGGTTCTTCTTTCTGGTAGCTCTTGAACAGTTCTTAATTAAAATTATATTTCATCTAATTTCCCTTCATTTTATCTATTACAATTAGTACATTTGTGTTGTTTAAACTTGTCATAGTGTGTTATTATATGATTTGTTTATATATTTAGACTAAAACCTATGTAGTCTAATAGTTAAAATACTGCAAATGATCTCTTGATAATAAAATTGCCAATGGAACAATAATTTGTCTTATTTTCCTTTCTTGTGGCATTTTTTTATTCCAAATATTTACGCTATATTTTCTGCTCATGATTGTTTTAACTCCATGGGAAAGCGTTACACAAAAATCACCTGTTTTAGGAGAGCTTTCGCTATTTTCAATATTTGCATATAATCGCAAGACACACTTTAGAAGTTGTGTTTTCATAGTTTTAGCTTTAACTTTAGTAGTTTCATTTATTTAGTAAATAGAATGGGAACCCCGCGATGTCCGGGATCAAAATTCCTGTCGCAAATAAATACAGATGCATATTGTTTGAAATTCATATATTGTGGCACCAGAATATCTTTACTTGCTGAGTATCATTATTATTCGTGGAGTGAAGGCAGATTGAAGAGAGTTGCGCACTCTATCATATAATATCATATAATATACCTACAATGAGTAAACGTTTCAGCGCGCGCGCGCCAGGCATTTATGCCACGCGTCAATGACTATTAGTTATGAGCGAACAACACTGTGGCCACAGGTACAAGTCGAGCGTCTTATAGATTCATTTACAGGTCCTTGTTTCGATGCGATTACTTGCTAATGTTGCAAAGTGTAAAAATCGTTGGTATTATATTTTTGTTCAATCATTTGAATTAAGGTTCTAACAAGCGATCATTGGTTATGTTAAACTTGGATAAAAAATCCTTGAAGCTTGGTTTATCAAGTTTGTATGTGTTTGATGACATCGATTTTGTTCAAGAGTGGTTAATGACGTTTTTTTTTCATTTGGTATTATTTATATCCATCTACTTTGTTTCTTTTGGAAGGAATTAATTTTGCTATTAGTTGGTAGAAACGTGCTCTGCGAAGGCTCAAGACCTTGAAGAGCGCCGCGCCCCCCAAATCCTATTATTATTATTAATATTATTATTATATTTATTCGATTTTCCTACAGTTACCTATCATACCTTTACTCCCCCATCTAACATTGAATTCCCCCACAACCATCTGGAAGTAATCTCCGATAAGGGGGACAAAGTAGTACCTTTAAGTACAAAGTTCTCATCTGTAATCTTCAAACACACTCTCTTGGCCCCATCATTTAGAGTTGGGGAGGTTTGCGTTAGAGAGTTTTTCCATATCTATTCTTTATACCGATATTATATCATTTTTGTGCTATTTCTTTATTTATCTCTTCTTCTCCCATTTTAACCATAGATACTTCAGAACACCGTTGAAAGAAGGTATTGCACATCTTCAAAAAATATTGAAGTGATGGTTGCCGTGTATATCCGTGTGTGTACATTCAGAAGTATTCTACTTCTTCAAGGCGTTGGATTATTTGTATAGAAAAACCTTTTTGATATTAAATTTATTTATAAATTGAATATCATTTAATTTCAAATTATTTTGTATACATCTTTTGGTAAATCTCATTTTTATAATGACTCCGAACATTTATATAGCTAATTTGAAAGTTTGAATTTATTAGCAGGATTAAGGGAGATGAATTCATTGCGAAAGAAATCAAAGTCAAAATTCAAAATTTTGAATGAATTATCCCATCAGAATGATTTCCTTCCTAGTCACTATCACAAAATTCTTCCATCCAACAACGTCAGAGCAAGTTCGATTCCGAGAAAGAAAAAGACCTCGGTTCCTTCCCCCAAATCCCTATCGAGCATCTCTGGCCCAATTAGGACAATGACATGCTCACAGAAATTTGTTCAAAAGTCCACTGCCTCGTTAATAATACCTCCGAGTTTGAACCACAGCAATAGACAGTCTAACCAGCTGTTGCGAAACGATGAAAAACGTTCTGATGATCTTGGAAGGAGTCCCATCTTATCTTTGAGCATCGACATGGTTAAGAAAATAACCCGGGCATGTTCCGACAACCAGCTAATAGAAGAGAATGAAAAGGAGGTTCAGAAAAGTAAAATTATTAAGAGGAGTAAATCTTTTTATGGTAATGAGAAATATCCCACCACGTTCCAACCAATCATGGCAGATAAAAGCTCATTTGAAGCCTGGTTACCGCAAGAATCGTTTGATAGAGATGGTGAAGAAGAACAAATATGTAGTAGGTGCCGGTGTCGACGTAAAAACAAAGATACTCTTCCTTTTCAAAGAAAACAGACCAAAGCTCACTTGTCCAAACGTAGTACAAATGATAAAGGTGCCAGTTCAAAATATTCAGGCCTTAGATGCGATCCACCACTCGGGCAAGATCGTGTTTCCGAAAAGAATAAAAATAAAAGCACTATCAAAAATAATCTCTCTATGAAGGACGGTCATAATTCATGTGGCCTCCAAATGCAGAAATATTCCAGGAAATCAAACAGTACTGTCATAAACACGAATGGAGCTACCGAATTCAGACCACGAATGTCTGAAGAAATTACTTCTCCAAAATTAAGTTATAATGCTAATTCGGAAAACGGTGATCGCTGGAAAGACAAAATAATTCATGAAGCCTCTGAAAATAAACTTTGCATTTTTTCTAAAAATGTCCAAGAAGAGTCAAGCACCGTGCCCAATATATGCAGTAACCTTAAATCTGAATCAAGATACCAAAATTCCATAGTTGCCCATTGTAATATCATTACTCCCAATAATACAGAGGGAGGATCCTTGTTTTTTCTTACAAATCGAAAAAATAATAGAATTAAATCGCCTAATTCAGGTCTGAAACCAAAGTATAGTGGATATAAACCTAAAAATGGCATCTGTTTTGTATCCTTTAGAACCATGTTCACTAAGCCTCTATTGACTCAATCTTTGGGAGAAAAGGAAGAAAAGATGTACTTCAATGAGTCACATGTCAGCAGATCCAAAGACATTCTGATATCTTCTTTAGACAGTGATTTGGGAAAAGAGGATCGGTACGTTTCAGTACCCTTACGCGAAGGGGAAAGCTTCTCTGAGAACAGCCCTCAGTCAGAGCGATTCGAGGAAGAACGTCCAATGATTACCAATACTTCCTACACACATTTCAATCAAGAAGATAGGAAAATAATTGACCGAACCAGAAAAGAATTGAAAGCAAAAATTTCATCAAGTCAAAAGCTTAAATCGAACTGCGGGTCGCAAGACAAAAAAATTCAACTAAACATCTTTCTTCAAGGCAAAGTAAACAAGTACAATGTATCATCTTCTCTTGAAACAAATACTTCAACCGAAGACGAAGCCTATCTCAGTTATGAGAGCGAAATTAATCCATCTAAAGAGACAATTCCCTCCAAGGACTCTTCAGCTATTAGCGATACTTACAAAATCAATGAGTTTTCAAGTCTACTTGATTATGAACATGACTTGGATAGTGACAGAAACGCCGACGAAAGGAAAATGATCTATGTCTGTCGCAAATCCCCCAAATTTGTAGAGAAAGAAAAATATAGTGGCGAAAACATGCCTCCGAAACCAAACTCTTCTGAGAATAAAACTTCTCTTTTGCAAACCATTATTAATGACAACAATCAAAAGATAGTGAAGAAACGACCCAAACTAAGGCGAAACAAGTAAGCAAATAATTCTCGATTCTATTCTTTTTGATATGTACAGAGGCCCACATTATTCATGTCCTATTTTTCCCATTGTTTCTAATAATGGTAAGTTAACTATTATATAATTAGTTATATGTTCTAAAAACCCTCGAATAATTTTAAATGATTACCGAAGAGCCTTGCTGTGCTGTGTTGCTAAGTAAAATTTAAATAAATATATTAAATTAATCAAGATGGAAAAATTGGGGGAAATTTGGCACGTATTTTGAAACAAAACTGTTTCGAAATGTTTCGACAGTAATGCTTGAAATACAGCAATAACGTAAAGATAAATTTACAAAATTTTATTTATTTTATTGGTAAATGTTTTATTTAGTTTATTTATAGCTAAATAATATATCTCAAACATTCCATCTCTCATCAAATGGTTTATTAAATTGACATTGAACGAAATTCAATATAAAATGTGACATGACTAATTGTGACTACTGTACATACACAGTCTAAGTTCGTGAGTTTAAGTTCGTGAACTTTTAAGTTTATAAGATCCTTCAAATACGAGCCACTATAGGTCGTTTAAATATTTATTAGCCCTCAAGGGTTGGCGAACAAGTTCTTGCTATACCTCTGTGACATTTTAGTTCTTTTCACTTATCTTCTTTCTGTTTCTTCCCTCTCTCTCTCATCTCTGAGGTCTTTCACCTCCGTTGGTAAGAACTAGATTTATTTTCATTAATTATGAGCAAGTAAACGAATTCCATTTAGCAAAAATCTTGTGGTCTTATATGGTCACTTCTACCATTTTTTGGTCAGAATTGTCATGGCTATTGATATAATCAGTATCACTTTCAATGTCTTTCAATCATTAATCTTTTATTTCAAATTCTATGGAAATAATTATCATTTTAGGCTTCCCTATGGAATTGTTTTTTTGTTTTTTTCTAATTCTAATGGTCAACTAAATCGATAGTCTTTTGTAACTTTACGAATTAAAACTATTTGCTTTGCTCAATCTTTGCGAATTTTTTTTTTAGTACTCGTCTTAACATCAACATCGAGACTGAGTATGGAATACAAAACTCATGCTCGGATCGGGAACGCACCAGCAAGGCATCCAAGTTCGCGGTTCCCTTCCAAGCTAAGGATAACCGTAGAAAGGAAGGTAAGGGTAACTGGATCTAATGTCCTTTGATCTTTTGTTAAAAGGGAAAAACGATTATTCGTAAATGACAAACATTTGAAACTCAAATGTTGTATGGAAGCATTATGAAAAGGCTCCTCAAACCTGCGTTGTCAGTACGGAAGCCAAAGATTGTTGTATTCTTATTATTTCTACATTATAAATATTTAAATGATGTCCTGTGTGATTTAAAAGTCTGTTATTCTAATGTTGACAGGCAAAGAAGTTTGAAGAGTTTAAAAGGATTATAAACTACCAAAAACTGTTAATATTTCAGAAAATTGGCCTAATATTCGTTATCGTGACATTTTTCGGCTAATTTTAGATTTTTTCCAAAGAAAGAATTTGTATGGTGAGAGTAGAGGGGTAAGAACAAGTGTATTCTATTACAAAATCATCTTAAATCTGCTAGAGCTATTGATTTAGGTAACTGGAGAAGACAACATTATATATTGTTGAAAATTCGTTGTTTATTTACCAGTCCCCTCAAAAGATATTGGTTGGCACGCAGATAGCTCCATCATAGAATGATATATCGAAGTACGGAATACGGTCATATTACTAATTAAGGTTTACACAAGTTAATTTTAACAACTCAGCTAGTGGTTGTAAAAAGGCTTGATTTCTTGCATTCAAGAAGGAAGTACGACATCTAATTCACATGAGAATCTTAGACGTTCTTTGGAGATATGAACGTTGGTAAAGCCTTTGTTGATAGTAGCCTTATTTAATGCATTTCTATGAAGAGAATTCCAACTTGCTGCCAAAATGGTAGAGAAGTCAAACAAGTAATCAAATAACAACAATGAATACAAACGAGTTAAAATACCGTCTTTATGAGAATTAGAAAAAAGGGTATATATACATTTATTACGATATACTAAACACATTTATTACGATAAACTTAAAAACAACACGTCAACCGCAAAAATTCACAATCCAAAGAGTGGAGGATATTTTAAAGGATAATTTAAAATTCTCTAAACTTTCAAAACAACGACCCTAAACAGAGAAACCTTCCCCCAAAAACGTCCTTGTGACAGAAAAAAAGACCCAAACGTATGTTCTACGCTGATAAAATGAAGTTAAACCACGCCCCTCTACGATATAGCCTCGTCATTACAAGGAATTCAAACAAATTACTGGAAAGCTGTTAATCTCTTTAATATTGACTAAATTCCTCGGAACTCAATCGTCCTGATATATTTATTGCAAAATATTTAGAATCTATATTTGTTCCAGAGAGTAATCATACCTCTATCTAATACCATAATATTTCACATTGGTTTATGAACGAAATTTAGAGACATTAACAGAAATGGGATAATAGATACACCCACAAAATTTCAACAAGTCTGATAGACAAAAAAGGAGTAATAACACTTTAACAAAATATCGCAACCAAAGAGTATTCATACGATATCTTTTTCACATCCATATATTTAATTAAAATTGTTTATATTATAACCTTTTTATAATTTGGAATAGTCAGGAATACCCTAGAAAGCTCTAACAACCCTTTCTTTGCCATCGTATACTCGACAGTCCTATTCTACAAGTAATGATCAGGGAGAAAGGTAGCGAACTAGTGTCACCTAATATCAAATCGAGAATAATTGCAAAATTCAAATCTAAGTTTAGCTACAATAAGAGCCTAATTAACTAAATTTGCATACATCCACAGTGCAGATAAGAAAGCTAAGGAATTTGGGGCGACTGAAAATCTCTCTCGTTCGGGTCATCCTCATAAAAATTCCACTCCGCATGGTTCGGAGGATCCTTAGATCTGTTAAAAATAGCCCGAGAAGGACTATAAGGGAGATGAATGATCAGTTAGGAGAGGAAAGCGTCGATGTTAGTTTAAAAACAGTCTCCAATATGTTGCATAAAGTAGAAATGCATGAACATCGTCCAAGAAGACACTTTTATTGAAAAACATTCATTTGAAAACCCGTCTGAACTATGCCAACGATCATTTGGAGAAGGATTAAAATTTTTGGAGCTATTTGGCATGTTCAAATGAAACGATGATTGATATCTTTTGCACTACTAATGTCAAAAATGTATGGCATAACTGAGGTGAAGATGGTCTTCCAAAATAAAACTAATGTTCCCACATTAAAACATGGAGGTTGATTTATTATGTTATGGGAGAGTTTCTTTGCATTTTATCGAATCAACGGAACGAACGATGAATGCAAAATACTATAGAAAGATTCATTAAGATTATCTGAAAAGTTATGATAGCAAGTCTGGCCTAGAAAGAGTTTATGTCTTTCAACACGACAACGACTTCAAACACAACAAAATTGCTTTCTTCGTGGCTGAAATAAGCCTCAATAAACTTTTTTTAATGATCATCACAGTCGTCAGACATGAACCTGATTGGAAATTAACGGTCTACATCTATGCAAGACACTAAAAAACATCGATGAATTGTGGAGCTTTTGCAAAGACGAATGGGACGAAATTCAATTCAAGTTTGCTGAACCTAGTCAAATCTATAATAATCATTTGAAGAGTGTATGTTATACTATTAACTAGTAGATATCAAATTGTATAGGGCATGAATACTTTTTGATTACATATTTTCGTCAAAAGTATTATTGCTCATTTATTTGTCGATAAAACTTTTAAAAAATTGACGTTGTCCATTAATACATTCCTCTCAATGCCTCCAAATTTCGTTACTCTGAAATAAGCCGTTCATGAATTATGCTAAAAAAAATGTCCTATTTAGTACTATATGAATACTTTCTGGATCAAATATATATACTAGGTTACATAATACCTAAAACGTGGGTAAAATGATTATCCTATGGAATTCTTCACCTAGAAGAGAATAGAGCAGGTTTCGACTTGATAGAACCGAGACATGTCAATACAACCAAAACATGTCAATAGTTTTTCCTTAGGTCTTAAGTTGAGGAGCACAATCAAGCAAAAGAACGTGCTTTACGAGTAGCTGGGTGTAGACTGAAAGCAAAAGGCAATAACACACGATATTATGTAAATAGAATCTTTGGATAAGCTGGAGAATGTAAAAAAGACGAAAAGAGTCTACATTAGCTCCGGCTGAGAAATTTACATTTTTAAATAGAAATTATAACATTGGCGTATAAGTAGAAAAAAAACACATAGTTGACTCTTTTTTTAAGGTTTTGTCTGAGGCTATAAGTGAAAACGAGGTAATTATTTACTTAAACGTAATAACTTTGTACATTATATTATTTCTTGTTATAGTACTTTTTTTTACGATTTGTCCAAATCTGTTATTTTATAGCGGTCGGAAGGCGAAGTGCAGCAAAACAGACTTTGATACCGATTCCGTTGAATTCTGATTTTAAACTCGATTTTTCCGCATATTAGAAACCGACTTCCAAAAATGAAGGTCATATTTGGACTAATAACACAAAATACTACAAGAAGAAATAACTTAACTTAAACTTAGGTACGTACAGAGTCTATATTGGCGCAGTGTAAATTTATTTTGTTTACTCGCAAAACGTGGAAATATACATAGGGGGGCGGATGAACGATTTAAATAAAATATACGATCGGCGGTCAATGAGTTTGGCAATTCGGATATAAGGAAATAAGTCAAGATATGAGGAAAAGTGTTTTATTATTTTTCAATATAACTACCCTCGACTTCAATGCACTTGCGCCACATGTCCCTGAGGCTTCGAATTCCCGACAACCAGAAATCTGCCGACTGCTGTTCAATCCACTCCTGGACGGCGAGCTGGACAACTTCATCGTCACCAAACCAGCGTCTACACAGTGCAGCCTCGAGCTGGTGGAATAAAAAGTAGTTGTTAGGGGACAGATCTGGACTGTAGGGGGGATGTTTGAGCTAATCGAATCCGCCCTCGCGCAGGGCAGCTTGTTCAACTCTGGCCTTGTGGACAGGGGCATTGTCGTGGAGAAGAAGGACACCGCGTGTCAACTTGCCGCACCGCTTCTGACGGATGCACTTCTTCAACCCAGCCAGTTCCTCGGCGTAATATTGGCCTGTGATGGTCCTTCCACGAGGCGCATAGTCTACCATCAACACTCCCTCAGAATCCGAGAAGATGGTGGCCATGATCTTCCCGGCTGAGGGTTGGGTGCGGAACTTGATGGGGGGTCAGAGAGCCCCTGTACTTTTAGGCCATGCATTCGAGCTTGGTCTCGTGATCCCAGTGATGGACCTACGCTTCATCACCTGTCACTATGCGTGACTCGAATCCCGCCGGATCTTCATTGTATAGGAGCAGCAGCTCCTCCGAACTTTGACGATGTTGAAGTCGATCATGGGGCGTGAGGTTTTGTGAGGTTTCTAGGGACCCAACGAGCAGAGACCTTGGCCTTGGCCAAATTGTCGGGGATGATGTTGATAACACTTCCATGTGATATTCCAAGTTCTCGCTCGATTTCTTCGACCTCCACCTGTCGATTTTCGAGGATCATCCTTTCCACATGGGCCACATTGTCCTCGTTGGTCACGTCTGACTGGCGTCCTTGCGGAACTTTGAAAACGTTGAAGTCGATCATGGGGCGTAAGGTTTTGTGAGGTTTCTAGGAACCCAACGGGCAGAGACCTTGGCCATGGCCAAATTGTCGTGGATGATGTTGATAACACTTCCATGTGATATTCCAAGTTCTCGCTCGATTTATTCGACCTTCACCTGTCGATTTTCGAGGATCATCCTCTCCACTCGGGCCACATTGTCCTCGTTGGTCACGTCTGACTGGCGTCCTGGCCGGGGGTGATCTTCAAGGGACTCACGACCATGGTGGAACTCCCTATTCCAGCGAGCAATGTTTGCATAGTAAGGGGCGGTGTCGGTGTACACTGCAACCATGCGTTCATGGATCTCTTTTGCATTCTTGCCTTCCTTGGTCAAAAATTAGATCACTGCGCGGTGCTCAACCTTCTCCATTGTTGAAAAATTTGTGACTGACGATCTGCTACTGCTTCTTAAATATACGAGGCAGGGGCGTGCGGCTGCAGGTCCTGACTTGCCATAACTTGTCCTAACACCCCCACAAACATCCATCCCCCTTCCTCTGTTTTGCCCTACCAATTCGCAAAACATATTGACCGCCCCTCGTATAAAACATAACCTCCTAGTCTAACCCACTGCATCGTAGTTAAATTAACGTTTACCTCAATGCGACGCCAATCCTCATCGTGGTGAATGGATATTTCATACATCGGTGCGATCAATCTCTATTTGCGGAGGTTATGACGTCTTACCGATAAGGTTAATAGAGGCAAAGAAAGCTGAGTTTCTGTTAATTTTTAACAGCATAAATATAGATTTGCAACGAATATCAAGCAAATAAATAAAAATTATATAACAACCCGTTTACCATTAGTGAATTGTGGCTGGTACTAAAATAATACCATCCCTAAGAAAAATCTAAGGCACGATTATAGTCGCTGGAACCTCTTTTTCGAGGTTCCCAGTGGTATGCTGAATTCATTTCATCATTCTTTCGCGCTCATGAAGGATTTATACATTGTATATTCGACGCGTGTTTACCTCAATTTATCCTTTGTCCTTTGAGTTTTAATTAATTTTTCTCTCTTTCATAATCCCTATCGAACTTGCGAAGCGTGCCTTAAAAGCTTGTTTATTCGGAAGACTTTTTGGTCTTCCACGTAGCCGAGTGGTCTAAAGAGCGGTTTAATTGAGATCAAAGTGGCTGCTCGCTGCCTCAGTGTGCTTGGTTTGAATCCCACCCACTGTACGAATTAGGAAATAACTTTTTCCGGAGAAAAACTATCCTGTTTTTTTGTTTCTTGTGGTATGCTGGATTCATTTCATCATTCTTTCGCGCTCATGAAAGATTTATAATATATATATATATATATATATATATATATATATATATATATATATATATATATATATAGAGAGAGAGAGAGAGAGAGAGAGAGAGAGAGAGAGAGAGAGAGAGAGAGAGAGAGAGGGAGAGATTGGAAAAAGTGTTTGACATAGTAAGAGTAATTAAATTTCTTTTTAAGTGAGGAGGGTTAACGAAATAGGAACCGAAATGCTAAAGACTGTAATTTGAAGCTAATAGGTAGCGCCAATTTGAAATGCGGGCGATAATTTGGGCGATAAAATAATCGCTTAAAATTGCACAAAAGATACAGGAGATAAATGAGCATTGCATTGTTAATATTTTATACGTTCTTTATTTTATGGCTAGTAAAAAAAAATGCTTTTTTGTAGTTATTGCGAGTTAAAAGTTGAGACATTGAATCAAAATATGCGCAATTTTAGGTGTAATTTTGTCGCCTAAATTATCGTCCCTATTTCAAATGGCGCTAGCCATTGTTTTTTTTCACCCGTAGCTACATGAATTAAAAAAAATAGACAAACCATAACTTTTCTACTATACTAATGTGAATAAACATGCAATTGCTTTTCTTATATAACTTACACTAAAAACAAGTAAATTTCTCACCCGGAAAATTACCAGTAACACTACCGAAACATAATTGCCTGTTTTTATGAATTAAAGAAAAAGAAATGTTTGCGGCCTACCATCTCAAGCAGACAGTTTAAAACGACCGACTGACTCGTTTCGCTGAATTGAAGAATAAGAAAACCCACGTGGTAGCTCGAGCAAAGAGCTGTGCTTTTATTTAATAGAAGCTGTTCATAATTTATTCTAAAGACTCCTTTCAAGATAAATGAATTTTAAAGTATTTTAAAACATTTTCACAATCTTCTATTTCATAGTTAAGAACACTTTAACATCACCTCAAATTTATGGCAATTGGACATCATCTCCCTTAAGTATTTTAATTAAACATCTGACTACTTAATCAATACATTTTAGCATCCTCCCTAGAAATTTTTGTCAATTGAACATCATCCGCCTGGTTAGGTTAGAGTCTAACGTAACCTGGACTTTTTGCGTATTTTAGAACGGTTAATTGTTTTTTCAGTACAATTCTCATATTTCGCTTCTTTTTAAAAGATACTCTTTTGTTGTAACCAGTAAATTATTTGGAGTAGGTCCTCCACAAGCAAGTGAAGAACGGCAGCCTAGAACATGTTGTCAGCCATAGGTTGTGATAGTAGTGATTTTTGATTAAAGAAAAATTTCAAACTTTGACATTTTTTGTGCTAAACTACATCCTTCTCAGTTAAATATTTTAGAGATCCTATAATTTTTGCGTTTTTGGTTAATTATGGATGGAATTGCTTCAAAATCAGTTGCTGGAGATCTAAACTTCCTAACAGTGACTATCGCATCCTTAGAAAAGAATTTGAAAAATATGTTTATAATACGTGGGAGCAATTAATTGAGAGGGAGGTTAAGGAAGGCTCGAGAAACTTGCGCAGAAAAGACTCAGCGCTACCAGGATCAGAAACAAAGAAACAGAAAGGGAAGGAACAATGAGACGGTGATGAAAGAACTTGACGCCTCTAGGATCAAAGAGCAAGAGACATAAAGATTTAGCAGAGGGAAACTTAGGGGGAAAATTTTAATTCCAACAAGTCTCCAAAGGCGCAGTGATAGGAAGGAACGATGAGAGAAGACTTCGAGGTAAGCTCTCAGCTTATGTTGGACAGAGGAATGAAATCTGCCTTCGGTGGCAGGCATTTCTTTTTCATGCTGAAACTGCTAACTTTTGTAGTATGAACCTATTATTATTATAAAAACTACTTAAGCGCCCAAATAGGGTCACACATGCCAACCCCACAAAACACCCAAAGGCACTGTAGAGGGGCATTAGTAGCATAATAAATAACTAGAATACTCAAAGTTAAGATACAAGAATTCACTAACATATAATAAAAACAATTATTTAAAATTAAACTAAAAATAAAAAATAACAATGTGTCTGCCTGACCCAGTTAATCCCTCAGTCAAGCAAATAAATCATGAAAAAAGCATTAACAGCAGATTTAAAAGCATTCAGGTCAACACAATGAATAATATCATTTGGAAGATCGTTCCATAATTTGCTATAAAATGGAACAAAACATTTAGAAAACTCATTAGTTCTGAAGTTAATATTGGAAAATGCATAGTCATTCAGAACTAATATACGCCTAGTAGGTATATTGTAGATAAATGGAGCAGGTAGTCTCAAGTACAAGGGATGGTTAACATTATGGAAAATCTTGTACAAGAGAGACAAACCACCAATTTTTCTACGTTTCTCCAAATCGATTGTTCAATCTGGTAGAATGAAAAGAATACAATTTAAAGCTCGGTCTAAAAATTTAAGATGACACTTAGCTGTACATAGAAATCTATATAGGCATACATCACTCAAAACATGGTAGGATGAATGCGTAAAAAGATTTTAAAATAGCGTCTTCATTACCTAGTACCCTGAAGCACTTACGAAGAAGTCCAGCTTTTTGTGCTATAGAGGAATCCATAGATCTTGATGCTTCTCAAAAGTAAGTTTATCATCTATCAAAACACCCAAGAGTTTAAGGGAGCAAGAGAATATCAAAGGAGACCCACAAAAAACAACGATGGATTAGAAGGGTCATGAGTCCTCGATCTACTAACAATTGTAGTTTGTGTCTTGTTTGTATTTAGCTTCATGACCCATTTAAGACACGATGATGTATTCTAGAAAGGTCTCTATTCAGGGAATCAGCCACAGAAGCACGATCACTAGGAGAGTTAAATGATGCATACAAGGTACTATCATCAGCATAAGCAATTAATTTATTTCTAAATTTGACCACATGTCGGCAGTGTACAATATAAAAAAACAAGGGACCCAAAGCACTACCCTGTCGAACGCCAAATAAACTGGTTTAAAAGAGCTAGAACTTCCATCAACTAAAATACGCTGCTGACAGCCAGACAAAATTCTCTGAATATATTGATATAATTGGACCACCAATATTCATCAATTGCAACTTATACAATAAGGCTTTATGATTCACTAACTCCAAAGCAGAGCTAAAATCGAGGGAAATAACCCTGGCCTCAGAGCGAGCATCCAAATAGGATGCATAGTTTTCTTGCTAATAACTCTGGATAAACTTTTGAAAGAATTGGAGTAATAGAAATTGGTCTATATTCCAAGGGAATTTGTGTAGGAGAGGCCCCTTTAGGGATTGCAGAAACATTGGCAGTTCTCCAAGACACTGAAAAACTACCAGATGACGGAAGACTTCTGAATATCTTGGCAAGTTTAGGAGCCAGTTGCTTAGATAAAGGTTTCAGAAAAAGTGGAAATATATAGTTTTGATCAGTACCACTGAATAAATCCAAATTATCTAAATAATATTTTAATTTGAGGACTTAAAGGCAAAATATGAGAGTTCTAGATTAGGATAACAAGTCAAAGGGAGATCCAGTTCTTGATCACTTTGCTTTTTCTGAAACACAGATGACAAAACTTTAGCCTTAACAGATGGGTCACTGTTCCATTGTCCATTCAAATGGGAGGTGATGCAGATTCAACCCCCCAAAGAAAATTCTTTAAAGTGGACCACCATTTGTGCGGTTGGTTGGGATGCATTGGTCAGAATTTCACTATTATATTCTGCTTGTGCATCAGCATAAACAGATTGAGCGTGAGCTCTAAGTCTCACATAATTTTCTCATAACAATCTAGATTTATTGCAAGACAAGAGGCGATAAGCAGATTGCTTCTCTTGGTATGCCAATCTACAATCATCAGTGAGCCACACCTTGTCTTTTAGTCTACATCTTATGATCTTAGTATGGATTCTACGGTTTATTATATTTAAAAGGGCAGCATTTAAATCACCAATAGGATTAGTGTATTTGTATTTATTACTCCCTTGTATATTATCAAAGTCATGGAATACACCAGGTTAGCGATTTGCAGCAATAAAAGTCTTTCGGTTGAATAAAAAATAAATCTACTGCCCTCTCTGATTTCGATTTTGCTAAAAGAAATAATCATAGGTGACCCAGCGGTTTACGGGTCCTTGAGTAAATAACTAATCATTATAGTATTTAGAAATAAAACAACTTATGCTGGTGGACTCTACTAAACTATTTTCCATCAATTTGCTCAAAGATTACGAGTAAGAAAAATTAGTTGTTGTTTATGTGTATTTCAAGAAAAGAAAATGGCACAATGACCCTTGGATATTACTCAATGAAAGCTTCGATTATCTGGACAAAAACCAGCGCTCTCTTTAGAGGCTTTTACTGTTTGTATATATACACAAATGATGAAGATATTTCAAAAGTTTCAGAAATCTTGTATTCCAACTTACCATTGTAGGATCGATGTTGTAAAACTATCGGAAGTATCGGTAAAGAAAGACTTGTGATATAGAAAATATAAATCTATCGAGGCATCAGAGAAAGTTAAAAAAAATTTATTTATTCATCGAAATTTTCCTATAAATGACGTATATAATTATACATCTATGAATATCTGTTTCGTCCCCAGTTAGATAATACAGGAGAGTTTTATTATCCCTATTTACGGAATGATGTAATAAAGCTTGAAGAATTTCAACGCCATAGAGCATGATTCTGAAGAACTTCGACCCTGCTAGGATAGAAAACTCATTTCAAGACTATCTCTTAGGAAGCGTTGCGCATTCGATAGAAATGGTGCTCGCCAAAATTAAAGCGGAAAGTTATTACACCGAAGCAAGGAGGAGTTGGGTCTATTGGATCTATCTTCTTTGGTGGCTCTGGTTCCTTATAAACTTACAATTGAATGTCACCTAGCTAATCAAAATAGACCTTTCAAATCAATTTACTAGTATTTTTTCTAACCGCAGATTATGGTAACACATTTCCCACTTAGAGTCCAAGATTACATACAGGGATAAACTAACCGAGGTTTCTCATTTAATCTTATGTTTTCGTTATGAGAAGTTGAGTACGGCATAGTACGGTAATCTTTGCCTTAATATAATGATTAAGAATACTCACAAGTGGATAATATTAAACGGTTCTCGTACCGAATACAGGGACCGTTGCCTTTAAGATTGAACACTGAGGGGTAATTTAAAACAGCACAATAGTTATATATTATTTGCATTATCGGTGTACCATATGTGCTTTACTTTGTATTCGCGTTATGATTAAGAAATGGGCGGGAAGAAGAAAGCTAAGAATCCATAACCAGTCAGGCTATTTCATTCCTAACATTAGATTACACTAATGTGTTTGGGCAAGATGAGGGTTCCTTAACTTTTCTTGTCCAAGTAGTCTCAATTAGTCTCTCTAAGTGGCTACTTACCTTCCTCACATACTTTTACGTCCAAAGTCTCTTCGATCAACTCTTAAAAACACACTGGTAGTGCAGCCTCCGTTGGTTTTCGACTTAAAATATAAATGGTACTCACTAATTGGCCCTGGCTGGTAATTCCTCTTTGGTTGTTAAATATAAGTTGTCTCCTCTGCCACAGAAGTCTCAAATGCCAGTCTCAGCCAGCACGAGACGCAAGCGTCGTTTTCATCAGGAGACAAATCTTCGCCGTGCGACGACCCAGCCATTGCAATTGAAATCCAACCACGGCCTGTGAATCTGAGTAACTCTGATATGCAGGTACGGCCTTAAAGCTATAGAAATTAACCAACATTTTTAATCCCCCTAACTTAAATAACAGGTGAAAGTAGAGTATAATGGGTAAAATACTAAGAAAATAAAGGACAGAGAAAAAAATCAGTTGATCCCTAACTGAAGCAAGTTCGTATAAATCAGCATAGGGACTCAGAAATGCGACTATGTCACACTTTTAGGACCCCATAAACACCATGACAATGTGACGTACTGTGTTTGCTCATCCAACTCCCTTTCTGATTTTATTATCCCTATGTTCATATGTACGTGTCCCAAGGATTCATGTACGTTCATACACTATTCCCCTTCTCGCTGTAGCAATCTTCCTGTTCCTTTTTACTACTACTAAGGGATTTGGGGGTTTTAATTTATTTACCTATTCCTCTCTATTATCATTAATTGGATGGACTATTCTCAAGTGGGTCAATACTTCTCTCCCTTTGCATGGTGGGCAGATTCAGGAGAGGTGGGCTTCCTCCTGTCCTTAGCAGGACAAGGATATTGTAGGACTTTTATCTAATCGTACTTTGTCCATTCAGCGAAATCTCACCTTTTCTAATTTTATCGTTTTCATATTAACTTGTTCGATATGCTCTCGATGATTTTCATTGTTTTGTTTTTTTAAGGAGTCAAAATATATGCTGTTATTTTTTTTTTCCTGGTTCTTTTAACTCCTCTTCCCCCCCTTATATTAATTTGTTTGTTCGTCCGTTAATTTACCCGTTAGTGCGTTCGTTTATTTTCAGGCGTTTCGCCGCAAACTCGAGGAATCTCTTGAGTTGTATAGAAGACTTCATTTCTGCGAAGTTAAAGTCAGTAAGGAGACGGTTATGAGGTAAATAGTATAATATATTTAATTTAATAAATAGTAAATGTAATCGAAATTATAAATAACTTTATTTTTACAGCGTCTTTGGTGGTGGTATAAATTTGAGGTTTCACTTTTTATTGTATCATGGAAAGTATCTCAACTCATGGGCGAGACCAGTTCGATGATGCCATCTGGTGGTTAGATAGCAGCACGATTTTATCGAAGCTTATTGCAGTAGGAGTTAGGTAGAATGAGAGGAATGTGACCAAAACAAGCGATGGTAGAACCTAAAAAACCCCCATAAATATTGTTTGTTTGTTTTTTTTTGTTTTTATTTTAAATATTGAGAGGCATCTGACCTTGAAGGATGCTTTGTTCATCCATGTTTGCGATATTTCGAGAGAATTATGTTACGATAGAATTTTCCATATTGGATCGATATGTTTGGCAGGTCATCCGTGGATATGAATATACCCCGTCTTACTACGGGTAGTAAGCAACTGAAGGTCAAGTCCCTTGATTCAAGGATAAAAATGAGAAAGTCTGTTGGTTAGGAGATATCGTGTGCTGGAAAGCAAATTTTAATATGGTATATTATAATAGATAACTGCACTGTCGACCGCGGTACTTTTTAGGACGCCTGGCTCATGTCAAGAACCTTTTTCGTGTGAATTTAAAATGTACCCTCCGCGTGTTACACACACAAAAAACACAAAATTTCCTCGTTTTTTTTTTGTTTCAGAGCTCTTCTCTCGCCAGCCCAAATGAGAATTTATCAAGAAATGTACGCCCCAACTTAATTACTGCCATTGATCACAACCGCAAGTGTATAAGAAGGGAACACGTATCGTTCCATTATAGGCCAACCTCAGATGACGAATATCTCGGATGTTTCTTGATTGTCTTTGATTTGTCTCGGAAGGAAGAGGAGGAACAGAGGATTAGGGACGAGTTTAATTGAGTATTCCAAAATTCCGTTTTTCCTGCTTGGTTATGTCCGTTTTTATGTAGTTTTCTTTTTGTTCTTTCGTTCTTAGGTGTGATGTTGATGCTTCGAGTCATCAATGTTTCTCCCGGATGAATGTTATCTCATGATAATCCTAAATATAACAAATATAACTACCTGAGGCAAGGGTTTATTAGAATGTAAACACTGATTCCAATTTTAGCGAAATTATGCAATTTTGCATGTGGTCATTCGCCGGAAGGATTCTATCTGGGCTAGCTTTGCTCGGTTGTAATATGCTGTAGCAACCAATGGTTCGGATCATACGTTAAACTGTAGGTACAGACTAAGAAAGGCCTCAAATCATGGTACACAAGGAAGGACAATCCACTCCAGAGGAAAAAAAATTATTATTTCGATTTCATCAGATAATCACTATCACTGTCATTAGTTAATATATATAATACTCTTCTTTTTTTCGTGCCATCATTCAGTGGCCAGAGGAGTTGACGAGTTAGCATCTGGGGATTTGGGTACCCATCTGATCATAACTGCCTCTAGAGATGTGTTTTAATAGAATAAATTAGAAGAAAAGTTGTAAGAGTAAAAGACGAGCGTTCGAGTAAAGGAGGAGGAGCGGGGGAGGGAGCCCAGACTTGACTACTTACACATCGCCTTTTGCACTATGACCTACTCTTTCGGTCGCATGCTTCTTCTAGCCATTCTTCGTTACTCTCATGCCGAGAACTTTGCCTTCGTTGCGGTACCTATATACTTCTTCTTCGACCACTATTCTTGATGTTTTCTTCTGCCTATTGGCACTTTCGTGAATTTGTCGATGTTTGTACGTATCTTCCATTTTTTTCGTAGTCATTTATATTTTTAATCTCTGCCGCAGGCATTCTAGCCATTATTGGTGGGTGTCTATATTGGCTATTGGTTATTATAGTTATGTCCTCTGCGAACTGTATATGGGTTGTTGTTGTAAACCTCCGATCTCTTAGGTCCCTTGTATATATTGTATAAAGGGTAGGACTCAAACATCCACTTTGAGGGACACCCTCTCTTAGTTCGAACTTCGGTCTTTGGTAATTTTCTATTTCTATATAGGCTGTTCTGTCCGTAACGTAGTCGCACAGAAGTTTTGTCACGATTGATGGGAAGTCTAGCCTTTTTATTTTAAACTTAAGTCCTATCCTCCACACCTTATCAAACGCCTTCTTAACATCTCTTAGTATTGGGTCTGAGTAATTTTTGTTTTAGTTTGCTTTTGCCAGAGTTTCAACGAGGAGAGCTAACGTCGTCTCCGTGCCTCTTCCGTATTAACATTTTGGGATTAGTTCATTTTTTTCCAAATGTTCGACTAGTCTTTTGCTTATTAACCTTTCTAGCACTTTTGCTATCACTTCCAAGAGCGTTATGGGTCTAAAGTTACCTGGTTCGGTTGGTGGTTTGCCAGGCTTGGGCAGAAATATGATATTTCTACTCTTTAGGGCATCAGTAAAATACCCTGCACCTATTGCTGCATTGCAAAACTCTACTAATTTCTTAAATAAATTGTCTGGTGCCTTTATCAAATTTTCTCGTGTTATGCCCGTTTTGCTAGGCGTTTTTTGTTTTGTGGCTTGGATTGTTGTCTTTACTTCTTCTAATGTTACGGGTTCAATCTCTTACTCTTCTATGGTTCTTATTGAGGCTGTATGGTTAGGCGTCATCTCATGCCTAGTTGCTTCCAATTCCTGCACCACCCATTCTTCATGCTCTCTATCGAAGTCTTCGTTCCCGTTTGTCGAAATATCGAAGACCTTGCTCCAGTGTTCTCTAAACGTATTTTCTATTAGGTGAGGCTCCTTTGTTTCCTTTCCATTGTGTTTGATGTCTATGTTAATTTTCGTTCTTAACTTTCCTCTTGCTAAGTTTATTTTTTGCCAGAACTTGGTTGGATTCAATTCTGTGTCAATCGACTCCACGAAGCGATCCCATCTAGCTCCTCTCTCTCTGGCTGTTAGCAATATTATCTCGTCCTTATTTTCTCTTAGCCTCGTTTTGTCTCCCCTTGTGGGGCAATACTGTTCTATTTTTTCCCTGAGTATCCTGTATTCCATTTCCAGTGCAACGGTTTGAGCGGTGCGCTTTAGGGTGCGGAATAGTCCGGTGTGCATTTCTCGGCACAAAGTTTTTATCCGCATCGAGGAGCGCTTTTATTAAGTTGTCAGTAGCTGCGTCCATTTCTTCCAGTATCGCTTCACTTAAATCTGGCTGTTGGTAATTAGAGAGTTCTTCGGCGTAGCCTCGCCAGTTAGCTTCCTTGTAACTCTTTCTTAACGGACATTTCACTTGTGTCGGATCCGTTGATAAAGTCATTACGACCATTTTATGGTCGCTGGTGGACGGCGGTCCTTTCTCTATCAGATAATTAAATCGGAATGCAGGTAACACTAGCACTATGTCTGGTTTGGTCGTCCTTCTTCGCCCATAATAGATTGGGAATTCTGGTCCCACTCTCTCTACAATACCTCTTCCGATTATTGTGTCTAGGTTTTTGCCTATATTATTGAAATTTCCGGTGTATCCGGACGCCCTGGTGCGAGCATTTAGATCTACCATGTTTATTGTTTGATCCTTTTGACCAAAAACGTATAGGAAAGTGTGAAATGGCAGGAAATTCCTCCTTGGTGGTTGGCATCCTGTCATTACTGCTACAGGGCCTCTTCTTGGTCTTGCACTCTACTAAACTTTGTGCTCTTTTTGATAACTATTGCTACACCCTCATAGTTGATGTCTCTCGTTGTCTTCGTTATTATATTGTAGTTCCATATCTTTATAGGATTGTTTTCTGTATCTATATTCTATTTCATTTAGTAGTATTATATCTGGATCTTCTTTCCAGTAGGCATTCCCAGGGAGTGTCTCTTTGTGTACTATCCTGCCACATTATGACTAATTATCTTTAATTTTCTTCTCTGCTCCATATTCTTCTCCCGCATCTCTTTTTCTTAAACTCCTCCTTCGTTACTGTGAAACAAATTGACTTGGGTATGCTCATTTCTCCACTCATTATGATCTTAGTTACCTCTTTATCAGAGTATGGTCCTCATATTCATATTTATAGTAGCCCTTTCTTATGCCTTGAATGATATCCTTTGCGTAGTTCACAGGAAATGGTTTGTCTCCTGTTGTAAAGAACTTTAGGTTAAATTCCTTGCTATTTTCACTCCTTTCTTGAGTTTGTGCCCTTCGCTATATTCTCTAGTTTCGTCGTTTTTATCAATTTGCATAGTTTGGTGATGTTATTTATTGTGGCCACTAGTTGTTGGTGTCTCAATTTCCATGTTGTTGCACGAGGTATTCTAGACTTAAACCATGGGTCCCTTTCCGCGCCTGGGCTTGACCGTTGTTTTTTATTGCTACTTGTAGGCTCTGGTGGTGCCTCAATAACTTTTTCAGACACTATTGGGTTATATTGTAGGTTCAAGACTTCGATCATAGTAATGGATTTTTGCCATAATCGAGATGTAATCTTTGTCTTATTTGTTTTCTATGTAAATATCTTTTCTTCTTCTTTTTCTTTTTCTTCTTCTTCTTCTTCTTATTCTTCTTCTTCTTCTTATTCAAGAATGAGCTTGCGAAGCCGTTGCGTGCAATTTTCAATCGCTCATTAGAAGTTGGCGTAGTCCCTTTAGACTTCAAGCGTGCAAACGTTACACCAATATTTAAGAATGGGAATAGATTCGAAGCAACGAGTTTTGTCCTATTAGTCTAACTTCGGTAGTTGGAAAGCTTTTAGAATCGGTAATTAGAGATAGAATAGTGTGCCACCTCGAGCTAAATAATTTGATTAAAGATTCCCAACATGGGTTTAGGCGGGCGAGATCGTGCTTGACAAATTTGCTCGAATTCTTCCATAAAATGATTTGCGTTTACGACGAAAGCAAAGCTGTAGATGTAATCTATCTAGACTTTAAAAAGGCGTTTGACACCGTTCCGCACGAGAGATTATTAATGAAAGTTGAAGCAATCGGTGTGAAGGGTAAGATATTAAATTGGATTAGAAATTGGCTGAAGGATCGTTCGCAGTGAGTAGTTATAAATGGTGAATGTTCTGATTGGGTCAACGTCAGTAGTGGAGTGCCACAAGGCTCAGTTCTTGGCCCATTATTGTTTCTAATATATATAAACGATTTGGATAATGGCGTATTTAGTACGATTTCTAAATTTGCTGACGACACGAAGCTGGGCAACCGTGCCTATGTAAGATCGGATGTAGAAAAATTACAAAAGGACCTAAACTTGATTGTCAGATGGGCGGATAAGTGGCAAATGCAGTTTAATTTAAGTAAATGTAAGGTGATGCATTTGGGTTGCCATAATTTGAGGGTAGAGTATACCATGAAAGGCCAGGTCCTCGACGTGGTTAAATTGGAAAAAGACCTGGGAGTTTTAGTCTCGGATGACTTCAAATTCACGAAAAAATGCGCGGATGCATGTAAAAAAGCAAATCGTGTGCTGGGTTATATCGCGCGTAATTTCACGTTCAAATCCAAAGAGATAATTTTACCATTGTATAAATCACTTGTGCGTCCACTGCTCGAATATGCGGTTCAATTTTGGGCTCCATACTTAAACAAAGATATCGCGCAATTAGAAAGAGTGCAGCGTAGGGCTACAAAATTAATTCCCGAGCTGAGAAACAGGCCCTACGAGGAAAGACTCAGGGCATTAGATTTGCCATCTCTCGAAGGCAGAAGATTACGTGGCCAGCTAATAGAAGTATTTAAAATATTGAAAGGATTTTCGAACGTTGATTATAGGAATTTGTTCGAATTGGATCATAGGGAAAACACTCGGCAACACGGATTAAAATTAGTGATCAAGCGATTTAACACTAGTATAGCCCAAAACTATTTTACGTTTAAAATTACTCAAATTTGGAATAGGCTACCCACCCACGTAGTAGATAGTAGGTCGGTAAATATGTTTAAAAACCGTCTCGACGCGCACTTAAATAGTATAAATCTAACGTAGTCTGAGCACAGTAAATAATAACGTCTTTGCAAAAGGAGTTTGGAGCGGAGGAACAACGATTGTATAAATGATGACTAAAAATAAAGCCAGCGATTTCTCTTGCATGTGTAGTTTAGATATCCATTTTCTTTTCCACCTATCCTATAAATAGTCTTACTATCCTAAAATTAGATTTTCACCACTAGCAGTCGAGGGCTGTGGAAGTTGAGAAGAAAAACTTTCTATCACCCCCCTACCCCTAGGTTGAAGTAGTTAATATGCATGACAATGTTCACATGTAGATAAGTGTGTACAGTAGATTATATATAAAAATAAAATAAAGATATAGCATGTTAGAGATACACTCGTAGATAAGTGTGTATCGTAGTTATGGATTTAGTGTAGCGGACTAGCCTCGAGCGGACCATAGGGTCTTTGCTGGTCCTGGATTCTGTAGTTCTGTAGTTCTGTAGCTCTTCTTTTTCTTCTTCTTCTACTTCTTCTTCTTCTTATTTTTCTTCTTCTTATTCTTCTTCTTCTTCTTCTTCTCTGTCCATGGTTGCAATGCTACTTGGAAAGAGACGATGGGGTCCCCATCCAGCCCTTTGTACTTTTTGATTGTCTAGTTCTTCGCCAATCTCATTTCTTGTCTTCTCAATGACTGATTTCGCTATTTTCCTAATTATCTTGTTTAGGGATTCAAT
The DNA here is from genome assembly GCA_963969495.1 of Ceratothoa steindachneri. Taxonomy (NCBI): domain Eukaryota; kingdom Metazoa; phylum Arthropoda; class Malacostraca; order Isopoda; family Cymothoidae; genus Ceratothoa; species Ceratothoa steindachneri. The sequence goes on along the minus strand of OZ018324.1, from coordinate 38,330,971 downwards.
TCCTGCTTCTATTGGCAGGTATTTCACTTTTCTTCCTTCTATCCTTTTCGCCATACCTCTTTTGGAAGTGTGCACATTGTAATGGTTGGGTAGATTATTGTGGTCTGGATTATTGACTGATAATTTTCTTGTTCTGATGGCTGGTCGATCTTAGGTTGTAGAGTAGCCTAAGTCTAATTTTCTCATTTCCGATTCTGTCGGTTACGTTTCATGTAACCTGATTTAGTCATTAACCCTAACACTTTGCATTAATTACTATAAATATAGATATCTTTCCATATCGACGTGTATATCTGCTATCATTTTCCTGTAGACTGGTGTAATCTCGAATTTTTCCTCGATTTGTGCTAATTTTACATTTCTACTCTTATTGATTGATTCTTCTTATTTATTTTCCCTTTGTTCTCGCGGGAATTGTCTGTGCCTGTACGGTGATACAATCGCTTGTGTTATTTAATTTGTGAATTGTATGTTCATACACCCTTAGCAGCCTGGGAGTAAAATATCTGCGGTGTAGATAACGTACAATACCTGCCTCAAATAGCTACCATAGGGAACGCCGGTTTCAAGTTTAAATCTTTCTCCATGGTGACTGCCTATGTCTATATGCGCGTATCTATCGATGACATAGTCGCACAAACTTCTATAAATTTTATTTTTGCTTCCTAATTGTAGTAATTTTATACTGCATGCCTTTCTTCCGAGGTTGTCGAAAGCTTTAGACACGTCTCTGCAGACGATGTCTACTCTTATCTTATCATGCATTGCCTTTGCTATTTTTTCCATTATTAGTCAGAGTGCAATGTCCGTGCTCCTGTTAATTCCTGGAATCCGAATTGGCAATCATTATAAAGATTGTTTTCTTCGAGGTGTTGACCAAGTCTGCGTTTTAAAATCTTTTCATATACTTTCCCCATGAAATCTAGTAAGAAAATAGATCGATAATTTCATACCCAACAAGTTATGAAAATCATTTTCGCTACTTTCAGGTCGTCGGGAAAGTAGCCTGTATTCAGACGCGCATAGATAACTTTCTTTAACCCTTCCAAGATGTTGTTAGGCGCTTCTACGTAATTTTTCCTCATGAATACTGATGCCTCTAATGCTTTCTGCTTAAAGATGCTTATTATTCTAATAAGCTCTTCGGTCATGAGGATTGCATAAATTCCTTAGTTCGTGTTCTTATTTGTGTCGAGAAAGTGGTGGAGGTATGTTCCTTTGATTATTTGATTAAGTTCCATAATCTCATTTTGAAAATCACTGTGGAAGTTTTCGTTTTCTTCTTCACTAATCTTAAAAATTGTCTTCCAGTTTCTCTGAATAGTCTTTTAGCGAAGATTTCGTCTTCCAGCTTGGTTCCTCTTAGATTTTTGATTCCTATTTCTTTTCCTTCCAAAATTCTTTTGACGATCTTTCTTCGTCTACCTTCTGGATTAATCCGTAAAAATGTTCATTTTGATTTTTAATAACATTATCGTGAACTTTCTATTTTTCTTTCTTAGATTGATGTATATGTAGTTCTCTAGTTAGTCCATCTCTAGGTATGTTCTGAAATTATTCTTATTTCCACGTTCTCATCAATCATTTCGGGTGACCATCGGAAGTTCCGGATGGTTCTATGAGTTCTTTTTAGAGATTGCCTCATTATCGGCGCTTATAAATGCTTATATAATATTCTGGAGCTCTTCGTCAATTCCAGCTAACGTCGCTTCGTTGAGTATTCTTCGGTTCATTTCCTCTACAGATTTCTTTATATTTCGTCATTTTGTGTGGTGATAGAACTTCCCTTCCTTAAATGGCTTCTATATGAGGAACTAGTTAAGTGTTACCAGGGATTCACGGTTCTAAATTGTAAACTCTCTATGAGCTATTTTAGGCGAAAATTTGGTAGCTCAAGTTATGGCTCATATTTCAGGTTAGAACTAATATTAGCTTTTTCATCCGTAGATAGAAGTCAAAAGACAATTAAAAAATAGAGAAGCATGATTATTTTAGTCTGTGCCAATGGTTTTTTATCATACATTTCTCCATCCGTAACTAATATAGACAATTACCCATTTTTTTCGTTGCATTATGACAATTTCGATAGGTGTGACCTTCTAAACTACATTCCGAGTACACCACGAGGTCTTTTGAGTGAGATTCCGTGGTAATGTTGTTTTCCATTGCATAGCATCGGAAGCAAATTTGGATATTTATTAAGGCGTCTTTTTGTATATTGACCTGGGGGATCCTCATGCTGAATGAAATGAGTCCTTTCTCTATGATCGTTGAGGCCATTTTAGTTTTTTCACACACGATTTTGAATACGTGTATGTGTTCTCTGAATATAATTACTTCATGTATCTTTAACCACGGTTTTCTTTGTTCTATTTCCTCTTTTATTTCTTTGGGTGTATGTGTTCCAACTCAGGGTTCTATTTTTCGATAGACCAATTTCCTATTGGCAGTGATCTGGAATGAAGTTGTCGCTTCGAGGTCTAGTTTCTCGATAATGATGTTTCCTCCCGGACTAGAATTTGTTCCACGTGTTTGTTCTCGGGGCATATTAAGATAAATCCCGTTGGCACTTCTAGACACTTGATAAGGGATGGGGGGGCGAGTTGGAGGTCAGTAAATAACTTCTGGGCAACTTCTTACGGAGTCTTTTTCGTTCCATTGGGTGTAAGTCTCAGGAAGAGTTGTTTGATGAATTCGGATTCCATGGTGATTAAATGGGTGGAGAACCCCCTTTTCTATCCTGAAAAAGACAGAATCCAAAGGCCTAATCCCTATTCTTTGTGTACTCATTGGTCCCTTGATTAGACTTGTTAGTTAGACTTCGGATAAAGCACGCATACTCAGAACATATTATTCGCTGATAAAGGAGCCAGCCTATAAACGTGAATTTTTATTCACTTTTCCCTACGGGGATTCTAAGAAAGAGTTTAATTGAGCCATAATTATTCGACATATGTCAAACTAAACTCCCCCCTCACCCCTTCACCGGGGTAAGGGAGTTGAAGTGTGCTGAAATGCCATTTATCTAGCTTCGTCCCAACTATGCCGTTCTCTATTGATAAGCATAATTGGGGGCGCCAAGGAAAGCAGGTTTGAGGAGTAGCCTACTGTGTAACTCGGCGTTAGAAGCATCCAGACAAGGAGCATGACTGCAACTTTGGAAGAGTGGGTTAGCCACCTCCCTATACCCAGGGAGCCCAGCGACGACCATAGAGGGAAGTAACACCCGTCTCTATGTATGCCGGCTGCAGTTATGATACCCAAACCCTCGAGGGGTGGCACCCCCGGCTAGCGATGGGACCCCCGGGTTCACCCATTATCATCTCATTCCTCCATCTGGCAGTTCACGCTCATGGAAGCTCGCTTACAATGGGGAAGCGGTTGCCCCCATCGAGCGCTTTATTACAAAGAGAAGAATTTGGACCCACAAAGGAGGACACAAGGATTAGGTTTATAGTCCCAGCTAAATACCACGAAGAAAGAGCGACTCTACAGTGGTTAACCGCCCCGAGGGGCCCCTCCTCGGACAATATGGCTCAAGTTAGAACCACCCGGGTCCCGCTGCGCACCATCAGTGGTCACACCAGACGCAACAGAGACAAGGTCTTTGAGGTCGTCTATGGGCGACTAGAGGTCCCTACGGGCTATGTCGCTATATGCGAAACAGAGAAAGATATGTAGGGCATGACAAAAGAAGCAGCGGTCGAGGTCCTTCGCGAGATTGGCCTGCAACCAGCAATACCTCCGCAAATCCAAACATACAGGAGCGTGATCTGCGCCAAAAACATAAAAAAAGCTGTACACTGCCCTGGTGCGCTCAACACCGGTGTACCCGGCAGTGGTAATGCAGACAGCTAGTCTAACCTCTCTCAGATAAATGAAGAGTCCATAACAAAGCTACCCTGCTGATAGGTGGTGCGCGCAGAAGGGACCGTATTTGGCAGACGAAACTGCACGCAAGAGCAGAACTTAAGCTACTGAATATGGTCCTCCAAAGGCTAGGGAGAAAGACCTGGGGAAAGATTGACGACGAAACACTCCCACTTATTAACGCAAATCTGGATATACCACAACCCTTAATTGGACGTGTCAACAGGAGAGGCTTATTCCCAAGTGGAAGACTGTGCTTCCGGGAAGACCAAGCCGAGATATACACCTAACCAAAACTAAATGATCCTACTTACCAAAGAAAAATTAGCGAAACGACTCCACGATACGAGACAACTAACCACAAAGAGAGACAAGAAAAAACAAAAGAGGCGAAGTGCCCAAATGAAAATAAATGCAAAGCAAATAAACAAATTAAAACAGGAGAAAGGCACAAAAATAACATTAAACGAAAACAAAAGAAATAAAAAAATTAAAAAGAGGCGAAGTGCCCAACCTAATCAAGACAAAAATAAATAAAATAATAATTAAATAACTAAACAAATAAATGAATCGAATAACAAAAAAATAACAAAAAGAGGTAAAATGCCCACAAACAAGCGAAACAAGAATAAAAACGGAATTAAAAATAAGAATGAAAACTAACAAGTTAGCAGATATATATTTGAAAGGCTTAAATGCCTAAAGACGGAGGATATAGTATATTTATATATGTATATATATATTTACAAAATAAATAAATAAAAAAATAAAATAAATAAAAGTAAGGAGAATAAATGAGAAAATACGAAGGAAACAAAAGGTCACCAGAGTGACCATCCAAAAGGTCAGCAACAACACTGACACCATCGAAAGAGGAAGAAAAAAGGAAGAAGAAAAAGGAAAAAGCTTGAGATGCCATCTACACCAGGGCAAACTAAAATATTCTTCACCACTCTCTATACCTACAACACATTTTCCCACCTGTTACATCATCATCATCATTATAATCATCATCCCTTGATTGCCTTCTTAGCGCATTCCGCAACCTTCTTACCATAATAGTCCCACTCTATTAGACGCCTCTCCAAGGGGATTCTGGCTCATGTCCTTAAAGGACCCCCTTCTTCGCGCCCCCTAACAGGGCTTCCTTCCGGGGTTCACTACACCTTACTACCAAGGCGGTCTTGGCGCAGTGAGGGTTGCTTTATGTTGCGAAGATATGAAAGAATGTAGAAGTTAAAAAGTACAAAGTGTGGATGATCCCTCTTTGGGGGATAACCTCGTACTTAGTAAAAGAAGGTCACTCCAAACAGGCTAATCTCGAATGTATCATGGTGCAATTTAAAAAAAATGGCTTCCTGAGAAAAATTACGCATTTCGCCTCTATATTCTTTTAGTCCATGCCTCCTTGACCAGTTAGTAGCTTTACCAGAGAGTAGTGCCATGTGCCATGAAACCTCCTTTGATTGGTTGAGTCCGTTTGTCTCTGCAGCAGATTAACCAATACGGAAGCGTTTGTAACCCAGTGTAGTAGTTTATAGGATTTTCAAACGTAATTTTCCATGCATAAAAATAATTGGATCGAAAAAAAGATACTTTGTCGCATGACATTTAAGTCATGGTACTTTTTAGTATATATTTGCAGAGGTTTTTATTAATTATATCATAGATTATATAATATTTTAAAAATATCAATGTATTCGCGCGAAAGTGGGTCTGATTATGATAGTGCTCTATGAGTTTCCAGACTATTTGAGTAAAGAATTACGTCCTTACAATACTGACGACTGACGTTTTGAATGAGTAGACCGATCCCGTGTCGTCCTCATTATGGGTGCGTGTGTATGCTCCTGAAAATGAAGATTGTATTATTATAGAATCATAGAAAATTTTCCTGTGACTATTAGGGCAATTAAATATTCCTAATGAGAATTTACCCATCTCATAATATTTTTCTTTATTTATAATGATGATATGAGCGCGAAAATGCAGATACGCCGAGCAATTTGTCATGGAGAAAGCTGAAATGATCGCTAGCTTATTAAATCTAACTTCTAATGTTTACCGAAAATCAGTGGCTAGTTAGTGGCTAGTTGAATAGCAAATACATGTGAAAGACTATTGATCTACATAGCCATAAGCTCATGTGCCATTTTAGCACGATTCATGTATAATAGTTTTGTATAGTGTGGGGAGAGTGAAAGTAGGCAGCGTGTAAGCTCAGGCTGAACGCAGCTTTCTAAACTGCCGGATGGCCAAGTGGTTTGAGGCGCGTGTCCACTTATCTCGGCGACGAGGAGTCTATTCACTCTGATTTAAGTAACACAGCCAACCGAGGAATCTAGGGTTATTCGGGGTATGGTAACAAAAGGTAGGCGTTAGTTTAATAGGTTTTGTAATTCACAGGGAAACTAAGCTCACCGGACAAAAGAAATAGTCACTTGTAACCATAGTAAGGGCCTTTTGCACGCGACTTTGCTCCATATATTCATGCCATGGAATTTCCTGTGTAATGTTCTTTCTGAAATGGGTGGTGAAGGACCAGAATTGATGTTTTGTAGCAATTCCTGCCTGGAATCAAATCGATTTTCAATTACAAGCCTGGAGTTCAATGACAGTCCCTGTCTGTCAACACCTTCTTCCGTCCGCAACTCTGGCGAGAGTTTTTCGCATTTTGGGAGTTGTGCCATTGCTTGTAAATCCGGATGACTGTACTCGTTAAAACACTGCCAAATTCCGCCACTTCCTTCACATGGTAATCTTTGGCGCGGCCAAATGCAATCACAACCTTTTGATATTCCATAACGTCACTTTTCCGGCCCATTTTAAGTAGAGCTGATTTGCTATCTACAGATCTTCACGCTGTCCGCAAGACTCATAAAGCTAAACTAACGTTTCGACGTAAACTCAGCTATGCCTCTCGGTTGCCTAAGGTTCCTACACGCTTCAGATGTTAAATTATGTTCTTTCTCCGTAGGGAACTAATTTTTGTCGGGTGAACTTATTTAGATTAAATTATATTACTAAGTCTTCGTTAGACATAGTGGACAATTAATAGTCGCAGAATCAGAGATGAAATTGTCTCGCTATCCTATGTTAAATCTTTGTAGAGTTTGGTACTTGTATAATCACTTGTGAAAGTAAAGATTTAATAATGAGTGGGCAATATGAAAATATTTTACGTTACGCCTGAACCTTCTGATTTATTAAATCAGCAAAGGTCTTTCAGAATTTTTTTTCCCACTGGATGGAAGTAAAGTTCCAAGACAGTCAAACTAAATTTTGTTTACACTTGTGTTTGTATGTTTAGCCACGAATTTCTTTTATTGTCTATGCGGGTTATTCATATCTATAGATCTGTTTCTTTGAGTAGTATTCCGTTTGAGTGTGCTTGTTTGGCTCACTCTTCAGGTTTAACATCCAGGGATTGGAGCTGGCAAGGTGCAGTGGTTAAATACTTTAATTTTAACGATAGAGGAATGTCACTTTGGCTGATTTCCTTTTCTACGCTTCCATCCGGAGACACAAACTGCTCGAGATCAAACATATTCTAGCACCCGCTCAAAAATTTGATCATTTTTGCACCTGCTCTAAAATTTGATCATTCTTACACTTACTCTAGAATTGGATCATTGTTGTACCTGCTCTAAGATTTGCTCTAAAATTTTATCATTCTTGACCTGCTCTTAAATTTTATCATTCCTACACCTGCTCTAGAATTTGAGCATTATTCTCCCTGCTTTAAAGTTGAGCATTTTTTCACTTTATGTAAAATTTTATCATTTTGAGACTTGCCAAAAATTAGATCATTCTTGCACCGTCTCTAAAATTTAATCATTCTAGCACTTGCTCAAAAAGTTATCATTCTTGCACCTGCTCTAAAATTTGATAATTCTTGCACCTGGTCTAAAACTTAATTACTTTAGCAACTCCTAAATAATTTGATAATTCTTGCGCCTGCTCAAAAAAGTTGATATTTTTGCACCTGCTCTAAAGATTTATAATTCTAGCACATGCTAAAAAATGGTTAATTCTTGTTCTTACTTTTAATTTGTATCATTCTAGCACCTCAAAAAGTTAACCATTCTTCTCCCTGCTCTAAAATTTATGATTCTTTCATTTGCTTTAAAATTGAATCATTCTTGGATCTGCCATAAATATGATAATTTTAGCACCTTCTCAAAAATTGGATCATTCTTTCATAGGCTCTAAAATTTTACCATTTTTGCACCTGCTCCAAAAATTATCATTCTTGCACTTGCTCTAAAGTTTGATCATTCTAGTACCTGCTCCAAAAAAGGTTATTTCTTGCAGCTGCTCTAAAATTTTATTATTCTAGCACCTAGAAAATTGGATCATTCTTCCTCTTGTTATAAATTAATCATTCTTTCACTTACTCTAAAATTTAATCATTCTTGGACCTGTCATAAGGTTTGATCATTCTAGCACCTTCTCAAATTTATTTTAGTATTCTTACACCTCCTCAAAAAAATTGATCATTCTTGAATCTGCTCTAAAAACTTCATCATTCTTGCACCTACTTTTAAATTTGATAATTCTTGAACCTACTCTAAAATTTGATTATTTTTTGCACTGCTCTAAAATTTGATCATTCTTGCACCCGCTCGAAAATTTAATCATCCCTTCACTTTTCTAGAATTTGATAATTCTTGCACCTGCGCTTAAATTTGATGATTATAGTACCTATTAAAAATTTCATCATTCTTGCACTTGTGCTTAAATTTCATGATTCTAGCACCTACTCAGAAATTTGATCATTCTTGCACATGCCCTGAAATTTTATAATTTATTCTGATAGCTTTATCTTCCGCAAAACTATTGTTTATAATTTTCACCTTTGTAAAGTTGATTTTGCGTCTGTCCTTGAACATTGGTTGTAATAGTTATCTTGTCATTGTCTTCAATTAATCTGTACTTGAGGAAAATAATATGATATTATCAACGAAGTGAAGGGTTTTTTTTTAACATCTGCCATCAATCGGATTCTCTTTCCTTCACAGTCCAGTCCTGAAAATCTTTTATAAAATCTCTATTAATGGCATATTCTTCAGTCCATTGCATTCGTTAAGATGTTAAATCTGAAATTGCATTTTTTAAACAGTTAGGTCTGAAATTGGCCTGATCTGAGGCCTAATTGCATTTAACTATTATAATTATCCTCTTGATTAGGATTTTCTAGGTATTTTAAGTTCTTGATCCCCCGCCAGCTTAAATTGGTCTGGCATCGCTATGTAGCTAACAGCTCACAAGAGTTATACGTGTGACCTCCCCTTCGCTGGTATTCAACCTAGATTACTACTACCTCTTCCCGTACTTGTTATGAAAGTGTTCACTTGCGCGAAGAACATAAACGTGATTTTTGTTTTTTCCATATTATAAAAGAAAATCACTTTTTCTGAGCTGATCGAAGGAATGAAACTTTACGTATGCGATTTTAGAAGATAATTATTATTTAAAGTATTATAATATAGTACAATAATTTCTTTTTTCGCCCGAGGTTAAACAGATACGTCTCTATAAATATGACTGAGCATTGACACATTATTAGCACGTTATAATCAAATTTGGGTTTTCGAGTCTTCAAAAATGCATTTTCACTCAAATTTTGGCAGAAGTTTTGGGTTGCGTTGGTAATATATGAGTTTCATTAATCTAAGAAACCAACTTCAGTTTAAAATTTGTCATTTTTAACTATTGAACTTAACCATTTTGAAAAAAAAATTTATTTCCGTTAAACTAACAACCTTTAAAAATGACAGGTGGATCTTAAAACAATTCCAATCGTTTGTGTATAGGCCTGTGCGTGTGTCAGTGTGACGTAATTATGTAGGCCTAGAATTAGTCACACTGATCTTTACAATAATAGACACTAATACTATTGTACGTTTTCAAACCTGGTGGTGTTCATTTATTTAACTATCTTGGATACATATCGGAAAACTATTTATTAGAGTTCAGTAATTGTACATATTTGCCTCCCTCCGGTGACATCTTTCGTTAAAGAGAATTTCAGTGTTGCCAACCTCTGTCGTCTTGCTTTCTCGTTATCTTAGCTCGTATCTCAAAAGTGAAAGAAACTTGTATATATTTGTAATGTTAAAACTTATGTTATTTTTCTGTAACTAAACCTGTGTGTTCAAATCAACATATATGCCACATATGTATTATGCAAACCGTACAACATGGCTAACAAAAATTACTTGAGAGTAGTTACTTATCTTGGACTATTTTTATATTCTCTGATATATAAGATATGTAATTTTTCTTTATTATATTACCAGGCAATGGCTTCGCCACTCCTCCCTGTGGGGGAGCTTGCGCTTCGCTACTAAGATTAAAATTTAAAATCTAAAAAAAGCTGCTATGGTTAATTTTTTATAAATTTTCTGAACTTCGCCAATTATAATAATTTTAAAAAGGAACTCGAAACTAAATTTCCCCCCTTTCAAAATATCACGTTGCTAAAATATAGAAGAATAGAAGATATATAAAAATAAATTTTCTGAACTTCACCATTTGTAATTCTTTGGGTTTTAAAAAATTCACAAAATTTAGATACTTATATTTATTTCTGAACTTCACCATTTTGTTTTGGATATTATAAAAGAATTATTAGAAATAACTTTGATAAAAAAACATAAGTCATAACCAAACTAAGATGATATTATTATTCAAATACTCAAAAAATCCTCTTCTTAAATTATAGAGCTAGTGATGATGATGATGATGATGATGATGATGATGATGATGATGATGATGATAAGCCGGGGACGAGAATATCGCTTATGAAATGCTTATCAATTGCGGACAAGCTTGGAAGGTAGTGGAATTTCTGGTGGAATTATATACTCACGTTTTACACTTGAGCAGTTAAGATTTTAAGGAGAAAAACAGTTTTAAAAATCTTTTTGCTTTGCATTATTACTGAAATTTAGTCTTGTGTATTTTTAACTCATTGTCAGCGATGTGACCAATAAATCGCCCAAGAGGCAGACGCTGACATGTCAACGATTCCTATCCTTTGATCGATTCCTCATAGTCTAAAATGTAGACTCGACTTATTCTATCTACCGGTTTTAATTCCTTGACTGTGAAATTCTAATTCATTTAAAAATACTTGATAGATCCATTTATTCGCTGTATATTATACACATTTAAAGACTTTGAATAAGCGCTATTTTTATTATCCTTATTGTCCTCGAAAATATCAGGCAGTGTTCACCATAAGTAGCAAAGGTGGGAGGGGAGGGGGTCTCAAAGTTGAACTTAAATTTTAAATTTACAGGAAAAAAAAGCGAAGGCTGTAATGATTTTTATATAGAAACATACTGTACACGATGATCCATTGACTAATGTGAGAACAAATATATATTTATCGCTCCCTAACTACTTTAGAGAGTTCTCGCCCCATCTTTGAAGGGGGAAATGAATTGTAAAGGAGGTCTGAGAGTTCTTTTTAACGCCTAAAAATTCCTCACAACTTTTTGAAATGCTGAATTGTTGTTGTGTTTTTAATGGTAAGGTTTCTACCACCGATCTGCACTCACGATGTCTTTATCGTTCAGTAGGGACCTACTGATTAACGTAGATTCCGAACCACAGGTATCTACGGTGTGTTGCAGGCACCGGGAAGGCAACCCGACTCGGGACTCGACCCGGCGACTAACCACACCTTATCTGCCCTAACCCTTTGATGCTCGAATTGGAATATATATATATATATATATATATATATATATATATATATATATATATATATATATATATATATATAATATATATATAATCGTCGTTGTCATAGCATTTCCTCGAGGTCGAGGATAAGAGTCTTCATTTTCATAAGACAGAAGACGCCTGTGCGTGAGTTTGTTTAGAGTGTACTTACTGCCGCACCTTCAGGAAGCACACAAACTTCACAAGCCTTCAGCTGGGTGAAGCCGAGACGATCAGAGCTAACAGACTTGTTGCCGACTTCTTCCGCCTTCACAACCGTTGAGTTTTGATGAAAACTTCGTCCTCCTCTTCAGCCGTTGAGGACTTAGGACGGTTTTGAAATCAGAGTTATCCTTCTCTTAGGTGGACTGCCTGTTGCCATGGCTACGAGCTCCACCTACCCGTTCCCACCGTGATGCCCAGCCACGGAGGTAACCTCCCTAGTAAATAGTGTCAACTTTTTTAAAAAGAATTCGGACGGAGATTTGAAAATATATATTAAATATATATTTAAAATATATATTAAGAGTCAAAGTGGGGGAAAATTGTGGCCACCGATGGCTACATAGGCCTTTAAAGGGTACACTTAGCTAAAATCGGTAGATATCGAGCATCAAAACAAAAAGAAAACGAATCGTATTGAAACAAAAGAATATAAGATGCAAATAAATAATGATTTAAAAGCAGAGGAGATAGAGAGAGACGTCTTCGAAAAGTAGTTTTGTACTTAAAATAAAGATCTGTTCTCACATTGCTTTTGTATTGAGTGTTTTGCTAAGTTCGATTTTTAGTATATTTTTATTGTGTGTATGAGTGTTTGAGTGAGTGAAATAGAGGGAGAAAAAGAAGATGGATTTGTATTGCTGATGCTTTATATTAATAAAAATGGAATAGAGAATGTGGATTGTGCAGTTCCAAATTTCCTTTGAGGCGAGGGGAAATATTGTTTTCCCCCTTTCTAATTCCATGAATAGCGCTCCAAGTCTCCTGGTTTTATCATTCAGGCTATGTACTTTAATAGCATTTTTCATTTCCCCTAACTTCACTCACTATTTTATGTGCGAACAACATTTTTAATTCTTCCTGGTGAAGATGCCCACTTCGGTTTTTGTTCCATTAAAAAAAAATCACTAAATCATCACCTCTTTTTATTTTCACAATTTGAAGGTATTTTGAGGTAATTCAAGGTTCGCCTCACCATTAAATCCATCCTTACTAAGTGGTGCCAAATCTCAGGTGTGGATATATTTGTAAAGAAAAGAGAAAACTAACAAGGGTATCATGGTAGGAAACGCATTGAAGAGGGTTGTGAAGTGTGGCGAATTTAGATGAAGTAAAAATGCTGTGGAAGGTTGTTGCTTTTGTTTGTGCTAAGTGCCCAACCGTCACACAATGGTTGCCGTTACATAGAAAAATGGGAATCTGAATTTTGGTCCTAATTATCCCGAAGGGCAGCGGAAAGAACCTGACGAGAGGGAAAATCCTAAAGTAAACAAAGCTGCCTAGGATCTTCTGGGTCCCTAGAACTCCCAAGACACCTTATCTACCCGTTAGTTTTCGCCGTCCAGTACAAAATACTAAGTCTGCTTATCTTCTTCAAAAGTAAATAAAAGAAAAGGTTCGGATCTGAAGAAGAGATAGAGGATGCTAATGAAGATTTCATATACTCTCAATATTGGGCAAAATAACAAATAAATTCTAACATTTGAATTTTTAATCAATTCTAAGCGTAACAAAATAAGCTTAAATATTAGTAGCCAGTGATGAAATTTTGAGGATGTGATGGCTATGCAAAGGACTATTGGACTCTTCCCTTTATTTGCTCTGCATGTTAATATAAAGTGTATATGTTGGTTCAGGAAGTTTATTAACCTCTATTGAACTCAAAATTAAGTCGAGAATTGAGTGGCCATGAAGGAATTTTTAGCATAACTGCAAATTACTCGTCAGTAGCTTAAGTGCTAGGGTCTCATAAAGTTTCGTTCAGCTTGCAAATATAAACTTGGGTATGATTAAATATAATAAGTCGGTTTAATTTGAATGAGGAACGAAAAATTTCGAAACGAAAACTTCAAAATGCACTTTGCACATTCGTAATTTTACTTCTTTTTTAAAAAATAAATATTTTGCCTTTTAAAAGCCAACATTTTATTAGTATTCTTATGAAGAAACAAGAGGAGCAGCTTCGCCACTCCTCCTTACAGAAGGAGCTTGCGCTTCGCTGGCAGACTATCGGTCTGTGTCCTACTGCCTATCATGATTCCTTTTTTTTCTCCATCTAAATTTGCTCTAGTAACTTCCATGCTAAAATTTTAATAAATTTTCTGAAGTTCACCATTTGTAATTCTTTTAGTTTTAAAAAATTCACAAAAATTCAAAACTTATATATATATTTCTGAACTTCACCATTTTATTTTTTGATATTAAAAAGGAATTATTAGAAATAACTTTGATAAAAAATTTAAATATACTTAAGTGACAACCAAACTAAAAGAAAAAATCTTATTCAAAACCTTAAAAAAAAACTCGTCCTTAAAATATAGGCTTAGGGAGGAATATTCACATAATTCACTGGGCAACATCTTTTGAATTGTTATGTGCTTCTTAAATTAGGTTACTTAATTCTTATGTATTTGCATGCACTGAATCCAAATATTACCTTGGAAAATGTTATCATCATCATCATCACTAACTCTATAATTAGAGAAGGGGATTTTTCCGAGTATTTGAATAAAATTTCATCTTAGTTTGGTTATGAATTATGTTTTTTTTATCAAAGTTATTTCAAATCATCCTTTTATAATATCTAAAACAAAATGGTGAAGTTCAGAAGTTTAAAACCCAAAGAATTACAAATGGTGAAGTTCAGAAAATTTATTTTAATATATCTTCTTCTATAACTATATTTTAGCAACCTGATATTTTGAAAGGGGGAAAATTAAGTTTAGAGTTCCTTTTTAAAATTATTATAATTGGCGAAGTTCAGAAAATTTCTTAAAATTTAAATATATATATATATATATATATATATATATATATATATATATATATATATATATATATATATATATATTTATATATACGGTTAAGAATGCAATTTTATGGCTAACTAGCTCTTCATCGAAGATAACGCATAATCCAACTTTTTATTCCTGCTTGTCAAAGAAAATGGAAAATTTGTTTTTCCCACTCTAGCCCGGCACTGTAAAATCGAAGAGTTATTTGCAATAACGCATTCATACTAGTAATTATGCGGTTAAGAAGTCAATTTTATGGCTAACGAAATTGCCCTCTTAACCGCATAACTTGATCAATTTCCTTTTGCAACTTTGTATTCTTCTTACTCTCTTTTTTAGTACATCTTGTAGATGGTAGATAATTTGTCCTATATTCATATCTCTTTTTAATAAATGCGTTTGGTAAAAACCAAACTTAAATTGCTGAGTTTTCAATCTATTCTCCTTTACCATTGAAAAGAATTGTGAATTGCGAATTGATGTAAGTGTGTGTATATGCAAAAGGGGGAAAAAAAGTGGTGTGTGGATTGATAGCTAAAAGTAGACAAGTGGTGAAAAGAGAAAGAAGTGTGGTAGGCACCTTGTGGTCATGTGTTTCCTTTGTTGTTTTCGTTATAGTTTTTGTTTTATGCCCTTCAAGCCATTTGTCTTAATAACTTTTAATGTTTTTGAGTATGTAATGTGCATTTACTGTTGTTTTGTAATTATTGTATTTTATTTTTTTGTTCTTTGTGTGTATCGGTGTTTTCTGTTTCTTCTTGTTTTCTTTCTTCGCGTCACGTTTAGTTTGCAAGTCTTGTTCGGTGTGCGCTGGTCTAAATCGGGGATTTTTCTTGAATCGAGTTTGTTGTCTTGATTGTTTTTTTGTCACATTTTGGATGTTTTTTTGTTTTTACATTCTCCTCATGCGTAGAACGGCACTTCATCCCCGCCAGCTACTTGGTTAGCAGAGCTTGGAAATTTGGCGCAACATATAGCTTTTCTGTTCTGGTTAATCATATGAGTGATATCCTCATCCAGTTCCTGATTAACCAGTTCTTGCATTTTCCGAGTCCGTTCTTCTATGACTTTGTTAATGGGTGTTATCCCCGCTTCCCTCTGCAGATCTTCTTGGCGTCTTCTTTCCCGCCTACGTGTACCCGTAATTAGGTACACGCATTTATTTTGCACTGTTTGTAGTCTCCTCTTTTGTTTCTTTTAGACACAAGAATGGTCGGAAGCGGGGTATAGCAAGGTATATCTAACAAGAGCGTTGTAGATCTTTTTCTTGTTGCTTTCACGTAGATTTCTAAACATATACAAAGTCCTGACTGCGACCGAGGCTTTAGAAAGCCTATCATCGATGTGCTTCCTGTACCCGGATGAAGTAATTTTCATTCCGAGTACATTGCACTCCGTAGTGTAGGGATAGCGTCTATTCCCCACCCTGACATCTGCGTGTAGTCTCCTGCCAATGGGGACTACTTTGAATTTCTCTTGGTTCGTTCTGATCTTCCATTGAGCCTCGTAGTTGTTCAATCTTTCTATTTCTGCCGTTGTCATACGAGCTTGCCACGGCGCATTCCTCCATGGCGTATTCAATGTTGAGGGAAGAGGGGTACACAGGGTTGGGACATCCGCGGTGTATATCGAGTAAAGAGTGGAGGACAGGTAACCACCCCCTCCTTGCGGAAGGCCCGCACTAAGCGGGAACTTCGGTCCGTCCGTGCACCCTAAACTGACATACACCGCTCTCTCCATGACATAGTCACAGAGAGTTATTTCTAAGTTTTCACTAAGGCCCACCAGTAGGATCTTAAACTGCATACCCCACTGCAGCACCTTATCAACGCCTTTGAAACGTTCTAACAAACAATGTCCACGTAACTCCTTTCTCGTTTGGCTTGAACAAGCCTTTCATGATGACGTTTATAGCCACCTCTGTACTTCGCTTTTTTATAAACCAGTATTGGCATGTGTTGTAAAGGGAGTTCTCCTCCAGGTGAGACACCAGTCTTCGGTTAAGGATTTTCTCGAAGAGCTTCCCGCCAAATTCTAGGTGTGAAATTGGCCGGTAGCTCTCTCTCAATGATGGGTCCTTTCCGTGCTTTGGCAAGATCATATTTTCCGTTTTATAAGCATTGTGAAAGTATCCCATATTTAGACACGCGTTGAAAATTGTTCTCATTCCCTCGATGACGCTCGCTGGTGCCTTTTCCAAGTTTAGCTTCGTAAGCCCCGATTGTCCTGGGGCTTTCTTATGGAATGAGCGGAGCGCGCCCAGTAGTTATTCTTCGGTGATCTCGGCGACTCCGTCGCGTTGTCTTTCCACCTGGTGGTGAGGATGCGTCCTATGTATTTGTGTGTTAAGCTCGTCTACAATATTGTTCTCGAACTCTATATCAAAATCTTTGTTTTCCTGAACGGAGCCTCTTATGTGCATAAACGTAGCATGAACGGTAATCTATACACGCAAGTGGATGGAGTAGCTATGGGATCACCCCTGGGGCAGATCTTCGCCAACTACTATATTGATCAACTTGAAGAGAGCTTATTTGACAACAGTAAAAAAAGGCCACACGCATATGGCCGATACGTAGACGACATCTACATCAACGTCAAAACGAAGAACATCTGAAGAACATCAACAGCAATTTCAGGAGAACTCCGTGTTAAAAATCACTTATGAATTGAGCACGGGCAATAAACTCCTTTTTCTGGACGTTGAGGTACAAAACATCAATGGAAGCTATATCACAAAAGTATATAGAAAACGTACGGACATGGGAAAATGCCTCAACGCTGATAGTGAATGTCCTGAAAGATACAAAAAAAAAGTGTAATCGGCTCATACATCCGCCGAGCAAACAAATGCCGCTCTACGTGGGAACTTTTCCATCAATAATTCTCCCGTGTAAAACAAACACTCGTGAACAACGGTTTCACGAACAGCATGATTGAAAAAAAAATCCAATCATTTTTAAGTATGCAATTCAAAGATACGGATAAATTGAAAAGTAATCAGGAGGCAGTAAATAACATCGAATTGTATTACAGAAATCAAATGTCTACGGCCTATAAATAGACGAAAAAAACACCAAGGAGATTGTTAACCATAGCATCAAGGTTAAGGAAAAATGAAAAAAATTCAACTTATTATATATTATAAAATGACAAAAGTTAACAATTCCCTTATGAAAAACACCACCTGCCAAAACCTCTCGAATCTAAGGTCAACCAACATAGTTTACGAGTTTATCTGCCCCAATTAAGACTGCAAGCTTCATAATAACTCAAAATATGTTGGCATGACTACCACCACCCTTTCGAGGCATTTAACCATGCATCTGCAAAGCGGAGGGCCTAAAAATCATAAGGAGAGCGCGCATAACATCAACCTAACTAGAGATATTCTAGTTGAAAACACCACAATTACAAGAAAAGAGGGAAATAAAGCTAGGATGAACATCTTAGAAGCCATCTTAATAGAAGAAGAAAAACCGGCCATCAACACCAGGCTATCATTCTCTCCACATTCTAACTTTATACTATCTTAAATCTTGAATCTTCTTTTCATAAGCACTGTCCTTTTACGAGTACATTCGACGAGTAGGACGAGTGATCATGTCTGGTCGTGGCAAAGGAGGAAAAGTTTAGGGAGGTCTGTTAAGACGCCCTCTCCAGACAGTCTCATATTCGAACCTCGTGATTCGGAAGAAGAATATTCTCCAGAAGAAGACGGTCTACACTTGCCTTAAGAGGAGTAGAAAGCCCGAAGGGGGCCATGGGGCCTCCCAACCGGGACTACAAGATGATGCCTCTCCGCACTATCAGGGGAGCGACCAAAGCACCAATTCCCAAAGTCATGCAAACCATCTTTAGCATGCTCAATATAGCCCTAATTAGGCTTATTGATACCCCAAACGGCTACGCAGCAGTGTGTTGGAAGGACAAGGATATCGAGAAACTGGTATCGGAGTAATCCAATGAGCTCCTACGTACGATTAGCCTCGAAGCTGTTATCCCCAAGGAAATCCTCGCACGCCGTAGCATCATTCTTAAGAGATTTTAACCGTTCTTCACGGACAACTCTTGTGATGATATCAAGGTCGAGCTAACTAAACAGCAGAATTGGGCAAACATCGATAAAGTTAAAAAATTCGGAAAGAACATAGTTAAAGTAATCTTTGCAAACAAAGAGATGGCTCAGAGAGCCATGAAGGATGGACTCCTGGGATTCTTCCTTCGTATAGCCCCAGAACAAGTTGAAGCGGAGGAGTTTATCCAACTCGAGTTCTGCCAACGCTGCCTTGCCGTGGAACAACATCCCACTAAAGAATGTATGGCGGCTGACGTCACTTGCTCCATCTGTTCCAGACTCGGTCACGGATGGAAAGAGATGCGTTAACTGCGGAGGGGACCACAGGGCCGTGGCCATGAGGTGTCCCATCCGCAAGGAAGCTATCCGAGAAAAACGCGAAGTGATGAAGAAGGTAAAGAAGGCAAAATCCAAGACCTAGGTCGAGGCAGTGGCAACAACCAAGACCAATGGCACAGAAAACTCTGCCGCAAAACTGGTAATGCCGGGTGAGTCCAATGAGATCATAACCATGATCATATTTGCCCACTTGGCGAATCTAGCTAACCCCGGCTCCTTTGCAGACGAGTTAAATCGCCTCTTGCAAAGGAACGGGTTTCAGAAAAAGCTATTGTTCCCGCCCAACCCCGCATCGCAGGAAATGTTAAGGATACAATTTATCGACGAGCCCCAGCAAAAGAACACTGAAAAAGAAGAAGTTGCGAATCAGCACCAAAAAAACTCGGAGGAAGAAGTAATGACAGAAGAAGACTTGGAAAATAATGGAAACACGAAAAAGTTCACTAAGAAGAAAAACAAAAAAGGAAAAAGAAAAGAGAAGTGGAACAAGAGGCAAAGTAAGAAGAGGAAACAAGCCAATCACAAGAAGAAAACTCAGACGAAGACGAAATCCTATATCCTCCGGGAGTTCACCTCACGGGAAAAAGGGACATCCTTCTGAGGGGCTGTTTCTTCGACGCCAAGGACGTGGACCTTAAAGTCTTTGGTCCTCCCCTATGCTGACCCTTTGGGGACACCATGAAAAACTGCTCGACAGAATCAACAAAGGCAAATACAAATGGCCATAGGAAGGACCATGGTCCCCGAAGGAAATAGGTGGACTATTGTTGGAGCGCGCGATTTACATCCCGGACTCGTGCGTACACACCATCGATTTGTCTACCTTTAAGGATATGGAAAATGGTCAAAAGACTTCATAAATTTTAATAACTGTAAATAAATTAACAAGTGCTAACAATAAGTGAAAAAATAAATTAGTAAATAAATCTAAGTGATTAAAACAAGTAATCAAAAGTGCGAATAATTGAACAAATTAATATGGCTACAATAAACAACCAAAAGTGCGAAAAGTGAATGAGAGGAGCCCACCCGGGTCCATCCTTTCATTCATTCATCACATCATATCAGCCATTTTTGCGAGGGTGGGTCTACAGGATAATTGGAGGGAGGGGCCCCCATAATACAAACATGAAATTAGAGTATAAAAGACTGCCACTAAGGACCGAGGCAGGAAAAACAAAACTAGAAAGAGGACTTCTCATCAGGACCTTATATACTGATTTGAAAATCGCGCTGACGAAGCTGATAGAAGTACCAAACAGGTACGTGGCACTCTGCCACAGACAAGAGGGCGTTGAAAGGATGGTGGCACCTGATGGGTTGAAAGCCCTAAGCAAAATCGGCTTATCACCAAAACTGCCACCACAATTAATGGCGAATCGCTCATTTGTGTGCCGCAAAGTAGACCTTTATGTCGGCTCGCACACAAAAGCAGAACTTAAAGAAGAACTAGAAAGGGAAAACAAGTACCTCAAAATCTCGGAAATAATCAAATTCGGCCACCATCCTCATGTTTTCAAAGCAGTGTGTATATCATCGGAATGAGGATACCACCGGAAAACATCGAGATAGAAAAATTCATAAATGTGCAGACTATTTCCAATGCTATGCGATCGAAAATCATGTAACAAGGAACTGCCCGAACAAGGACAAAAAATTATGATTGGAATGTGGAAGCACTGATCACACCTTCAGGAAACCATAAAAAAGTGCGTGGACTGCCAGGGGCCACACAGGACTATGGCAGTAAACTGTCCAAAAAGAAAGGAAGTCATAAACAAGAAAGAGCAGAAGAAAAGAAAGAAAAGGACTCTAAACTAAACCAAACCTACGACAGCGTAGCAAAAGCTACGGTAAAAGAAATAAAGGAGACCCAAGAACAAAAAATCAACATCAATGTGAACGAGGGAACGGGCCTGGATATTCTAGCCTGCATTATGTACGCCCACGTCCAAAATATCGCACAACCGGGGACTTTCTCAGAAACGCTCAATCTTCTCTTTGAGAAAAACGGAGTTAGAAAGATGTGGTTCCCTCCGACGCCCCCTCGGCACTAGTATACGGAGTAACAGCGGGCAAAATACTTCAGGTAAAAGATATGATGAAAATAGGAGCAAAGATGGAAGAAAACGAGGAAACAATTGAAACTGACGAACGTAGTGAAGACGAAAAAGAAACTGAAACCTCAGAGAATGTAAAAAAGAGGGAAAGAATAGCCAAAAGAAAACAAGAAAACACCCAATTAAAGAGAACCAAACTGAATGGGACACACAAACCGACACGGAAAGCGAAACGGAGAGAGAGGAAGGCTGCCGTTACGAAGCAAGAGATTTCAAACTTAAGATCTTCGTAAACGAGGCCCATCCCCTACACAAAGGTACTAAACTGAATGATATAAATAAAGGTATCGAAAAAGGTGCCTACAAATGGAATTACAGGACAGACCATGATGAAAGGATCAGACAAAGACTACTGGAACAAAACAAGATAAGGATCTTCCCCAACGACATCAAAATTATCAAGAAGGATATCTTTGAGACAATTACAAACGGCAAGTGGAAAAACCCCGAAGCAAAGAAATAATCAGATACAAGTTAATTTAGCAAAAATGGAAAACGAAACAACCAAACTAAAAAAATACTACACTTGAATACCGACGGATAGAGAACCAAAGCAATACAATACGGAAATAAATAGCGACATCAAGCAAAAAACTATCACAAAGGCATGAATGCCTAAAAACAAAGAACAAGGACATAACTACATAAATTAAAGGAATTTAGAACAACCTAACATAAAGCATAAAATGAACAGTATTAATACAGAATTTGAAATCGACTTAGAAGTACGTTACCAAAAGGTACCCCAAGAAACAAAATTAAGATTTTGACATCATAATAAAAAAGACAAAGAAGAAAAAATTTAAAAGCAACCATTAAAAAACAATCCTAAAAGCAATTAAAAGATCATAAAGAAAAAAGAAACATCAGAAGAAAGAGATCAGCCAGTAACCTGGCTTTTTTTTTTTTCTATTATCTCATACACACTAACACTCATCCCCCTCCCCCATCAATAATAATAATAATAATGAAAAACCTATCATTAACATTCTATATTCTAACTATCCCCAATCTTCTCTCACCTATTTTTTTATTTTCATTCCTAGGATAGTGCGAATTCATCATGTGTGGTCGTGGCAAAGGAGGAAAAGTTAAGGAGAAGGTTGTGAGAACGTCTCCCGCCAAACAAGTTAATTTACGTTCGCGAGAGCAAGCAACCAATCTTAATCGAGGAAAGGTCGAGCTCAAGAAGAAGAAAAGGAGAACTAATCAAGGGGCTTCATGGGGCCGGCTCCTCAAGAAACCTAGACGTGTCCCCCTCCGTAACCTACGGGAGGGATGGAACCAAACCGGACTGGCCGACGGTCATGAATACAATTTTCGGAAAGCTCAACGTCTCTATTCTTAGACTCATCGAAATGCCTTCAGGTTACGCGAGCATTTGCGATAACATACAGGACGTGGAGAAGCTGGTTTCAGAAGAGGCCCAAAAACACGTGCCAAAATATTGGACTGGAAGCGATCATCCCCTACGAGATCCTCATTCAACGAACTATCATCATACGACGGCTTGACCCCTTCTTCACGGATAATTCATGTGAGGAAATTAAGTCCGAACTGTCCGAAAAACAAAAATGGGCCAATATAACGAAAATAGAAAAATTCGGCAAGGCCTACAATATAGTAAAAGTGGTATTCTCCAACAATGAGATGGCGCGTCGGGCAAAGAATTACGGACTGTTAGGGTTCTCCCTCAGGGTAGCCCCCGAACAAATTGAAACCGAAGAATTTATCCCCATCGAGAGCTGCTTTAAATGCTACGCGGTTGAGCAGCACCAAACCAGAGAATGCCCCGCGAAGGAGATGGTGTGTTCCAACTGCGCCGGATTCGGACACGGGTGGAAAGAATGCAGAGCCGAAAAAACGAAATGAACCAACTGACGTGGCGACCATAAAGCCATGGCAATGAAATGTCCCATCGGGAAAAAGCGATCCAGGAAAAGAAAGAGAAGCAGAAAAAAGAAAAGGAAGCGAGGGCAAAGTCTTACCTCAAGTGCAGCCACACCAAGGAATACTGAAACCGCGACAAAACTGGTCATGCCAAAGGAAGGAACCGAAATAATGGCCATGATCATGTTTGCCCACCTAGCAAACCTGGCTCGCCCCGGCACGGTTGTAGATGAGTTAAATCTGCTTCTGCAAATGAATGGAGTTAAAAAGAAGCTATGGTTCCCGCCGAACCCTGCCTACAACGAAATACTCAAAATACAATTCACCGACGAGCAGCAAGAAGAAAAGAAAAAGGAAACGACAGAAAAAGAGGAATCGACAGAAGAAGAAGAAAGTGCAAAAATTGAAAACCCAAAGAAGTCCCCAAAGAAGAAAAGAAAACCGAAGAAGACGAAGAAAAAGAAAATCCAACAACAGAAGAAGAGGACGAGGACGACGAAATCCTAAAGTACCCAGGAGTTCCCCTCACAGAAGAGAAGGAAATACTGGAGATGGGATACTTCTTTAACGCAGAGTAAGTGTCCCTCAAGGTCTTTGGATCACCAGTAAGCAGACCGCCGAAAGGAAACATCCAAGAACTCACGGAAGGTATAAGAATGGGCAAATTCAAATGGACCCACGAGGGACCCTACTCACCAAAGGAAATATCAGGACTACTGGAGGAAGGCACATTCTACATACCGGACTCGTGCCTCCATACAGGGAACCTGAATGTGTTCAAGATTATTAAGAATGGACAAAAGACCTCTCAAATAGCCAAATAGTGATAAGTGAATCAAACGATAGGAATAAATTAAAGTGAAAATTCGGTAAGTGAATAAATTAAAGTGAAAATGAATTACAATGTGAAATAATATAAATAGAATCAGGCAAAATATAAAATAAAAATAATAAAGTGTATAAAATATAGGTATTAAAATAGAGTGAATAAGTGAAATAAAAAAAGTGAATAAATTACAATGAAAATGAATTACCAATGTGAAATAATATAAATAGAATAAAGCAAAATATAAAATAAAAATAATAAAGCGTATAAAATATCTGTACTAATGTGAAATAATATAAATAGCATATAATAGCTATGTAAATAGAATAAAAAGGATCGATGACCTCCACAGTTCCTGGAGTTTCGTTCTTCTTACTTCTCGATGACAACTTTTCTTCTCTACTCTCCTTTTTTGTGTGTATATTCACCATTAATTTAAATTGTTTTGCTTGTATGTAATTTTTTATTTATATGTAAAATACTCAATTCTGTAAACTCTGTTTTTTTAATAAATTTTAAATTTTCTTTTCATTCAACTTAATTCTGACTCCACCATACTTCATTAGTAAAGGAAGAAAGGATACCTAAAGACGCTCCGAAGATGATCAAATAGATCGAAAGCTAAGCAATTTAAGTTTGTTTTTACCAAACGTATTTATTAAAAAGAGATATGAATATAGGACAAGTTATCTACCATCTACAAGATGGACTAAAAAAGACAGTAAGAAGAATAGAAAGTTGCCAAAGGGAATTGATCAAGGCGAAATATCCCATGGTCTTCAGCAATATATATATATATATATATATATATATATATATATATATATATATATATATATATATATATATATATGCACTGTTTCACTCAATAACGAGTAAGTTAAATATACAATAAAAACCATTGTTTTGGAGCATAAAGTTTATTATACCGGGACTAGTTTCGATATGTAGTTTCCCAATCATCTTCAGCCGTTAAATAAGAGAAATCGACAAAGAAAAGTGAAATAATGGAATATATAATAGCAGACAACTGAGATTAATCTGGAGGCGTTAGCTTTAGATGATTTACAATATCCTTTAAAATCAGATAGGGACTACATTTATGCTACCCTTCAGACAGATTGAAATTTGGAATTATTTGATTAATGGCTTTCAAAAACCTTTTGAAGACAGAAAGAAAGATGATGAAACCTTGTATTGCACACCATATAACAATGTAGTACAAGAGAAAGGGAAATTTGGTCGCTTTGATCCTTCTTTTCTTCCAATGTCCCTTTCTCTTGCCTTTAAAAAACTCCTGTTTCTTGTTTCATTGCTCATTAACGTAAAATTTCCCTTTCTTCTTGTACTGTATCGTTATGCGTTCTGCAATACGAGGTTTCTGCATCTTTCTTTCTGTCTTCAAAAGATTTTTGAAAGGCAGAAATTAAATATGGCTAAAGCCCTGTGGTGGTTGCTACCACCCGCAGAACTTGTAGTGACTATTTATTTGTATGTGACATGATAATGAGCCTTTAACTTGTGAGTGGGTAAGAAGATATGGTAAAGAAATCCTTGTAGGTTCCTAGCCTAGGAAGATATTGTGTTTGATAAGGTAACGCTTTGGGTAAAATTGAGTCACTGTGCCTGGTAGCTT
This sequence comes from Ceratothoa steindachneri, assembly GCA_963969495.1. Classification (NCBI taxonomy): domain Eukaryota; kingdom Metazoa; phylum Arthropoda; class Malacostraca; order Isopoda; family Cymothoidae; genus Ceratothoa; species Ceratothoa steindachneri. The sequence continues at coordinate 38,305,461 of OZ018324.1, read as the reverse complement.
AGTGGTAGAGTATCTCATCGGCAATCAGCAGACCCGGGCTCGAGCCCCGGCGAGGAATATTCAAACTTTTTCCCCTGGGGTTATTTATCTTTTCTGACTATGGATTGCCTTTATTGTACCGTCAAGGGATAAGGCAAATAGGTGTGTGCGTGTATTTCAAAGTTACGATTCGGATCGACTTTTCTGTTGCTGCCATGCAATCTACACTATCCTTGGCTCGATGCTAGTTTAATAAACATTATAGGCCCCACTGAGAAATAAAAGCCTTCAAAATAAGTACAGATTAGTCGTACAAATATTGTAAATTTTCAATTTCATTGTTTAAAGACCTCACCATTCGTCCCATTCGTTAATCTCCCAGTGGCTCTTCTGTTGCTATGTGTGTTTCCATAGTGACATCGATTGCAATGAGTACGCAAAATTTCCTGATTGCATTATCCGAGCCTCCCCCATGTGCACTTTGCCTATTTATTTCATCAAGAGGGACCTTAAATAAGTACAAAACTTGTTCCTGGAGGCTTTGGAATCTGGTTACAGCAATTAAGTTCAACGAGTTTACTATACTTGATTCATTATAAATTTAATGGCTCTTTTTTTGTCTCTCTCCGAATCTTCCCAGGTTCCTTTTTTATTGGGTCTTTTGCGTTTTAATAATTTCATTGCCATTTGGCACAGACTCGAGTGTGCCTCACAGCGTTATTCAATTTGAACCTATAAGAGTAATACCGGCACTACTCTTGAGTTACTTTGCTCCTATGGATGGAATGGACGTGCTATTGAGTGTTGATTAGGCTACTGGTCTTAATGGAGGATAAAAGGGCTAGTTTAATGACATCAGTTAGCATTTAAAGAATACTTCTTTCATATTTATCGACCTTCATGTACCCCCGAGTATATTAACGGCCACATTAGCGTGGGGGGTAGTTTTGTATTATTTTAGGACAAAGGAGGCTTTTTGTCTTTTTGGAGCACACTTCGTGTAACGCTAGATCCGTGTAACTGTATACGGATGGTTCCAAGTCCCAGGAGGGGTCGGTTTCAACGCCGTATCATTTCTGCTTGAAGTTAACGCGGCCCTATCAAGCGCTGCATACTGTCTTCACGGCCGAGCTCGTTGCAATACACCGCTCGGTACAGGAGATAACCCATCGTGCCCGGTTCGGAGACCGGATTGTGATATATAGCGACTCATATAGCTCCTTGACTGCTCTCAGAGCATTTGAATCTCCACATACCCTGGTTCGCGGTATCCGTGACGCCACGATTGCCGCGAATCAGGTGGGTGTCGAGCTTATCTTCTGCCGAGTTCTTGGACATGTGGGAATTGTGGGGAATGAACGCACTTATGAGGGCGCCAAAGAGTCTGCGAGGACTTGGCGACCACCGACGCAGAAGAGTGCCCCGGCCGAAAACAAAGAAACAACTCCGATCGTTTATGGGAGCGGCCTCGTTCTATAGGCGTTTTGTACCACACTTCGCTTCCATTGCGGCCCCACTGAATGATTTGTTAAAAAAGACAGCGTCAGACCCTGTCACGTGGAACCCCCATGCAATAACTCAGTTGGAGATTCTAAAAGGAAAACTCGTAACTGCGCCCATTCTTCGCTTACCAAATCCCAACAAGATCTTCGGTCTTCGCACGGACGCTAGTCGGGACGGGCTAGGCGGAGTATTGCTTCAATACGAAGATGACGAAACAGCCTATCCCATAGCTTATGTCAGTAGGAAACTGTTGAGTAGAGAAAAAGCCTACGCTACTATCGAAATCGAAGCTTTGGCCATAATATGGTCCATAGGTAAATTCAAATATTATCTAATAGGGCGCGAGTTCAAGTTGGAATGCGACCATAAACCGTTGTCATACTTAGGTAAAAATAAGTGTAAGAATGGAAGACTCCTGAGATGGAGTTTACTCTTGATGGAGTACCAGTACTCCATTCACTACATAAAAGGGTCCAACAATTGTATGGCCGACTCGTTAAGTCGGAACCCTGTCGACGAGTAAGGAGCAGCCCAACTATTGTATTATAGCAAAGTTAAGTGTAAATCAGTAGAATTCTAAGTAAGTAGGGGTGAGTAACCCGAGTGGTAGGTAAGAAAATCCTAAGATGGCACAGTAATATAGGAATTAATGTAAGGTCAGGTGAAATGTTATCGAGGCATTCCCGAGTGAACTAGAATTTATTGTATAATATAATGTTCCGTAAGTTACCCATGTATATTATTGTAAGCGTCGGATTGGAACCCCCATCCCTACCGTTATTTTCTTAAGAATGGAGGTAGATGTGGAGAAATGGCTACATTAAGCCTCCTGGAGGAGTATAGACACATTCAAGCCCCCCCTCCCTTCATGAGGAGAAGCGTGGGAAAGGTAGCCGGCGAAAATGCTTTCCATGTGTGATCGCCTCGCCGCTGTGGGCAGTTGGAGCTAACATATGTTTGAAGGCGACCACCTAAGGTCCTTAAACGACGCTCTAACGATCGTATGACCTACGAGACCCATAAACCCGTGGTTAGGAAAAAAAAAACGGTGCGAGTCAGAAGGCACGCTAAGGAGCGGTGTGGTTACGAGCCTATAATTTGCGAGCTGACTTGGGCATCCCAGTGCCACCTCAGGAATTCTCGCTCTTCCCAGATGCTAACCCACCATTCGCTCCCCCCCTTTTGCATCTGTGGCCTGGTCACTTCCCCCTTTAGATGGGGCGGCAATCCGCCTATAAATAAGCCCCGCAAAGAAAGAGAAGAGGATTATCTGAAGTCGATACGCCAGAGTAGGATTAGGTCGTGAAGATCGATCCATCGGCTAGACAAGAAGATTATTAGAAGTCGATTCGCCAGAAGAAAGATTAATTCGTAAAGATCGACCCTTCAGCCCTACAAGACTATTTCCGTGAGAAACGATAGGATCAGATTGAGAAAATCGATCCCCCACTTTCAGGGCCGTATTAACCTAAATAGTCAAGTTTTATATCGGTGCCATACCGAAGAAGCCTTTTCCGTCTGCAAAGAAGTCCGACTGAAGAAAAGCAAAGCCGCTCACACTCGAGTGATTCTTACATCGCAAGCACCGTAAGAGTGAGAGGAGAAGAACCCAGCCCCAACGAGCTCCCGTTCTTTAATCACGTTGAAGAATCACCCCCCTCCTCTACGAAATTTCAACCTTCGGCCACCACACTTCAAGGCGAGAGATAAGTCCTCCAGCGACATCCGGCAATCCCTAATACCTACCTGTAAGTTAACAATAACATTTATATCTCTATTGCGATAGTAGAAGTTTAGTACGTCCCACGTTTTAAAGGAGCGTAGAAACCATTATTCTTGAACCTAGGTCATATGTGTTTGTAGATGACAGTACATTAATTTAATGTTTTATGCTAAACAAATAGGGTCGTGATAAAAAAAATACTAATTGGCAATTAGTTTGTTTATTGAAAGCCTACTTGTTTATGTTTTGTCATTCAAAATTCTTTGAGGCCAAATATAGAAATGCTTTTACTGTTGGTTTGTAATATTTAATTTAAAATACATGTTTATTTTTTGGTAGATTCTGGTGTTTCCTCTTATCCTTATGTGTTTAAAAATAGCTCTTCCTTAAGGACTAAACCACAAAAATAGCACTCTTAGAACAAAGCCTACTTCATCATAGAAGTAACTCACGCCCCTTAAAGCATACCGTTACTAAGAGGGTGTCAAAGCGTAAAGTGATCAAAGCCAAGGGTCATTCTACGACATATTATAAAAGTGGTGTCAGGTCTAGAGGTTTTATATTAGAAAGAACCCAGCAGTGGCTATTTAAGGAAGAGCTAACACATAAAAGGAACACCAGGAATAATAGAATATTTGACGAATGGGAAATTGGTAAAGTTAGAGGTGGATACCATCTAAAGGTAATTGTTAGGCCAAGTGGTAAGTTTCGGTGGTGGAGTAGGTCAGGCTTGATTAAAAACAAGGTAGATGACTGACATAAGCGCGATGGCATTGTTTGATCTTTATCGGAAGCAAGGTCAAAGCCTCGGACTACAAGGAACCGAGCTGAGTTCGTTTATTCAGGAGAAAGAGAGAAACGAAAGAGAGTTTATTCAGGAGAAAGAGAGAAACGAAAGAGAAGAAAGAAGAGAAAAGACGAAAATGGAAGCTGATGAAAGAGAGAAGATAAGGGCCCACGAAAGAGCTCTTAGTAAAGACCAGTTAGAGGTGCAGTCAGTGTCATCTAAAACAGGAGTATCACCAGCGGCCAGCATGAAACTCCCGGAGTACAAGGACGAAGAAGATTTATGCTCATATCTCTCCCATTTTGAGAAAATATTTGAAGTCAATAATTGGGACCTAGAAGAAGATGGGGTCGCCAGACTGTTACCGCTACTCAATCGTAGGATGAGAGAGATATTCGTATCTTTACCCTCAGAAGCGACTGTGGACTATTCCACTCTCAAAGCCGAACTTCTCTCAGCTACAAACCTTAACCCGGAAGAATATAGGATGAAGTTCAGGCAGTCTCGTATAAGACCTGGACAAACGTACAAACATTTTGGCTTTGAGCTTCGTCGAAGCCTACAGTTTTGGATGGAGTCAGAAGGGGTAGAGAACGAAGTCGCTGCGGTCGTCGACTTCATGCTTAGAGATCAGTTACTAAGTACCCTACCCCAGGAAATCCGTGCATTCGTTAAGGACCGAAAAGCTTCTACCTTCAACGAGTGTCTGGACGAGGCTGACCTCCACGCGGTAAATCATCGGTTATATCCTAGGGAGTACAAGAAAGAGAAGGCTCCCTCCCCAAAGAAAAATGGGCCGCCACCCAGGCATTTACAGAAGAAGCCCTTTAAGTTCGCAGCAGCAAAAGGAACTTATAAACCAAATTTTGGAGGAGAAAAAAATCAAAAAGAAGTTAGGATTCCACAAGGATCATACCCTAATACCGGCACGTATCCCAGGAAGCCCGTCACTTGTTATACCTGCGGGATAATAGGTCACCTGAGTTTCCAGTGCCCACAGAACTCCCGACTGAGGGAGACCTCGAGACAACAGGTGCAAAACCTGACTGCCGCGATCCCAGCAGGACAAGCTGATTCGTCCTACGTCCCCGCGCCAACATCCGAAGGGCCCCAGCAACAGGTAAACTTTCTATTCAACAAAAGTTCGCCAGGCGGCCTACAATTTGAAGAGGGCACTGTTAATGGGTGCCGAGTATCCACTTTAGTCAGAGACACCGGGTGCACGTGCATAGTGGTATCCGACAAGTTGCTGCCCCCAGTAAACCCTGCCCATAAGAAATTCGCAATCGTCCACGACTTTTTAGGACGCGACAATCGATTCCCCGTCGTGAGATGTCATATACAATGCAGATATTTCACCGGTTGGACGGACGTGGTAGTAGCCCCGATTAAGTTCTGCGCAGTACTAATCGGACAAAACCCCCTAATTCCCCAGCAAGAAGTGGCCCAACAAGTAGTCACCCGGGCACAAGAAGCCCAGAGGAAAGAGCAACCTGCTAAGTTGACCCCGAGGATTACCCTCGAAGACAATGGGTTCAAATTGACTTCCTTCGCCAGTGCTCAGAAGGAATGCCTCACTCTTAAACCTCTATGGGAGAAAGCTATTAAAGGTGAAATTCTCCAAGTGAAAGGAAAGAAGCCGATCCAGTATATCGTAGAAGACTCACTTCTCTACCGTACTATCAGCGAGGAGGATAAGGAGAACAAGAAAGCACTGTGTGTACCTCAAGAATACACGCAAAGAATTTTGAATACCGCGCATGATGGAATATTAGCCGGACACTTTGGGCACAACAAAACGGCGCAGCAGATATTCCGACACTTTTATTGGCCCCAGGCCGCAAAGGAAATTGTGGCCTATTGCCGATCATGCGACGTGTGTCAGAAGGATCCCTCCAGAGGACGGGTACCGCCCGCTCCCTTACAAAAGGTGCCCGTTATAACCGAACCATTCTTTCGAGTGGCAATTGATTTGGTGGGACCAATTCACCCCCCTTCAAGTGGAGGACACTCCTACATCCTCACTCTAGTGGATTGTGCCACCCGGTTCCCAGATGCCGTGGCCCTACGGAAGATTGACACTATTTCCTGCGCGGAAGCATTAATTTCAATTTTTGCACGAGTAGGCCTGCCTAAAGAAATTCTATCTGATAGAGGGCGCCAATTCACCTCAGAATTGATGGAATATTTTAACAAACTTCTGTTAGTCAAGCCAATTTTTACGAGTCCATTTCATCCAGCCGCTAACGGAATCTGCGAGAAATTAAACGGGACTCTCAAAAATATATTGAAGAAGTTGTGTCAAAACAACCCTACACAGTGGCACAGATTCCTGCCTGCTGCCCTTTTCGCCTGCCGAGAAATACCTCATCGGACGTTGGGATTCTCGCCCTTTGAGCTATTATACGGGAGAAATGTGCGAGGTCCTATGAGTATTCTTAAGGAATTATTTTCCAACGCGAAGCTCAAGCAAGAAATCAAATCGTCTTACGCCTACGTGATGGATATGCGCGAGCGCCTAGAATACTGCTCTGGCTTAGCTCGAGAGAACGCCGAGAAAAATTTAACCAAATACCGGGACTATTTCGATATGAAAGCAAAGGCTCGAAAATTAAAGGCAGGAGATGAAGTCTTATTATTACTCCCGACCGAAAATAATAAGTTATGGGCCCAGTGGAAGGGACCGTTTGAAGTAATCGAGGCACGGGGTCCAGTCGATTACTTGATAGATACCCCAACAGGGCGAAGAACCTATCACATAAACATGCTAAAAAAATATCACCGCCGCGCGTGCATAAAGAATATTACCCTTCTAGACGAAGAAGAACCGATGGATGCCGTTTACCCGGGTACGCCCCTGCAAGTCATACACACCGTGTGTGTGGAACAAGACGAGGAATACGAACTTCCCTCGCTCTCACCTACCCCGGAAGACCCTCGGGTGGATTTAAAGATAAATCCCCACTTAGAAATTCAACAAAAAGCGGAAATGTTGAACTTGCTCATGGAATTCCCAGAAGTCATTTCTGAAAACCCTGGATGTGCCAAGGATTTTATCCATGAAATAAAACTAAAAACTAATTCAGTGGTTCGGAGCAAACCATATCCTTTACCAATCCACCTACGAGAAGCCTTCAATAAGGAAGTCCGGAATTTACTAAAATTGGGAATTTTAGAGCCATCGGAGTCCGATTATTGCTCCCCCATAGTAATGGTTAAGAAACCTGATCAATCATTTCGGATGTGCGTGGACTTCCGAAAATTGAATTCAGTGACCGTTTTCGACGCCGAGCCCATCCCACTAATAGATCAAAATCTCCATTTATTTGAAGACGCTAAATTCATCACCGAATTGGATTTATGTAAAGCGTACTATCAAATACCTCTCGCTAAGGAGTCCAAAAAACTGACGGCTTTTGCGACCGAGAGAGGTCTGTTACAGTTTACCAGGCTACCCTTCGGACTACTTACAGCCGGTAGCAATTATAATAGGATGATAAGGCGAATTATCGCTGGACTAAGCGACGTGTCGTTTTACTTCGACAACGTGTACGTAGCTACCCGTACATGGGAGTCACACTTACACGCCCTACGCTCATTGCTGGAGAAATTGAAGGAGCAAGGTCTAACCGCCGGGCCGACCAAGTGTTATTTTGCCTACGAATCCATTGACTACCTGGGATTCAAAATAGGACAAAAACACTTGACTACCCAGCAAGAAAAAGTGGACGCCATAGTCAAGATGCCCCGGCCGAAAACAAAGAAACAACTCCGATCGTTTATGGGAGCGGCCTCGTTCTATAGGCGTTTTGTACCACACTTCGCTTCCATTGCGGCCCCACTGAATGATTTGTTAAAAAAGACAGCGTCAGACCCTGTCACGTGGAACCCCCATGCAATAACTCAGTTGGAGATTCTAAAAGGAAAACTCGTAACTGCGCCCATTCTTCGCTTACCAAATCCCAACAAGATCTTCGGTCTTCGCACGGACGCTAGTCGGGACGGGCTAGGCGGAGTATTGCTTCAATACGAAGATGACGAAACAGCCTATCCCATAGCTTATGTCAGTAGGAAACTGTTGAGTAGAGAAAAAGCCTACGCTACTATCGAAATCGAAGCTTTGGCCATAATATGGTCCATAGGTAAATTCAAATATTATCTAATAGGGCGCGAGTTCAAGTTGGAATGCGACCATAAACCGTTGTCATACTTAGGTAAAAATAAGTGTAAGAATGGAAGACTCCTGAGATGGAGTTTACTCTTGATGGAGTACCAGTACTCCATTCACTACATAAAAGGGTCCAACAATTGTATGGCCGACTCGTTAAGTCGGAACCCTGTCGACGAGTAAGGAGCAGCCCAACTATTGTATTATAGCAAAGTTAAGTGTAAATCAGTAGAATTCTAAGTAAGTAGGGGTGAGTAACCCGAGTGGTAGGTAAGAAAATCCTAAGATGGCACAGTAATATAGGAATTAATGTAAGGTCAGGTGAAATGTTATCGAGGCATTCCCGAGTGAACTAGAATTTATTGTATAATATAATGTTCCGTAAGTTACCCATGTATATTATTGTAAGCGTCGGATTGGAACCCCCATCCCTACCGTTATTTTCTTAAGAATGGAGGTAGATGTGGAGAAATGGCTACATTAAGCCTCCTGGAGGAGTATAGACACATTCAAGCCCCCCCTCCCTTCATGAGGAGAAGCGTGGGAAAGGTAGCCGGCGAAAATGCTTTCCATGTGTGATCGCCTCGCCGCTGTGGGCAGTTGGAGCTAACATATGTTTGAAGGCGACCACCTAAGGTCCTTAAACGACGCTCTAACGATCGTATGACCTACGAGACCCATAAACCCGTGGTTAGGAAAAAAAAAACGGTGCGAGTCAGAAGGCACGCTAAGGAGCGGTGTGGTTACGAGCCTATAATTTGCGAGCTGACTTGGGCATCCCAGTGCCACCTCAGGAATTCTCGCTCTTCCCAGATGCTAACCCACCATTCGCTCCCCCCCTTTTGCATCTGTGGCCTGGTCACTTCCCCCTTTAGATGGGGCGGCAATCCGCCTATAAATAAGCCCCGCAAAGAAAGAGAAGAGGATTATCTGAAGTCGATACGCCAGAGTAGGATTAGGTCGTGAAGATCGATCCATCGGCTAGACAAGAAGATTATTAGAAGTCGATTCGCCAGAAGAAAGATTAATTCGTAAAGATCGACCCTTCAGCCCTACAAGACTATTTCCGTGAGAAACGATAGGATCAGATTGAGAAAATCGATCCCCCACTTTCAGGGCCGTATTAACCTAAATAGTCAAGTTTTATATCGGTGCCATACCGAAGAAGCCTTTTCCGTCTGCAAAGAAGTCCGACTGAAGAAAAGCAAAGCCGCTCACACTCGAGTGATTCTTACATCGCAAGCACCGTAAGAGTGAGAGGAGAAGAACCCAGCCCCAACGAGCTCCCGTTCTTTAATCACGTTGAAGAATCACCCCCCTCCTCTACGAAATTTCAACCTTCGGCCACCACACTTCAAGGCGAGAGATAAGTCCTCCAGCGACATCCGGCAATCCCTAATACCTACCTGTAAGTTAACAATAACATTTATATCTCTATTGCGATAGTAGAAGTTTAGTACGTCCCACGTTTTAAAGGAGCGTAGAAACCATTATTCTTGAACCTAGGTCATATGTGTTTGTAGATGACAGTACATTAATTTAATGTTTTATGCTAAACAAATAGGGTCGTGATAAAAAAAATACTAATTGGCAATTAGTTTGTTTATTGAAAGCCTACTTGTTTATGTTTTGTCATTCAAAATTCTTTGAGGCCAAATATAGAAATGCTTTTACTGTTGGTTTGTAATATTTAATTTAAAATACATGTTTATTTTTTGGTAGATTCTGGTGTTTCCTCTTATCCTTATGTGTTTAAAAATAGCTCTTCCTTAAGGACTAAACCACAAAAATAGCACTCTTAGAACAAAGCCTACTTCATCATAGAAGTAACTCACGCCCCTTAAAGCATACCGTTACTAAGAGGGTGTCAAAGCGTAAAGTGATCAAAGCCAAGGGTCATTCTACGACACCATATAAGGTTAGATCTTTCTGAGGGAAAATTGTTGTTCAATATCAATTCAACTAATTTTTTGGGAACTTATCCTATTGTCATGCTATTTTTTTTTGTTTGAATATATGTAATATTTATTTACTGAATTTTAATTAACTTCTACAAATAGAGATATCCTTGGATAGTTTAGCTTCGTTTACCATCTTATATGAATCTATGTTGCTCTTTAAAAGTTAAGTTCGGGGTTACTGATCATTTCAACGTCCCGGTTTTTATTTATTTTCCAAGAAGTTGATGTTTATTTCACTCAGAAATGCTTCGCTTAATTAGACATCATTTCTCAGAAATGAAAAAATATGAACTTTTACATTAATACTTCACGCTGTTATTTGTTGTGTGAACAACTTGAGATCTGAAACCACACTAAATCGAAAAATGCTGCGCCCGACTTAGAAGGAGGATAAAGTTAGGCTCCAAGTTGACTGAAATCAGGCGAAGTCAAGATTCCGGGATTGCATTCGATTATATGAATAAGGAGTCTAACATTTGTAACAAAAATATGCTATGAAAAATTGCAAAGCATTTCGATTAAAATAGCGTGTTTATACAGATTCGTGTCAAGCTACGTCTGCCTGCCCGTTAACCCGAGGCAGAACAGTTATGGGATGATGATGCGAATTCCTTAGCTGTTTGATGGGCCGTACATGGGTATGTCGATGTGAGGTATCAAAACCTCCACTCACGCACCCACCCTCAACCTTCAACCATCAATGAAGTTCGAGAAGGAAAGAAAATTAAATGCGAGTTCACTTGCTAAAGAAGCCTCGCACTAGTGTCGGCTCGCGCAATTTCCTACCTCTGCTGGTTATATGGGGTTCTTTACCATGGAGAACTAGGTGTTCTACGTGCGCGGAGATAAAGTGTGCCACTGGACATTGTAGGGTTACCACTGCATGCATATGCTGGCACATCGACGCTCATTAGTATTTATTCCCGGCAAGTGAAACTGCGAGTTAAGCACCTTCTGAGAGGCCCCAATTTCTGTGTGCAAAAGGCGTGTGAATAATGTAAAAACTTCTCCCTTAGTGTCAGAAGCAGCAGGAATGTAAAGGCACATATTTCCTGTAGATAAGTCGAAGCATATGCAGGAATTCGCTCAGTCAAGCACGGTCCTTTCAAAGTTGAGCGCACCCAAGGATTTAATCAACTTGGTGTGGTCTGAGTCAGCCTGCTGCGCGTCTGAAAACGCGTTGTAATCGACCTTTGCTGCATGCATTCTGATTTTCTGCGCACCTAAGCGTAAGAGAGCATCGACGCCGATTTTGTTTTGCCCGTTTATGTGCCGAATATCTGCCGTGAACTGGAAGATGTAGTCCATCTGACAACACCCCCGTGGTCAATGTCTTAACAAAGTGTTCTGGATTGCCGAAAACATTGCACTGTTTTCGGTAAAAATGGCGAACGTGCGTCCTTCCAGCTGGTGACAGAAAATCTTAACCGAGAGAGAAGTGGTCTTGAGCTCGCAGGCAAAGGTACTCCATTTATTCTCTGCTGGCCTCAAAACTTTGGAGAAGAAAGCAATTAGGTGCTATTCCCCTGTGTTTTTGTTGAAGACCACAAGCCACGCCCCCATCGAAAGCATATGTCGCGCGGAGGAGCTTTGGAGCGCTGTCGACATACACTAGCCTTGTGTAGGTCGCCAAATCGGCCTTGACGTCGAAGAAGACCTTGGATGCCTCCTCACCTCAATTAAGTAGAGGATTATTTGCGCTTTCTTCTCTTTCCAGGCCTCTAACCAACGGGCAAAAAGGTCTATCATGGTAAGGAAGTAATGATAGCTTTTACATGGGATCGAGTGTTCACACAATGTGTAGGTTTTGAGAGTTGCACGCACCTATGTCTAAATCTGTGATAAAAAAATTACCCTCTCAATGAACTTTTGAATTTTACTAAAAGCACGCGACTGAGCCAGACATAGGATGGCCTCAACCTTCTCTGTAGTGGAAGAAATTCTATCGATGGTAACCTGGTGTCCTAAAAGGTTTGCTAGAGGACCTCAAAGATGTATTTAGCCGGCTTAATCCGGATTCTGGTCTGAAAGAAAGCGGTCACAAAAGTGTTCGTATATGCGATGCACACTCCTCGTGACTCGTACTTGCAACCAAATTGTCATCCAAGTATACAAACTCAAAATCCAATCCCAGTAAAATAGAGTCTGTTAAATGTTAGGACCCCTAATCCTATCGCATAAACCGAACTGAGCAATGATAGCCGTACTGTGAACGCTTTCGGGATCTACATTGCTCTGCTGGCAGTCCTTAACCAGCTCTACCTTCGACTATATGACTTTACCGTGAAGGTGGGTAGAAAAATCCATAAAATTGTCTATTGGGCAGAGGTGGTGACTCTCCGTCTTGGCGCTCAAAGTCGAAAATCACCACAGGGTGTCCAATTACCTTTTTTGTACTATTTGACCTTTAAGCTAAACAAAGACATCAGATCGCTTCTCTCCAGACATTTTACCCAATGCAAGTTCATCATTATTAATGACAATCCTTCCAATTTATCATCCTTCTTCAACTATAAAGATCCCATCCAAAATAAATGAGGTATTCGGTTGTTTACTTATTTACGTGCATGACCTGCAACAGTCGCTACATTGGTTTCACCAAAGTGATGATCTCTAAGCACTTGGGGGTTTCATATAGAGCTGGTCGACCTATTTCCAAATCTGAGCACTCCCATATACGTTCACCTAACATCATTAGTGGTCATTCCAGTGATACAGATAACTTTTCTGTAATTCATACTGCATCAAGCTCCATATATTTAAAAATTCTTGAATCCCGTTATATAAAAAAATGAACCCAAAATTAAATGACTACGCTTCATCAATCAAATTAATGACCCAGTAAATATCTTCCAACCAACCAATTCTCTTATATCTCACTGAAAACTATTCACTCCATTACCATTCTTATTCATGCAATTAGTAGTCCCCTACAACCTAAGAGTCAAGGTTAATTATTCTGGTTTTGATTTTAATTCAGATCTTTCTCATTCACATAAATTGTAGTCAATGTTAATAATTTTATTTAATTTTATGTCTGTACTCATTTTAGTATTTTTACTATGCTGGTTCACTAGTTCCCATTTTCAACTAGTTTGTCAAACGACGTTCTATTTCCACATAATATCTATATTTGTCTAGTTTTAATATCTTATCATTGCAAGTTAAATTAGTTTGCGTCCTTTGGTCTAAGCTCCATTCCTATTGGTTTATTTTTAATCATATAATTTTACTTTGAGTTAATTTCAATTTCTCTTTGAGCTCTTTTGCAGGCTGATAGGTTGTTGAATGATGTCTAATACCCTTGTTATAATATTTTTATCTATTGTCTGTAGCCACTGAAGATGGAACAGAGTTTATTCCGAAACGTCTGTATGTATAATAAATCATGTTCTCTACGTACCATCGCGTTCATTTTCCTGCTGCTAAGAATAAGATTTCCGAGAAGTTCCTCCATATATATATATATATATATATGGGTAAAAATCACGAGAGGTAACACGTGAATAAATATTTGGTTATACCACGTAGGGAAAAAGAAAGATTGATTGGAGCGAGTACTTTCGTTATCTTAATAACATTTTCAAACTCACAATGGTTTATGAAATAGAGAGACACTGTATTTATAGAAAGCATTTATACAATGTTATACAAATAATGCCAAAGCATTATTTGTATATCCCTTAGATACTGCATTTTAATGTTGCTTAATTCTTACAGAGATATTTTTAGAAGTTTGACCTACATAGAATAAATTACAATCCAAACAAGGTATACTATATATTACATTATTATCGTTCCTTGGGCTGTGTTTTATTAACATATTTTTTAATGTATAATTTTATTCAAAGATTATATTTATATCAAGTTATTTTAACATTGGTACTACATACAAGAAATTATCATGATAAGGTAAAAGTAATATGTTGTGAGTTGGTTCTGTTTTCCATAACTTGCAGTTATAGAATGTTTTTTTTAGCTTTATTCTATGTAGATCAAACTTCTAAAATATCTGTGTAAGAATTAAACGCATCAAAATGCAGTATCTAAGGAAAATACAAATAATGCTTTGTCATTATTTGTATAACATTTATAACATTGTATAAATACTTTCTATAAATACAGTGTCTCTCTATTTCATAAACCATTGTGAGTTTGAAAATGTTATTAAGATAACGAAAGTGCTAGCTCCAATCAATCTTTCTTTTTCCTACGTGGTATAACGAAATATTTATACTTATTCACCTGTTACCTCTCGTGATTTTTACCCATATATATATATATATATATATATATATATATATATATATATATATATATATATATATATATATATATATGAAAACTAACCCCTAGGAAAATGAAAAGATGAATCCAAGCACTTTCAAATTATATTTGCAAGTTCATTTTCAAGGAATGAACTTGCATTGCAATATAGTTCGAAAGTGCTTGGATTCATCTTTTTATTTTCTGTGGGTTAATTTTCATATTATTGCTTTCCTCACGTGCCACTTTGTGATTTTTTTTCATTATATATATATATATATATATATATATATATATATATATATATATATATATATATATATATATATATATATATATATATATATATATATATATATATATATATGAGGAATTAAACCACATTCTCTGAAGACAATTTAATTCAGAACAGTTTCGGTGTATCTCACACCCTTTTTCAACTGACACTGGATAGAAAATATAAGAAAAGTGCTTACAAACATAACAACGGGGTCAGGTCGTGAAAGATCCCCTCTTTTTTTCCCCAATCCCCTACTTGTGGCTAATCAGGACGGGGTTAAGGGTTAGGCCTAAACATATTGAAGGGCTGACATTTTACTATTTTGTTTATTTGCTTTCGTATTACAGGATTAAAAGAAAATTGACCCTCAGATAGATTTAAATTAGGAACTGACGATATCAAGCTCGATTCTACGATTCTTCTCTTAACATAGTTAGCCGATTTAAATACCATTTTACTTCCATTGAAATCGATGGAATGATTCAAGTCTCTTACATGGCAAAATATTCCACTGCTTTGACTGCCCACTCTAATATCTCTTTTGTGTTCGTACAATCTCTTGTCTAGATTTCTCCCCGTTTCCCCTATATAAACTTTGTGGCAATCGTTGCATGGTATTGCATATACTCCTATGTTATGATGTTCTTTGGGTTTCCTGGCAATCATCAATTGGTTTAAGGAATTATTATATTTAAAGGCTAGATTAATACCCGCTTTTCCAAATATGTCCTTTAAACTATTTAATTTTTCATTTTACATTTAATTTTACATCAAAGCTCACAAGTTTTCTATCCGGTAATTGCAGGTGGTTGAGGCGGTCCTGAATTGTTTGTACGAACCCTTCACTTCCCTATATGTATGGGCTCCCAAAGACCCACAAAGAGGGATGTCCCTTACGCCCAATCATTTCCAATATTAATTCTCCCACTTATAAGCTCTCCAAATGGCTCGCTAAGCATTTATCTCCAGCAGTTGGAAGAATCTCATCTGCACACATTATGAACACTCAAGATTTCGCTGACCGCCTCAACCACCTGCAATTACCGAATGGAAAACTTGTGAGCTTTGATGTAAACTCTTTGTTTACCAAAGTTCCGGTTGACCAAACCATGGGCCTTCTGCGGGAAATCATGCCTAGACTTAATTTGGATCTTCCCATTTCTACGAGTAAATTTATCGATTTAGTTGAATTATGTCTCTCTGACAATGTGTTTCGAGTAAATAATGAGTTTTATAGACAAATATTTGGCCTTAGCATGGAAATAGTTTATCTCCGATATTGGCATGTCTCTTCATGGAATATTTTGAGATTGAACTCCTTCCCACAATTTCTCCCGCTAACTTTATATGGTTAAGGTACATTGACGATGTATTTTCTGTATGGCCTAATGGCCATGATTTTGATAACTTTTTTAATAATTTGAATAATTTGCATGTCTACATCAAATTTAAGTATGAATGGAGATATGATAATAGATTACCCTTTTTAGATGTCCTCATTAATAAAGATCACCATGAATTCAAGCTTGACGTTTATAGGAAACCAACCCACTCGGATGCCTATATACATTATTTTTCGTTTCACGATAATACTGTTAAAAAATCGGTAATTTCTAACCTTTTCCTTAGAGCATACAAAATATGTCATCCTTCCTATTTAGATGAAGAAACTGTCATTATCAGGACCATTTTTTCTAATTTGTATTACCCCGATTAGTTCATATCGTCTGCCCATTTTGCAGCTAGGAAAACATTCTATGGTAACAAGCCTTCCCGCAAAAATGACTTCAACAAATGTATAACATTGCCATTTAATAAAAAAATAAATAGTTTAAAGGACATATTTGGAAAAGCGGGTATTAATCTAGCCTTTAAATATAATAATTCCTTAAACCAATTGATGATTGCCAGGAAACCCAAAGAACATCATAACATAGGAGTATATGCAATACCATGCAACGATTGCCATAAAGTTTATATAAGGGAAACGAGGAGAAATCTAGACAAGAGATTGTACGAACACAAAAGAGATATTAGAGTGGGCAGCTAAAGCAGTGGAATATTTTGCCATGTTAGAGACAAGAATCATACGATCGATTTCAATGGAAGTAAAATGGTATTTAAATCGGCTAACTATGTTAAGAGAAGAATCGTAGAATCGAGCTTGATATCGTCAGTTCCTAATTTAAATCTATCTGAGGGTCAATTTTCTTTTAATCCTGTAATACGAAAGCAAATAAACAAAATAGTAAAATGTCAGCCCTTTAATATGTTTAGGCCTAACCCTCCCCCTCCTGATTAGCCACAAGTAGGGGATTGGGGGAAAAAAGAGGGGATCTTTCCCGACCTGATCCCGTTGTTATGTTTGTAAGCACTTTTCTTATATTTTCTATCCAGTGTCAGTTGAAAAAGGGTGTGAGATACACCGAAACTGTTCTGAATTAAATTGTCTTCAGAGAATGTGGTTTAATTCCTCATTTTTTCTTGCGATATTGCATTAGGTCTATTATATATATATATATATATATATATATATATATATATATATATATATATATATATATATATATATATATATATATATATATATATATATATATATATACTCCATAACCCTATATTTTAAGAACCAGATTTTTTGAAGGTTTGAATAAGATTTTTTCTTTTAGTTCGGTTGTCACCTAAGTAGATTGTAGATTTAATTTTGTTATCAAAGTTATTTCTAATAATTCCTTTATAATAAAAAAAAAATAAAATGGTGAAGTTCAGAAATGAATATAAGTATCGAATTTTTGTAACTTTTTTAAACTAAAAGAATTAAAAATGGTGAAGTTCAGAAAATTTATTAAAATTTTGGCATGGGAATTATTATAGCAAATTTAGATGGAGAAAAGAAAAAAGAATCATGATAGGCCGTAGGACACAGACCGAAGAAGAAGAAGAAGAAGAAGAAGAAGAAGAAGAAGAAGAAGAAGAAGAAGAAGAAGAAGATGATGAAGAAGAAAAGGGTGTTCAGGGTGTTAAAATAAAGAGTCTATAAAGGGGATTAAAAAAGGTGGTTAAGATTAGCAAATAAGGCCGTAGGCCACACCCCCGCAGGGGTGCCTGTGTACGAAGCTCTTCCTGTTAAGGAAGAGAACAGCGGCTTGTATAACTATAATTTAAGAATGTGGATTTTTTTGAGTATTTGAATAATAATTTAATCTCTAGTTTGGTTGTTTTTTATCAAAGTTATTTCTAATAATTCTTTTATAATATCAAAAAACAAAATGGTGAAGTTCAGAAATAAATATAATATCGAAATTTTGTGAATTTTTTTAAAACCCAAAGAATTACAAATGGTGAAGTTCAGAAAATTTAGAAAAAATTAACCATGGCTGCTTTTTTTTTAGATTTTATTTTTTAATCTTTGTAGTGAAGCTCAAGCTCCCCCGTAGGAGGGAGTGGTGAAGCTAGTGGTTCTGGGTTAGGCTTATTATACGGCCTCCCTAATCTACACAAAGCTGGTGTTCCTCTCCGACCAATTCTGGCTTCCTATTCTCTTGCAACTTTTAACCTTTCTAAATATGTTGCTAAATTACTTTCTGGGTTAGCCATAGGTCAATACACCGGAACAAACAGCTATTCTTTTGTTAATGAATTATTGTCACACAATTTTGCACCCTCAAAAGTCCTAGTCAGTTACGATGTATCCTCACTATTTACAAATGTTCCTGTTAATGAAACAATTGATATTATTTTAAATCTAATTTTTAACAAAACAGGCACCTTTCACAATTTCTCTCCTAAAAATTTCAAGACTATTTTAGAAATGATTTTTAATGAGAATTATTTTTTATTTAATAACAAGGTTTACAAACAGATAGATGGAGTAGGAATGGGCTCACCAATTGCTCCAATAGCAGCTAATATTTTCATGATTCATCTTGAAAATAACTTTATGAAACATTGCCCTTTAGATTTCAAACCCATATTTTATCGTAGGTATGTTGACGACTCCTTTGCTATTTTTGATAATATAGAACATGCCTACCATTTTTTAATTTTATAAACTCTTATCATCCCAACATTAAATATACCATTGAATTAGAGAGTAACTATCAACTTCCTTTTCTAGACGTCATTATAGAAAAAAACGACAAACTAACTACCCCAATATACAGAAAGCCTACCTTTAGTGGCCTAGGAATCAATTTTTTCAGCCATTGTGACTTGTCACACAAACTCAGTGCAATTAAATCTCTAATATAGAGAGGTTACCATCTCTCCTCCAATTATTCCCTAATGCACAATGAATTTCAGACTCTAAAGTCTTATTTTAAAAATAATTGTTACCTCCCCCCTTTGGTTGACAAACTAATCAATAATTTTCTTACCAAAATTTACTCTCCATCCTTTCTCTCATATAATGTTCCCAAAAATGAAAAATTTTTCGTAGTACCAGAAATGGGACCTTACAATAAATTATTCACTAGAAAATGCAACAAATTACTAAAAAAATATTTCTTTCATACCAACTTCAAAATCACTTTTGTTAACCCACTTTCCATAGGAAGTTTCTTCTCTTCAAAAGACAAACTTCCTCTAGAAATGAGCAGCCGTGTTGTTTATGCTTTTACTTGTCCTTGTTGTTTGCAAGGAACCTATATTGGTAGTACGGTTCGCTCATTGAAAGAGATTTTTTGTTCTCACATAGGAATAAGCCATCGCACTGGAAAAATATTGTCTAAGAAGGAAGCTTCTGTAATAAGAAATCATAGTATACAATGCAAGACAGAATGTTCCATAGATAACTTCAAAATAATTGGTCATAATAACAATGAATATAGTCTAAGAATTTTGGAATCCCTAATAATACGTACAAAATCTCCTACACTCAACATAGATAATACCGCTGTTCCCCTTCTTATTTCTTAATTTTAATTACCTCATTCAACAACCAACCAACCTTTAGGCATCAGCAATAGAACTGGAGCCCCACTCACTACTCCCGAGTTCTTTCCTATCCGAATACACTACGAAAACAGACATCCACACCATAAACCAAACTTGAATAATTTTCAATTAAAGACACAGCGAACAACGAAAACCAACTTCGTACACTGGAATATGTTTATATTAGATTTAAAAACCCCACTTTAAACTCTGACTCAAGCTCATTTCCACTTTTACTACAACTATAATCATCCACAAATTACACACGCCAAATCCACTCGCGCCAAAACAACCCCTATCTTTCAAATAGTTCTATTATCTCCGGAGCCCTTTTTACAATGAAGACACCCAAAACTAATTAATCTCAGTTTTATTTAAAAACAAAAAACATATTTCCTCTTCCCTAATAGTTAAAAGCCCTGCATTTTTGTAATTTGAATATTACCACCTGTGCTGCTTCCCATATAATTAATTTATAAATATCTGATAACTTATCTAAAAAAAAAATTCTTATGTTTGAATATATTTATAATCTCATATCCTTGAGAATGGGTTCCTACCCGAAACGTCGGTATCAAGAAGTTATAATATAGTAATGAACTTCATAAATTTAGCTTGCTTATTTACCCTCTGCCCTCTTAATATATATATATATATATATATATATATATATATATATATATATATATATATATATATATATATATATTGTCCCTGTTTCACGTTCGAAAATATGGTAATCCTATTTACGATTAGCATATATTACTTTATTACGGAGTAGGCCTACTACAGTAATCCAAAAAGCGCGAGAGCCCGCTAGGACTGGGAGGGAAAACAAGACTGAAAGGATTAAGGAATGAGGAAAGGACTGCTCTAGTCATCATTTTCAGCTATAAATGCAAGAGTTAGGAGTTGTAAAGAAATCCCCATTCATTAACAAAGTCATGGCTATAAGAACATATATTGCATATGTAGTTTACGTTTGAAATTTTGGGGATAAGGTCGTTTTCTTAGCTAATTCTTTAGACAAGCGGAATTAAAAAATATACGACCATTTTTTATCGCTCAGGCCTATGTTTTATTCTATATTAATTTCAAAAGTGAAATTAAATATGAAAATTACATAGGAAATTCCCTTCCCTCCTTTATTTTATCAAAGCCGTTAAATTTCCTTCAATGTAAATATGGATCTTATTAGCCTACAACTACACTGGCAAGTGATTGATTGAAGTTTGCCTCAATTATGATAATTTAATATTCACTAAATTGGAACCAGATGAATTTATTTTCATAAAGTATGGAAAATTAGCAATTTGTGGATGAATGCTATTTTAGTTGCTTCAATATGCAGCGAATGTTTGCTCGTCTCCGTGGTAGTAAGAATGAGGCATCTTGTTGAAGTGCATAAGTTGCCAGTATGATATTATATCCGCTCGACCTTTTCTTTTTTTTCTCTTTGCTACATTTTGCACACTTCTATATCGCTAGGTTGAGTAAATCCACACTTTAGAGTACCTTTGTTCTTTCTAGAAATTTGTACCGAGGTTATGGTTTGCTGTAGCAGTTTGCACCCCTGATCCCTCTTATTACCAACATTTTCCTATCATTCGAGTTTTCCTTTTTGACTAGTTATTTTTCTCATTATTTCCTATTCCTGGGCGAACCGAGTCTGAGTGAATGAAAACATTAAAACCCTTAAAATACAAACACCAGCATGAACACTATGTGAAAATTGGTAGGTGTTGTTGTTTTTCTTGCAAGAAAGTTTGGGAGAATTAATTCCACGGTGAAATTACGCCAAAACTCTTAGGATGTTAAAACGCATGGAATTTAATCTTTCTCATTATCAGAATATTAATGTCAATAGCCATTATACTGTAAAAATACCTACAAAATAAATATTTTCATAATAATAATTAGTTAATCATAAAGACAAGTAAGGAACGCTAGGCTTATATAGACGTAGGTTTATGCACCATACATAGACTACGCTAAGCTTAAACAAACTCTTACTCATTCCCTTTCGCGACTTTACCCTAATAATTACTGTCCACTCTACTCTCACTATTATCTAATAACTTTTTCAAGACGTAAGGAAGTACGTTGTTCCATTTCAGGCAATATTTCATTGTGGGGCATTTGTTTTCTTATACGTAAGTGTTTTCTTCATCTCCTTATTATACTGGTAAGTAGAAGCAACATAGCTACAAAATCTGTGTACGTAAGTTATATGGATGTTTTATTTTCTTAAAAAATTATGATAAAGATATGAAAACAGACTTAAAATGCCCCACTGTTCGTGTTTCTAATATAATTTGCAAATCCTTTGAAAAGTCATTTATCTTTCAAAAGATGTGACTATTTATTTTTAAATGCCTTTAAAGCTCTGAAAAATGTATTTAATATAATAACTCTCCATCCCTGAATTATGATTTATCCTTCATAAGATGCAATATTTTTTCGCACCCATAATTTTTTTAAAGCGCTTTGTTAAAAATATCTATTTTAAAAAAAGATTGGCCGCCATCTTGGTAGTCACTGTTGATTGGAATCGCATCATATTGTATTATACATCATTTTGAAGGGAATTTTTTTTAATGAAAATATATGGAAATTTTATATTAATCAATTTTAAAGAAAATACGATTGATTTAAATAACATTCAGGGGTGAGGCCTTTATGTTTGAAGTCAAGGAACGCGGTAGAAAAAGTAGAGGCCTATTTAGCAATTTCCTTTTGAATTCGAATCCAAGGTAAGGCTTTCGATTTAGGTATATTACGAGTTGTTTTTTTATTGCAGGGGGGGGGGGGGCAACCGTGGGGGTATGGGGGTCGAAGCCCCTAATTTCGAAATTACCTTAAAAATTGTATATAATACAATATGATGCGATTGCAATAACCTAACAAAAAAAAGGCATAATAAAAGTACATTATTTTAATTTATGCCCGTCCTCGATTTTTTAATAATTCATATATATATATATATATATATATATATATATATATATATATATATATATATATATATATATATATATATATATATATATATATACAGTTTTTTCTTTGGCAAATAAAAAAAGTGATTGGGGGGATTGTTAGGTTATTGCAATCGCATCATATTGTATTATATATAACTTTTAACTTAATTTAGAAAGGGGGGGCTTTGACCCCATACCCCCCCACTTAATTATGGGGGTTATTAAGTGAGGATCGTACCTCCACGTCCCCGCAAATTAAAAAATACATCGTAAATATTCCTAATCCGAAAAAGCCTATCCTTAATTTCGAATTCAAAGGCGCGATTGCAAAATCTCGTTAGGCCTCTATTTGTCTATAGCGTGTTACGTAACCCGTTCGCAACCATATGTACACAATTATATCATCTTAATTAAAAAAAGAAATATTTAAAGTGTTTTACAAAAATAAAAAAATAAATTAACTAGATTCTTTCAATTGGAAGATGGCGGCCAATCTATTTTCCGTCATAACATTATAATTAAAGATTTGCCCATATTAAGTACAGAAGCAGCTATATAGAGTGTATCTACGATATTTTTTTAAAAATATATATATATATATATATATATATATATATATATATATATATATATATATATATATATATATATATATATATATATATATATATATATATATATATTCTATTCTATTCTATTCAGAGGATTTTTAGCTTCTCTGCGTAGCGTAGTGTACTAACTAACGGTATACTTTTATTAACTGTGATCAAAGCAGTGCTCGCTGCCTCAGTGTGCCTGGTTCGAATCGCTTCCCTGCACGGATTTTTCGAAAAAAGGTAATAAAAATATTACTGCAAGCAAAAATTATTCTGTTTTCTCTTTCAATGTGGTTTAATGGATATATATATATATATATATATATATATATATATATATATATATATATATATATATATATATATATGGAAAACTCACAAAGTATCGCGTGAGTAAGCAATAAATGCAACAAAGCCCACAGGGAAAAATAATACAAGGATTCCAAGTACTTTCGAACTTTATTTCGAGTTCTTTATCAAGGAATAACAGAAATATTGAAAATTGTAATATTTATAAGGATGATACAGAGGAAGGGGAACGCCCACAAAAAAAAGCAAAAAACCAATCAACAAAATGAAATAATATGAAATGGAAAACTAAGGTTTCCATTTCATATGGTTCTCACCAAATCATTCGTACGGCAAATGGCAAACTAAGAAACCCATTTGCTACGCGCCCAATCACTCAAGTGATTGGCATGCTGGCAAGCTATGAGGGACCCAGTGCTTGTCTTAATCTCTCATATTTATAACTAGTTCCTTTAGTTGATTCGAACGTTTTAGTGATCTTTTTTATAGTTTTTGATGTAAACAAACGACATATGTAGCCTAAGTTCTATGGTGCGTTCAAGCATTTACGATGCTCCATTGAGATTCACTTTCCACAGTCAAAGAAGGCATAACTTAAGCGAGAGTATTACTGTCAGTATAATCTACCTGTAACAAGAAAGGGCACCGTAATCAATAATCATCAGAAAAAATGAGTCACAGATTGAGTAAAAAATGAGAAAGCCCTTGAATAAATTAGTTTAGTTCTCAAAAGCTCGACGTAATAGAAAAAACAAAACAAATGTCATATTTACATTCAGCTCCTTGATTTAGCTTAGTTTCAAATTACTTCACCCCAAAACCATGAAACTCCTTGAATTTTGTTGACTAATGTAGTCGACAATTCAAATCAGGATAGCTAATCGCAATCGGTATGTTTATGCATGTTTGTATATGTGTATAAAAAATGTTGCGGAGGAAGATACAGAGAAAGAATGGTACTCTTAGTTCGCATTATCCAAAGAAGTCCAGCCACAGTAGACTTGGACTTGCTAGTGGATGTTTTCATGATAAACACACTCATTGATTATATACAATAGAAAATGAGGATAACACATAAACATCGGAATGTTCGTATGTATGTTTGTATGTGTATATAAAAGAGGTGTGAGGGAAAATAACGAGAATTTAGACTATTATTAATTTGCATTTTAGGTGAGAGAATATCGGCATGAAAGTATTCTGAATAATCATGTAGCTGTGGTTTGATGGAGAATATTTATAGCATTGATGCACACCTACCCAAAACATGTGGTAAATAAAGAGAGCAAGTGGGAATGGGGATATTTACTGTGATGATTCGTAATGATCTTTACCACATAGGAATTGGAGAAGATGAGGGAAAGAGTACCGTAGTATTGGTGGTGTAGATGCTCACCGTCCTTAGTATGTGGTATATTAAAAGGTGAGGGATTATTAGGGGCTAGGTGTTTGGTAATGGTTGTGGTGTTGATGTGCGCTGATAATAGAATGAAGGAGGGGGTAGGGAAAGGCTGACGACGTGACATGGGTTACCAGGGGTTAGGTAATTATATAAAGAGAGAGAAAAAAAAGAGTGCGTGTGTGAGAGTCTGAGTGTAAGAGAGAAAGAGGGGGGTGGAGAGGTAGGGCCACTTGACGAAGACAAAACAACGGCTCGTAAACAACCTGAAGCGTCCTGTTGAGTGGGGGAAGATCTAGTTCATCTCGGGTGAAAATAAGTCCTGACAAGACCAGTTGCACAACATCCGGAGCGACCGGTGACTTGTCTACAATCCATGCGTCGTTTCATATATCATGAAGATCAAGTTTCCCCAAGCTGTTATGGTCTTTTGGATTTCCATGTGCCATGTGCCATACCGCCCTCATCTTTTAGCAGGGTCTTAGGCACAATTCAGACGGCTTAAGCCCTGGTGCTGGAATGCCATATATTCGGAAAGAGTCAGAAGTGGTGTCTGGCGTTCCTATTCCACCGATTGTAATCTCATGAATTACTATGTGGGGACGGGGTTGAGAAATATACCAACCGCTCTGTCTGAAACACCAAGGAGGAGTTGGTGGCCAAGATCAAGGAGCTATTTGAAGATCTTCCCAGGTACACAGTGAAGAACGCATGCGCTAGGGGGCGTGGTGGAAGCCGATATATATATATATATATATATATATATATATATATATATATATATATATATATATATATATATATATATATATATATATATATATTCTTTTGAATTCTTTTGCTGGCGACCACTAGCTACCAGCCTCCATTGGGCCAGCATGGTATTGTATGGCCCTAAACTTCTCATGTTAAAATAAATCCGACAGCAGATGAGAAAGATCCCTCAGTAGTGGGAGGAACTTGTCTGCAAATAACTCTGAAAAATCTCAGCTAAATGTATTTTAAAAATTCAAAAATAACTAGATTGTGGCTGGTAGATAACAGTTTACTCAAAATAGCCACCCTCAGCTTCCACAGTGGCCTCAAGACTGCTTCGAATCTTTTCGCATGCGTCCTTGAGAACTGTTGGTTTCTTTTTAAACCGCGCCCCACACATAGTAATCTATGGAATTAAAATACGTGGAATTAGGAAGCCAGAAAGTAAATCTGGTGAATTCACAGTAATTTTCTGACTACCCCTTCTGACACTTTCCGGCAGTGTGGCCTTCCAGCAGCAACCCTATCTAACCAGGGTTTGACCCAGTCTCCAGCACCTCCACATAGGCGTCTGAATTGTGCCTAATACCCTGCTCAAATATCTAGGGCATTATAAAGTCACCTTGACTTGAGACACCCAAAGACCATCACAGTTCGGGCGTCTTTGGGGCCTTTACAGTATTTACAGCATTTTGATACCCGACGCTGATCATCATATTACAAGTAATTTTTTTCCAATATTCAGATGGCTTCCGCGATAGTAAGAAAGTAAGAAACAATTAGAATTGTAAGGGGTATGACGTCATCAAAGCGGAGGAAGGGTGCGGTGAGGAGGGCGATGTAGGTAGCCTAATAGTCACAAATTGTATGAAGGTAGTAAAGAATAGAAAATCTTTTAAGTATCTACGATGTGGTGCAGATTGCGACCACAAGGTTTTTAATGTTAAGAAAGTCTTATGGATGATCAGAACATTAGTAGACTCTAAGAGTTTGAGTATGAAATGTGCCGAGAAGCTGATGAGAGTATGCTGGTGCTAACGTTGGTATATGGGAATGAGACTGGTATGAAAGGAGAAGAAAAGATCCTGATGTGGAGTGGGCTAAATTTCGCCATGAGGGCTATATGAATAGCCATTGGGTTATACGAGGTTATTTTAGGTTGGATTAGTTAATTACAATTAACTCCGTCGATTAGGGACCTAACTACATGGATACTTGTTACGAATGGTATGGCAGATTGTGCCAGTTAACGGCTGGAAACGTCGTCTTATACGACTGGAGGAGGCACGAAGCTCGGAAAGTCGTCTGATACGACTGGTAAGAAAGTTTACGCCAGTTTACGTCAGGTAACGTCGTCTAATATGACTGGTGAGGAAGATTACGCCAGTTTACGGCTGGTAACGTCGTCTTATACGACTGGAGAAGGCACGAAGCTCGGAACGTCGTTTGATACGACTGGTGAGGAAGATTACAGCTGGTAACGTCGTCTTATACGACTGAAGAAGGCACAAAGCTCGGAACGTAGTCTGATACGACTGAAAAAGGCACGAAGCTTGGGACGTCGTCTGATACGACTGTTGAGGAAGATTATGCCAGTTTACGTCAGGTAACGTCGTCTTATACGACTGGTGAGGAAGATTACGCCAGTTTACGGCTGGTAACGTCGTCTTATACGACTGTAGAAGGCACGAAGCTCAGAACGTCGCCTGATTACGACTGGTGAGGAAGATTACGCCAGTTTACGGCTGGTAACGTCGTCTGATACGACTGGTGAGGAGGATTACGACAGTTTACGGCTGGTAACGTCATCTTATACGACTGAAGAAGGCACGAAGCTCGGAACGTCGTCTGATACGACTGATGAGGAAGATTACGCCGGTTTACTGCTCGTAACGTCGTCTTATGCGACTGAAGAAGGCACGATGCTCGGAACGATGTCTGATACGACTGGTGAGGAAGATTACGCCAGTTTACGGCTGGTAACGTCGTCTTATACGACGGGAGAAGGTACGAAGCTCGGAACGTCGTCTGATACGCCTGGTGAGGAGGATTACGCAAGTTTACGGCTGGTAACGTCGTCTGATACGACTGGAGAAGGCAGAAAGCTCAAAACGTCGTCTGATACGACTCGTGAGGGAGATTACGAAAGTTTACGGCTGGTAACGTCGTCCGATACGACTGGTGAGGAAAATTACGACGGTTTACGGCTGTTAACGTCGTCTTATACGGCTGAAGAAGGCACGAAGCTCGGAACGTCGTCTGATACGACTGATGAGGAAAATTACGCCAGTTTACGGCTGGTAACGTCGTCTTATACGACTGGAGAAGGCACGAAGCTTGGAACGTCGTTTCATACGACTGGTGAGGAAGATTACGCCAGTTTACGGCTGGGAACGTCGTCTTATACGACTGAAGAAGGCACGAAGCTCGGAACGTCGTCTGGTACGACTGGTGAGGAAGATTACGCCAGTTTACGGCTGGTAACGTCGTCTGATACGACTGGTAAGGAGGATTACGACAGTTTACGGCAGCTAACGTCGTCTTATACTACTGAAGATGGCACGAAGCTCAGAACGTCGTCTGAACCGACTGATGAAGATTACGCCAGTTTACGGCTGGTAACGTCGTCTGATACGACTGGTGAGGAAGATTACGACAGTTTACGGCTGGTAACGTCTCTTATACGACTGAAGAAGGCACGAAGCTCGGAACGTCGTCTGATACAACTGATGAGGAAGATTACGCCAGTTTATGGCTGGTAACGTCGTCTTATACGACTGAAGAAGGTACGATGCATGGAACGTCGTCTGATACGACTGGTGAGGAAGATTGCGCCAGTTTACGGCTGGTAACATCGTCTGATACGACTGCTGTGGAAGATTACGATAGTTTAGGGCTGGTAACGTCGTCTTATTCGACTGAAGCAGGCACGAAGCTCGGAACGTCGTCTGATACGACTGGTTAGGAAGATTACGCCAATTTACGGCTGGTAATGGCGTCTAATACGACCGAGAGAAGAGACGAAGCTCGGAACGTCGCCTGATATGACTGGTGATGAAGATTACGCTAGTTTACGGCCGTTAACATCGTCTTATACAACTGGAGGAGGCACGAAGCCCAGAACGTCGTCTGATACGAGTGGTGAGGAAGATTACGCCAGTTTACGGCTGGTAACGTCTTCTTATACGACTGAAGAAGGCACGAAGCTCGGAAAGTCTTCTGATACGACTGTTGCGGAAGATTACGCCAGTTTACTGCTGGTAACGTCTTCTTATACGACTGAAAAGGGCACGAAGCTCGGAACGTCGTCTGATACGACTGAAGAAGGCACAAAGCTCGGGACGTCGTTGATACGACTGCTGAGGAAGATTATCACAGTTTACGTCAGGTAACGTCGTCTTATACGACTGGTGAGGAAGATTACGCCAGTTTACGGCTGGTAACGTCGTCTTATACGACTGAAGAAGGCACGAAGCTCGGAAAGTCTTTTGATACGACTGGTAAGGAAGATTACGTTAGTTTACGGCTGGTAACGTCGCCTTATACGACGGAAGAAGGCACGAAGCTCGGAAGGTCATCTGATACGACTGAAAAGGCACGAAGCTCGGGGCGTCTTTGATACGACTGTTGAGAAAGATTATGGGTTTACGTCAAGTAACGTCGTCTTATACGACTGAAAAAGGCACGAAGCTCGGAACGTCGTCTGATACGACTGGTGAGGAACATTACGCCAGCTTACGGCTAATAACGTATCTTTTACGACTGGAGGATGCACGAAGCTCGCAACGTCGTCTGATACTACTGGTGAGGGAGATTACGCCAATTTACGGCTGGTAACGTAGTCTTATACGACTAAAGAAGGCACGAAGCTCGGAACGTCGTCTGATACGACTGGTGAGGAAGATTACGCCAGTTGACGGCTGGTAACATCGTCTTATACGACTGGAGAAGGGTTGAAGCTTGGAACGTCGTCTGATACGACTGGTGAGGAAGACGAGCGCAAGTTTACGGCTGGAGAAGGCACGAAGCCTGGAATGTCGTCTGATACGACTGGTGAGAAAGATTACGCTAGTTTACGGCTGCTAACGTCGTCTGATACGACTGGTGAGGAAGATTAAGACAGTTTACGGCTGGTAACGTCGTCTGATACGACTGATTAGGAAGATTACGCCAGTTTACGGCTGGTAACGTCGTCTTATACGACTGAAGAAGGCACGATGCTCGGAACGTTGTCTGATACAAATGGTAAGGAAGATTACGCCAGTTTATGGCTGGTATCGTCGTCTGATACGAATGGGGAGGAGGATTACGCCAGTTACTGCTGGTAACGTCGTCTTATACGACTGGAGAAGGCACGAAGCTCGGAACGTCGTTTGATACGACTCGTGAGGAAGATTACGAAAGTATACGGCTGGTAGCGTCTTCCGATACGACTGGTGAGGAAATGTACGACAGTTTACGGCTAGTAACGTCCTCTTATGCGACTGAAGAAGGCACGATGATCGGAAGGTTGTCTGATACGACTGGTGATAAAGATTACGCATGTTTACGGCTGGTAACGTCGTCTTATACGACTGATGAGGGAGATTACGCCAGTTTACGGCTGGTAACTTCGTCTTATACGACTGAAGAAGGCACGAAGCTCGGAACGTCGTCTGATACGACTGGTGAGGAAGATTACGCCAGTTTACGGCTGGTAACGTCGTCTTATACGACTGGAGAGGGCACGAAGCTCGGAACGTCGTCTGATACGACTGGTGAGGAAGATTACGCAAGTTTACGGCTGGTAACGTCCTCTTATACTTATGAAGAAGGTACGAAGCTTGGAACGTCGTTTCATACGACTGGTGAGGAAGATTACGCCAGTTTACGGCTGGGAACGTCGTCTTATACGACTGAAGTAGGCACGAAGCTCGGAACGTCGTCTGGTACGACTGGTGAGGAAGATTACGCAAGTTTACGTCTAGTAACGTCCTCTTATACTTATGAAGAAGGCACGAAGATTGGAACATCGTTTTATACGACTGGTGAGGAAGTTTACGCCAGTTTACGGCTGGTAACGTCGTCTTATACGACTAGAGTAGGCAGGAAGCTCGAAAGTCGTCTGATACGACTGGTACCGGAAGATTACGACAGTTTCCGGTTGGTAACGCCGTCTTATACGACTTAAGAAGGCACGAAGCTCGGAGCGTCGTCTGATACGCTCGGTGAGGAAGATTACGCAGGTTAACGGCAGCTAACGTCGTCTTATACGACTCAAGAAGGCACGAAGCTTGGAACGTCGTTTCATACGACTGGTGAGGAAGATTACGCCAGTGTACGGCTGGGAACGTCGTCTTATACGACTGAAGAAGGCACGAACCTCGGAACGTCGTCTGGTACGACTGGTGAGGAAGATTACGCAAGTTTACGTCTGGCAACGTCCTCTTATACTTATGAAGAAGGCACGAAGATTGGAACATCGTTTCATACGACTGGTGAAGAAGATTACGCCAGTTTACGGCTGGTAACGTCGTCTTATACGACTGCAGAAGGCACGAAGATGGGAACGTCGTCTGATACGACTGGTGAGGAAGATTACGCCAGTTTACGGCTGGTAACTTCGTCTTTACGACTGGAGTAGGCACGAAGCTCGGAAAGTCGTCTGATACGACTGGTACTGGAAGATTACGCTAGTTTCCGGTTGGTAATGCCATCTTATACGACTGAAGAAGTCACGAAGCTCGGAGCGTCGTCTGATACGCTCGGTGAGGAAGATTACGCAGGTTTACGGCAGTTAACGTCGTCCTTTACTACTGAAGAACGCACGAAGCTTGGAACGTCGTTTCATACGACTGGTGAGGAAAATTACGCCAGTTTACGGCTGGTAACGTCGTCTTATACGACTCGAAAAGGCCCGAAGCTCGGAACGTCGTCTGATACGACTGGAGAAGGCACGAAGCTCGGAACGTCGTTTGATACGACTGGTGAGGAAGATTACAGCTGGTAACGTCGTCTTATACGACTGAAGAAGGCACAAAGCTCGGAACGTAGTCTGATACGACTGAAAAAGGCACGAAGCTTGGGACGTCGTCTGATACGACTGTTGAGGAAGATTATGCCAGTTTACGTCAGGTAACGTCGTCTTATACGACTGGTGAGGAAGATTACGCCAGTTTACGGCTGGTAACGTCGTCTTATACGACTGTAGAAGGCACGAAGCTCAGAACGTCGCCTGATTACGACTGGTGAGGAAGATTACGCCAGTTTACGGCTGGTAACGTCGTCTGATACGACTGGTGAGGAGGATTACGACAGTTTACGGCTGGTAACGTCATTTTATACGACTGAAGAAGGCACGAAGCTCGGAACGTCGTCTGATACGACTGATGAGGAAGATTACGCCGGTTTACTGCTCGTAACG
Source organism: Ceratothoa steindachneri (assembly GCA_963969495.1). Taxonomy (NCBI): domain Eukaryota; kingdom Metazoa; phylum Arthropoda; class Malacostraca; order Isopoda; family Cymothoidae; genus Ceratothoa; species Ceratothoa steindachneri. Next base: position 38,273,415 of record OZ018324.1, on the reverse strand, counting down.
TCGTCTTATGCGACTGAAGAAGGCACGATGCTCGGAACGATGTCTGATACGACTGGTGAGGAAGATTACGCCAGTTTACGGCTGGTAACGTCGTCTTATACGACGGGAGAAGGTACGAAGCTCGGAACGTCGTCTGATACGACTGGTGAGGAGGATTACGCAAGTTTACGGCTGGTAACGTCGTCTGATACGACTGGAGAAGGCAGAAAGCTCAAAACGTCGTCTGATACGACTCGTGAGGGAGATTACGAAAGTTTACGGCTGGTAACGTCGTCCGATACGACTGGTGAGGAAAATTACGATGGTTTACTACGGCTGTTAACGTCGTCTTATACGGCTTAAGAAGGCACGAAGCTCGGAACGTCGTCTGATACGACTGATGAGGAAAATTACGCCAGTTTACGGCTGGTAACGTCGTCTTATACGACTGGAGAAGGCACGAAGCTTGGAACGTCGTTTCATACGACTGGTGAGGAAGATTACGCCAGTTTACGGCTGGGAACGTCGTCTTATACGACTGAAGAAGGCACGAAGCTCGGAACGTCGTCTGGTACGACTGGTGAGGAAGATTACGCCAGTTTACGGCTGGTAACATCGTCTGATACGACTGGTAAGGAGGATTACGACAGTTTACGGCAGCTAACGTCGTCTTATACTACTGAAGATGGCACGAAGCTCAGAACGTCGTCTGAACCGACTGATGAAGATTACGCCAGTTTACGGCTGGTAACGTCGTCTGATACGACTGGTGAGGAAGATTACGACAGTTTACGGCTGGTAACGTCTCTTATACGACTGAAGAAGGCACGAAGCTCGGAACGTCGTCTGATACAACTGATGAGGAAGATTACGCCAGTTTATGGCTGGTAACGTCGTCTTATACGACTGAAGAAGGTACGATGCATGGAACGTCGTCTGATACGACTGGTGAGGAAGATTGCGCCAGTTTACGGCTGGTAACATCGTCTGATACGACTGCTGTGGAAGATTACGATAGTTTAGGGCTGGTAACGTCGTCTTATTCGACTGAAGCAGGCTCGAAGCTCGGAACGTCGTCTGATACGACTGGTTAGGAAGATTACGCCAATTTACGGCTGGTAATGGCGTCTAATACGACCGAGAGAAGAGACGAAGCTCGGAACGTCGCCTGATATGACTGGTGATGAAGATTACGCTAGTTTACGGCCGTTAACATCGTCTTATACAACTGGAGGAGGCACGAAGCTCAGAACGTCGTCTGATACGAGTGGTGAGGAAGATTACGCCAGTTTACGGCTGGTAACCTCTTCTTATACGACTGAAGAAGGCACGAAGCTCGGAAAGTCTTCTGATACGACTGTTGCGGAAGACTACGCCAGTTTACTGCTGGTAACGTCTTCTTATACGACTGAAAAGGGCACGAAGCTCGGAACGTCGTCTGATACGACTGAAAAGGCACGAAGCTCGGGGCGTCTTTGATACGACTGTTGAGAAAGATTATGAGTTTACGTCAAGTAACGTCGTCTTATACGACTGAAAAAGGCACGAAGCTCGGAACGTCGTCTGATACGACTGGTGAGGAACATTACGCCAGCTTACGGCTAATAACGTATGTTTTACGACTGGAGGATGCACGAAGCTCGCAACGTCGTCTGATACTACTGGTGAGGGAGATTACGCCAATTTACGGCTGGTAACGTAGTCTTATACGACTAAAGAAGGCACGAAGCTCGGAACGTCGTCTGATACGACTGGTGAAGAAGATTACGCCAGTTGACGGCTGGTAACATCGTCTTATACGACTGGAGAAGGGTTGAAGCTTGGAACGTCGTCTGATACGACTGGTGAGGAAGACGAGCGCAAGTTTACGGCTGGAGAAGGCACGAAGCCTGGAATGTCGTCTGATACGACTGGTGAGGAAGATTACGCTAGTTTACGGCTGCTAACGTCGTCTGATACGACTGGTGAGGAAGATTAAGACAGTTTACGGCTGGTAACGTCGTCTGATACGACTGATTAGGAAGATTACGCCAGTTTACGGCTGGTAACGTCGTCTTATACGACTGAAGAAGGCACGATGCTCGGAACGTTGTCTGATACGAATGGTAAGGAAGATTACGCCAGTTTATGGCTGGTATCGTCGTCTGATACGAATGGTGAGGAGGATTACGCCAGTTACTGCTGGTAACGTCGTCTTATACGACTGCAGAAGGCACGAAGCTCGGAACGTCGTTTGATACGACTCGTGAGGAAGATTACGAAAGTATACGGCTGGTAGCGTCTTCCGATACGACTGGTGAGGAAATGTACGACAGTTTACGGCTAGTAACGTCCTCTTATGCGACTGAAGAAGGCACGATGATCGGAAGGTTGTCTGATACGACTGGTGATATAGATTACGCATGTTTACGGCTGGTAACGTCGTCTTATACGACTGATGAGGGAGATTACGCCAGTTTACGGCTGCTAACTTCGTCTTATACGACTGAAGAAGGCACGAAGCTCGGAACGTCGTCTGATACGACTGGTGAGGAAGATTACGCCGGTTTACGGCTGGTAACGTCGTCTTATACGACTGAAGAGGGCACGAAGCTCGGAACGTCGTCTGATACGACTGGTGAGGAAGATTACGCAAGTTTACGGCTGGTAACGTCCTCTTATACTTATGAAGAAGGTACGAAGCTTGGAACGTCGTTTCATACGACTGGTGAGGAAGATTACGCCAGTTTACGGCTGGGAACGTCGTCTTATACGACTGAAGTAGGCACGAAGCTCGGAACGTCGTCTGGTACGACTGGTGAGGAAGATTACGCAAGTTTACGTCTAGTAACGTCCTCTTATACTTATGAAGAAGGCACGAAGATTGGAACATCGTTTTATACGACTGGTGAGGAAGTTTACGCCAGTTTACGGCTGGTAACGTCGTCTTATACGACTAGAGTAGGCAGAAAGCTCGAAAGTCGTCTGATACGACTGGTACCGGAAGATTACGACAGTTTCCGGTTGGTAACGCCGTCTTATACGACTTAAGAAGGCACGAAGCTCGAAGCGTCGTCTGATACGCTCGGTGAGGAAGATTGCGCAGGTTTACGGCAGCTAACGTTGTCTTATACGACTGAAGAAGGCACGAAGCTTGGAACGTCGTTTCATACGACTGGTGAGGAAGATTACGCCAGTTTACGGCTGGGAACGTCGTCTTATACGACTGAAGAAGGCACGAAGCTCGGAACGTCGTCTGGTACGACTGGTGAGGAAGATTACGCAAGTTTACGTCTGGCAACGTCCTCTTATACTTATGAAGAAGGCACGAAGATTGGAACATCGTTTCATACGACTGGTGAAGAACATTACGCCAGTTTACGGCTGGTAACGTCGTCTTATACGACTGCAGAAGGCACGAAGATGGGAACGTCGTCTGATACGACTGGTGAGGAAGATTACGCCAGTTTACGGCTGGTAACTTCGTCTTTACGACTGGAGTAGGCACGAAGCTCGGAAAGTCGTCTGATACGACTGGTACTGAAAGATTACGCCAGTTTCCGGTTGGTAATGCCATCTTATACGACTGAAGAAGTCACGAAGCTCGGAGCGTCGTCTGATACGCTCGGTGAGGAAGATTACGCAGGTTTACGGCAGTTAACGTCGTCCTTTACTACTGAAGAAGGCACGAAGCTTGGAACGTCGTTTCATACGACTGGTGAGGAAGATTACGCCAGTTTACGGCTGGTAACGTCGTCTTATACGACTCGAAAAGGCCCGAAGCTCGGAACGTCGTCTGATACGACTGGTACCGGAAGATTACGACAGTTTCCGGTTGGTAACGCCGTCTTATACGACTGAAGAAGGCACGAAGCTTGGAGCGTCGTCTGATACGACTGATGAGGAAGATTACGCAGGTTTACGGCAGTTAACGTCGTCTTATACGCCTGAAGAAGGCACGAAGCTCGGAGCATCGTCTGATACGACTGGTGAGGACGATTACGCAGGTTTACGGCAGTTAACATCGTCGTATACGACTGAAGAAGGCACGAAGCTTGGAACGTCATTTCATACGACTGGTGAGGAAGATTATGCCAGTTTACGGCTGGTAACGTCGTTTTATACGACTGGAGAAGGCACGAAGCTCGGAACGTCGTCTGATACGACTGATGAGGAAGATTACGCCAGTTTACGGCTGGTAATGTCGTCTGATACGACTGGTGAGGAAGATTACGCCAGTTTACTGCTCGTAACGTCGTCTTATACGACTGGAGAAGGCACGAAGCCCGGAGCGTCGTCTGATACGACTGGTGAGGAGGATTACGCAGGTTTACGGCAGTTAACATCGTCGTATACGACTGAAGGAGGCACGAAGCTTGGAACGCCATTTTATACGACTGGTGAGGAAGATTATGCCAGTTTACGGCTGGTAACGTCGTTTTATACGACTGGAGAAGGCACGAAGCTCGGTACGTCGTCTGATACGACTGATGAGGGAGATTACGCCAGTTTACGGCTGGTAATGTCGTCTGATACGACTGGTGAGGAATATTACGCCAGTTTACTGTTCGTAACGTCGTCTTATATGACTGGAGAAGGCACGAAGCCCGGAACGTCGTCTGATACGACTCGTGAGGAAGATTACGAAAGTTTACGCCTGATAACGTCGTCCGATCCGACTGGTGAGGAAAATTACGCCAGTTTACGGCTGGTAACGTCGTCTTATACGACTGGAGAAGGCACGAAGCTTGGAACGTCGTTTCATACGACTGGTGAGGAAGATTACGCCAGTTTACGGCTGGGAACGTCGTCTTATACGACTGAAGAAGGCACGAAGCTCGGAACGTCGTCTGGTACGACTGGTGAGGAAGATTACGCCAGTGTACGGCTGGTAACGTCGTCTGATACGACTGGTAAGGAGGATTACGACAGTTTACGGCAGCTTACGTCGTCTTATACTACTGAAGATGGCACGAAGCTCAGAACGTCGTCTGAACCGACTGATGAAGATTACGCCAGTTTACGGCTGGTAACGTCGTCTGATACGACTGGTGAGGAAGATTACGACAGTTTACGGCTGGTAACGTCTCTTATACGACTGAAGAAAGCACGAAGCTCGGAAGGTCGTCTGATACAACTGATGAGGAAGATTACGCCAGTTTATGGCTGGTAACGTCGTCTTATACGACTGAAGAAGGTACGATGCACGGAACGTCGTCTGATACGACTGGTGAGGAAGATTGCGCCAGTTTACGGCTGGTAACATCGTCTGATACGACTGCTGTGGAAGATTACGATAGTTTAGGGCTGGTAACGTCGTCTTATTCGACTGAAGCAGGCACGAAGCTCGGAACGTCGTCTGATACGACTGGTTAGAAAGATTACGCCAGTTTACGGCTGGTAATGGCGTCTAATACGACCGAGAGAAGAGACGAAGCTCGGAACGTCGCCTGATATGACTGGTGATGAAGATTACGCTAGTTTACGGCCGTTAACATCGTCTTATACAACTGGAGGAGGCACGAAGCTCAGAACGTCGTCTGATACGAGTGGTGAGGAAGATTACGCCAGTTTACGGCTGGTAACGTCTTCTTATACGACTGAAGAAGGCACGAAGCTCGGAAAGTCTTCTGATACGACTGTTCCGGAAGATTACGCCAGTTTACTGCTGGTAACGTCTTCTTATACGACTGAAAAGGGCACGAAGCTCGGAACGTCGTTGATACGACTGCTGAGGAAGATTATCACAGTTTACGTCAGGTAACGTCGTCTTATACGACTGGTGAGGAAGATTACGCCAGTTTACGGCTGGTAACGTCGTCTTATACGACTGAAGAAGGCACGAAGCTCGGAAAGTCTTTTGATACGACTGGTAAGGAAGATTACGTTAGTTTACGGCTGGTAACGTCGCCTTATACGACGGAAGAAGGCACGAAGCTCGGAAGGTCATCTGATACGACTAAAAAGGCACGAAGCTCGGGGCGTCGTTGATACAACTGTTGAGAAAGATTATGAGTTTACGTCAAGTAACGTCGTCTTATACGACTAAAGAAGGCACGAAGCTCGGAACGTCGTCTGATACGACTGGTGAGGAAGATTACGCCAGCTTACGGCTAATAACGTATCTTTTACGACTGGAGGATGCACGAAGCTCGAACCGTCGTCTGATACTACTCGTGAGGGAGATTACGCCAATTTACGGCTGGTAACGTAGTCTTATACGACTAAAGAAGGCACGAAGCTCGGAACGTCGTCTGATACGACTGGTGAGGAAGATTACGCCAGTTGACGGCTGGTAACATCGTCTTATACGACTGGAGAAGGGTTGAAGCTTGGAACGTCGTCTGATACGACTGGTGAGGAAGACGAGCGCAAGTTTACGGCTGGAGAAGGCACGAAGCCTGGAATGTCGTCTGATACGACTGGTGAGGAAGATTACGCTAGTTTACGGCTGCTAACGTCGTCTGATACGACTGGTGAGGATTAAGACAGTTTACGGCTGGTAACGTCGTCTGATACGACTGATTAGGAAGATTACGCCAGTTTACGGCTGGTAACGTCGTCTTATACGACTGAAGAAGGCACGATGCTCGGAACGTTGTCTGATATGAATGGTAAGGAAGATTACGCCAGTTTATGGCTGGTATCGTCGTCTGATACGAATGGTGAGGAGGATTACGCCAGTTTACTACTGGTAACGTCGTCTTATACTACTGGAGAAGGCACGAAGCTCGGAACGTCGTTTGATACGACTCGTGAGGAAGATTACGAAAGTATACGGCTGGTAGCGTCTTCCGATACGACTGGTGAGTAAATGTACGACAGTTTACGGATAGTAACGTCCTCTTATACGACTGAAGAAGGCACGATGATCGGAAGGTTGTCTGATACGACTGGTGATGAAGATTACGCATGTTTACGGCTGGTAACGTCGTCTTATACGACTGATGAGGGAGATTACGCCAGTTTACGGCTGGTAACTTCGTCTTATACGACTGAAGAAGGCACGAAGCTCGGAACGTCGTCTGATACGACTGGTGAGGAAGTTTCCGCCAGTTTACGGCTGGTAACGTCGTCTTATACGACTGAAGAGGGCACGAAGCTCGGAACGTCGTCTGATACGACTGGTGAGGAAGATTACGCAAGTTTACGGCTGGTAACGTCTTCTTATACTTATGAAGAAGGTACGAAGCTTGGAACGTCGTTTCATACGACTGGTGAGGAAGATTACGCCAGTTTACGGCTGGGAACGTCGTCTTATACGACTGAAGTAGGCACGAAGCTCGGAACGTCGTCTGGTACGACTGGTGAGGAAGATTACGCAAGTTTACGTCTGGTAACGTCCTCTTATACTTTGAAGAAGGCACGAAGATTGGAACATCGTTTTATACGACTGGTGAGGAAGATTACGCCAGTTTACGGCTGGTAACGTCGTCTTATACGACTAGAGTAGGTAGGAAGCTCGAAAGTCATCTGATACGACTGGTACCGGAAGATTACGACAGTTTCCGGTTGGTAACGCCGTCTTATACGACTGAAGAAGGCACGAAGCTTGGAGCGTCGTCTGATACGACTGGTGAGGAAGATTACGCAGGTTTACGGCAGTTAACGTCGTCTTATACGACTGAAGAAGGCACGAAGCTTGGAACGTCGTTTCATACGACTGGTGAGGAAGATTACGCCAGTTTACGGCTGGGAACGTCGTCTTATACGACTGAAGAAGGCACGAAGCTCGGAACGTCGTCTGGTACGACTGGTGAGGAAGATTACGCAAGTTTACCTCTGGTAACGTCCTCTTATACTTATGAAGAAGGCACGAAGATTGGAACGTCGTTTCATACGACTGGTGAGGAAGATTACGCCAGTTTACGGCTGGGAACGTCGTCTTATACGACTGAAGTAGGCACGAAGCTCGGAACGTCGTATGGTACGACTAGTGAGGAAGATTACGCAAGTGTACGTCTGGTAACGTCCTCTTATACTTATGAAGAAGGCACGAAGATTGGAACATCGTTTTATACGACTGGTGAGGAAGATTACGCCAGTTTACGGCTGGTAACGTCGTCTTATACGACTAGAGTAGGCAAGAAGCTCGAAAGTCGTCTGATACGACTGGTACCGGAAGATTACGACAGTTTCCGGTTGGTAACGCCGTCTTATACGACTGAAGAAGGCACGAAGCTTGAAGCGTCGTCTGATACGACTGGTGAGGAAGATTACGCAGGTTTACGGCAGTTAACGTCGTCTTATACGACTGAAGAAGGCACGAAGCTTGGAACGTCGTTTCATACGACTGGTGAGGAAGATTACGCCAGTTTACGGCTGGGAACGTCGTCTTATACGACTGAAGAAGGCACGAAGCTCGGAACGTCGTCTGGTACGACTGGTGAGGAAGATTACGCAAGTTTACCTCTGGTAACGTCCTCTTATACTTATGAAGAAGGCACGAAGATTGGAACATCGTTTCATACTACTGGTGAAGAAGATTACGCCAGTTTACGGCTGCTAACGTCGTCTTATACGACTGCAGAAGGCACGAAGATCGGAACGTGGTCTGATACGACTGGTGAGGAAGATTACGCCAGTTTACGGCTGGTAACTTCGTCTTTACGACTGGAGTAGGCACGAAGCTCGGAAAGTCGTCTGATACGACTGGTACTGGAAGATTACGCCAGTTTCCGGTTGGTAATGCCATCTTATACGACTGAAGAAGTCACGAAGCTCGGAGGGTCGTCTGATACGCTCGGTGAGGAAGATTACGCAGGTTTACGGCAGTTAACCTCGTCCTTTACGCCTGAAGAAGGCACGAAGCTTGGAACGTCGTTTCATACGACTGGTGAGGAAGATTACGCCAGTTTACGGCTGGTAACGTCGTCTTATACGACTCGAAAAGGCCCGAAGCTCGGAACGTCGTCTGATACGACTGGTACCGGAAGATTACGACAGTTTCCGGTTGGTAACGCCGTCTTATACGACTGAAGAAGGCACGAAGCTTGGAGCGTCGTCTGATACGACTGATGAGGAAGATTACGCAGGTTTACGGCAGTTAACGTCGTCTTATACGACTGGAGAAGGCACGAAGCCCGGAGCGTCGTCTGATACGACTGGTGAGGAGGATTACGCAGGTTTACGGCAGTTAACATCGTCGTATACGACTGAAGAAGGCACGAAGCTTGGAACGTCATTTCATACGACTGGTGAGGAAGATTATGCCACTTTACGGCTGGTAACGTCGTTTTATACGACTGGAGAAGGCACGAAGCTCGGAACGTCGTCTGATACGACTGATGAGGAAGATTACGCCAGTTTACGGCTGGTAATGTCGTCTGATACGACTGGTGAGGAAGATTACGCCAGTTTACTGCTCGTAACGTCGTCTTATACGACTGGAGAAGGCACGAAGCCCGGAACGTCGTCTGATACGACTCGTGAGGAAGATTACGAAAGTTTACGCCTGATTACGTCGTCCGATCCGACTGGTAAGGGAAATTACCCCAGTTTACGGCTGGTAACGTCGTCTTATACGACTGGAGAAGGCACGAAGCTTGGAACGTCGTTTCATACGACTGGTGAGAAAGATTACGCCAGTTTACGGCTGGGAACGTCGTCTTATACGACTGAAGAAGGCACGAAGCTCGGAACGTCGTCTGGTACGACTGGTGAGGAAGATTACGCAAGTTTACGTCTGGTAACGTCCTCTTATACTTATGAAGAAGGCACGAAGATTGGAACATCGTTTCATACGACTGGTGAGGAAGATTACGCCAGTTTACGGCTGGTAACGTCGTCTTATACGACTGCAGAAGGCACGAAGATCGGAACGTCGTCTGATACGACTGGTGAGGAAGATTACGCCAGTTTACGGCTGGTTACTTCGTCTTTACGCCTGGAGTAGGCACGAAGCTCGGAAAGTCGTCTGATACGACTGGTACCGGAAGATTACGCCAGTTTCCGGTTGGTAATGCCATCTTATACGACTGAAGAAGGCACGAAGCTCGGAGCGCCGTCTGATACGACTGGTGAGGAAGATTACGCAGGTTTACGGCAGTTAACGTCGTCTTATACTTATGAAGAAGGCACGAAGCTTGGAACGTCGTTTCATACGACTGGTGAGGAAGATTACGCCAGTTTACGGCTGGTAACGTCGTCTTATACGACTCGAAAAGGCCCGAAGCTCGGAACGTCGTCTGATACGACTGGTACCGGAAGATTACGACCGTTTCCGGTTGGTAACGCCGTCTTATACGACTGAAGAAGGCACGAAACTTGGAGCGTCGTCTGATACGACTGATGAGGAAGATTACGCAGGTTTACGGCAGTTAACGTCGTCTTATACGCCTGAACAAGGCACGAAGCTCGGAGCGTCGTCTGATACGACTGGTGAGGACGATTACGCAGGTTTACGGCAGTTAACGTCGTCTTATACGACTGAAGAAGGCACGAAGCTTGGAACGTCATTTCATACGACTGGTGAGGAAGATTATGCCAGTTTACGGCTGGTAACGTCGTTTTATATGACTGGAGAAGGCACGAAACTCGGAACGTCGTCTGATACGACTGATGAGGAAGATTACGCCAGTTTACGACTGGTAATGTCGTCTGATACGACTGGTGAGGATGATTACGCCAGTTTACTGTTCGTAACGTCGTCTTATACGACTGGAGAAGGCACGAAGCCCGGAACGTCGTCTGATACGACTCGTGAGGAAGATTACGAAAGTTTACGCCTGATAACGTCGTCCGATCCGACTGGTGAGGAAAATTACGCCAGTTTACGGCTGGTAACGTCGTCTTATACGACTGGAGACGGCACAAAGCTCAGAATGTCGTCTGATACGACTGGTGAGGAAGATTACACCATTTTACGGCTGTAACGTCGTCTTATATGACTGGTGAGGAAGATTACGATACTTTACGGCTGGTAACGTCGTCTTATACAACTGGAGAAGGCATGATTCTTTACGGTGGAAGAGACTACCGGTTGCTTGAAGATATGAATCGTTTATGTTGAATTACACGGTGTCGTGTTATGATATTATATTACATCAATACCATATTATATCTATGGGGTGGAGGGACCGATAACTTACAGGTGAACCCACGAAGGGACGGAGCACCACTAGTTTAGACGGGCAGAAACTCGAGATGAGAGTGCAACGAGGTCAGGTAACAAATGGGCAATGGCAAAGCTCAAGGTTATTTAAAGAGGCTTGTACAAAAATATAACTTTATTTACATAGAAATAATGAGAGAATTGATGGGTAAAATTACCTCAGAGAATTAACGGACAAAATCACATCAGTAAACGAAGGGGGGAATTGTAGTTATAAATCAGACTATGAAGTTAGAACTTAAGGTATTACAGGAGGAGACTATTCAATTGGGGGGGAATTAACTCAATTGGGTTACTGAAGGGCGGGGGGGGGGGGGTGGCTTACGGATGTCTTCTGCACGTGAGGTGAGGCCGCTTGGAACTTCTGAGCGGGAACTTGAAGTGATGACGGTTCTCCCAAAACAGGGGGGAGGGTAACTTCCGGTCCAGGAGAGAGTATTTCGGCCACCCGAAATAATGGGCGAACGAAGTAGGGCTTCGACAGGAGTTGATGAGAGAAGTCCTGAAAATATCTCGGTAGCCATCGTTAAGTAGAATTACCTCACTGGCTGGGGCTAATTCCAAATACACAAAATAGTTCAGCTGTCACTTTGCTTTGTTGTTAGCACCTGACTTAGAACTATGGGGAATCTTCTGGGGTTCGAGCGAGACTTCTCAACTCTGTGTCTCTTCATGGGAGTCGAGCGCTATTTATGTCCGAGGCTCTGCCCGGGGTTGGGGGGGGGGCGGTAAGCGGGAAACAGCTCTACTCTCGAATGGCCTCGAATCTTCTTGCAGAGGCTATTCTGCCCGTGTAAAAGTGAATCGTGGTGGACACGGTTCGAGGCTACCGCTTGTGGAAGGGAAGGGGGGTAGGCTTACCAATTTAGGCCTAACCGGGTCTTCTGCAGTGCATGGAAGTTCCGTCTGCTCAAGAGATTCCACGTGGGGTTCCCTCGCACACACTCATAGCCTATGTTCCCTAAATGTTGGCACACCACCTTCACGTGGTGCCCCTGTTTTTTAACTGAGCGTGTGCCCAACGTCCGAACACCAGGCGGGATATCCTGGTTTGGGTATCTAAGGGTACCCACCAACCTTTTGGGGCAGTTGTGTGTATGGACACCAGCACACTTCTGGCCCATATGGTTGTCTTTGCTGTGGCCCTGCAGTTAGTGAATGGCATCACAAGGGCTAGGTGACCTCACACCAACATAAAAGGTGGGTGAGGGGAACCCCATGAGGCGGTTTGATGACCAAACACTGGCATCACTCCGGCATCCCCAAATAACCTTGTGGGGCGACTGTGTGTCTGAACCCCAGCGCACTTTCGGCTCACTTGGCCCTAGTCAGTATGTGTACTCTGTACGAGTCGACGGATGTACCCACTGGGGGGCATCGTCCGCAGGACCGTGCCACGGAGGTAGGTTTGGTTGCCTGGGTCGTTGTTTTGCTTTCGGGAGGTCTTTGCACCGCAGTCCAGTAAAACTCCGTTATGCGGCTCCGCTGTTTTTGAAACAACAGTGGGAGTCGGGGGGCGGGCTACCCTGTCTGGACTGTATGGGCGCTCTCCGGACTCACGATGGCGATTTGGTACATGCCCTCGGCTCCAGAGGCACCACTTATAAAAATAAAAATTTTATGGGTAAACTTTCCAAAAACTCATCCCAGAGACCGCCGGCCTCTGGTCACCGTGAAAATAGCAGAGATCTTCGTCGCTTGGATCCTTTTGGATCAGAAGTAGACGAAGAACTGGATTATGACCGCTTTATTGTACTCAAATCCAGCAACGAACGTTGTCCTCTTAGTAAAGCTGACATCTTTGATGTCTTTGACGACTTCGTAAACAAGTGTGGCGAACCTGCTCAAATGTGGCCGCGCAATGATGGCGCATTGATTGTCGAGGCCAAGTCTAATGAGCAGCAAAAGAGAATTCAATCTCTTGAAAAGTTAGCCTCAGTGAGTGTATCATCCGCGTCTCACCCGACATTTAATACCTCCAAAGGTGTTATTCGATCGGGTGAACTCATTGAGTATGATATCGACAGGTTGGTGACAAAACTTGCCAATCAGAAAGTAACAAGTGCACATCGCATTTCTAGGTTTGTGAATGGCGCTAGGGTCCCTACCGTCACCATAATCCTAACTTTCAACAGATTGGAACCGCCCAAGTACGTCAAGGCTGGCTACCTTAACATCCCAGTCAAGCCTTACGTGGAAAACCCCCGGCGGTGCTTCCATTGCCAACGCTTTGGCCATGTAAGCAAGTTTTGTAAAAGTGAAAGGATTTGTGTAAACTGCTCAGCAGAATTTCACGGAACACCCTGTTCCAAACAGCCGTGCTGCCCCAATTGTGGCGGAGACCACTCTGCCACATCACAGCAATGCACCTTCTTCCTCTACGAGAGAGAGGTCATTGCTGTTCGAAATAAAAACAGGGTGAGCTTTAAAGAGGCTAGACGAAGAGTTAGGGAGACTTACGTTCAGCCTGGCGTGAGCTTCGCGGATGCTCTGCGCACCGCCACGCCAAAGAAGGGAAGAAGCCAGAGACCATCTACTGGCTCTACTGAACAAACCAGAAGTCCTCCACAACCGAAACCCAGGTCTCCGCGCAGAGATGTGCCTCAACAGGTAAGGGGTTCTCCACACCCTAAACCCGCATCTCCACGCGCACCTGAAAAGGTTAATAATAGCCCCCCTCGACCGAAACCACGATCAATCGGTAGAGAAAACTCTTCACCAAAATCTAGCCTAGCTTCTGATGGCACAAAGAAGAGGAACCTTCCATCCTCTCCCGATTCACCAAGAGTGGCAAAACACTTTGCCACCGCCCCACAAGACGTGGATGTGAATCGGATTGGGCCGCAGGTGGTGTCTATTCCAGCTCTGGACATCCATCCTGCCCCAAAAGAACAGAGAACTACAGCCCCAAAGCGAGTAGTCAGCAACCCACCCCTTGCTGATACTGCTTTGGAACTCCTTCGAGCCCTAAGTGAGAAGGAATCAACCTGTACCCCATCACAGGAAACAGCTGTAGTAGAGGCTGCCCCCTTATCCAAGGAGGAGCCGAACCAACCATCAGATTCCAAGAATCCTTCGCCAGCCGAACAATCGCTGCCACCATCACCAGCCAAGTCGATGTCATCGGCTCACGAAATGACTGATGGAGATGCTCCCACATCTGCTTCTCCAGTCAAGACAGTCATTTCGTATAGCCAGCTAACAAAATTGCCACGTCTAAAAGAAAAGCCGAGAGCTAAATTAACGCTCCCGATGCCTCCAGAGTCATACCCAAAACCGGTAATTGGTATGACCAAAACTACCCCTACGGGTAGTATAAAACCAAAACCTCCTACCCCTAAGGGTAGGATGATTGTCTTAAAGAGGTAAGGATGTATCCAATAATTCATTGGAACATCCAAGGTCTCTTCCCCAAGTGGGAAGAACTCAAGCTCCTGTTTAAAGACTACAATCCTGATTGTATAGCTTTACAGGAAACTTGCTTGGGTACTCGTAGTGTACCCAATATTCCTGGTTTTGTGGGATACTATAAGAACCCTATAGAACCAATCCATGGTTCTGCTGTGCTCATCAACAGCAGGGTTCCCCACAACCAGATTGACCTTGCGACAGACCTGCAGGCGGTCGCTGTCCGCCTGTTCTCCCATCGCCACTATACGGTCTGCTCGCTTTACCTCCCTCCTAGTGAGGAAAAAGACACAGCCTCTCTAGCTAAAAAACTAGTAGAGGTAATCAAACAGCTCCCTCCCCCCTTTCTATTGATTGGGGATTTTAATGCTCGACACCCCCTTTGGGGGGACCATGATAAGAACCTTAGGGGAAACATGATTGAGAAATTTCTGGGCGAAAATGATGTCTGCCTTCTAAACGATGGCAGTCATACATCATTTCACATCCAGACGAGCAGCTCTACATGCGTGGACTTGTCCCTCTGTTCACCAAGCTGTAGAGCTGATTTTGACTGGGCAGTGGATCCTGACTTGCGAGGCAGCGATCACTTCCCCATTATTATAGCGCCATGTACAGGTGGCCCCCCTCTACCACCTAGTAAAAAACGGAATGAAAAAAAAGCAAACTGGCCTAAATTCAGGCACCTCTCGAGCCATGACGGGTCCTTCCCTCATGAAGATATTGACGTGGCTATCGATGACCTCCTAGTCCACGTCAATTAAGCGGCTAACTCCTCCATCCCGCTCTCCGGCTCAACCGCTCGCGGACCACAAGTTCCCTGGTGGTCGGCTGAATGCTCGAGAGCCGTGACTGAATGTAAAATGGCTTGCCGACGTTACCATCGCTCCCCTACGATGGTAAATAAAATTGCTCGTAACAGAGCAAGGGCAGCACGGCGACGCATCCTTCGACAGGCTCGAAAGACCTCGTTGGAAGGTTACATCGCGTCCATAAGTTGGCAAACGCCTATAGACAAAGTGTGGAAAAGGGTCAAAAAGCTATTGGGCAAATCCAATGGCTTTACAGCTCCCAACATTGTCCAAGCTGGAGAATTGTTGGGGGACTTGTCCTATATTTCCAATGTCTTGGCCAGATCATTTGCTAGCATCTCAAGCCCAGATAATTATGAGATGCAATTCCAGTGCTTTAGGCTCCAACAGGAGCAGCAACCGCTCAACTTTGTGGAGCCTAACATGGATAACGAGTCTTACAACCGACTCTTCTCTATCCATGAGCTCCATAATGCACTGAAGCACTGTAGATCCACTGCCCCCGGATCGGATGGCATTTCCTATGATATGATTAGGAATATGCATCCATCCCTTCTCTCTCATTTACTGGACATTTACAACTGGATTTGGATCAAGGGCCGCTTCCCTTCCATGTGGAGAGAGGCCATAGTCCTTCCATTCCGCAAACCAGGAAAGGACGGGACGGAGCCCACCCATTACCGCCCCATTGCTCTTACCAGTTGTCCATGTAAAGTGTTTGAGAGAATGGTCAATTTGAGACTCGTCTGGTTTTTGGAGACTCAAAATCTCATATCTCCTTCTCAATCAGGGTTCAGGAAAAAGCAGAGTACGACAGACCTGCTTGTCCGAATGGAGTCACTCGTAAGAGATGCTTTTTCAAAGAAGCAGCACGCCATCGCTGTCTTCTTTGATATTGAGAAAGCATACGATACCACCTGGAGGCGTGGTATCCTTAAACAACTCCATGATTGGGGCCTGCGGGGTTACCTCCCCAGGTTTGTCGAGCAATTTCTGATGCGACGCACACTACGCGTAAGGGTTGGAGGCACCTTATCGGAGCCCGTGGACCAAGTTGAGGGTGTGCCACAGGGAAGTGTCCTCAGTGTCACCTGCTTCTCTGTGGCCATAAATAGCATTGTTAGAAATCTCCCTCCAGAGATTTCATCGACGTTATATGTGGATGATCTGGCGCTCATTTGTTCTTGGCCCAGACTCCCATTTATCGTCCGTAAGCTACAGCGAGCTATAAGCACTGTAGCTGAAAATGCTTCCTCCAAGGGTTTCCGCTTTTCCGCAGTAAAGACCAAGGCTGTTCACTTTTATGGGCATAAGTTAGTGACATGGGACCCCCCCCATTTGTCGCTATATGGTGTGCCTATAGATTTTGAGCCCCATTTCAAATATCTGGGGGTCATATTTGATTCAAGGCTTTCCTTCCGGCACCATGTGGACGCCTTGAAAAGGTCTTGTTTAAAGAGAATGGACATAATGAAACTGTTGTCTCACACTTCTTGGGGAAGTGATCGACGTACCCTGTGGCTCCTGTATCTAGCATTGGTCCAATCAAAGCTAGACTATGGATCACAGGTGTACTCCTCTGCCTCGCCATCCATTCTTGAAAAATTAAACACTGTGCGTAACCAGGGTGTGCGCCTGGCTTCTGGAGCCTTTAAGTCCTCCCCAGTGTGGAGCCTTTACGCAGAGAACGGGGTTCTCCCCCTTCCCTATCACAGGCTCAAGTCTAATTTAAACTACCTCCTTAGACTTGAGCAACTACCGCAGACGCCAGTGTATGAGTGCATGTTCAATACACGGACAGTGGCCTCATACGATCGATCTCCATCTCTGGCTCGCCCCTTTGCTCTGCGTATGGCCGAGCACACTGCGCAACTAAGGGAGTTCTCAGTGATTCCCTTTACCATGCCAAAGATCCCCCCGTGGCTCATACCACCTGTAATGGTATGTAGGGAACTAGCTGATAGGCCCAAGGATCACCACCTGCCTGTAGTATTGAGAGCCATGTATGGCGACCACTCCTCTCAACATCGGCATAGCACTTTTGTGTTCACCGATGGGTCCAAGTCACCGGAGAGAGTTGGAGCAGCTGCTGTCTTTCCATCTGAGACAGCATTGGTCCGCCTGCCAAACGCAGCTTCCGCATTCACAGCGGAACTCGTTGCTATGATGGCGGCACTGACCATCATAGCTGGCAGGCCATCTGGTTCTCATACTATCTTTACAGACTCCCTTAGTTCGCTTCAAATGTTGGGTGATGTTGGTTCGAGCCATCCGTTGGTTTCCAAGATCCAGCGGTGGCTCCTACGACTATCGCCCATCCACGAGATATCCTTCTGCTGGGTGCCTAGTCACGTGGGCATCCCAGGCAATGAGAGGGCAGATGCTGCAGCCAAAGAAGCAGCATCACTGGGGACAGCTCCAGTGGCCCCAGTCCCACTCTGCGATGCCTATCCTCTGACCAATGAATACGTGGTCGGCCTATGGCAGAAGAGGTGGAGTGAGCTCCCTCCCACCAAGCTCCACTCCATAAAACCCTCCGTTCACCCATGGCCACGTACAACTAGACATCGTAAAATGGAGGTTGCGCTTGTCCGTCTGAGGATAGGCCATTGCCGGCTCACCCATGAGCATTTAATGAGTGGGCTGCCCCCACCCATGTGCATTCTGTGTGGGGTACAAATATCTGTCCTCCATATATTTGTAGAATGCCCATTACTAAGGAGGGGGTTTCGGGGCTGCATGCGCAATATATAGCCTTTAAGGCTACTTAGCCTCTGCACCCTAATTGTTGGCGCATTACCTGCTCGTGGTGCCCCTGCTTATACAGAAATTGTGTCCAACGACCGAGTGCCTGGCGGTATAACCTGGCTGGGCAGGTGGAGCTCATAGTCTTGGTTGACATTCCACCTAGGAGAGGGACAACTCTGACTTCAAACCCGGGCAGATGTCGCTCGTTAGCCATGGTAGGCACCCCGTAGAGAGCGCGGCGATTTGCCTTCTTGGCCGCCGTGCTGACGGGCATCAGCGCCCCGTCCGGCCCCAGCCTAGCCACTTCTCCCCTTTCTGCTAACAACCCTTTAGCCTTATCTGGCAATTTCTTTCCCAACTCTACTACTCCCTCTCTTCAAAGTCTTTGTTCCGATGGGATTGGACTTCTCTAACTCGCGTTCGAGCCTGTGCTAGTTCCAGGCGGCGAGAGGTCTGATTCTCGGGAGTCTGTCCTGGCTTGATCCCCCCCAGCAATACCTGCGGAATATTGGCGGCTACCAAACCATCCCCTCCCCCCCCCCCATTTTTTTTGGCCACCAAGAAGGGGTAAAACTTCACAGTTGGCGTTCGGTTCGCGGGACCGGGCCGTGGCCAGGGTGGACTAGGAAAGGGTTAAGACCCACCAGGTATATCCTGCATGGTCCGCCAGGCTTACCCTGAGGTCACCTGGCGGTGAAGTCCATGGCCACCTCTGTAATTGGCCCCGCGCCCGTGCCTACACGCCGACTGCGTCGTTTAGAACCGGCCCGTTGTCTGCGCCAATGGGCATTCGCGGGGTTAATGGAAACCAAGCAATAGGCCTTTCTCTAGAGTCTCCTATCAACTCGTTTAGTGGATCTGGCAAGACGGTACTTTCGCGGGCGGTAGATTCCTGTTCATGTTCCAACAAATTCTTTAACAAACCCCTCTTAAAAAAACCCAATGAAACCAGCAAAGAATGTCTTAAGCTGCGCATCCCCTCCTCTTTCCCCACCCCCTTTACTTCCCAATCTATCGAAGAAAATGGATACAAACCTACTAACTCGAGGAAAGAAAAGAACACAAGACGTGGATAAAACTGGTGGGAGAACTTTAACAACAAGATCGCCCCCCAAAACAACTGCACAGATAGAAGAAAATTGCATAGAAACGAGCAAAGTCTCAGGAAATCAAAATTCACCACCGCAAAAACGAACAAAGTCGGTAAGAAATCCGCCGGAAGTTTCAAACTCCCAGCAAGCAGCAGGTCCAGGACGATCCACCAAAACGCTACCTGAACTGCTCTCACTGCAGGTACTCCCAGGACAATTTGTTGATCGATCTTTCAGAAGATTTTACCTAATAAAACCAGAAAGCCAACAAACAAACCTAATGAAGACATGCATGGTGAAACAGAGTAAAGATTTCCAAAAACTATTTCAACTTCCCAGATCACAATTTCCACCTCTCTCGCCTCAATCAGATGGTAGTATACTAGTCGAAGTTAAAACAAAAGAGCAAGCGGAAAAAACCTTATTATTAAAAGAACTGGCAGGAGATAAGGTAATAGTAACACCACATCCCTCCTTTAACATGCGTAAAGGCGTAATAATAGAACCAGACTTCGCCCAATACTCAGAAGCGGAATTAATTGAAGAATTAAGCGAGTACTCTGTCACTCAAGTACACAGAGTACATAAAACTATCAACAACAGCAAGATACCAACGAACACTTACTTCGTCTCATTTGACCTAGATATCCTACCAAAATATATATATTTAGGATGGCGCCGCTTCACGGTTAAAGAATTTAAACCTAGCCCCAGAAGATGCTACTACTGCCAAACTTTTGGGCACTCTACAAACACATGTCGTCGCAAGAATCAGGGCTTTGCGCCCACCTGCGTCAACTGCGCAAATGCACTACACCCTGAACAAATCGAAAATTGCCCAACGAAATGTGTAAACTGTGGAGAGCCCCACCCAGCATCAAGCAAAAAATGTAATGTCTACAAATTCGAAGAAGAAGTAGCATCCATACGTGAAAAAGAAAGACTAAACTTTAGAGACGCCAGAGAAAAGGCACAAACCTCTATAGGAACCAGAGGAAACTCTTATGCCTCTGTAGTTGAAATGAGCAGAGTGACCAGACCCCCATACCACGGGGTTAAAGCAAGAACTCAACCGCCCCTTCCCGAGGAGCCTGCACCACAGGCCCCGAATATTAAACTCCCCAACTCCACGCATATGGTCGACAATCGACCATCTCCCCCGCCCCCCCAAAAGCAGTTGCCGCATCGCGAGGCACCTGCACCCGATACCTCGATGCTAAACCCCATCCCTAGCAGAGAGGTAAACCTAAAATCGCAACCACAGCAAATCCCGAAGCACATCGACCCCCACCTCGAACAAATGGACACTCAGGTTATACCAGAGATCGTCTGCCCACAACCTCGGTCACCCCGTGACAGCGTTTTGCCACCACCAATAAAAATGCCTACCACTGACATCATCTACGAAGAGAAGGTAGAAGAGGAAAAAGAGACCCAAGACCCACGTGGAACAGACTTCGTCCCCACCAAACAAATTGAAGCTCGAACCATACCTCCAACGAGCCACCTCCCTCACCCACCAACAGAAGCCAAAAAAAAAGATAATCCGTCCTCCTATTATTGACGGAACACCAACACCGCCTCTAACAGTAGATACCCAAGACACAAAGAAGAAAAACGGTGACAAAGAAGAACCAAAACCTCAAAGACCAGTCCTCACCAGACTCCAGTGGCCACAGGGCCCTAATAAACCAATGGGCACGACGACCTCCGCAAAAACCAAATTGCTCACTTCTCGAACCAAACCAAAAGAATAATGAAAATAATCCAGTGGAATATCCGCGGAATCAGAGCCAACTGGGAAGAATTAAGGCTTCTTGTAGCGGACGAGACCCCCGCCTGCGTCTGTCTCCAGGAAACCATGTTGGGAATACACCCACCACGAAAGCTACCGAATTACAGTTGCGTAACCACCTCAATACCAAAGGATGGCAGCACATCCGGCGGCTGTGCCATATACATCCATCAAAATGTCCCCACATTACCCATCAGATTAAATTCACCTTTGGAAACAATCGCCGTGACCATGTACATCAAGAAACGATACACGATCGCAAATGTCTACCTCCCACCCACAGGACCCCTTCCAGTCACCGCCTTACGAGACTTGATCTCGCAACTATCAACTCCATTCATTATAATGGGGGACTTTAACAGTCGTCATATTGAGTGGGGCGACAGAATATGCAACGCCAGAGGAAATGAGCTATCAAAGCTAATTGAAAACCAGCAACTTGGAATCATGAACCAGGGCGAAGGTACTAGATTTAACATACAAACAGGTACCCTATCAGCATTAGATCTGGCCCTCTGCTCACCCGACATCACAGCGGACTTTGAATAGAGAATCTTGGATGACCTAAAAGGAAGCGACCATTACCCGATCATCCTTTCCTCAGACGAGGGTTTACCCACCTCGGGTATACCACGATGGAGACTGGACCAAGCAAACTGGATAAAATTCAACAAAATCACTGATATCCAAGTTGATGACATCCCGGAGACGGAGGAAGCGCTGGAAATCTTTACATCCATTATATATCAAGCAGGTAAAACATCCATTGCAACCAGCTCAGGACAACCCAGTCAGAGATCTACTCCATGGTGGAGCCCAGAATGTTCTGCCGCACTGAAAGAACAAAGGAAAGCCTACCGAACATACAAACGATGGCCAAATCCGACGACTAAAATGGAATTTAATAAAAAGAGAGCTAAATATAGATACATACTTAAGCAAAGCCGCCGGAAATCATGGAGAGCTTATGTCTCGACGATAAACTCTAAAACCCCCATACACCGCACATGGAGCAAAATCCGAGGGATGCTAGGTAAACCCAGCCGAGACCCTACCCCCGTACTTCGGATAAATGGAAACACTATCTTAAACCCAATCGATGTAGCAGACACGCTAGCGACTCACTTCGCCAAAATATCAAGTAGAGCGAACACAACCCCCGAGTTCGCCCAATACCGGTTGGAGAAGGAGTGCTCACCTCTAAACTTCGCATCAAAAGAGTACAAATGTTACAACGAAGAATTCAGCAAAAAAGAGTTCGATACAGCTCTTGCATCATGTAGAGACACTGCTCCAGGCCCAGACAATATACCTTATGCAATGCTACGCCACCTAGGGGAAGGGGTAAACGCTTCCTCTTAGATATATTCAATAAAATATGGATGGAAAATGCCTTCCCAGACACCTGGAGAAGGGCTACAGTTCTAGCTTTCCGGAAACCAGGAAAAGACCCAACCAGTCCCCAAAACTACCGCCCAATCGCTCTAACCTCCTGCATATGTAAGCTCATGGAAAAAATGGTGAACGTACGCTTAACATGGTTCCTTGAAACGAAATCCAGCATATCCCCATCGCAGTGCGGATTCCGAAAATTTCACTCGACCACGGATGCCCTTATCCGTCTGGAATCGGCGATATGTAACGCATTCGCCAGGAAACAGCACGTAGTGGCTGTTTTCTTCGACCTCAACAAGGCATATGATACATCATGGCGTTATGCCATCTTAAAAGCCCTCCATAACCTCGGATTACGCGGACAACTACCAATTTTCATCCAAAATTTCCTAACCAACCGCACCTTCTCTGTAAGATTAGGTAGAGCGAAATCCAAATCATTTATACAAGAAGAAGGCGTTCCACAAGGCAGCGTCTTAAGCGTACCCCTGTTTGCTATAGGAATTAATGATATCTCACAAAACCTCCATCAAGACATTAAAGCCAACCTTTATGTAGATGACTTCTCTATCTCCCTAGCAGGTTCCGAAATGGCAACAATAGAACGTCGCCTCCAGATCGCCATCAACAACATCACGAGATGGTCTACTACCCATGGCTACCAATTCTCAGCTGAAAAGACCAAAGTGGTCCACTTCTGCCGTCGTAGAAGATGTATTAGGGAACCTGACCTATACCTATACCAAAAGAGGATTGCAGTCGTTGAGAGCTATAAATTCCTAGGGCTAACATTTGACAGAAGGTTGACATGGGAACCACATATAAGAAGCATTAAAAACTCTTGTAAGAAAGAAATGAACGTCCTACGTACAGTATCACGCCACGACTGGGGAGCTGATCGCGAAACACTTCTGACTCTCTACCGCTCTTTAGTGCGACCCAAACTGGACTACGGATGCGAGATCTACTCCTCTACTTCCAAGAGGCGCCTTGCACTCATCAACACTGTGGCGAATGAATGTCTCCGCATGGCTACCGGAGCCTTCCGATCATCACCCATAACGAGCCTACAATGCGATACCGGGGAGACACCACTAGACCTCCGTAGGATGGAACTCTCTCTACGCCTCTTTAGCCGCATTCAGCGACTCCCAACATCGCCGACTTCGACCGCCATCATGAATGACCAAATGGATAATACTTTTACAATACGCCTAACTCTCCCACGACCATTTGGAAGTAGAGTGCGACTATGGATGGAGGAAATCGGAGTAACGATGAACCCCATCCATCCACTTGCTTTCCCAGATATTCCATTTTGGAAATCAACTTTAAAGATATGCCATGGTAACATAATAAAACAATCAACAACTACTCCCCTGGGAGAGAAAATTCAATTCCTTACTCACGCAGCAACACATATGGGTATACATATATACACCGACGGATCAAAATTCATAGACGGAACAGGATTTTCGGTGATATCAAATAACTACACGTTCTCTGAAAAACTACCCCAAACATTATCAATCTTCAGTGCCGAGTGCTATGCCTTAAAACATGCAGTACATTGGGCATACAATAACCCAACATCAGATGAATTCACAATCTTCACCGACTCCTTCAGCAGCCTACAAACATTAGAACGAATGACAGACATCCATCCAATTCTGTTAGAAATAAGAAACTACGTATATAGAGCAGCATGCGAAAGAAAGAAAATTTCCTTTTGCTGGGTCCCAGCACACGTAGGGGTAGCTGGAAATGAGCAAGCTGATAGAGCGGCAAAAAATGCCGCCCTTCGTCCAATCAGGCCCAATGACATCCCAATACCATATGAGGACTACATCATTTCAATAAAGGCCGCCATTCGGGAAAACTGGATGGCCAGATGGGCAGATTTATACGGACAAAATAAGATGCGACACATTTTCCAAAAGTTATCGCCATGGAAGCCTCGAGAACTTACCCGCCGGCAAGAGGTATCCGTATGCAGATTACGCATCGGACATTCACTACTCACACATGGATACCTAATGGAGAAAGGCTATCCCCCCTACTGTGAAGATTGCATTCTACCCCTCACAATTGCACATCTCATCGCGGAATGCCCAACCTATGGAGAACTCCGACGAAGATACATACCCATTGATGGTGGGGGTACCCTCGATATCCTAAGATTTGCACTAACGGCTGAAAATATCCGCCCTGGCAGCGGAATCATCCGCTACCTCGAGGAGACGGGACTATTGAAGAAGCTATAGATTCGTCTCCAGTACACGATCTAAATTTTAATGAATTTTAATTATTTTAACACATTACCATACCATTTATTCATTTAGTACTTCAATCATCACTGCATAATCACAACCTCATGATATCAGACACAACTTTTATAACTGGTGTTTAAAACTTCTACTACAAAACAAATTACGGTGCAATCACCTCGCAGTGAGCACCAAGGGACTTGTAAATAATCCATCCATCCATCCATCCATTACTAAGGAATCTCAGAAGGACGACTTTTCCCTTCATTACCAGAGAGATGGCCCCCCAGCAGGCTCTGCGGGGCATCTTTTCCGAGACCCATTGCTTCTTTGACGTGACTAGGATACTAACCTTCCTAAAAGAAAGCAATCTTTTAAACAAAATTTAAAATAGTTTTATATATTTATTGTTGATCTATTCATAGTTTATGTTTTTACATTTTGTTGAGTTTTTAATAGTCTATTTTTTGTTAAAAGATTTTAACTGACTTAATATTGCCTATTAAACTAATTTTGGTCCCAAGGACATTTCTGCTTTTTTTTATGTATTTTAATATGGCAATATTTTAAAAATAATAATTTTAAATTCACTGCCCATAAGTGAATTTGGCTGCGAGATAGCCCATCTGGGCTACGCAGCTTTTAAATTTTCAATGCACTATTCATTCATTCATTCCCTCGCACACGGGACAGAAGGACGTAATGAGATAACCTCTCTCACTAGAAGTTTTATAATTTTTTAGATGCTCATTTCAGTGGGTCTGGTTACATAAAATATTAAACATAGTAGGAGAGGTTTTATAATAATGGTCCAGTTATATTTGATTTCGTTACTAAGTTTTTTAGATTTTTACAATTGAGCCCAATAGTTATATAGAGCATTGAACACAGTGGGAGGGTTATATATTTTGTAGAAATATAGGATACTCCTACTTTAGTATTAACCAAGATGATTAGAGGTGGAACCCGACCGGGTTTACCTAAGAATGTCTTTTGCCCCCCCCCCAAAAAAAAAAAAATAACAGCGAACCACAGGAAATTAGTCGTCGGTATTAAAGAATTTTGCTACTTAAGAGGGAAGATTTCTTGCTTGTTGTTGCCATAGGGGTTAGCTGAAGCAGGGAGGCTGGGTCACCAAGGAGGGGGTTGGGAAGATGGAATGCCTGCCTCATATACATACTGCACTTTTAGCTTCGGAAGTTAATGTACATTTGTGTGAATTTCTAAGCTCTTATTTCATGCCTATCTGATAATCTTTTAATTTTTATTATTATTACTTACATTATTATTATTACCATTACCATTATTATTGTCATTACCATTATTATCATTAACATTATTATTATTATCATTATTTTTACCATCATTATTATTATCATTATTATCATTATTGTTATTATTATCACTATTGTTATTATTATCACTATTGTTATTATCATCATTATTAATATTATTATAACATAGTACAGTTGGAGTTTGATTATATGTAAGGATGTAATGCTAACATACTGATTGCTTTCTACGATGAATAAACGATGCGTGCCTCTTAGAAAACAATGATAACGAAAGGAAATGCCATTTTGAGTGGTTTCAGTGAAATTCCCCCCCCAAAAAAATAAAAATAAAAATAAAATAAAAAACACACCATAAAATCTCGCCCTAAACTAATCTTGAGAAAAAACTATTAACCATCTCTAACGTGACCCAGCAAAGAAGATAAGCTAAGAATTAGGAAAATAAAAATTACAGATATGAGGGCGGGGGGGGGGGTCCTAAAATATATGTAAATCTTTACTCATTCACTTTAACAGTGGGTTATCTTTGCTGGGTCATCGTAAAGGTGCCTTATCTTTACTAACCTAACCTAACCTAACCTAACCTAATTTTCAAAAGTCCATATATGTAATACAATAATGTCACTGAATTACAGTCCTGAAACACAAACGTCTTAGCTCACTTAATACTATTAGTAAAGATTTTCCAGCTCTAAGGTGACTTAGTAAAGAAGAGTCATATTTTCTATCTTTTTATGATGGTCTAGCAATATTCGATCACCTCCTGAAGAATGCCCTCGCTAGTTTTCGCTTAAAAACTGTGTAGGGGGGAATATTTTACTATGTCAATTTTCGATCATTTCCCTAGCACTTAATCCTTACTTTTATTATTAATTTAATACTCTTTCGTTTATTTTAGAGTCCATAAAGTAGAGGGTGAAAGTCTCAAACAAATCGAGCGGCTTCTCCGAAGTAAAAATTAAGATGGATTCGACGGAAAACAGAGCTTCGACCACCCCTTCAACAAAGCTAACTCCGAGAGGAAACTTATTCAACTATATTAAGTCTCTTCCCCCAGAGTCCATGACCAGCTCATCCTGGCTCTCAAGAAAGACGCCCAGGTAAAGTCAAAGGGTTGTATAGCTCTCATAAGTGGGAGATTAGGGACCG
The DNA here is from genome assembly GCA_963969495.1 of Ceratothoa steindachneri. Lineage (NCBI taxonomy): Eukaryota > Metazoa > Arthropoda > Malacostraca > Isopoda > Cymothoidae > Ceratothoa > Ceratothoa steindachneri. The sequence continues at coordinate 38,246,384 of OZ018324.1, read as the reverse complement.
TCCTCAGGATGGGGCACTTTTGTCATTTATAGCAAATGAGAGAATGCGCTTAGGGGTTTCAAGGCAATGTTATCTTCACATCATCTTACCTGATGCATTCACGATGTTGCGTCTTCTATGGCTCTGGATCATGTACCTTGACATGTAGGTGTGGTAGGAAACGAATGTTCTGATGGCGAGACTGCCTGCACAATGTGGCGCCAGATCGTCATTATGGCGGTATCAGAGCAGTCTTCCGTTATGTATGATAAATAAGACAGGAGACAACCCACGGGGGATATGATTTTCCGCGACATGGCGCCTTAAGTATTTCCCTATACTGCCATCGGATGGACAGCTACCCGGAACCCTTCTACGAGGAATGTTTGGTCCCTGAGAATATGCATCACGGTATGGTTGATTGTGCCAGTCAGGAAGAGTTGTGTGCGCGTTACCTGTGGAGGCGCAGGTAGATCGGCGGGGATCACTAACTTTTGTCCCTTGATTTGGTTCTTGTTCTTGCGCATCAGGCTCCGTGCTCCTCAAGTTCTTAGAGAAAAGGGTCTCCTCTAAGATATCTAAGCATTTGTTAGGTCAATTACCAATTCCTACTGAAGTGTACAGAAGTCATATAAAGAGGCTGGCCTTCGTCCAGACTCCTTAAAGGTATTTCTGTATTTAATCTCTACATAGGTGTAGAGATTAAAAGACTTGGTTTGGAGTATGACAGCGGCGATGCTGTCGTTGCTTTCAGATAGGGTAGGATCATAAAAAAACGAGCATGATTTGAATTCCCATTGATTCGGTACATTAGTCAGTATAATCACGGATTAATCTCGGGGTGGGAGATTTCGGCGAGGATCCATCAATTTCAGATAAGAGTCGGGCGAAGATCCTTTAATCTCAAGGGGAGATTTGGGTGATGATCCATCAAATTCAGGGAAGAGTTAGACGATGATCCATTACTCTTAGTGGAAGACTTGGGCGAGGATCCATTAATAAGAGGAGATATTTGGGCGAGGATGTATAAATCTTAGCGGGAGATTTAGACGATGAACCATTAATCTCATGGGCTTTTACACTAGGATCAATTGATTTCCGAGATAAATTTGGGGATGCTCCATTAATCTCAGTTGGAGATTTGCACTAACATCCATTAATTTCAAGGGGAGATTTGGACGAGGATCAATTAATTTCAGGGAAGAGTTGGGTGAGGATCCATTAATCTCAGTGGAAGATTTGGGCGAGGATCCATTAATAAGGGGATATTTGGGCGAGAATGCATAAATCTCAGCGGGAGATTTGGACCATGACCAATTAATCTCAGAGGAATTTTCACTAGGATCCATTTTATCTTAGGGCGTAATTTGGGGGATGATCCATTAATCTCAATGAGAGATTTGGACTAACATCCATTAATCTCAGGGGGAGATTTGGGTGGGGATCCATTAAGTTCAAGGAAGAGTTGGGTGAAGATCCATTAATCTCAGGGGGAGAGTTGGATTAGAATCTATTAAACTCAAGGATTGATAAAATATGGTGAAGTTGGGGAGAGTGTAAATGTATGTAACGTAATAATTCAAGTAGACTACTTGTGGTCCTCTGGAAAGGGAGAGTGCGCATCTCTCCTCCTTTAATTAACACAGCTTTATTAAAATAGTAAAAGAAAACAACGAAGGCATCACCGTCAAAAACTTAGATATTTTATTAAAAATAGAAAATGGTTTAATTTCGGTTTAGTGAAACTGTGGGGAGGTACCAATTCCGAGGAGACTACTTGTGGCCCTAGCGCGTGTGGCCGGGTACGTAAATATCCAAAACACCGATTAGGCCGGACCTTAATGAGCATTACGGATTTTCACTGAATTTCATTAAGATCCGTCAATAACCTGTTGTGTTATCTCTCTCCGGTTCGTCATAACACTGCATCACTCTTTTTAGTCATGCGAACTCGCTAGAATGGGGGGAGGGGGGACTTTCTCCGGTCCCAGCACTTGAGACTGACGTTGTGAGATCCCGTTGATTCTATTAAAGTATCCTGCCCCTTCTGTTTTTGAGGCTGTCTGTTCACATCCCTTGAGTATGTGCCATTGTTGGATTACTCAAGTTCGTACTCCTAAGCGCTTCTGCTCACTATCCGAACTTATTCTCGGTCTCTTTACTTAAGGTTAACGAAGTTTACTAAATATATCCATTTAGCCACCTTATTATTCAACTGGTTTTCCCTTCCTCTATTCCTCCTCTACTTAAGGAACATGCCTTCGTTGGTTATACTAATCCTCTGTTTATTTAATTTAAAATGTGTAAAAAAAAAAGGTGCATTTTCTTGCTGGCAACCATGCAAAAGATGGAAACCTAAATAGCGTATATGTGAAAGGTATGTATAATAAGACAATGAGTTCGATGGTAATTGGGTTTGAGACGAATTATAATATAACTGTAGTTTGATGCCTTGAGTAAATGTCTAATTAAATTTCTATTTAAAAGTCTGATTAAACGTTTCCTTTAATGGTGATTAAATGCACAATTAAACTGGCACCTGGTCGGAAACGAAGATGGTCTCGTCGTCAGCGTAGGACAATGTGTGTGTGTGTGTTTATTTTTCAGGTGGATGTGGGGTAGCGTTAGTGTACATTATGTATAGTGTTGGAGCCAGTGCTCTACACAAGGGGGACCACTGCGTGTGGTGTAAATGGATCTGATATTGTGTTGTTGTATTTTATGTGACACCTATCGGTGCAGAGAGGGAGCTCCATGTTTTTGGCTAGTTTCCAACGAAGTCCCTCATGTCACACCTTGTCGAATGCCTTCTCCACATCCTTACCAATGGAGATTGTTTTTCTCGTGAATGACGTGTTATGTCATGAATGATGGTCACAACCGCTTAAGTGGACTGGACTCTTCTGAAGCAATTTTGGCAGGCGGAAACCAGTTACTCTCCTCCAGAAAATTTCTCATACGGGTGTTAACCTTATTCTAAAGTACTTTGCTTAGATGCGCTAAGAGTGCATTACTCCTGTATGTAGTTGCCAGCGTGTTTAGGGGGTTGTTTTGTTTATGAAGTATAATGTTTGTGATGTTTTGCATGTGAGTAAAGAGTTTAATAGGTGTATCAGTGAAGTGAAAATGTTTTCGGGTAGGTGATACTCGTAGATTATTGTAGCTGGCAGGCCGGAATGGCCAGTGGCAGGTTTTGGTGTTGTTTTGATGTATTGTTCTGTTTCATCGACGGTGGTTAGTGTGGTAGGTAGAGTTGTTTAGCACCTCCATTCGTACCAGGCGGGCGGGCCCTATGTCATCATTGTAGAGTTGCGTATTTTGGGGGGTGCGTTGTGTGTCTGTACCGTCTCCCAGTGGGACCTGAGTGCGTCGATGATGTCATTAATGTCAGTGAGTGTGCGATTATTGTGTTGCAAAGTAATTGGTTTGGGTAGGTTCGTGCTCAACATCATCTTCACGCGAGGCCAGAAGAAGGAAAGGTCAGTGCAGCGAGCATCATCTGCTATGCGGGTCGCCTCACGCCACTGGCGGCTCCGATCCATCTGAACGCATTGTAGGATGCGGGCGCATAGAAATGTGATGTTTTTTAGCGTAGTCCTTTGCCGTAGTGGTTATTGTAAATGTTCATGAATCTTTGTTGTTTATGTAGAATGTGAATAGTTTAATGTATGTGTGTTTGTGCGTTATGTGTACATGTTACATGCCGTGTTTTATGGTGTTCATGAGTTTGCTCCGGGGTTGTCTAAGTATGTAGGATTGATGCCCTGGATATTGAGGTTATGTGGCCTGTTCGTGGCGAAGTGTCTTTGGAACTCTTCCAAGTTTGTGTTAGAGTACCCCCCTAAGTGGCACAGCGATTTGCTTAGCCTCTTCTTCTTCTTTCTGACATCCTGTCTTCTTACCTTGCTTGCTCCCTTTCCATACAACCTCTCCCACAACCTTCTCTGGTCTGCCTCTTATTTCACAGGATAGATGCAGACCAGCTTCTTCTCACCCAACCATCCTGGATCGGGGCTGAAGGGGGTAGGGACAACGCCCCCTCACCCCTGAGCTCCGGTCTGGGGTGGTGGGTTTTTAACAACCTGCTTCCCCCCCATCCTTACCTTCCTCACATACCTTTTCTCTTTCATTCAATGTCTATAAATTTTACGCCCGTTGAGCCACCAGGCCACTGGGCGGGAGGTGTGGTCCTAAATGGCGGCAGCTGGCTCTGCCGGTGCCGTGTTCACCACTCGTAGAGTGGGCTACTGCGTGGGGTGAGGAGCGTTTGTGTCCCGTGATAATTATAGGGTACCCATGCACAATGATGAGTCTTTTCAAACAATACTCTTTACCTTCCCCTCTTACATCATAGGAGCCGCCTTCACCCAGCTCCACAGCAGAAAAAGAGCCCCCCTCCCCTCTGCTTTCGTAGGGGACCCTTCAAACCTCTTTGTCCGGAGAGGAGGCTTACTCCTCTCCTTTGCCTACAGGTGCAGGAGACTCCCTCTCACCCCATTCTCTGGAATCGCAAGGGTGACTCCCTTTTTCCAGCTGCAGTCCCTCCCCCTTTACTTTCCAAGGGGACTACCAAGAAAGCAGGCAGGCATCCCATAATTGACCGCTCCCGGTGGGAGAGGCTCGATAGGGCCAACCCTCTTAGGGGAGAAAGGGATGGCAGGGCCCGTCGGACCGTGTCCCCTAATGTCCTGCTTGCGTGCGTGACCAGCTTGCAAGGGGTCAGTGTACCTGCCCCCTTCTCTTTCCCGACGGATGGCGGTTCGCCGGCCCAAGACGAGAAAAAAATGTTTATCGAATGGGATCCGTGATGTCTTGGGGTGGGGGTGGGGGGAATTGAGGCGCCCCGTGAGATAGACATGGTCCCTGAAGTGACCCAGCCCCAGACGGTAGAATCTTCCATGGGGTCGAACCCAGGCTCGGTGCCAAGCGCATTGTCCGGCTAACAGCGCTCTGAGTTCTGCCCCCGGGAAGCGTACGGCCACTTCTGTGAGGGTCTTCCGTTTTACCTTAGCTATCTTTTTGCAGGAGACCATGCTGGGCGCGTGCCAACTTCCCCCCTCCCGGGGTATAAGGGTTTTTAGACTCCACCACCACGGGATGGGGGCCTGGCAGGATGATATCTCAGTTCTTCTCCCTTCTTTAGATACCTTCTTTCAGGCAGTAGTTGTGCAGCTGCACCTAGATAGGAGGTATACTCTTATTACTGCGTATATTCCACCGCCATCCTTTTCGACGCAGGGGACTCCCACCGCGTCGTGGCACGGTTGCCGAGGCTCTTTCTCTTGCTCGGAGATCTGAACGGTAGACACCAGCTTAGAAAAGACCACTCGATTAATCCCAGGGGTCAGGTCCTTGTCGACCTGGTCGACGAGCTGGAGATAGGTGTCCTAAATGTGGATGAGTTTACGCATCCCTGCCCGAGAACCGCTTCATTTTCCTGTCTCGATCTATCTTTGCTCTCTGGATGTACAGCCTGATTTTGTGTTGGAGTAGTCGATTACCTCCATGGTAGTGATCACTTTCCCATTCAAATATCATTTTCTGGGCGCTGCCACTTGAGAGCCCGCCCTGGTGGTGCTTGGTGCGGGCGCGGTGTTCAGGAAATGACTAATTTCTCTCTCTCAGTCGTGGAGTTTAGGTCGATAGATGAGGCTGTTGAGTTCTCCGGCAACCTCATCGCCATGGGCCTAACTGATATTTCTAGAACGTCTGGCCGTTTTTAACGACGACCACTTACTTGGTGGTCAGCCGAGTGTGAAGCGGACCTCAAACAGAAACGTTATGCCTACATGTGTTATAAGAGCTACCCGAACCATTTCACTGTCGGTGAATTTCGTCGAGCTAGGGCTAGGTTCCGGTATGTTTCGAACATACATGTCGTCACTTAGCGAGAAGACCCCTCTAGCAAAGGTGTGGAAGCGAGTCCAGCGGAGGCACCTGTCCTCTGCACAGTGCGGCTTCTGCGCAAGTTCCACTCCCCGACGGAAGCTCTGCTCCGACTGGAAAAACAGTCTGCGAGGCCTTCCTTCGTAGACAGCACTACGCCACGATGTCTTTCGATCTGCAGAAGGCCTATGATACCGCATACGGGTGGAGAGGAAGAGGGGTTCCCACAGCGAAGCGTCCTCAGTGTCACACTCATTGCCCTGAGCATTAACGGCTTCACCTCGATGCTACCGGAAGATGATCTCGCTACGCTCTACGGGGACGACCTTTCGATCTCTTTTGGCGCCGCCCAGATGTCAACTCTGGAGCGTCGACTATAACAGGCATTGAACCCCTTCTCTCGTTATGCTGACGCGCACAGACTTTGGTTTTCATTGGCCAAGACTAAGGTGGTGCACTTCTGTGCCCATCTACGGTTCCATCCTGACGTGGACTTTCTAAAATGGGGTTCACCGATACCTCACATTGCATGCCAATATTTGCAGCCTTAGGGTCTCTTGTACCCACGCCATGAATCTTCATTGTTCCGTGACCTTTAGCGCCTGGGGCACTCATACAGCTACGGCCTTACTTTTTTATCGATCCTTTGTTCGTTCGAATCTCTACTACGAATGCGAGTTTTATGCATCTGCAGCTGAGCATGTATTGCCGAAATTAGACTCAATCCACCACACCGGCCTTCGCCTGGTAACAGATGCCTTCCGCACGTTCCCCATTAGGGCCTACTTGTCGATGCTGGGGATTAGCCACTCGCTTTGCGCCGTGCACATACATTATTCGCGAGTCCAGCGCGAGCCTAGCGACTCCTTCAGTCGCTAACAGCTCTCAATGCATACGCAGCTAATCTCGACTGTTCCTATGCCACCGAGGGACGCCAATCATACCCTCTCTCTCTCTCAAGTAGAGGGAGAGGTGACGCCCCCTTGTCGCGGGGAGAGAGTTTGTGTTTACCTTTGACTTTTCGAGTTATGTCGGCGGGGGTACCTCTTCTGGGTACCCCTGGTAGGGCTTCCCTTGTCGATTTGGTCGGAAACAAGGTTCCAGACTAAGTGCGTTATTCCTTCCTTTTTCTACTCTATCCTTCTTCTTTTTTACTTTTATCCTATCTCTCCCACGCATACAAAAAGAAAAAGAAACAACAAAAAAGCCTACTCCTATCATGTCACTTTTTCCCTTTTTTCCTTCTATCTACATATAAGGACCTGGCAGCTACCTCATCCGTCAGAAGAGAGGCTTTGGAACCTCTATAAACAACGCAAATCGACGCTTACTGGTTGCGAGAGACTAAGACTAGAGGTTCCTAGACGTTTGGGTACGATGAATGGGATGAGGGTAGTGCCCCGTTAACCCCTTCCCTGGCGCGTAATTATTGACCATTCCCAGTGACTTTTGACGGTTGCCTCTGGTAGCATCGGTCCGAGGTGACGGCCCTTTGTTCCCAGGTTGGTTGCCAGGCCAATAAAAAGCCTTGGGTCGAGTCTCTTGGTGTGGCGGGATATCCATTGAAGGCTGCTCCGAGATTTTGACCGTCGTGAAGGGAACTAGTAGGAGTTTAGTACGGGGCGTGCTCCGTTGTTCACCTGGTGAGAAATCGATGGCCCCTTCGGGGGCCGTCAGTGCTGCTTGGTTGGGAGCCACGGCACACCGAGGTTTGACGACTCGGTCGGACGAACAGCAGCACATGGAACGTGCCTTCTGAAAGATCCGAAAAGTCTCCAAAGGATAGGCGGGAGCGACTCACGTGGGGCGAAATCGCCCTCCCCCCTTTTTACTACTGATTGGTCGCAAGGTTTTGAGAGAGAGAAAGTTTTCAAAATGACCGGCAAAAAAGGCCCAGGAGCACTCAAATACATGTGCGCAATATGCCAGATAGATAAGTGGTGCGTGGACTTTCCGGAGGGGTGTTATTCAAAATGCCACCCGGCCAGTTCCTGCACCGACTGTATTCTAAACGGCCAAATCAAGGAGCTAAAAGAAACATGCAGGGCTTCCGAGGAAAGGTTTAGGAAGTTGGAGGAGAAAATAAACAGCCTGAAATTTGAAACACGCCGGACTGATTCGCAGGCTAGAGATCAGGATAGCAGAGCTAACGTCAAGCCCCGTATTAAACACTGCATCTACAGTATTACCCACAGAGCTAGGTCCGCATGCTACGGATAAACCCTCAAACAAAAAGAAAAAGAAGGGAAAGGAAAGGAAGAAGAGAAAGTTGAAACAGAAGATAAAGTAGAAGCAGAAGAAGAGAAAGTTGAAGAAGAAGAAGAAAAGTTAAAAACAGAAGACTATATAACAAAGGAAGATGGGGGGGAAGATGAATAAGAAAAAGAAGAAGAAGAAAAAAAAAGAAGAAGAAAAAAAAGAAGAACAAGAAAAATAAGATGGAGAAGAAAGAGGGAACCGAGAGTTCGCTTCCGGAAGGAAGGCCTCAAGCCTCTGCATGGAAATGTCCGAGGATTACCCTTGTGGGCGATTTCCAAGCACGAGGTTTGCAGCCCCTTCTAGCGGCCCGCCTTCGCACTAGTATGAAGGTATGCTGCCAGCCAGGACGGGAAAACCACCACATCAGGGTAGAGGCTGAGAAATTTCAGATCTCCGAGTATTCAGTCGTTGCCCTGATGGTGAGTGTAAATGACCTCTACCTTCGAGGATGCAAAGTAGGCCCCAGCGAGAAAATTCTCAGCACGGTCATGGGAGCCGTGGACGACTGCGGATTGAAAACTCGCAGACGGGTCGTTGTAGGGATGCTCCCAAGAAGAGGTCCTAGCTGGGCAGCTCACTTAAGGAACGTGACCTTGAACCAGCGCCTGTCCGACCTCTGTACAGCGGAGGGGGTCTTCTTTCTGAACCCTTACCGTACCATTTACGGTCGAAACGACCTCTACCAAAGGGACGGAGTGCACCTTTCATTCAAGGGAAAGGCTGTATTCTGTAACTTAATCCAGGATGTCGTAGAGTGGACGCAGAGGAGCGCCCGACCCAGAGTGAAGGCAGACGTAAGACAGTATGCCCGTGTCATTCCTGGAACGACGTTCTTAGATGTGGCAAAGAGGGGTACTGCCACACAAAAGAAGCCGAGAAACGGAAGCGCGTAGGGAGTCATACACTGGGGGACTCCCTGAAAGTTCTTCTGTTCAATGCGAGGTCAATCAGGAATAAGTTTCTTGAGCTCCGCGGCCTCGTAGCAACAGATGAACCTGAGATGGTGGCCATAACGGAGACGTGGATAAAAACCTCAAGCCGAGATTTTGAAGGTGAATTCACGATTCCCGGTTACCAGCTCTTCCTGAAAGATGGGCAAGACATAGAGGGTGGCGGTGTGATGTTGTATGTCAAGTATACTCTCCACTCGACGGATTGCAACATCGTATCCGACCATGAGCTACTAGGTGTTGACCTAGAGATAGGTCCTGCCAAATACAGGGCCCTGGTGCTTTATAGACTTCCTGCCCAACTCGTTGAAAAGGACAGATATCTGTACAAGCTACTAGGAGAACTTGTCAAAGGCAGAGTGTGTATCGTCATTTGAGGATTTCAACACACAATTTGACTGGGAAACCAGAGAACCCTGTGGCGAGAACGCACTACTCCTGGAGTTCGCGAACGACGAGTTCCTGACTCAATGGGTGAGAGAGCCAACGAGAGGAGACAATATCCTCGACCTGGTTTTCACCTCTGAGGATGACATCGTTGAGGACCTCTCTGTTGGCGAAGAGCTTGGTGGCAGTGACCACCGACTAATTAGATTTGTAGTCAAAGTCCCCAAGGCAGGGCCTGCAACTAGTAAATCGAGGAAACTTGATTTGAGAAGAGCAGACTTTGCAGGTCTACGCGTTGGACTGACTGACGCGAGGCTAGAAGTGTGCGATGCTGTTGAAGACTCGTGGAACAGTTTCAAAACCACATTCATGAGACTTCAATCGCGTTTCATCCCTCTGAAATGCCCCCGTCGGTCTTCTGTTCAACCAAAGTGCTTAGGAAGAAGAGAACTGTGTACCGGCAATCGAAGATCTCGGGTGACTTTGACGAATTCCGGAGGCTAGCCAGGAGAGTGAAGTCCAGCATAAGGGCGGCTAAGCGGTCTGAGGATCTCCGAGTGACGAGATTCTGTAAAGAGAATCCCAAGGAGTTCTTTGGATATGTAAACAGTTGTAAACCATTCGGTTGTACGATTGGCCCTTTGAGGAATGAGGAGGGGACATTAAAGCACTCAGCTGCAGAAAATGCTAACCTCCTCAACGACTACTTCTCTTCAGTGTTTACTGAAGAGTGTGGTCCCATCCCTCACCCGACGGATTCCTACTCGGGGGGAAAAAGCTGGAGGATTTGAACTTCCCCGAAGGAGAAATATAAATGAAGATCAGTGACCTAATGACGAATAAGTCACCTGCTACTGAGGAGTTCCCAGCACTGCTTCCGAAGGCAACAGTCATGCTTGACGAATCTTGTGGAATTCTTCCACTTCGTCTTTAGTGAGCACGATCGGGACAAGGCGGTGGATGTGGTCTACTTAGACTTTTAGAAAGCCTTTGATAAGGTACCACACCGCCGCCTTCTCCGGAGAGTGCGAGCGCTGGGCATAGACGGGAAAGTAGCCGGCTGGATAGAGAACTTGCTAAGTGGCAGACGGCAACGGGTGGTAGTGAATGGACAGGCGCCTCTGGTTCTTCCCAGGACGCCAACCTGGAGGGTACCACATTTGAGTATTTGTCGCTACGCCTCTGCTGCGTCTGTCTTCACGGCCGATCTGGTTGCAATACACCTTTCGGTACGGGAGATAACGCGACAGCCCGGTTTGAGATCGGATTCGGATTCATAGCTACTCACAAAGCGCCCTAGGTTCTCTTGAGACATTGGAATCTTCTCATCCCCTGGTTCGCGATATCCGTGACGCCACGGTTTTGGCGAATCAGGTGCATGTCGAGATTATCTTCTGCTGGGTTCTTGTACATGTAGGAATTTCTGGGAATGAGGGCGCAAAAGAGTTACCAAGGACTAGGCGACCAGACCAGCGTTTCGCTCTTCCTCACACAGATTACATGGCAGGAATGTGGGAAGCTCTCCTGGCTGCTTGGCAAAGAAGATGAGAGACGGTCGAGGGAAATTTAGAGTTGTGCGCCATTGCGCCGCGACTGTTCACTTGGACCTATCTCCCCAATGCCGCGACGGCTTCAGGTTGCTTTCTGTCTCTCCGAATTGGACACACTCGCGGGACGCTCCGCCATTTGATGGAGTGCTTACCTGCACCTTATTTGACGACTGCGTTGTCCCCCAGACTGTTCGGTATATTCTTGTTGAATGTCCTATTCTGGGTGATATTCGCTCACGCTACCCCTCCCCGTACCGTGACAAGTGAGATCACTACTGTTTGTCATTTCTACTCAGGACTGGTTCGTGCACAAAGGTTTGTGGACTATACGACTGTATGGAGGAGGCTGGCTTCCTCCACTTTATTTGACTGTTTTTTGAAGGTCGCATGTTCCTGCGCCGGGGAAGGCTGGCCTTCTCCCGACACCGGAGCGCACTTCCTTCATGTTGCCTTTTTGATTATTTTTATTTGTTGATTTTTAGCCTGTGTTTAGCCTTTGTCTTTCTTTTTATATTTGTTATTTGTTATCTATACATTATCTGTTTTTTAATCTTGCCTAGTAGTAGGCTTTGTTGTGAGTACGACGACTTTTGAGCGTGGAATTATGTGACGTGGTCATCGCAAAAGACTGTCTGGAGACGAAGTCTCTCCTCTTTGATCGGAGAACGTTTGGAAGGTCAGACGGATGTGCTCGCAGTGCACTCGCTGCAAAGCACCGGTCAGATATCACCTATCCGCATCAATTGTGGTGTTTTAAAGTAGTATAGGATATTGAGCGTTTAGGTCCCCCACACAGAAGAGTGGAAGGTTGTAGTTTGATAGAGCCCGGAGTTGTATATCTATGTGCATCTGTTGTTGTGGTGGTCTGTAGTGAGTAGCCACTAGATTAGGGCCAGTGTCCGTGTGTACTTTGCAGGCAAGAAAAGAGTCGTCTTGTGTATTTATGAGTGTAATATATATACAGCGTTTAACCGGATCGCTGATCCTAGCTGCGGGGGCCTGTGGGTAAGATAAGTGCGGTAGCCTGCCATGTGAAGTGTAGTGTTAAGAGAGTGTAGGCTGATGTAGTTCAACAGTAAGACATCAGATCTTTGAGCGTTTAGTGCCCAGTTCGAGATGGTGTGGCAAACACCCGAGTGCAGGTGGGTGGAGTGACAGCCAATGGATTGTAGGTGGTGGAAAGAGTAGTAGGAGGTGGGGGCGCAGTGGAAGGAAGGGTGAAGACAGTGGGAGAAGGGGTGGGGACAGAGGAAGAAGCGGTATGGACAGATGAAGGAGGGGTGTGGACAGAGGAATGAGGGGTGGACACAGTAGACTGAGGGGTGAGGGGTAGGTACAGTTGAAGAAGGAGTGGGAACAGTAGAATGAGGTGTGGGAGCAGAGGGAGAGAGTACCGGAGCCGAGGATGGGGCCAAGGGGGTGAGCGGAGCTGAATAGGAAGCAGGGTGAGTGGTGAAGGACGAAGACTTGGAGAAGGATGGTGTAGGTAGGACCGATTTCGTTCACCCTGGTCTGGGGAGAAGAGCTGGACTTTTGGTATTGCATTCATGTATTAGGGCGAACATTCTCTCGGGAAAGACGATGTGCCCTAGCCCAATTGCTGCATAAAACAGATTTAGGACATTGGTGTATAAGCGGAGAGCGCCCTCACACATGTCTTTTGCCATCGTGCTGCCACAACGGCCAGTTTGGTTTGGGGGTTGGTTGGTGTCAGGTTGGGTACTTGTGTGTTGGTATGGAGCCTTGGTGACCTCTGTGGCGCCAGCAACACGGGCGATTGTTCTTGTCATGAGAAGGGGGCGGTGGTAGGGGTGAAGATATGTGAGGTGGTGTGTTGGGTGGGAAGTATCGAGCCCTCCTTAGCTTCGCAACATCCTTCTAGGCGTGCACAAGGTGTCAGCACTTTATGCTTACTGCGACATGATCGCCGCCACAGTTAATACGGAGGAGTGTAGTACTTGTACAGTCAGTGTAAATATGCTCTTTTACACTACCCTTTGAACAGACACGGTCTGCTTGGCATGTAGTTGTTTGGTGTCCTGTTTTGTAGCAATGGAGACACCGATGTGGTCTGATGTTACGTGTTGAGGTTCTTTGTGCTTCACGTATGTAAGTAGGCTTAAACCTTGATGACTTGGTCCAGCAGCGTGTTTTGTGGTGGTCATTAGAGAGTATGATAACCGCCCATTGCTAGGTGTGAATAAATAGAGGTCCTGGATGACATCTTCGCCGTCCTCATTGCTAGGGTTTTGTGTTTGTATTTGGTGTTTGTTTGTGATGGCTTCTAGCTGTTTGGTGAGGTAATGGTACTCAGCCAATAAGTTTTTAGCGAATATGTGGAATTTGTGTGGACCTGAAAATCAGTGCTTGACCAACCTGTGCGTAAAGGATGTTTGTGACAGGTGTGTCTAGAATCTATGAGAGTTTCAGTATCGCTGTCATGTTAGTGTACATAAGCTCCCACCCCGTCACTTACTGCCCCTCTGAACAAGACTGGATGTGATAAAGGGTGAATGTGAGTATGGACTTGGTTGGGCTCCTCAGAGGGTCTAAAAACATGGCGAATTTAATGAAATGATGAATGAAGGTTAAATCAATGACCTTCACTCGGTGAGTGCCACCCCCTCATCGGGTTTTGGTTATTCAGAATTAGTCCCAGTATACACAGAGACGATTGTATGTTTCTCTGTGGTCCTAGCCGGACCCACAGGGGACGGTAATTTTACCCTCCATGTGGGTGGGGAGTGAGAAGACTAGACACACAAATACTCTCTATATAGAAGGGGGTTGAGGAAGGATCATAACGAAGGAGAGGAGGAAGAAGGAAAGACATAGATTTAAAGAACAGGAAATTTCTGAAGATTTTCGAAAGAAGTTTTGGGCCGAGAGAATTTTGAATAACTTTATTAAATTTAAATGAGCGAGCAGACATATTGCAATTTGTTTAATCAATATTGATTAAACAAATTACAAATTGACTCAATTATGCGTCTTTCCTAATAATTATCAGACTTATGGGCTAGTTTGGCATTATTAAAATCAATTTGGTGATTAAAATTACTTGTCTGGTTGAACAAACTAAAAGCTAAACTTCCTCTTCTTATATCCCCCAGATGTGCATATATACGTTTATTGAATTTCCTACTTTACCATATATAAGATTTATTGCAATTATTACGTGGAATAAGATACACTCCCGACTGTTGATGGCATGGTTTGTTCATTGAAAAAACCTTTATAGTTTGGTTATATTTGTCGCGAAGTCCTTTAGTTTGGAAAGTTGTGGGGCAAAAGGTAATATTATAGAGGTTTTGATGGAAGGGTTATTGGTGTTATTAGGGCTCAGGAGTGACATTGTAGCGGGCCGAAAATCTAGACTAACCCCCAATCGATCCAACCCGCTTCCTACACTAATCCGGACGTGAGAAATCGAAGGAGAATGAAACGGATTGTATATACAGTCCCTTTACTTACAAAAAAATGTACAATGATAATTACAAAAAATTATATTTACAAGAGAAGTGTGCACACTTCAAAATGAGGCCAAATTCCCCAATCCAAACAAGATACCAAAAGAATTTTATAACGTGCGAATAGAACAAATTTACTTAAATATATCTACACAATGAAATGAAAAACAACAACAACAACCGAACGAAAAGGGGCACACGCTATCACTTGTGTGCTGGAGGTGAGTGGTAGTAGGCTAATATAAAAGGAGGCAGGCTCGTCAGCCAATGCGGGTATGGTAGTTCAGGTGTCTAGCGAGGTATGAAAGCCCTCCGTCTCAGGGCTGGGCGGAGCACTCGTCTAGAGAACCCTTCTCGCAGTCCGTCCAAGCTTCCATTCTCTCTAAATGTATATCCATACAATTTTCAGCATTAATAATTGTTTAAATATTTATCTTTAAAACTATTCTGTTTCAAAATATAATCTCTGAAAAGAGAATACAAACATCAATAAAATTAAAAACAAAACAAAATTTAAATTCCAGTTATTCACACACACACATTGTTACAGAAGGAGGGAGAGGGTATTGGGAAAACGGGGTGGGAGAATGGCCCTTCATACACACTCACATTCGCTCCACCACAACATGTTTTAATAAACCATAAGAGGTATATTAAGTTAATAAAGGTGCAACTGATGAAGTTAAGTTGGTCTTGACGTATGTAAGGGCTTCAAATGCGATAGGCTCTTAAGATTTGTGATAAGACAACGGATTTCTCAACTGATTTATTATATACATTATGAAAATGTATATACGAATTTGTTGGTTGTCAGGATACAGAATGTATTATCGAGCCGTTGATTCGCATATTATTTTGTGCTAAGGAACGGCAGAGACTTTTCTGATTCCACTCGACCTTAAATTTGATGCAAGTTGTTGAGATTTTGAAAGAAGCCATCAAAGTTGTCACGATTATAATAGGGCCAGCGAGAGAATACACCATCGATCTATCTCAACCAACACAAAGGAAATGGTGTAATTTGAGGTAGTAGTTCTTTTTCGAACATTTCCATAAATAAATATAACCAGACTATATAAAAAGGTGTTTTCAAAGATTAAACCTCCGATTAAACGGATTAAATATCTGATAATCGTCTGTTTAAAGTTCTACTTAAATATCTTAAAAACGTCTGATTAAATTTATATTTTGCGCCTGATTTAATCTCTTACTAGGTGTCTACATGAATCTCTGATTAAACCTCTGATTAAATGTCAGCTTTGCGTCTGAGGTTTGATTACATGTTTGATTAAACCTCTGATTAAATGTCGGTTCTGCGTCTAAGGTTTGATTAAATGTCGGCTTTGCGTCTGAAGTTAGATTAAATGTCTGATTATTCGTATGATTAAATGTTTGATTAAGCCTCTGATTAAAATTTCTCGATAAAGGACAACTTCCCAAGAATATTATTTTAGGTCCTTGCTAGTCCTCTAATAATAAGTCTTGTCGGTTCATTTACTTGGTTGCCCATTCGTTTTTATCTTTTTGTCTTCTCTAGCGCCTGAATAGGCCCGAAAAGAAGGCAAAGATGATGTTAAACCGCCTTAAAAAAACGGTCATATTTTTGGTACATTGAATTCACGCGTGATTCATTTCTATAAAATAAGAACTGTGGATGATAAATAGCTTTAATAAAAGGTGCCTTGTTGTTTCGTTGATGAGATTAAGGTATGCAACTCTCCCGAATCTGCTTTCTTCAACTACTATAAGAAGGTACGTCTTCTTGGTTGGGATTCCTGAGTACGATTGCGCACCCCTAAATAAGAAATTTCGTTTCAGCACCCCGTTATCGCAAAGTGATGGGCAGACCCGAAAGGGGGAGCACCCTGTATCATCCTCCGGTTCATCCTTGTTCACCCGCTGCGTCCCTCTTGCGCCGGCCGCCCTCCTCGGGTCGTCGCTGAGTTCGCCGTCGGATCGCGCGTCGCCCTGGCAACCGACCTTACCCTGCAAACGGCCTCTCGTCGAGGTTTCCCAGGCGACCGCGACGGATCCAAGAGGCGGTGGTGATCTCCTGCAGCCCCCTTCGAAAATCGAGGACCCAGCGGGGGACTCAGTGGGTTCTCAAGACCGTCCTCTCCCTGATGATACCGATGAAAGCCAGGTTGGTTGTTTTCTGGTAGATTCTGGTTTCGAAGAGGAGCTGATTTTATCTCTTCGCCCTCTAGTTTTGGATCTAGTGTTTCTTCGAGGGGTGCCAATCGGGTGAGGGGTTCGTTTGTGTGTTCATGTTTTTGGAACGAACCAGCTAGGTCCCAGTTTTTAAGGATACTGAGGGTCGCTAATGTGGTCTTCTTCGTCCCATGAGCTTCATTCCTCCCCACCCCCACCCCCGCCCCTCTTTTACGTTTTTCCTGCCCCCTATGCAAGGGAGTGTTAGGTGTAGCACGGAAAAAACATACTGCAGCTGACATCTGGAGGCTTGAGTGCCCCCCAGACACTAATGCCTACAGGTGGACCTGCGGCTATAGATCTTCGAATATTTTCACTTCCTCCATCTAAACTTTCTTTACATATTTCCTATTGTACGCCTTCTGGGGCGGTGCACTCGTTGTTTTTTTTAATAAGAAAAAACCTCCTCTCCTTGATCCTTTTCACCTTGAGTTAACCTATGCTTGGGAGTTCAAGTTTGAATTCCCGAGACTCCCTTGTGTAGTTAGGGGGGGGGGGTGAGTAAGTTGAGCGAGCCTCATGCTTCCCCTCCCCATCCTCCTTTTTATACTTTGGTTGTTTCGTTTCTTTATATTTGCCTCTCATCTTGCTGAAATTTCAAGAATCTCTCTGTTTACTCCGCCATAGAGGCAAACCCTTTCGTCAGTGAGGGTTTACCCTGTAAGGGGCACAGCGATTTGCTTTCTTGGCCGCCGTGCTGACGAGACTTAGCGCCCCCCGCCCCCCTTCCCCGGCTCCAGCTTAGCTTCTTCTCCTTTCTAACAACCTGGCTTCTTACCCTGCTTCCTCACTTTCCCTGCTTCCTCACTTTCCCTACAACCTCTCCCGCAACTTTCCACGGTCGGCCTATACTTTCACAGGCTAGACGCTGACCAGCTTCCTCTCACCCAACTATCCAGGATCGGGGCTGATGGTGGCTGGGGGATTTTGTTCCCTCACCCCTGAGCTCCGGTTTGGGGTGGTGGGTTATTAACAACCTGGATTTTTAACATCCTCACTTTCTTCACATAGCCTTTCTCCCGTCACGGTCTATCAAGATTGAGCCGCCATGCCGAAGTGCTGCCTGGCCACTGGCCCGGGGAAGTGGTCTTGAATGGTGGCGGCTGGCTTGGCCGGCCCCGTATTCACCCCTAGCTGAGCGGGCTACTCCGTGCGGTGATTAGTGTTTGGTCGGAATGCAGCTCGCCATATTTGGCACCATCCTCACAGTCGAGCATTATAATGTGAAGGTGTTTTTTTTAATTTTAATTGGACTAATACGCTTCATATAATTGATAGAATAATGAATGGAGCCAAGTATCGGAAAATAATAGACAATAAATTAACGTCAACTGTGGAGAAGTTGGAAACGCGAGGTGATTTTCATGTTGCAGCAAGCTAAGGATCCGAACCCCAAATAAAAAGCAACACACGAATGATACCCGCAGAACAACATGAATGTTCTCCCGTCCCCTATACTCGCCGCAGCGAGAAATAGACGATGAGAGAGAGAGAGAGAGATGGGGAAGGGAGGGAGGGAGGGAGGTGAGAGAGGAAAGAGGGAAGGAGGGAGAAAGAGAGATGGAGGGAGAAAGAGAGAGGGATAGGGATAGAGAGGGAGGGAAAGAGGCAAAGAGCGCGCGCGCAGCACCTGATCCGTGGAGCTATGGCTACAGTGGGGGGGGGGGGCACCTGTGACGGTGCTTGCCGCACCCCCACCGTCCATTTCCCGCTGCAGCAGAGAGTATGGTCAATCCCCAGGCCCTAATCCGATTGAAAATTTGAGATGAATATTGAAGGAACAAACCTACTAGAAGAGGTAACCTGCAAACTCTATCCATTTGAAAGATATGTAAGGAAGAGTGTGCAGATATCCCGACACAATGTTGCCAGGACTTGTTTGATTTGAATCTTATAAAAAGCGGATGGGAGCATTTATAGCAAACAATGGTGTGCAACGAAATATTAGTCCTTTCTCTCAAGTGTCTATTTCCACTCTTTTATTTTTATTTGAAGAATATCTTGATTACCTCTTTTAAATGCAACTAGAAGCTGTTAATTAATGGTACGCATTAAATAAACTTTGGAAGGCGGGGAGGGGGGTGGGGTGTCCAAATATTTGTTTCACCTAATTGTACATAGTGTTGTGGATCTATAAAGCGTGTGATCCTGTATGTGTACCAGCCATCTGTCTGCCTGTCTGTCCTGACTGTCTGTCTCAATAAACCCTTTTTTTCCTCAATTTTCGTTCCCTAAGAATACCTCCGCCGTCCATTGCATTATTAGGACAAATTCTGGAGTCATTTGTCTTCCCGGGTGGGAGTGCCCCTAGTAGTGTCCTCTCTTAGGTACTCGGCCTATTCTCATCACTTTCTTCACGAACCTCTTTAAAAAAAATCCGACATATATGCCCAGGTTGGGTTTTGCTTCATATTTTTAATTAAATAATAATAATACAATACTTGTTCTCACGGTCGCCCATCCCCCATCTTCCCTCCGCAGATCATCCTCGCCGTCAGCTTCAGCCACGGCAAATTAGGGGCGGCCTTCTATGACGGATCCAGCAGTCAGGTGGGGTCTTTTTCCTACGCCCGGTTCTCTCTTCTTTTTTTCAAATTATATTCAAAATAAAAACATACGAGGGCATCTTGGCCATATATATATATATATATATATATATATATATATATATATATATATATATATATATATATATATATATATATATATATATATATATATATATATATGAAATGAATAATTCACAAAGTAGTACGTCAGATTAGCAATGAATGCAATGTCCCGCAGGAAAAAGGAAAAGGAGTTTCCGAATATTTTCAAACTTGATTCAGTTCCTTATCAAGGATAACTACGAGCGGGATAAAGAACTGAATAAAGTTCGAAAGTACTCAGAAACACCTTTTCCTTTTTCCTGCGGGACATTGCATTCATATTATATATATATATATATATATATATATATATATATATATATATATATATATATATATATATATATATATATATATATATCGCTGCATATTAACCTGCGGCATTGAGGCCGGGAGGGTACTCAACTCTGGGTATTGGGGGATGAAGGGCACGTAATCTTCCATATGTCAGCTGCATCGTGGTTGCCCAATCAATGTCCGTTCTACACCTGACCCCTCTTGTCCTACCTGGTGGTAGTTTTCCCTTTATCCCGCTCCTCTTCTACGAACCCCACCCCTGCAAATGTCCTTATTTGCGAAGGTTGGACGGGTCTGGGAGAGTTGCGTGCCTTCCAGATTATATGCGCATCAAGTATTCTCTCACTAGAATACTCGCGCTGTATATTTTTCGCACCGATTCACTTTTCCAACTTCACCAATTTCTGTACAGGCCTTTAAAAACTTTTCTGTCGGAGTTGCCCTCGTTGGTTATCACTCCAATTGTAATAATCCTCCCGAACGTCCAAGGACGTATGGTTTAAGGTTTTCTTCTTCTGTCTGACCTTCCCTCATTCTTTCCTAGCCATGGATAGGGTTATTTTAGGTATGTCACCAATAAACGAGAAAATGGTGCCCCCATCGAGGGGAAGACTTGGGTATGGAGTAGATAGAGAAGAAAAAGGTGGATAAAGAGAAAGGGAAGAGAGAAAAAGGTTAAACATTTACAAGAATGCTAGAGTAGAATCTCAATTTTGGTGAAGCGATGTTTCTAAAGGAAGCGTGGTTGTTAAAGTGACGTTGTGTTTGGTTGTTTGGGTTTTTAAAGTGTATTTGTATTTTTGACGTTGCAGTGGCAAGGCTAGGTATTTGGGGTCTCGGGGGCATTATCTCCTTTGGGAGCCCCCAACATACGAATGTTTGATATCATGAATGACATGAAAACAACTGCTGCTGCATTATACAACTGCTGCTGCATTATTTTGGTGCACTCTGGTATGTCTGATAGTGTGGCAAATAAAACAATAAAAATAAGTAAGACGCTTTAATATGGAATACTTTTGTATGATTAAAAAAAATAAACTACAAAGGTGAAACCGAGATATTACATATTAAACAAATATATTAATCCAAATTCATATTGATACATTTCATCAATCTGATACAGCAACGATAAAGATAATTATTAAGACGCTTTAATACAGAATAATTACGTATGATGACAAGAAATAAACTACAAAACCGAGATATTACATTTATCAAATATACCAGTCAAAGTTATATTGATGCATTTTATCAGTCTGACACAACAACAATATAAGTAGTGATTAACACAGTTTTATTAAAAATTTAACCGTTTTATTAACTTTTTCTCATTTAAAAGAGGGGTGCGACACTTGTTTGGGGCCCCCCTCCAATGGGGGACTGGGGTAACTTAAATTTGCTCTCCATCGCCTCCCCTCGCCTTAGCTACGTCACTGTGACGTTGTAAGGTTGTTTGGAGTTTGTAAAGAGACTGTAATTGTTTGTTGTGGTTGTTAAGGTGTTTGTGGGTGTCGGTTGTTGTTCTGGTTGTTGTTGTTTTAAACCCATGTTTGATGATTATCCTTCCAGAGCGATGATCTCAATGTGAGATTCCTTTTATTTGTTATTGGGAGAAAGTTGTGACCATCGAGGAGAGAAGTGTCAGGGATATTTCATTTTTTTGAGATGTACATAACAGTGATTTAGTATTTGTGGTATCTGTCGGTAAGGAAATTGTCCTGCTTTGTAGCAGAGTTTAGTGAGGTAGTGACTATTTTTTCTATGAGAACACTTCTTAGTACTGTGTAGAAGGTATTGCTGGTCTAGGTTTAGTAAAAACCTTGCATGAACTGTATAATGTTGGTGAGTGCTAAACTTGTTAAGGTGAGTGGGTGAACTACTAGTAGTAAGACGTTTAGTGGTATTTGTGGATTAATCTCGCTGAATCTTAGACGCTCTATGATTTTAAGATGGGTGCATTCTAGGGAAATGTGAAGGTTATGACGCGGGATATGTGGATATTTGGTTTGAAGATGGATGAACAGGTTTGTATATTTTCCGAATTCTATTGTCGGAGATAGAGCAGATGGATATTTGTTTGAGTTAGTATGTGGATTTGGGAGCAGGTGTTAAAAGTGTATTTATGATATGATGGATGGGTAAGAGGGACGGTTTTTGATAGCTGCATTTGTCGGTACATCCCCTAAGCAGTTAACTATTTGGGGATATTTGGGTAATAAACCTCGTTAGCTTAAAATCGGTGTAATTTTCCTACTTTAAGACACAAGGAACAGGTTCCTACGAAGAACACAGACAACTAAAACTATAAACTCCGTTCTCGTCGGTATTTTACTCTTGAACAGATCTCTCTAAGAGGAAGGATCGGGATCTTAGCTTACCTTCCCCTTTCACCCCGTGGCTTTAAATTCGGTCCTTCCAAAAACTGGAAGCTGTTAGGTGGACCAACAATCGTAGAACATAACTTTTCTTCAGTGTTTTATGAATTCATTCCTCGCCTTTCTTTTCAGGCCTATGTCATGGAGGATAAAGTCGAAACAGCCCCTGGATTTGGTCTCCTGCGCTCGCTTGTCAGGGAGTTGTCACCCAAGTTCGTATTGTTTTCTGTTAATTTGGACGATCTCTTTTATATTCACTGTTCCAGGTGACGTTTTGCCGGTAGAGCATTGAGATTTCCTCCTGAAATCAAGCACGTGTTGCTCAGATAACAACGAGAACATTTTTACTAAATGGAGAGAGAATGAAAATTCGGGTGAACTAAAAGTATAAATAAAAATAAGGAATATGAATAATTATATTTGCCATCATGACTCAGGACTCCCCGGCTTTCCCTCAAGTAACATTAGCAATTCCACTTCTCGCTCTTTCTTCACATCACACCACAGCTGACTGCAAATGTCAGTGGACGAGTGCATTAGCGCCCGTTCGTACATCCCTTCTGTCCTCGGCAGGATCTTGGTTTGCGGCGGGAAACAGGACAAAACTCTCTTCGAGGTGATGCATCGCCTGCGGGACAGGAGGTCGTCGTTAGCTTCCGTTAGCTCAGGGGACCTTCCTCGGACACCCGAGCGAAATGCTCACACTAGGACGAAGCGAAGCTCCGCAAGTAAGGAAGGAGCTAAACCACTGCTTTCTTCCCCCCCCCCTTCCCCGAATATTTTTGTTCGTAACTTTGGATCACTCAGACCCCGGAATGGTTGGCCTCGTGATGGCGAAACTTTGGAGAAAAATGTTAATAAATAATCATCAATGGGTGACATTAGCATAGATCCCTCTATAGGGGGTGGGGGCTATGCCTATATAAAAAGATAAAAGGAGGATTTGTGTTGAATCTCGAGTTCCCAACGCTGACGGCGTGTTCAAGTTCGTTTGTGCTATTTTTACGAATGTTTTCATGGAGGTTAGGAACGCGCCCTCCTGACCCCAGGATTTAGAGTTTGACGATGTTTT